>CM062815.1:134831298-135544035 GCA_031772625.1 Pinus tabuliformis
AATAAAAATATAAAATAATTTACTGTTTCATAAATAAATTATTTTGATATTATTAAGGTAGTTCATGTAAACTAAAAAAATTCAAGGTTTAATAGTATCTATTGAGAGGAAAGTAAGACATTTAATAAACCTACATAAATATAATAGTAACACTCTAAAAAAAGATAGACAATAGACCCACAAAAATATAGTGGTGCAAGAATTTACAGATATAAAAAAATACTAGATTAACAAGATTACAAATCAGTGAGTTGAAAAAAACCAACTAATCTAAATATTAATTATTTTAAACCATCTTTTTATCTAAATTACGTAAATCATACATCCAAAATGTATAAAAAAAAAAACTCTAGTAATTAACTATTCTATTCTTACACATCTGCAAAGCTATCAAATACTATTACCAAAATTTCAATCAAAATACTATCACGAGTACCAAAATTTCAATCAAAATACTATCACGAGTAACTCAAAAGTTAAACTGAAACAAATGCCATTAACTATTTTAAACCACTACAAACGATCATGAAAACTCCAACCAAACTGAATTCCCGTCTGATTAACCTTCCAACGTTACCAAATTTCAACTGGGGTAGAAAAGTTTGCTACTCAAGCTCCTCTTGCACATATTTGCAAAGGGATAATCTTAACTCTAATGACACATGCCTGCAAAACGGATAATCATACAACCTAAAGACAGTGCCAGTTGGAAAATTAATGAGACAGACGAATCTACTTCGTGCATACATACACAAGAGGATACACGAAATTCAGAGTGATGAGATTTCAAAGGAAAAATGTCAACAATATACCTTTCTGCAGAGCGAAATTACTGAAGGGCGTTGAAAAAAAGGCTCGGCCTTCCTCCAAACCTCCGGAGGCACACAATTGCAGCGTTCAATTTTAAGAGTAAAACAGTTGGGCCCATAAAATAACGGTTTCTCATGCGAGACACGATTCTTGTACTTGGAGCCGAAGAGAGGAGCCCCTGGAGTTGACGACGCAGATTGAATGGGAGTACTATTCTCAGAATCCATGAAATTCCAGTGCGACAATCCAATCAAAATTATAAATTCCCGTGTTTTTATTCGTTGAGAACAAGCTAAAGGCTTCTCTCAATATCTCTGCTACATTTCTGTACTCATCGTTACCACAGAATACCTAAATTTTCTCTTTCATTTTGTTTTCCTTCCAAGCCAAAGAGACTAATTATAGAAAACAAATTTACGCCTTCGTCGCGCTTTTTTTTCTAAGTTTTGCTAGTCAATATGTAGCAAAACTGAGGCAACACACAGTCCGAAGTATTCAGGACACACAATTGCACATGGAAAAAATTCTAAATACCACACTGCACAGGGTCCCTAGCTGCAGAATAAACTATGTCGCTCTATATATACGATACTCAAACCAATGAGCATACGGAAACTAATCCCCACTAAGGAATTGAAATGTTACATGTAAAGCTCAGTTCCCTGTGAGCAATATTTATAATTGCTGCAAAGCATCCAGAATATCCCAAAATATTCCATGTCAACGCAGCACAGTGAATGCTTGCCCGGCAATAGAATTATTTTGGAATCTAGAATCAATTGAATGCGGATGGACATTTTGGCCATTTTCTCGTCAGCCTTTTTGGGTGGACAGTATTTGTTCAGAATCTGAAGTCTAATTGATTTATTTTTGTGTTTGGTTGGGTTAGATCTTAATTGGAAAGATTATGGTTTTAAGTTATTAAGTTTATATAATGGTAGTTATTGATTTTGTAATATTTTGGATATTAAAAGAATAAGAGTAAAGCCAAACAGTTAAGTTTATTTAAGTTTTTTATATTTTTAGAATAAATGTGAATATATCATTTTTATACAAATGCTGAAGAATTTTGTATATTTTAAAATTTCTTAATTACAAATTTATTTTTACATTTCAAAATACAAATTCATTTTTACATTCGAAAATACAATTTAGATATTACAATCTCACTAAAATTTGTATTGAATTCAGTTTAGAATAAAAAACAAAAATTCATATCACTCAATGAGGATATTATACAAGTGTGAATTCATAAATTATAAATGTGTACTAAGATACACTAGATTTTGGAATGTACTGTTAAATTTAATTAGCTTTTGAATCATGATTTCAATTAAATGAAGAAGTGAATATTTAAATATGCAATATTTTTTATATTGGAAAATTATTTATATATAGTTTGAGTGGGTATTTATTTCTTCTTAAATGTTCATATTTTTAAATGGCTTAGTTTAAGTTAGGAAATAACTTTTTGATCCAAATCAATGATACAATTTCAAACAAGGTTGTTAATTTTATTTTATTTTATTTTTATTTTTATTGTGTAAAATGCATTTTTTAATGCATAAATGCATTCAAAACCTTGAAAAACACAAAAACCCTAGGGCACTCAAATTTATTAAACAATTTAAACTCATGTTTTTAAAATCTCTCCTAGATTTTGCTTAAAATAACTAGGTAGACAAAATGTTGTGAAAAATATCGTTTTTCCTACCACTAACAACAAATATAAAGACCCGGAGTGTTTTACATAGACAATAATGCTTAAATGTTCATCTTCAACAACACTTTCTTCGATATTTCTCGTATAACCAGCTCTGGAATATGACTATATAAAATTAAAGGCACAAGAAGTTTCTTCACATCTATCTCTTAAAAATCTATCACTTTTCATAGAAATGAAATCTGAATTATGGTGTCAAATTTGATGGCTAGTTAATTCATTGTATTTTCATCCATGGATGAATTGAACCAGACAACATATCCTCCATAGTACTTATCATTAGAGACTATGATGAAGGCTATAACATCATCATTGCAATTCTTCACCCCATCAAGCAGGGGAATCTTTTGAACGGATATGGTGAATGTCGTCGTAAATATGGTCGACCAGACCATGATCAGTTCATGGTAAAGAATCGTTCCAATGTAGTTATACACATCAGAGAACTGATGTTAAGCATTAGATGCAATTTTTGGTAACAGATTGAGATCGATGTAGCCATGTGTAGAGGAATTAAATGAACTGTTTCCCATGTATATGTAGAGGAATTAAATGAACTGTTTCCCATGTACATCAACTGATTACTGTTGTTAAATCTGAACGAGAGTAGAACCCTGACTTAGCATGCCCATGTGACTGTGCAAAGGACGTGATAGCCAGGATTGGAAAAAGAAGAGTTGAAGCACATAATTTCTCCTTCCGTATGAAACAAATCCAAGTGTTAATTTTAGACGTATGTGCAGGCAAACCACCAATAATATGACTAGATAAAACAAGACGATAACATTTCTGACCATCTGCATTTTGGTCATGTGATGAGCATGTTTTTGATAGTGATCTGTAGAGAATCATTTTCAAATTGAGGTATGGATTGTCTTACGTTATGGTAGGACTCAGTTTGATTATGGAATACAACGATTATGGGTGTTTCCAAGTTTCTAGGGGTTTCATTTTGATTGACATAATAAATAGGGTTTCTATTTGAAAATTGCACTTGATGTGAAGTATATGAACAAGTTGGTGCAAAGATTGAAAGAATCAATGTATTTTTCATTTAGGTTGGCTCACGTATAGAGTGTGAAGCATGTAAAATTGTGGTTTATTGGAACTCTATATTACAAGATTATCAATACAAAGATCTAGAGAGTTAAATATTGAGAATCATATAGCCATATACTCAGCTCACTCTACATTAATGCTTGGCTTTTTAGTTGCTGGAAGAGATTCATGTTCTACTTAGTTCTCCTTTGGATCTTCTACGTCATCATCAACTTCAAAACAAGGGTGGGATAGTTTGGGACCCCGGAAAAAAGGTGAAAAGAAAAGGAGTCCATTTCTGTCATCATCAACTTCAAAACAAAGGTGGGATAGTTTGGGACCACGGAAAAAAGGTGAAAAGGAGTCCATTTCTATTTTTTTCAAAAAAACGTGTGTCCCATGCATTGAAAATTCATGGCATTACTTTTATTAAAAAGATGGAAAATCATTATTTTGAAAGTCTCTAAAAGGGAATGAAAACCAATGCATATAAAATTGAGGGTTATTGGGGATTTTTTTAATGTCATAAGTAATGATTTGTTTCTTAATACTTATTTTAAGAAGAAAGGTGTAAGACCTTTGTATTAAGCTTTTAATATCGTCTTTGTTTCAAAATTGGTTTAGATAGTATAATCAAAGCTATAATATAATGGGGTTTAAACGTTTAGTGCAATGGGAATTATAAGTAAAATTATTCATTAGTTTGATGGAAGCTTAAAGGTTCTTTCACTCATGTTGATCCCTCACAATGGCATGATGTACTAACACAATGTACTAAATTGTTACGTGAAAAGAGAGATGTATTTTTTTTAAGTTGATGGTGAATATCCTTTTTACGGAAGGTTGTTGGATACTAATTTCTTGAGTAAGGACTTTGAGAGGATACGTAAAACTCAATGTGGAAAAAGTATTTGGTATTTTGTAAAGTGACATGTCTAAAATTGAATAAGGAGGTCAACTCACTCATCAAAGGTAACACATTGTAATAAAATTTCAGGGTGCATGATCGATAACACTCGACCACGTTAAGTAGCATAAAAATATAGTGAACATTATCAAGGGAATGGGTATATAAAATTGAGTACAAGTGAGCAAGTTAGTGTGTCAAAGACAAATGGCTAAAGGAGGAAAGTGCCTTCTAAATGAATCTCATGGAATTAATTATTTTTGAGAGTGAAACCATGAATTGCTAAAGTAATTGAGTGGAAACTATAGCAAAATAATACCATAAATGGTCAAATGATTAACACACTCGAATCTGTAAAAAATATTCAAAGAAAAATAGTTATGGACCAATTACCTAACGCACTTCAAACTAAATTAAGACAAAAGAAAAGTCAGATTGATTATATGATTGAAGCAACACCTACATTGAAGGTTGATCCAATTTATTATATAGAAAATTCAATACAAAAGTCTAATACATATTCTAATACTCATGAATTTATCAACAGACGCTTCGTTACGAAGAACGACGAAATAAAGAGGAAAATTTAGGAGCTTCTACAGAAAGGTCACATCCGGTCGAGTTCATCCCCCTGTGTGAGCCTGATCGTGTTGGTACCGAAGAAGGATGGGACTTGGAGACTCTGTATTGACTATCAGGTGTTGAACAAGAACATTGTCTGGAATAGGTACGTGAAACCACAGATTGATGACCTTCTGGACTAACTCAAGGGGGAAAACTATTTCAGTAAGATCGACGTGAAGTTTGGTTATCACGAGGTACTGATCGAACCCTCCGATGTGTGGAAGACTACCTTCAAAGCCAAGGAGGGCCTTTTCAAATGGTTGGTTATGACTTTGGGGTTGATGAATGTTATTGCAACCTTCATGAGGCTGATGGATGACATATTATGGACATTTACCAACTCATTTGTAGTGGTATACTTGGATGACATCCTCATCTTCAGCCAGAGTTGGGAAGAGCACCTCCACCACATCCAACAAGTTCTCCAAACACTACGACAAGACAGGCTATGTGCCAATTTGGAGAAATCCACTTTTCGCATGACCCAGGTTCAATGTTTGGCATACATTATTAATTAACGGGGCATGCATGTCGATCCAACCAAGATCCAAGTCATTCAGGATTGCCTAGCCCCAACCACTCTAACAAAGCTCCGCATTTTTCTGGGTCTTACCTGTTCCTACTATAGGTTAGTGTTGGGATTCTCTCATATCACTTAGCCCTTGAGTCAAGTAACCAGCGGAGGAGTGAAAGTAAAATTATCTTGATCTGAATATTAACAAAAGGCATTCGCAGAGTTGAAACATTACCTATGCTCTGCATCAGTGCTCACATTACCAGACTTGCAACAACCATTTGAGATCGAGCCAAATGCCTCTAACTCTTCTATTAGGGCAGTCCTTACTCAACAAGGGCATCCAGTGGCATATCATAGTGAGACACTTTTAGACACAGCCCAGAAGTATCCCACTTATGAAAAAGAGATGTATTCCATTGTGCAGGCCTGTCGATAGTGGGAGCATTACATTTTGGAGAAGGAAACGGTCATCCACCTAGACGACCAACCTCTGCAATTCATAAAGATGCAAGGGAAGTTGCATAATGATCACCATCAAAAGTGGTCCACATACCTGCAACAGTTCCATCTAAATATCAAATATAAGAAGCGAAGCACCAATAATGTTGCAGTCTACCTCACTCAACCAACGATCATGGCATTAATGACCTTGCTTGACTCTTATGGGCACCAGACTTCTGATTGGCCGCTGTCTACAAAAGCAACCCAAACATCGATCACACATAACAGACACTCTTAGAGGTTCAGCAAGTTCCATATTTTCATCTCCAAGATGCCCTTTTGTGCCATCTATGACACCTTTTTGTTCCTTCAAGTGAGTGTGCCAAGATGATTTGGGAAGCACATGACAGTCGGGCAGCTGGGAATTTCGAGGTTGAGTAAATGGTGGCAGTATTGCACAAGTATTTCTATTAGCCAAATCTTCAACAGGATGTCGGGAAGTATATTACATCCTGCACTATTTGCGCTATTGCCAACCGACCATCAAGAAGCAAGGCCTCTATAATCCATTTCCAACCCCTAGTCGAACTTGGGAATCTATCTCCATGGATTACATGTCGTGCCTTCCTTCTACTAAGCATGGAAATGACCGTGTTTTTTTGGTCGTCAACAAATTGTCAAAGATGGTCATTATGGTAGCTTGCAAGAAGAATATCGCAGCAGAGGCCATTGCTAAACTCTTCTTTGAACGAGTGTGGTTATACTTTGGGATCCTGTAGTCTATCATCTCAGATTGGGATAACAAGTTCCTTTGTATATTTTGGTCCAGTCTTTGGTCAATGCTAGACACCAAGCTCACTAAGTCCACAACTTTCCATCCCCAAACTGATGGCTAGACATAGGTCATCAATAAGATGATCACAAACATTCTGCGCATGTACAACTGAAAGAATCCACACACATGGGATGAGATCCTCCTCTATCTCTAGCACAGCTATAATTAGGCTCTCCACAACTCGACTGACCACAACCCTTTTCAAGTGGGATTGGGATTTTAGCCACTATATCCCATTGATGCAGCCATGCCATTTGTAGCTACTCACACATATTCAGCTCATGTCTAATCTGAAGCTCATAAGGAAAACAACTTCATTAAGCACATCCAACTTATCCACAAGCAGGTCCTTGACATTTTGGATAAACCAAATTCCAAGTACAAGTAGCGACATTATCAACATCGGGTGCCACAAAAATTTCAAGTGGGTGACAAAGTCTGGTTGCATTTGCAAAAGGAATGCCTTACTCGATCCTATCGGAAACTCATGCCACTCCAATATGGTCCCTACACCATTACCAAGGCTATGGGAAACAATGCATTTGAACTCATTCCCTGATTCCTTCGCCTGCACCCAGTGTTCAATGTGGACTCTCTTTGACCATACTTACCACCATTGTTAGACAACATCATACATTGCAGAATAGCTCACACCTCCACAGTTAAATTCAGATTGCATGGAGAAAGCCACAATTAATGGGATCATGGACACATATATAAACAACACCCGAAAAAAGGATCCAACTATATCGATTTTTCAAAGTAGGCCAACTCCTTTACCAGGGCAAGTGGCTCACCAAGGATCAAGTTCAACATAAGTTTCCTCATTTCATAGAGGAACTTAACACAATGGCCACCATTGCTTTCTAAGGGGGGAGGAATGATCCAAGTGTATATTGGTTTCCACCTACCTATTCCAGTTGGACCCCCACCATTGTTTTTTTCAGTTTTTCAATTTCCTTATTTGTAGTACAGTTTTCTATTTTTGGCAGTTTTTCGGGACCTAAACATCTGAAGCCGTTCTGAGGCCCTAAACAATGTTTTTTTAGAAAAAATGGGAACAACATGGGATGTATACTGATGTAGGTCATTGAGAAGCTATAGTGCTCAAATATATCTTTCTAACGAGGTATTGTGCATGTCAAACAAAAATCGTATGCCAAAGTTACAACACCGGGAAGTTGATGTCGCAATTTACACAAAAGGGGCCCACAATTTGGCGATTCATCTCCTAGCATTAGGTTTTTGGATGTTTATGGTTTTCCATTGTTTCTAAATAATAAATAGGCCTTTGAGGCTCATTGTAACACAGTTCAAAGGCATGTAGCCACCACATCTCTTCTCATAGATAAGCTACCATCGCCTAAGCTAGTCTTATTTCCATTCTGTTTATAAGCATATTTGAAACGAAGTGTTATTTCTACTGCATGTTTGTATTTATGGTTATATTTGTAATTTTTTGTGTTCCTGTTTAAATTCAGATCATCCTTTGTACAAATATCTGGGATTTGACATCCATCATAAACTCAGTTGCAGTTATAGCATTAAGAAAAGGATATTGGAGGTTATAATTATGACTATAGGATTGAAAACAATTGTAAGTTGGAATATCTTTAGATTTGGGATAAAATTGCTCCTATTTGAGACTCTCATCACTACTGGTATTTTATATCAACATGAGGTTTAGGGTTGCAATATATTCAAATATTCATGGAGGAATATTGAACAAATCTAATAGTATTTTATAATAAACAACCTCAAGATTTAAGGAAATACTTTTTTCCTTATATTTTTGATTGAAGAAAACCTTTCCTCCACTAAAAGCAAGCTTATGTCAATGTATCTTATGGATAAGAAGAATTTATACAATCTGGATCCCAAGATGTTTCCTAATATATTCTTTAATGCTAGAAAAAAAACCCAATGTTCAACTCAAGCAAGGGCGACATAAGGATGCTCGGTCTTGGTTAGATCACATGGGAATAAAGGAGGATATCATTTTCTTAAATTTCGATAATATTAAAAATATTATTACTTCCAAATTTAAGGAGAAATTGTGGAGAATTAAGGAGATGGAGATAAAAAGGAACCTATAATATTATAAGGAAGTGATCAACATCAATCTCAAAAGACAAAAAATATTTCTTTCTCATAATAGTGTTAAGAAAAGGGAAAATTTTAAGGATGGAATTTTTTATTAAAGTTTAGAAACCTTGGCGAATCTTAATAGTCCCTATTATGCAACTTGTAAACTATTTGGTGATACTCTTGTAAAAATATTCAATTTTCTAATGATTTTATATAATTGTTATAAAATTTTGGTGATTTCTAAGGTAAATAATGTTTATCCCATAGAAATTAGGTGAATCTTATTTTAGAAAAAAGGAAAATAAAGAATATTTTTTAGGGAAAAACATGGATCATAAGCGCATATGTGAATGATATCCCCTAACATTTTCCCTCGTTAAGAGGAAATAAACATTTCTAGGACTAGAACAATTTTTTATGAGTTGCATACTAAAACTTGTTGTTGGTTACTGCCAAAATCCGATGGGATGATAGGGTTTGTCACTTGTGTGTTCCCATAAGTGCTGAAGATGAAGTACACTTTTTCTTAGATTGTCCATCTTATACTTACACTTGATATAATTTTCAAAATATTTTTCACACTACTGTGTATCTTGACCTTTTGGCTTAGCGAATCTATGGTAATATGAGAACTCTTCTCTTACTTCCTTTTGAGCATAGAAATAAAATGTTAAAAATTTCTAATTAAGTTCTCATCTTCTTGAGGTCAACTAGACCATATTAGTGGAAGTTGATCATCATCACCATCATTATTTTATATTAGTTTTCCCCATATATATCTCTTACACGCTTTTGCAAAGAATTTAGATCAATTTAATTTATTTTAGTTAACTTTATCTTCACCCAAGAGATATAAATTACTTTACCATGAAAAAACCATATTCCTAATAATCTTGGTAGTAGTTATAATCAACATGATACAATTAAGTATATCTTCTTCTTCTTGTTATAGTAAATCCTCTAAAATCCTCAACCAAACTTCCATACAACCTAATTAAATCCTCTAAAATCCTCAACCAAACTTCCATACAAGCTAATTAAATCCTCTAAAATCCTCAACCAAACTTCCATACAAGCTAATTAAATCCTCTAAAATCCTCAACCAAACTTCTATACTAGTTAATTAAATTCTCTAAAATCCTCAACCAAATTTCGATACAAACTAATTAATTTAGCCTTGTACATTACTTTTGAATTAGAAAATATTGTATGTTTATTTTTTAGACAAAATATAATTATTATTGAACCCATACTAGCTGAATATCTTGATATTGATTTTCCTATCATCAAAATTTCCAAAAAGAATTGTTGTCGAGCTAACCAAATATTATTTTAATATATAATCTAATCTATAATGAACCATATCACCAATAACTCCAATAAATTTTTTTGTATGGTATCTTATTTAATATCATATTAATATATTTTAATTGGTTCAATACTAGGAAAGTCATATAAATTAAATGGTTGGTAAACATTGTTAGGAATCAATCCATAATTAGCAACAAAACACTTTCTTCATGATACATCTCAAGTTGTTAAAATTAGAAAAATCATAAAAACTAACTAAAATTATAACTTTATGTATACTACTATCAATATTATAGAATATTCCATGGATGATAAATCTATATCATCTACCTAATAACAACCACATAATTGAATGGGCATCAATCCATAATAAGTATCAAACCATTCACCCTTACTTTACCATGGAGATTCTTAATATGTAAATAGTATTTGTTACAATACTATGACTTATAAATATGACATACCGAAAATATGTAAATAGTATTTGTTACAATACTATGACTTATAAATACCACATACCCAAAATATGCAAATAGTATTTGTTACGATACTATGACTTATAAATACCACATACCCAAATAAAATTATAACTCGCTCCCACATTTATTCCTATGAGATTTTTGTTTAATTTAAAAAATTTAAAATTACAAAACTTATATTCTATTAGATAATACTTTATGGAGATTAAATCCTACTTTCTACCTACTAATAATTGATAACTAAATTAAAATAATAAAATATATTAGAGTATAAATATTACTATTTATTCCATAAATTTTAAATCTTATAACTAAACTAATTGTAATAAAATTATAAAGACCTTGTTACAAAATAAAGACGAAAATCGATCTTTATAACTAAAATTTTGAATGCAATATTCCAAAATAAACAAGTGTATCCACATATAATAATCTATTTATTTGATCTAAGATTAGATTCATTTGGTTCGACGTTCATTAACTTATTCATTTGATCCAACGTTGAAAAACTATTTTGGATATTTGGATAGGGTTAGGCTATTTGGAAAAGTTTGCTCCTTCCACCCATAGCCGCGGGTGCTTTACATATTTAGACAAGTTTGCTCAGTCAACCCACACCTGCCGGTGCTTCAGATAGTACGGTACAGGTAGAACGAAATGAGAAAGGATAAACAATAAATTCTAGACATGATATAACGTTTATTGCTAAATATCCTAAAAGAGGAACAATTAAAAAAGTTGTATCATCTCTATCAGGTTCATGAGTGGCTTCTGGTTTTTAATATTTTGATATATCGGGCTTATCCTCAAACATCTAATTAGAAGTTGATTCCACGTTGATTGGCATAGAACTTAGAGTCTTCCGACATACAAATATATACGCCAGTTCTCAGAATCTTCTGAATTCCACATATATTTTGCTTACCGTCTTCCAACTTCCAAACAGGAAAACCATTTATTTAGAAAAATCATAAATAGGTTCTTTCATGTAAAACACGCTTTCCATCGTTGAAAATGCGTACTATCACGACGTACACTTTGGTATATAAGAATTCATCTTCTATTTTATTTTTCAAAATAACATTGCCATATAATATTGCTAAGCATCCTGCATAGATTTTTTCAAATTACAAAATTTCTTTGTGAAATCTCTATAAGAATCCGGGTTTTTTAACATTTCTGAATTATATAGTTATAAAAAAATATATTTTAAATAATAAAAATAAATTCTCCATAGTTAAAATGTCTAATTTTTTTCACAATAATAAATTTATATGTAATAAAAACACATTTCAAAAAAAATAAAAAACAAAATTTACCTAAAAATTATTTAACCACACTTACTCATGATGCTATGCCAAAACCCATAAACTCTATGACACTTCAAAATCTATAAGGAATTAATATATAAATCTAAGGGTTTATAATATTAATTTTAGGATTTATAATATTGGGTTTGATGGTGTTAGGATTTACAATATTCAGTGTAATATTATTGTTTGGTATCATGATGTATCACATTGTTTTTATTAATAATGTAACATTTTAATCGTAGCATTTAGTTTTTTCCATTTAGTTTATTTTTCATTGGGTTTATAAAATTAATCTTTTGGGTTTGTTTTTATTAATCTTAAGGTTCAATATTTTTCCCTTAAGTATATTAATCCTTTGTGTTTATTATTCTTAATATTAGGGTTTAATATTTTTCCCTTGTGTTTATTTTTCCTTGGGTTTATAATACTAAACCCTTGGGTTTATTTCCATTGTTTATAATATTAGTACCTTGGATTTGTGATATTGCTATTTTCAATTTTGGGTTTATAAGGTTGCATTTAGTATGACATATGAAATGTTGAGTTTTCAATACTAGGGTATATAATATTCAGTTTTTTAATATTAATTGTGCCATTTATAATATTAGTCATGTGGTTTAAAATATTTATTGTAAAATTTATAATATTAATTTTAGGGATATAATATTAATCTTAAAGTTTATAATGTTGGATTTTATAATATCAGGGCTTATAATAATTGATTTAATATTAGAGTTACATATTGTTATGTTGAAATGGTTCATATATCTATCATTATGTATAAAAGAAATTGATAATTATATTAATATGTTAATAAACGTATATTAATAATTAAGGTAATGGTGAGGGATAAATATGTATTATTAGTGATAACCTTATACTATTATTATATTATATTAATTTGTTATTTTTAAATATATCAATGTATATGGTTGTTATTATTTACATAGTTATTATTAAGTATAAATAATCAATCTTTAATACCCACATTAACACTATATATCTAATTATTATTAATGAGATTTATAAATGCCTATGGCTTATATCAGCCACATTTATGAATGTGGTTGTATATGTGTTTCATACTAATGTCGTTGTAGCCGAATGTCAACCACATTCTTAAATGTGGTTTTGCTACTTTTATAACAATAAATCAAAAACCTAGAAGCCCTTGTCACAAAAAGCCATGGAAGTTGCCCCTTGTATTTAGAGACTGAGTCTTTGATTAAATTAAGTAGTACCATTATTTTAAATATAAAGAAAATACAAGGTTGAATGAATGCTTTGGGATGTAGAAATATACATATATAGCTATAAAATATGTAATATAGATTTATGATAATTTTGACCTTGATATTAAATCTAGTGGAAAATCCATGGTAAAGTAATTAGAGCTTAGTGTTTTCTTGGCAAGCACAAATAAAAATTAGAAATGCAAAAAATATGACCATAATTATTTCCCTTTTTCCTTTTAAGAAAAAATATATGATGTCATCACTCATATATATATATATATATATATATATATATATCTTAGAAGTTTCCATTCTTTGTTTGAGATGCTATCACTAATCACCTTCTTAATTATATTTTTGAGTCTTTTCCATATTTTCTCATGAGATGAATTCCCATATTCATGGTAATTTTTACAATTGAATGGTAGATGGTCATAATCTATCTCATAATAATGAATCCAATTGTCTTGTGTGAATTGATGCATTCTTTCTACTCCCTAACCACAATCAATATATCAACCCAAGGCATTACTAATATTTTAGAAAGCTTCCTCATTCCAACAATGAAGAAAAAGATATAACAACTTAACTCAAACTAATACAAGTAATGAAGTATCATTTTCTATGTTAAAATATGGAATCCAACTATCCAAACACAATCCTTGAGCTCCTATAAAGTGAAAACACAATCCTTGAGCTCCTATGAAGTGAGACCACCTCTAGAAAATCAAATCAAGAGTGTCTTTTTTTTCAAACATAAAAGTGAAAAAACATAAAAATATCTAAATTTATCCTCTATCTTGGACCTCTAATTTTGTTGAGCCATTAATTAAAAAAAAACAATTATAATAAAAATCCCATAAAAAAATTCCTAATAAAACCTCTCAAACATTACTCTTCACTAATTTTAACATAAACAACAATTTTCATAACATTATCCAATTTCTTCACAAATCAAACAACCCTACTACCATTTTGGTTGAAAACAAAAATCGATCAATAAATATATATACATATACTTAGATCCTTTAATTTCTTTGATTCCTCCAATATAATGATTACATCCTGTAATTCTTTGATTTCCCTTTAAATTACATTAATTGCTTTAACACTACCAAAGTCGACACTACCAATGTCGAACCACCAATGTATGACAGCTTGTAGATATATACACATTAAGTATCATGTTTGCCCACAAGCAGATATGTATTGGAATACGGAATGAATAAAATAACCATTGTACCCTTACACGAATACATCTCCCTCACAAGCATAAAGATGATAAAGTGCGAAGATATGTGGGAATGAAAAATAGTTACTTTCGTATATGACTTACATTCTAATTCTAAAATTAAAATATATTTAAAATCTAAAAATAGATTTAGAGATTTTACTAATAAATAAAAAACATTCATTTAATCTTTGAATATATTTTCCCTTACAATCACAAACTTTATTATTCTCTCCCTGCAGTTCTTTTGTATTCTCTCGTTGTGTTGATTTCCTACTGCACTTCATCAATTTGACTTAATCTATTTTTTTATAATTATATTGGAAAATTTTGAAAAAGCCAAACAATTAATTATAAAATATCGAATATGTATATATATAATTTTATTAAAACTCTATAATATATAGAAATATATATGATAGTGGCCAGATTAAAACTTTAAATCTTTTAAATTACATCATATTTTATAATAGGGCAATCACTAATTAAATTATTTTTCAAAAACATATTTATTTATAATATTTTATTTTTATTTTTTAATTTAATTTTAATGTGCATAACATAGTTATATAAAATAATAATAATTTAATTTAAATATAAAATTCTAAATATTATGCTACTCATAATTCATTATTATTTTAATTTTATATTTATTTAATTTATATAATAAAATAAATATATAATTTATAATTATTATTTATATTTTATATACATTTCATATTTCTGTATTTAGTATTTAATTTTATTCAAACTTTCAATTTATCATTTTTTTAATATATTTTTTTTTATTTTAAATTTTAATATCCACATATATATATATTATTTTTTTTATTTTTATATTTATTAATTTTAATATTTAATATTTTATTGTATTTTTAGATTTATTATTTTTAATACTGAATAGTATGTTTTTTCGTTTCAAAATATCTCATCCATACTCAACTATAATGCACATATAATTATAATTTTAGAATTTTATTTTCCGTGTTTTTAAATTACTCTCGCAAAGTTTGCCCAAGCTTATTCAAGCCAACTTTACATGCAAAAACGAATAGCCATAACTCTTAACCAATACAAATTCCCGACTCATACCTAAATGATTTGTTTTTTCTCTTTATCTTACACGAGCACGTACACTCTTGTTTTTGTTAAAATATGGTGATAAAGTATTTTTAGATAATAAAAGAAATTAATAAGTATAATAAAGATTTTTTAATGGTGGGTATTCAAAAAGTTTTTTAATATTTGGGTCTTTTTTCTTGTTTTCGCTGAAGTAAGATTTAGAATTTCTATTTACTTGAAGCTAAAAAATAGGTTACATAAAATACAACAAATCCAAAGCCAACTTCACGGGCCTAGGGTTCACAAAACAAAATAATTTCCTAAGCCGTTCGATCTGTCTAACAGACGAGGATCTAAATCTGAACTAAAACAAGAAAACTCAAGAAGTCTTAACACAGACCCAATGTGGAAATAAAGACCGCGATGAAAACATTTTGGGTCCGCTAGGGCCCAAAATTCCACGATCTCGACCCTGAGGAGAAACGTGCAGGGAAGATACGTGGTCCCATCAACATGCACAACAAACCTTAATCGTAGATTTGTTAATCCCAGATCCAACGACTATAAAGGATATTAGGCTAGAAAGAAGAGCGAGGAATACCTGCCCGATGAAGGCGGTATTCCCTCTCCTCCTTGAGCCACGTGTTGAACAGTTAGTGGCATTAGGAACCTTTCTATTAAACCACTTAGGGTCTTGAGGGCACCCAAAAGCCACTTTAACTGTAGTAAAACTACCTTGTACTGTAGTAAAACTCTTGGTGTCATGGTTTAGCTTCATGCTCTTCCCCCGCTGCCATCCTTCACACTGTGAGACCCAAATGTGCCAATTCTCTGGTCCTCTGTTTGTCGAACCCTTATCATCCATCTGTGAGATTTTCAACTGGCTGCTTCTCCTTCATGCACTGATAATCCTCCCTGTCTGCACGAGCCAGAGTGTGGCAATCGTCATGCAATTTCCCTATGGGTACCAACTGCCACAACCAAATCTTATTGTCTCTTGTACAGAGCACCCCTTCATTAGCCAGCTGGTCTGCCACTCTGTTGGCATTTCTGCGTACATGAACAAATCTAAGTGTTCTTAGTATTCTTAGGTGAGATTGAATTTGGTGATAGACTTACAAAAGTCTCCAATGGTTCGAAGCTTTGTCTGGTGCAGTGCCAGTGCCTATCTTTTTGACCCAATTAATTGTTAATTCCGAGTCAGCCTCTATGATTGTATTATGTAAATGATATCCAATCAAAATTTCTAAGCATTGCTCAATGGCCATGACTTCCGCCATATTGTTAGAGGCATTCCCAAAATCACTGTGAAAGATGATTTTTATATTACCCTCTTCATCTCTTATGACTCCTCTGTAATGAACATCCCGAGGGTTTCCTCTTAAGACTCCATCTATATTGAATTTCAAAAAGCCATGGGGAAGGGGTTGCGAGAAAGCCTTTCCTTCTAATATGTGCCTTGCGATCTTCTTTATACCCTAAGGGACAGGCAACTAGAGCCCCAACAGTTGTAGAATGCGAGCATCCTGGTGATAAGGGGGTTTCTCAGGGGGTTGCTTCAGAAGGGCATTAACAGTTTCTTTGAGCTATTTTAAGATCTGAGCCATGATGCTTTGGGTTGAGCCAGATTTGTCCTTGAAAATCCTGTTGTTGTGTTCTTTCCAAACATCCCAGATCAAAAAACCTGGAATCAGAGTCCAGGCTATGTTGACTATCTCATTATCTGAGAAATATTTCCTCCAATTCTTTAAAGTTCCAGTGATGTCATTTTCATCCCTGTACGTTTGATTGAAGATTGAGACCACCCAGTTCCATAAGGTGGAGGTGAATGAGCAGAGGTTGAGAAGGTGATCCATAGTTTCTTCCTGTAGACCACATAACTGGCATCTTGATGGACCAACAAAACCTCTCTTTTTAAGATTTTCCCAAGTCAGAATCTTTTTATGCTATACCAGCCACATGAGTAGTTTGATCTTCATCCAGTGTCAGTTGTGCTATAGGTCCTTCCATATCTTAACAGGGATTGGATAGTTAAGTCTGGTGGCTATTCTTTTGGCATTTTTAAGGTTGAAGATGCCCTCATTGTTTCTCCCCCATATTAGTTGGTCATTCAAGGTCGAAGTCAAAATTTTTCTCTTTTCCAGAATCACTTTTGGAACTCTAGTTTCGTCCTTCAAAGGGGTCTTTTCACTGTAAATGGGTACCTTCCATCTTCTCCATTTACCGCTGTCCCTTGTCTAATCCCAAAAGTCACCTATCATTTTCCGTCCTTTATTGATGGTATCATTTTTGATAATGTCCATTGCTTCTCTGCATAGGTTAGGTTCTTGCTGCCAGTTATCCTCCCAGAGCTAGGCAAGATTCCCATTTCTGATCTCCTGGAAACTATGTTTCTAAACTAAGGCTCTGTTCTCCCAAGCATTGATCCAAATATGGGAACCCTTGATGTGTCATGTGATATGAATGTGGTCCCTTTCTTGCCAGTCCATTGCATATTTCTGTTTTTAGAGCTTGGCCCAGGGGTTTCTCGTTTCCTTTAGCCATCTCCACCAAAGTTTTGCTCCCCAAACTTTGCTTAGAGTGTCCGGGTCATGGAGACCCAAAAGACCATGGGTTTTGGGTTTGCATAGTTTGTCCCAAGCTACCAGAGTCCATTTCTTTTTCTCTTCCCCTTTACCCCAAAGAAAATCTCTTTGTATATTCTTGATATGTTTTGAAACAACCAATGGGGCAGGAAGAGTTGAAAACATGAAAATTGGAATGGTTTGTAGGAATGCCTTTGTAAGAACTACCCTGCCTACTAAATTCAAAGATCTGCTTGTTCAATTACTCATTTTTTCCTTCAGTTTATTAGTTATTGGCTCCCAAACTTCTTTACTCAGAGGTTTGTCAGTGAGAGGTATTCCTAGATATTTGGAGGGAAGATGATCTCTTTAAAAGTCAAGAATTTTGGAGAGATTTCTCTGAATGGAAATATGAATATTGAAAAGGAAAACTTTTGATTTTTTGAGGCTTACCTCTGTGCCAGCTGCCATCACGAAATCATGCAGGATTTGTTTGAAATATTTGGCTTCCTTGACTGTGGGTGTGCCCTGCAACATAGTGTCATCCACAAATTGTTGATGAGTTAATGTGTTCCCATTCTGAGTAAGTTTGAGTCCCTAGATTCTTCCTTCCGCCTTGGCTGAATTAATCACTTTGCCCAATCCTTCCATCATGAAAATGAAGAGGAAGGGGGAGAGAAGATCTCCTTGCTTGAGACCTCTTGAAGGCCTGAAGATTCTATATGGAGAGCCATTAAGAAGGATTGAACAACAGCTATGGTAACCAGGGCCATGACCCACCTTATCTAGTTGTGGTCAAAGCCATATGCTTTAAGAACTTCCTTGAAGTATGACCAACTTAGCTTATCATAAGCTTTCGCTATGTCAAGTTGTATTATCATACTTGCTCGCTTATTAGTCTTGAGGGAATTAACCACTTCGTGAGCTTGAATGATATTATTGAGAACTTGTGTACCTTCCACATATCCAGTCTGCTCCTCTGACACGAGCGTTGGGAGAAGGGGTTTGAGTCTATTAGTAATGACTTTAGAAATGAATTTATACACCACATTACACAAAGCTATGGCTCTAAATCTGTCCGGTGTCATGGCTTTTTCCTGTTTAGGGATTAAGGCTATGAAGGAAGCATTAAGCGCTTTTAGAACTGTTCTTGATTTTCTCGAATCCTCCACCACATCAAGAATATCATGTTTGATTGTTTCCCAGCATGTTTTGAAGAAGTCTACATTGAAACCATCCGGGCCTGGAGCCTTCCCATTGTGCATCTCTTTGATTACTTCTTTGACCTCTTCTTCCATCACTGGCCTGTTGAGATTATAATTATCTTCCCTGGTTACCAGTTTTGGAATATGCTGAGTGAAGCTTTTAATAAATTGAGATCTGTCTGCAATGGTCTCCTCTGCTATGCTTTGAAAATGTTGTACCAGAATAGATTCCATTTCCTTGTGAGTATTTAGCTCTTTCCCTTGAGGATCTCTGAGTTTTGTGATCCTATTATGTGCCCTGTGTTCCATGGTAGACTTGTGAAAGAACCTGGTATTTCTTTCCCCTTCTTTAATCCATTGCACTCTTGATTTCTGTCTCCAGAAGATTTCCTCTTGCTGGCATTTGTTGTCCCATTCTTGTTGAAGAGAGTCTGCTTTCATTTTCCTTTCCTCTGTGAAGCCTTCTGTGATGAGAATTTGGTTGGTTTCCTGTAATTTTTTTTCCACTTCTCTTTTGGCTTTAAAAATATTGCCAAACTCATTTTTGTTCCATTCTTTAAGCCTTATCTTGATGTGTTTGAGTCTTTGTTGCAAGAGAAACATTTTTGTGCCTTGAGTGGGCATGTATTCCACCCATTATTTTCTGATATTAGTGATGAAGTCAGGATGAGTGAGCCAGACATTTTCAAATCTGAAAGGTTTATTCCTCGGAGTGCCAATGAATCAAGATTCTAGCTGAATGGGCCAGTGGTCCGAGCCTCCAAAAGGGAGGATCAAAACTGTCATGATACGACCAGTGAGAAGAAGGTCCTATGAGATTATGAATCTGTCTAGTTTCGAGGCAAGTTGAGAAGCTCCTCCTATCTTGTTATTCCATGTGAAGGTACAATTTATTTTCTCCATATCCACCAATCTCATGTTTTTTAAGAAGTTCTTGAAGGTAGTTGAGTCTCTTCCAAGTGTTCTAGTCCCTCATTTTTTCTCTGTGAGAGATTTGATCATGTTGAAGTCCTCTCCCAGAATCCAGGGCATCACTGGGTGTCTCTCTCTCAACTCCTCCAGTGAGGTGAGGAGCTTGAGTTTGTCTTCAAGATGTTGTGGACCATAGACATTTGTGATCATGTAACATTCCTTGTTCCCTAAAGGTTGGTTAACCATTGAAAGGTGGTTTCTAGATGCCTCAGCATCCAGGATTCCAAATTTCTGAGGATTCCATAGAGTGAGAATTCCTCTCACTGTATTATTTTCTTTGACTTCTAGGTACTCATATTTTATAAGCCACTTGCTATGTATTTTTCTGATTTTTTCTATAGAGCATTTTGTTTCTTGTATAAACACCATATCTGGTTTTTCTCCTTTTATTCTGTTACTGAGATTTCTTTGTTTTCTTTTGTTTCCTAGACCTCTAATGTTCCAAGTTGTAAGCTTCATAATGATGGGTTTGTAAAAGAGTAATTCGTGAGATCTTTCATCCTACTTGAATTAATCATGAGTTTCACATACTCTGTCAGCAGTTCATTCTGTCTCTTCCTTCCTCTTTTCTTTCCTGGGTTTTTGGTGGAGTGTCCTAGTGTTATGTCCATTGAGTTAACCCCTTTGTTCTCCTAGCTGGTGTGGTTCCTTTTGACTCCTGCAGCCTTTGTTTGCGACCTTAGGAGGAATAACTGTTCTACTCTTTCAAACTCGTTTTGTGGTAGAGATTCAATCCCTTTGTTGATTCCCTGCTTTAAAAACTTTTCTAGATCAAGATTCTCCCTCTCAAGAATCTTCTGTAGGTCGTGGTCCTTCGTACCACTTTCACTCGGGGTCATCTCATGGTCCCTGCCGAGTTCCATAGTGGTTGGTAGGTCCTCCTTTTGTTCATTGTTTTTTCATATGATTTCCATGCTATCCTCTCTTTCCTTCTTTGCATGATTGTCTTCTAGTTCTTTGTTCATTCCATTATTTTCCTCTTCTTCTTCTAAAACCTTGAAACTATTATGACTTGGTAGGTTGCTCTCGCTAGGTTTCTTTTGGTACTTTTTCCCCCCCTCCTTTCCCTCTGCCTCCCATTTTGGTGAAACCTTCTTTTCTTGTGTTGTATTTCAGTTTGTCTTCCCTTTTGTTGAGTGGGTAATCTCTGAAGAGGTGTCCATGTTCATGACATTTACGACATCTGAATGGGATGTGCTCATAGTTAACTGCATGTAGTCATTCCTCATCATATACTTCCAAGACGACTTCATCAGGGAGTGCTCCCGATAAGTCCATTTCTACACATATGCGGGCGAAGGAGATATATTTGCCTCACAGAGTCGCCTCTGATATCTTTATAAAATGACTTCATTTATTGCCTATAGCTTTTAAGGATTCTAGCAGCCAATAATCTAAAGGTAAAGAATATAATCTAATCCATACCAAGACCGATGTGAACATTTCTCGCTTCGGGACAAAGTTCATCACCCAAGGTCGCATGTAAAGGCCCGCATCAGCATAGAAGTAGGGTCCTCCTTCGAATACTCTGTCTTTGTCCTCTAGGTTAGTGAAAACCACTGTGAAAAAACCCTTGAACCCAAGATGTAGATTTATTTCTCCCTTTGGTTTCCAGATGTTTCTTATTCATGTGTACAACGCTTTCTCCGTGGGCCATGTACCCATAAACTTACATATGACCGCATAAGTCGCCATGTGATCTCTGTGCATTTGTAGTGCAGGATCATTTAAGACCACCCAGGGTTTAATGTTCGTTTTGGGCTTGCAGGGTCCTCTTGTAGGTATGTTCTCAGCTCTCTCACTGTTGTCTCTTGATTTCGTTTTCCTCCTATCTTCCTAGTGGATCCCTTCCTTTTCAAGGGATTTACTACTTTTTGGCTTTTGAGTGTGAGTTATCTTTGTTTCTGCCTTCATTGGTTTCCGGAAATTGTTTGGACTTGCCTCCTCGCTTCTGTTTGAAACCACATCACTGTAGGAGGGAGTGGACCTCCCCCTATGTGCTCCTCCATAGTTACCAACTCTCTTGTGTCACTCCCTATTCAAAACCCTAATTGAAGGTCTTCAAAAACCTTTTAGACATAAATAAATTTAAAAAAATTATAATTTAAAAAAAAACTTCATGTAATTTAAACAAAATCAACGAAAGATATCAATTAAAAAAATTAAAAAGACTACACCATTCCCAAACTAAATGTAGCTGTAGGAAATCCATTAAAATTAATTGAGTATCAGTGCAGCATTGAGAAACTTAAATGCATTCGACGGTGGAACGGCAATGCAGATATGGTTAGTTGAAGCAAAGTTTCCAAACTAAATGTAGATGTAGGGAATCCATTAAAATTAATTGACTATAAGTGCAGCATTGGGTAAACTTAAACGCATTCAATGGTGAAACGGCAATGCACATTTGATTAGTTGAAGCAAAGTTTCCAAACTAAATTTAGATGTAGGAAATCTATTAAAATTAATTGAGTATCAGTGGAGCATTGAGTAAAGTTAAATGCATTCAAGGGTGCAACGGCAATGCAGATTTGATTAGTTGAAGCAAAGTTTCCAAAGAGATATAGGCTCCATCCTCTAAGAAAAGTAAAATATTTAGTGAGCGGTCAATGTGCCGCCACGGATTCCAAGCCCGCAGCCTGTAGATTGTCGTGCTGATCATATCGGATTTTCATATTCACCGATCGTTTACAACTCAAAGCTTCATATTTTATATTTTTTCTACGGTCCCCACATGAAGCTCTTCCTCGATTTGTTAATTCATTAGTGCAAACATTTCATTCCTTGATATGGCATTTTGTTTTTTGTTTTGCTTTTTAAACGGTTTTAGTTATATTCATAGTTACTGAGTGTTATTTGGGATTGAATTGATAAGATATAAAAATTTGAATGAAAAAAATTTAATTTTAAAAAATTTCTATGCTAGATATTTTATAGATTTATGCATTTTGTTAGTGTTGTTTTATGATTTATTTTGAATTTTGAATAATTTTTATTAATTTTTGAATAATTTAACAATTTTACATATAAAATTTATCTGAAAAAATATAACATTCATCTTTTCTTAAAATATTTACAGTTTTTCAAAATTTAGATTAATATCTTTTCAAATTTGGAAACTTATTTATGTGATAGATGTATATTTATAATATTTGTATTCAAAAATTTTTCTTAAAATATTAACAGTTTTTAAAAATTTAGATTAATATCTTTTCTAATTTGGAAACTTATTTATGTGATAGATGTATATTTATAAAATTTATATTCAATTTTTTCAAAATTTAGATGTAATATCTTTTCTAATTTGAAAACTTATTGATATAATAGATGTGCATCTATAAAATTTCTATTCAAAGATGGTTTATTTATAATCCCTCTGTAAATAAAAAACAATCACTCATAAAATAGAGCTACTTTTACATATTCTTTCCTTTCTTGGTTTTTAGGTTTCAATTTTTTTTTCTCTAATTTCACTTTTACCATTCATTTATTTATTTTCTTTCTTTTATTCTCATTTTACTTCTTTCTTTGTATATGCAATCCTCTACCTATTTATTTTCAGAGGGCATCCTATAATGACAAACTAATAATGCTTTGAATTACCTATAGAGTATTAATATGATCTACTAATTAACATATACTAGAGAATTAACACGCTATATTAACCCCTTGTGCTATGAATCAGATAGAATTGAGCGGAATTGTTGGGCACTGAAAATTTTCCTTTTTTTGTCGCAATTAGGGAAAACTTGTTAACTATGGTTATATTCCATTAAAAAACAAGAATACATGGCTTTCTATAGACCTCTTTGTAGTGATGTTTTCATTACCATAGGGTCCAAAAATTTCAGGTCACACAAATCCCCATAAAAACTTCATTACCTAGTTCTAAAAGGACAAGTACAAAGTGCTCATCCCAACAAAGAAATCCCTATATAACTAACTATAGGTCCTACAATCTTAGGATTAACTCTCAAGATAGGACATATATTTTTCTTTTTTCCCTTTTATCAGTCAAACATCCATGGAACCTGTTGTATTAAGAAACACAACTGCACATGTATAAATAACTTCGTTATAATGAAATAATTCTAATGCCATGGAATCATCATTTCTTGTAATTTTCTTGTCAAAGATCTCATTCATAGATAATTTTCGGTCCACTTGTTGCACCCACAACAATGCTAAATATCATTCGTGTACCTTCCTTGGATGGTTCACTCCTACTAGAGAATGAGATGGTGCCCTTGGGGGCCTTAGTTTCCCTCAAATTGTCTATGGATGTTGCGTTTTTTTCTTAACCATGATATTTTTTAGATCCCTATCCCTTTTAAGGATCTCTCCAGCAAGGTAGAGTTCTTAGGCAACCACTCCTTTTGGAAAAAAGCATATATATTCTCAAGGTGACCAACATGTTGACCATTTTTGTATAGAAAATTTGTGTTTGCATAATTCTATGGCTCAGAAAACATATTTTTTATAAGAAAATTTTTATAGAGATCAACTTCAAAAGATATGCATACATAAATAAAAATTTATTACGATAACTTTTCCTTAACTACCCCACTCTCAAAATAAGTAATTTAATCTAAATTAATATTATTAGGATATTTTTATAGATAATTTTTTCCTTCTCTAATTTTCCCAATATACTACTTGATCTCACTAAAATAATTATATAACATAGTTTCAACAAAGTGATTTTAATCACTTCTTAAAGTACCATTATGGGAAATGGTAATCAATTTATTTAGTAATACTTCAAAACATTTCTTCCATATCAACGACCAACTATATTCTGTAGAATTAAAAAGAAAAAAACCACTAGTGATATGTGGAATGGTAATCACTCGACTTTAATAGTACTTCAGTACATTTTTTCTTCGTGAACAACTAACTATATTGTGCAGAATTAAAAAAAATATATATTTTATATTTTATATAATTATTATTATTAAATTTTATTAAATGTAAATAGTGATCAAATATAAATTAATTTAACTTTTTAAAACATTTTAAATAGAAATCAAGGTATATAGTATAACTAATAATTGAAATCATTTTTTTAACATTTTTTATTTTGAATTTAGAAAAAGTCAAATAGATCTTTTTAATAAGTGCTTTAAGGGTTTTTTAAAGAGTTGAATCTAATTTTTTTCTAATATTTTTTATTGTTAATTTACAAAAAGTTTCATAAATATTTTTAAGAATCATAAAAAGTCTTAGGAATTTTGAAGGTGTTGAATCTATTTGTTTGTTTAAACAAAATTTTATAAATAATAAATCACAAGTTTTTAGTTCTTTCCAAAAAAAATTTATATAGTCTATTAGTTAAATCTAGCCATAATAAAAATTGTTCACATCCACACGGTTATATAACTTTAATAACTAAAAAAATATTTTTGAAAATGTAAAAATTACAACAAAATATGATGATGAAACATAACTAACTCTTTCTTTTGTAAATACTTCAAAAACTAATCAATGTTGTTCAGATCCACATTCTTAAATTTAGCAGTGTTGTTAGAAAATCATATTTTCATAAAAATTGCATATAACATAGTTGTGCCCAAATTAACTTAGAATCATTTGATAATTCTATCAAGTTTTAATTTTAGTTATAATTTATGGGAAGTTGTGTCCAAATTAACCTATAATCATTTAATAAGTCCGTGATATTTTTACTTGAGTTATAATTAATAGGAATCTCGTAGAGTTAGAGAAAATGGGTATACTAGGGATACTAGAAATATGAAATGATTATTTATTAATCATAACACATAATCAATGTTTATTAATCATGAACGATAGAGTTTTTATGAACTATATTCCAAAAGAAATTGTCTCACTCATCTTCAAGCCTAAGCATTGCACGGTGCTAGACGTGGTCAAAACATTGAAATGTTCTCAATAAGATAATTGAGGACATACAACAAAGTGTGGGGAGTTAATTGTTGGAAATATTTGTAGCTTCGAAAGGTTTTATACACGAGCTCGATAACTTAGCATGTAGGATATCCTTGATTTCCTTTTTAACTGCTTTCCTGGTGGAATATGATTTATGACTTCTTTCCTAAGTCTAAGATAGGAAAAGAAAAATAATTAGAATCAGCTAATTATTTTGGACTAATAAGCGAAAGCACTAAGTTAGTAAAATTATTTAAGTGACATAGTTATGATCACAACCATTTATCTCAAGTGAGGAGCGATCTAATCTTGACCATCAATCACTTAGGATATTATGGTTATGGATTTGAATTAATGAAGTTATAAAATAAGCCTAAGGGAGAGGTGAAGAAACACAAGTGGAGGAGATGATTTTCTCTAGAGGGAGAGCCTCAACTAAATTGAAGAGAAGAGAGGAATAATTTAGGGAAATTTTGGGAGTATTTCTAGGAGGCCAAGTTTAGGAAATAGAGAGGTTGAATAGTTGAAGCACAAAGGAGGTCAAGTTGTTGAGAGGTCGATTTATCCAACGAACCGATTTTTTGAAGTGTGAAATGGTCATTTGGGGAGGAAAAGAGAAGGTCGGTTTATTGGTGGACAACTGATTTTGTAATAGTCCCACCTTTTTACCCCTATTTTTCATATATGTATTCATACTTGTGAAAGGCAACATGGAAGCCACCACTCACTAGGGAAATTCCTATAAAAATTTTAGGTATTAAATTGATTTCATTAATGAAAAAAATATGGCATGTTATATTGAAGGGAGGGAATCATGAATCCAAGTCTAAGGGAGAGCAAATGAGTGGGAGAGTAGATAAGTGATAGCACCCTAACCCTCAAATATAGAGGAAGTGACATAGTAGGTCTAGCCACCACCTAACAAATGGAAAATACATGATTGGATAAGGGGTTTCAGAACATGGGGGAGAAGAAATATATGCATCTTCATAGGCACACAAATAGATGTAAGAACTAGAGATAATAATGGAAAAATCCAAGAGCAGTAGTCAGACAAGAACAAAAGATGAATATCATGACTAAATAAAGAATTTTATTGGACATCGAACATGGAGTGCAAGGAGAAAATTCGGATTTATGAGTAAGTCATGTGCTCTTAAATTGGGGTGTTATTCCATGTATTGATGTTTTGAGGCTACTAGACCATGTGTGTAAAATCTTTATTTGTTAGTGGGAGTCTTAGTGGATGAAAAAATCATTGTGGTGCTAGATTTATAGATTTTAACCACTTGGAAAAGGAAATTTGACTTATTGTGGTGCTTTTTAAAGAGATTTTTTAACCACCTTTACAGTGGAATAGAAACCCATGTGGTGCTTGCTATGAAAACATAGCTAAGAGATCACCTAGATAATGGATTCAACCTCTTGGACCAAGCAATGCCCCATGTGAACCTTAGGTAAAGCCTTGTAATTGGACTCAAAGAAATAAGTGAGTCATTTTTGTGTTTACCACAAGAGGGAATTTGAGAAATCAAATGGGTAGAAGACTCAATCACTTGAGTTCCTACCAAGCTTGGTGTGAAATTTTCCCTAAGTAAGCAACCGCTTATAATTTGGATCTGGCTTCGGGGTGATCAATTGGAATAAAGTTGCAGTGCAACTAGCTAATGGTTAGGTGGAGAGTTGAAGTCCCTCCTTCAATTGATAGCCATATTTATGCATTCATACAAGTCAAATGCATTGATATATCGGTTTATAAACTATGATGTTCCATGGATTTCGTATGTTTGTATGAACTCTTGTATATCCCCAAATGCTAATGGATACCCAAGCAAGAAGGATCACTATTATGATTATGGTTTGCATGTTACATTGTATGTTATAGATTTAATGAATGTTGGTATATAATAAATCATAATTTCTATATTATTTCCATGACTAACTGTGTATTTATGCTCATTCACATAACTACTCTGGTTCAAAATTGTAATAGTCTAGCTGCTAAGAGGAATGATGTTTTTCATTAGAGGGGTTATATCTCTTATATTGATATGAGAGTTGGCATACTAAATTAATAGATATATTATGATGGACAAATTTAACTAACTTGTAAGAAGTTATAGGGTTGGACTTATCAAGCATATTAAACTAGTGTGTTTTTTTTGGAATACTATGAAATTTTGTGATGGGTCTATACCCCTTTCTTCTTTTAGAGAATACGTAATGGGTATCATGGATACCAATTATCCATACAATATATGAAGAAGGATTTGAGTTTAGGGACATTAGGCCATAACCCAAGACTTAATCTAAAGGCAACTAAGGACCTATTAGCCCTTGCAACTATTGACACTTTTCCTTTGTATTTCAATTTCATATACACAAATATGATTTAATTTGGTCAATGATAGAGGCTTTAGTATGAAAGAGGTTTAGTTGTGGATCCTTTCCACTCCTCACCACTCGCTACTGACCATCGAGCTTAGTGGAGTGTTGTTAAAACTTGTGGGTGCATAGATGATAGATTGATTGAACCAGTCCTAATGATGTTGTGGAACCTTGCCACCACTTACCACTCTCCACCCACTCACAAGTTTGGAACTTGTTAACATGCAATGGATGAGTACATCAAGGAGAAGTCACTCTGTGAAGGCCCAATAGTGGGAGTTGGTTGTTCCATGAAGGCCAATTGGAGGCCATGTAGACGATATGTGGCAATATTATGGTGATGGAGCATGGGGTGATGTGGTTGAGCTAACAAGCCATAGTCATTGAAGACTAGATAATGTTGTGATGATATGGAATATGGCATCATCTGATTAGTTTCATCCCACCTATGAAGTTTTTCAAACCTCTTTTCAACAAAGCAAAAATTCTCTAATTGGTCCTTAGATATGGAGAGTGCTAACCCATTTTCTCCTAGGAAGTTAGTGTTAAACACCATGCAATTTAGTTGGATAAAATCCCCGCGAGCTTAAGATCAATGGCTGAGATCGAATGAGGGGTCCCTCCTTGTAGTCCATGTCGCATAATCATGGGGTGGGGTGTATGGCTAGGATTAAGGCTAACCTGCTCGCCTTCGATAAAAAAAAAAACTAACATTTATTGGAGGCCCCCCTTCCCCTCATTCAAAATCAAAATTTTGGGGTCGATGTAACTATTTATATTAACTTGAGGTGGGAACATAACAAACAGCCATGGAACAAATGATAGTGGGACTGGAGAAAACCCTAATTTATGGAACCATGCTATTAGGCCATCAGACCCCAAGGAGATTCATAGGATTCAACCCATGGAGGGTCTCAATCTTGATATGAGAAAATAGGACGTCACCCATGTAGGTCTTAACTTCGTATAGAAATTACCTTCATACAAATTCTAAAACATAGAAAATAAACAATGCGAGAGCATAAGCAATCAAACACATATACACAAAGATTTTCTCGTTGATCCCAAAAACGGGACTACCAGATTGATTTTTCATTATGTTCCTTTCAATGTTAATCTATATCTATATATATATATATATGCTGAAGCATCCAATACCATGGACCGAAAACCATCGCGTCCAAAACCATGTGTGAAAACGATGCACAAAACCATAGGTAGGTTCTCCCCACCTAATATCGGGTCCAAAAAAAAATTTCACGGGGCACTACCCCAGACCCCATAGAGGGGGGTTACCCACCCCCCTCAAACCCCCTGTTACCCCCCCACTACACAATTGGTGCTCTTCCCCCCCCTCTATCCCCCTAATTAACTAGGGTGGCTAGTCGTGCAAAGAATATAACACAACCCATTGGCCCAAAAGTGCTCAAGCATGAATAGGAAAGGAACCTTGATGTCGAAGCATCAAGATGGTGTGAGCCAATGGTATCCACCTTGGGTCTTGTGGGCTCCACATGACATCATTGTGATGAAATGACCATTGTTAATAGGCCAAAATCTCTAATGGCCATGAAATTTGATCCATAACTTGGATTGAGAAAAAAATTGTAATATTGGAAAGCTATCAACAAGCTATTTTTCATGGTGGCATCAAAATTAAATTATGAAAACTTGTAAAAATGAAGTTTTAGCTAACCCCATCTCCATAAAAAACATAGAGGATCAAGTCAAATAGGTAACAGCTTCCTCAACCCTTGAATCCCTTAAGGACATAAAAAGGATATGGTTATAGAGTGGTAGCAGATATTAGGGTCAATTCTGGACCTGAAATAGCTCACAAGTAAATGAAAAAAATATATTATGATAGTTTAATTATTTTATTTGTCGAATTTCAATTTATAGTTAATAAGGTTGTTAATCTCTATAGAATATTGATATTTATTTTTATCTAGCATGTATAACGAACACGAGTTTTCATTTTATGAACAAACTAAGATCAACATGCTTAAGGTTGTCAATCCAAAGTGATAAAATACTAAATTCATGTCATATTTAGCTAATACTTGTGTGTATGATATCACATAATAAGAAATACATTCAAAAAAAAAATTAGAGGAATGAGAAACATAACGGTGTAGTACAACACAAATATATCTCATCACAATCATGAAGAGGAATTAGTTATGAAGAGGTCAGAGGAATATTCCCTTAGATGGATACTATGGGAGCTTAAGAGCTAAACTAAAAAGTTGCAAGGTATACAATGAAAAGATCTTCAAAGAATAGGAAAAGAAAGCAAAGGTCAATGCAGTTATTTTGTAGATCTGAGTGCCAACTATATAGGAAAGAAAAATATATCCTATTAGAGATCTAGAAACAAGGAATGGAAACCAATAGCAAGAAGGTAACAATTTAAAGAAAAGGCATAGGAAAGTGATTGTCAAAGACACATTAAGAGGAGGAATTCCACTCAACACTTTGAAAAGAGAGTCAAGAAACCATGGCCATTTTTCTAGTGACGCAACTAGAAGCCACCACTGGTAAAGGAGAAGTGGAATGAGATCAATTTCATAAGAGTTCAAAAAACAAAATCTCCATACCTTTGATGGAGAAATAAAGAAGTTTGAAGCAACAAAATTCTGGTTATTGGAAATGAAGAAACACTTCAAAGTCCATGAATACTCTCAAAACAAGAAAGCCAAAGTGGTCATTTTCATCTTGAAGGAAAAATTAATACATAGTGGGAACATGTGACAAATGTGAACGTATTTAGAGAAAAGAATCTATCACGGAGAAAGTTTGAAAATATTTCCATGACAAGTACTTGTTTGAGAGGTACTATAATAGAAAAGTTAAGGAGCTCCATGAGCATAAACTAGTGCAGCTTACCTCAAAAGCTTATAATGACATACTTTTGGAGTCGTTGAGGTATCTGCAAAATATCAAGGATGAGAAGTTGAAAATCCGAAGATACCTTAGTGGGTTAGTACATTCCTATTAAGATAGGATTGAGTTTAATGAGCCAAGGACACTAGAGGACAGAATCTAAAAGGTTAATTATCAGTATGATCAGTTTAAGAGAAAGTTTGAATTTCGATTAGAATATAACAAAATTAACAAAATATGTCTCAAAGAAAAAGGACCAAGATCCTAAAAGCACAATAAAAGAGGTAAAAATGTTAAGTTCCCGTTTTTGCCAATGGTGAATTTGAGTGAATTTTACTACTTCTAGTAGAGACTAGCCTACCAAATCAATAAGAGAAGATTTTTAGGAGCCCAATAAATGGTTTTTATAGTGATGGGGATGTGGAGAGAACGACGAGCAAAGGGACCATCCTCTTTAGTATAAAAATAACAAGAAGCTATATAATGTCTATGAGGCAACCATGTTGAATGATGTAACTCAAAGTGTACCTAATATCTATGTGATATTAGATAATAGGAAAGTAGATCATCAAGCCTTGGTGACTAAGATAGAAGGTATGATATCCAATTAGCCTATTTGAATTTCAATTGATTGAGCTTCTATTTTTAGTTATGTTAGCCCAAGGGTTACAGAGATGTGTAGCCCTAAAAGAAATATCCAATGAACATTATGGTTGGTCCAACTGGCCATTTGAATCATAAATAGAGTAATAGAGTTAGTGGAATTCGTCCCCATCAAGTTATTCAACCTTCCCACAATAAATATCTTCAATCTAATATAGTTGGTATCATTTAACACTTTAATTGGAATGGGATGGCTCACAGCCATAGAACCAAGGTGGAATAGTATACTAAATCATTGGAGTGCTTCATTGGTGAAGGAGAGGAAAAGGTGTTGCAAGGAGATAGAAAAAATGTCTCAATCATAAAAATTTCATCAATACAACTAAATATATGCAATCAAAAGGGTGTACCCTATTCATAATCAACATAACTAGCGGAACAGAAAAAATAGAATCAAAGTTGAAGAGAACCTTTTTTTGAAGCACTTCATTGATGTGTTTCTTAAGGAGATAGTGTGATTACGACCTAGGAGAGAAATCAGCTTTGCTAATGAATAGATTCTGCGTGTATTGGTAATATCAAAAGTTCTATATTTCATGAGCACACTATAACTAGTAAAATTAAAGTTGTTGTTGAAATAGATGTTGGATAGAGGACACATCTTACCTAGTGTGTCTCTTTGGGGAACCCTAATTGTTTTTGTGAAGAAAGATGGAGTAGGGTGGTTGTGTGTTGATTAAGAATAACTAAATAAAGATACAATGAAGAACAAGTATCCATTGCCTAGAAATTATATTGGATCAACTCAAAGGGACTGCAACTTTCCCAATAATAAATTTGATATATGGTTATCATTATATCTAACTTAAAGATAAGGACATCCACAAGGTAACATTCAAAATGAAATATAAACACTATAAATTTATAGTAATACTATTTAAACTCATAAAAGCAAAGTAAACCATTTTTTTTCCACATATTTTATATTTTTTTTTACTTTTATTTTTCAATATCCATATTATAATTTTTTTATTTTTAAATTTTTATAATTGACTTAATATTATGTTTTTTCATTCCCTATAATATCACATCCATACTAAAATGTATTACAGATATGAATATAATTTTATCCTGTTTAATTGTAAATTACGAATTTTGACTTAGCTTATTCCAATTGAATGTAGAAGTAAAAACTCATAGCTATGACTTTAACGGATTAAAAATTCAAACGTCAAACGTAAATGATTTATATTTATCTAGTAATCTATACTATTTTTTTCCTTTAGCTTACAAAAGCACATATGTTCTTATCATAATTCTATTTTTTGTTTTATTGGAAGTGTGTTAGTTATAAGCGAAATAAAGGTAATTTAACCTCTGGTTTCAATAGGTATGATTGGATTTTTTTTGTTAAGTGTGATTGGTTTTTTGTTAGGTAATTAGTCTTGAGATAATGATATATTTAATTTTGAATTTATGGTTTGAGTAGTTATTATTTAGGGATATTTATGTCTTTAAAATGATTATGGGATTGCACATCAACTCTAAGTAAGGGTGGAGTTTTTCCAACTACAAAGTTTCTTAACAAAACACCTTGTTATTATCTATTCTAAGTCTCCATAGATATGTTTAATTACTCTTAAAAACTTTTAGAACATATTGTTGTCTTAGTCTCTTATAATAATAGCATGTTAATTTTGAAATTCTTTATGTTTTCATTTTGTGGAATGTGTATAAGATGAATCTAAAAGTGAATTTGTGTCTGAATTTATATGACTATATATTATGATCATTCTATTTTTTAATAGTGGGAAAATATATCATAAGACCTATCAAACCAACACTAGGATAATTATTACTAGGTGTTATCCATCCCACATGGAATTACCTCTTAGTATTCCTTAAGGCTACATGTTTTCACTTCTCCTTGGTACATTAAGGTATTGAGCTACTAAATTATTTCCTTAGGTTTGAGGAAGATAGACTCTTAGCCAACATAAGATATTTTAAGGCATACTCAAGGCCCATAATTATTTTGATTAGAGAAACCCTAGTGTGTAAGAGAAGTAGTCCTCTCCTCTAATGTTATGTAAACATTTTCACTTGGTAAAAAAAAATAGAATAAAAATAACCCTATGTTAAAATAAAAATTATAAGATATTATTTTTTTACAATTTTTGTTGGGGAGTTAAGGTAAATTTGAAATAAAAGTAAAAATAACCCTACATTAATTATCCACCTTTTGTTGGGTAGTTAAAGTAAACTTGATCTGGTAAGTCACTGTAGTTTTTGAGCTCTAGGTTTATAAGAACCCATGGTACTTCCCATGATATTAATGTGGAATATAGGTTATTTAAAGGGAGAATCAAACTAACCTAGATCCATCTTAAATCTACCAAAGGCCTAAAGGGATCAAACCTCTTGAGATGTAGATCTAGAATGAAAATATATCTAGACTAATATTATATAAATCACCACTATTTTTTTTAAATAAATAAACACTAGAATTTTATAAAGTTTTGAAATGTTATATTTTAAAAAAATATTTTGTTAGTATTTTTCCTAAAACTAATATCAAATTCTTTATTTTTACCGTAAAAACTTGAAATGAAACTCAAAAAAATAATTTCCAATTGTTTCTAAGTATCCAATTCTTTATTCTTACCATGAAAACATTAAACCAAACTCAAACTCAAAAAAATTATTATCAAATTATTTCTTTCTTTCCTTTTTTTTTTAACTTGGGGCATTATTATCCAATTCTTTATTCTTACCATTAAAACATTAAGTCAAACTCAAACTCAAACAAATAATTTGTTATTTATATATAACTAGATCAACATTCCTCAAAACCTTTCAAACACTTGCGCTGTATAAATGAGAAATCAAACTTATCATTATAAATATCTTCACTTAATTTTAAACAAAATCAATTTAAAATGTTAACAAGAGCAGTTGCAATGCAGCTAGTCCCTACCTAGGGTTGGACAAAAAATATTAGAACTAGACTTAGGAAGACGATTAGGAGTTTCTTAGTAGACTTGGCAAGAGGAATTTATAGCTCATATATATGTTCATGCTGCTTGCTCTATTGCTGTTTTGGAGCTCAGCATTTGTAAAACACAAAGCTTATGCATTTGCCTCTAGTAAGGGCCATATGGAGCAGAGCCGACGTCCGAATAATTATACAACAAGTAATTACCTGCAATTGATGGAGGTCTGCTGGCAAAAAGTAGATCACAAGATGACTAAGACGAGCTTGGAGCCGAAGTAGAGAGAATGAGGGGCCCGAATTTCACGAATTTCTTGCGTTCTTTGTTAGCTTTACGGTTTGCCCATTTGTGTTTTCAACTTAAAATTGTTTGGCTTTATCTTTCCCTGTTGGTACTTTCTGCAAGCCCAAAACTTTAATAGATGTTGTAGCATCGCCTGAATTGGCACAATAGGCTTGTGGATGACCTTTTCCAGTTGTGTTTGTAACGGTTGGTTTTTTAGTGAAATTTATATGCTCCTAAATTGGTTCTAAGGATACACGAGACAGAGAAACAAGCAGTGGCTTGCGAATGAAGAGAAAGATCCCCATGTCTACAACCGAGGCAACACAAAACCATATAATGATTAGTCGCTGAAGCTTGTTGTTGAATATTGTGTTAGTGGTATATGCTTCTGAGCTGAGATTTGTCAGCTTGTGAAGAATTTCGTGGCATTGAACTCTGTAGTTACCCCGTTGACATCTCCAATCAAAGAGAATGATGTGATTAACGCTGAATCTGATCATTCTGCCAATGGTAGTCTAAGCCCCACTGCAAATTTACCATTGTTGAGAGATGTTCCTTGGTTTGAAAGATAGGATCTTGATTAAAAAATTGAATCTTTGTTGTCTCAAATATGATTTCTCAAACCTTAAATAAAATATTGCAGACAAAGAGTTCAAGCGGCAAGCCTTACTGGAACTTGTTGACTATGTTCAGTATGGAGCAGGCACACTCACAGAAAGAGTTCAGGGGGAGATTGCCAAATGTTTGCTTCAAATCTTTTTCATCCCTTGCCTCCAGCTTGCCATGAAAGTACAAGATTGGACAAATTTGATCGGGAAGAATAAGATCCCTGTATGGATCCTGCATGGCCACATTTGCAGATAGTGTATGAACTCTTACTGCGATATATAATTTCTGCAGATACAGATCCCAGATTAGCCAAGAGGTATATAGATTGCTTCTTTATACAGCGATTGCTCAACCTATTTGATTCTGAAGACCCTAGAGAGAGTATGCAAAAATTATATTGCATCGCATTTATGGAAAATATATGATGCATCGACCATTTATAGCAATTAACAACATATTCTATCGATTTATTTATGAAACTAAGAGACACAATGGCATTAGTGAGCTGTTGGAAATTCTGGGTAGCATAATAAATGGTTTTGCATCACCTCTAAAAGAGGAACATAAACTCTTTTTAAGCAGAGCTCTTTTGCGTCGGCATAGCCTAAATGCCTTGCTCTCTATCATCAACAACTATCACACTGTATTACTCAGTTTGTGGAAAATGACTTCATGTTAGTGGATACTGTTATTAGGGGTCTACTAAGGTATTGGCCTGTCACAAACAGCCAAAGGGAAGTTTTGTTCCTGGGACAACGGGAGGAAGTTCTGGAAATAGCGCAATCTTCTGAATTCGAGTGTTTCATGGTACCTCTGTTTCGGCACATAGGCCGCTGCCTCAATTGCTCACATTTCCAGGTTTGTAATTGAATTTATATAGGTTGTTTTATTTTTACATATGTACGTGTTATTGCTTGGTATTATGTAACTTATGATTGATATTGTAGATTGATAAGAAACAATGCAAAATTGATGTTTCTCATTTCTTAATTGATATTGTGGGTTGATAAGAAATAGTGACAAATTGAGATTACTCATTTTTAAATGGTTCTTAATGTTATGCCACCGCTCTCTTTTCACTTGACAAAGCCGATTGCAAATATATAAAGATAATTGCGATTCCTCCGATTGCAAATGTATAAATAAAGTGTTATTTCTAGATTATAATGACATTTAATCTTATTAATGACGAATTAAGAAAATAATGGTAAGACTTAATTATTTTAGATGTCAACAACAATGAAGTATTATAATTTAGTGGCTAACCAACGGAACCATAGTGCACGATAGTTCTTGAATCCAGCCATCGAACTATATTGCATGGAACTTCTTGAATCCAGCCACATCACACAAGGCCAAAGATGCCACGTCACAAAAGAAGGTCCCACCGTCCTGTGCTAGTGTCAAAGCAATAAGGAAGTACATGGAGAAGCGTAGGGGCACCCAAATGATTGTTTTGTCATGATAAACACAGCCACGTATCGCTCATGCTGAACGACAACCTGCATGCATACCAAATGGTATATGCTTCTGAGCTGAGATTTGTCAGCTTGTGAAGGATTTCGTGGCACTGAACTCTGTAGTTACCCCGTTGAAGAAGAGAGGCTTGATACCCGCATAAGCACGAGTTGATCCATTAGATATTAATGTTGGTTGAGCCCTCTCCAATGCTCCTGTTTAGCCTGTTCCGATCTTCCTCAACGGTGGAGGAAGGTTGTTTTTGGCAACGACGCTTTGAGTCTTGTCTGAAAGTCCAAAGGCACGTCAACATAAACCTGACTTCCCAACCCAAGGAAAGGATTTATTTATGACTTTTAGCTACTTGTCCGAAAGCTGCAAAGATACGACTCACAACAAAGCCGTATCGCCAAAGCCCCCTCTCCCTACGGTCGAGTATATTTCAGAACCTCTTCTTTCAGTCGAGCTACTTCTTTCAGAACCTCGCACTCACGTTTTTAAGCAGTCTTCCGGGCTTGGTTGGCTTTCTGACTCCTAGCGTCGTCGATGACTCCTTTCCTAAGTCAGTGATTGTGATGAAGGAGTAGTTCCTTATTCTCCTATTCAATTAGCATGTTTCAGCTGTCTCTGTCCTTATGGCATATCCGAGGCTGCGTCTTTTATCTCTGGTCTTGGATCACCTACTAACTACTGCACTGCGACAAGGACTGGAACTGCCTCTGCATTTGGACCTGGAACCATACGAAGGGGTGCATCGGGGTATCGATCTGGAGCTACTGCATATGCGACTAGGTCACCTAGGTATAGAAATTATCGATCTACTGTGTATGGATCACTGGCTAAGGCTGGCTTAGATGGGCTTGACTTAGATGGCTTAATAGATGGCTTAATCTGCATAATATACTGAATCCACTTAAGCTCAGTTCACTAAGTCAACTGCCTATACCCCTGTTCCTTTCCCCGCCTGGGTATGGATCTTGAACCTTCTCTCAATTTCATGGCCTTCAATCTGCTCTGTACGGTGAGTAACCCGGATAATAGGATAACGAAAGAGATCTGTAAATGCTAAAGTATACTGCTGGATCTTGGTATGGGTCTAATAGTCATAGGTTGATATGCTCTTAACTCTACCAGAGATAGGTATGGAAGCCACTATGGGTATATATCCCGGTATGCTTCTAGATAAGGAACTGAACCTCACGCCATAAACTGAATCCCTATCATGAGCGCGAGCATAATCCACTGGATCTACTGGGCTTATTGTACAGGGAAAGCCATCACTTGTCTCTAGCTCTTGATATGGAAGGTATACTACTACCATTTCTACCGCTTTTGGATCCACAACTGACTCAACCATATCTACTAGTTCAGTACCAGTCCTTTCTTTATTGTAAAATAAAGGCTATGCCGGTACGGATGCTACCACTGGTGCTTTGCCTCCTCCCCTACTTATCTTTCTCCAATAGCTCCTTTTCCTCACAGACTAGGGGATGAATCTCTAGACCTAAAAGCATAAAGCACTGCTGCCACTTCCTTTGCTACCGGCTTCTTTCGATTCTAATGTAAATCAAGAGGCTAAACTCGATCTATCTTTCCGGCTTAGCCGAACTCCTCGCCTGGGGTGACTGAAGGATATTCTGATTCAAGCTCTGAACCAAAGCTAATTCTTTTCTCTATTGTACCCTCATCGACATCTCCTTACGCTGATTCAATAGTAGCTGGGTCGTGAACAAGAACAAGAGCTGAAACACGTTCAAGCTCAAAGCTACTGGTTCTGTCATACTCTATTCTATTTCTTTCTACTCTCGAGTTACTGGCTTTCCTTGCACTAGGAAGCGCAAGCCCCTCCGAGACCTTTCGAGCAGACTAAGAAGAATAAGAAGCCCACGGAGCGGTAGCAGCTACGACTTCTTCCTTCTGCAATACTGGTTTCTACTTTTCACCATAGGAAAAAGCCCTCTGCAATTGATCAGGTTGGTTATCAGTTCCCTTTTTTTCCTTTTTTATGCCACCTTTTGAGTTCATAATTACAGAGAAATTTTCAAATTGTTCAGAAAAGAGAAAATAATATGATAAATTCAAATTGTTCAGAAAAGAGAAAATAATATGATAAACCTGTGTTCTTCATCTTTATTATAATGGCAACGTCTTGATTTTCCATTTGTTCATGGAACAGTGCTTCATCCAGGTTAGTTACCAGCTCTTTGGGGTAGTTTCCACTCGAAGATATACTTTATCAGCTGGGAATCTGTCTCTAGCTGCTGGTTGGGCACGGCTGCTCAGGAACCTTAGCGTACGACCTCGGCTCCTCCAAATCCTCCACTTTGCAAGGGACCGATGAAAAAAGAAACAAGAAGAGATAGTTTATTGCAAAGTGCGATCGATTCCTTGCAAAGAGAAGACAGTAGACACCAGAGTGAACCAAAGGAAGAGCTGGTAGGGCAATCGAAGGAGGGAAATAGGCGGGTTGAGCGAAAGCGGGTACCTAATCCAGCAACAGTTGATTCAGTTGCGCCATGCACGGACAGCTGCAGCACCTGCATGCAGAACACCTGCCTGCCAATACGCCCAAACCAAAATTGAAAATAATACAAATTGCAAACAATCCAAACTAATGCTAAGAAATGCTAACATTAAAACACAAAATCCTTTGACGGTCAGCAAAAATAAACAAGGCTAAGGAAAATAACCTAAGCTCCGACCTCTCCCGCCTCGGGAAGAGGCAAAATAAGATGGCAAACCTGAGCACTTTGGTCATCCTGGCACGGAGCATTTTAAAACCTTGCTCTAACCAACACATCTCATAAATAGCACTTGGAATTAACACTAAATCAACCAAATCGGATTACTATAGTCCCTGGCTATTGCCAGATGGCAGGGACTAATAAAGAAAAACTTAACATTAAACTACACGGTGACAAAAAATGAATCTAACTTCATTTTCATAGAAAGCCCGCTTATGATGCCAACTCGTATATAATTACACATAAAAATATACTTTCAATGAAGCTTGATAAATTATCGTGGATGGAAATGTTAAATGTGCATATCCATGTATAAGGAGGGAGAACGATAGTAATTAATTTTTTTTTGATATTAGTCTTTGTACAAATGACTAAACCCAATGTCTTGATTCACATGTTTCAGTTAGCCCTTTTGCAACTTATATATTGCCAAGGGTTTTTTAATAGCTAATTAAAATATTTTAGGTCTTATTTAGTGTGTTCTCCATATGAAGAGAAGTAAACATAGTGTTAAGATTTATATTTTGAAATTCTGTGTATAATAAAATAATGCTAGCATTATCATGTAAATATTAAATAATGTGGCTGAAATGTGTATATGGTTCTTGATTCGCTGATTACATGCTCCTGCATGATGAACATGATGTGTTGATATGGCACGCTTACTCTAAATATTTGTAACTCATATATCGTTTTGGGTAGCTCACTGAGGCCCTCAGTCCATCGCCCCTTTGCACTATGGCTGACTATGGTTGCCACATAGTTTACTGATTTTAGAAATAGTCTTGCAAGAACAATAGATAAACACTAGCTTCTTACCTCATGCTTCACCAAGTTGCTCCTCATAGCTTCATTTCCCACCTGCTTAATTCATCCAGATTGCCTAGGACGGTTCGCCCTTACCTTCACCTTGGTGCTTTAACACGGGAGTTTCGCTGGCTGGTTGAATCTCCTCGAGTTGATATAATAAATGGTGGGCGAGCTGGTCCAAGAGAGAAAGAAATGGGTTGAACAGATGGACAAACTCCTAGTTGTTGCACGCTTCAGACGAACAATGATTACTTCCCTACAGTTCATAGTCATAAGAGGGCTATTCTAGAAAATTTTGGAGACTAAACATCGTTGTTTCAGGAATGTGGAGTGAAGCGAAGGTACTGGATTTGTATCTATAGAAGGCTTTGAAGCGAAGGTACTGGATTTGTATCTATACAAGGCCTTGAAGCGAAGGCACTAGTATTTTCTCTAAAAGTGTTGACCTCACTCTTTTATCTCAAACCCAACGCTACATCTTAGGCCATTTGATGCTTACACTCTTACATCACACGCTAACAATCGATACACCTAGCTACAAACTCTGCTACATCCTTCTTCACATTTGACCAATAATAAAATATATTTACTCTAGTCAATGTTTTCTGATAACCTGGGTAACCTGAATATGGTTTCACATGAAATTCCTTCAATATCACCTTCTTGAGCTCATTTCTATTTGGCACATATATCTTGTCTCTAAATTGAACCATTCCATCCAATGTCAGGAAATAGTCTGCATCATGTGCACCTCCACTTGTACGTGTACCTGTACTATTAACTGTATCTATACTTGTAACACCACATGTACCTGAACCTGTACCACTACCTGTACCTGTACTTGTACAACCACATGTGCCTATACCTGTAATTTGTTGCAACCTGTGCATAATATCCATATACATGACATCCGGTTGACTTGCCTGGAAGAGTCTATCATGTAAATCTGCCCCATAAGAGCTCATAGCTGCTAAGTGATTTACCTATATCTTCATGCTAAGAGCATATGCCACCATTTTCTCTTTACCTTTGATATACCTAATCTCAAAATCAGACTCACTGATCATAGCCAACCACCGATCCTTCCTGCCATTTAGATTTGGTTCGTCAAATAGATACGAAAAACCACTGTGATCACTCATCAACACAAACCTTTTTCCCAAATGATAGTGCCTCCACATCTTCAATGGATGTATGATCGTTGCCAAATCAAGATCATGTGTCAGATAGTTCTACTAATTGTCCTTTAGTTTTCACGACTCATAGCATACTATCCATCCATCATGCATAATGAATACACCAGGTCCTCTCTTGCAAGCATCTGTACATATTACGAACTCCTTTTCCAGATTTGTAACCTTTAACACTGGTGCATGTGTTAGCAACTGCTTCAGCTACTCAAAACTAGCCTCACACTCTTCTGTCCATTCAAGCTTCTTACCTTTTCTCTGCAATGATGTGATAGGGTAAGCAATATGTGACAAGTTCCTGACAAACCTCCTATAATAGCGTACCAACCGCATGAAAGATCTAACCTCATCTACATTCCTAGTGGCTACCCACTGTGTGATGGCCTTTATCTTTTCTCGATCTACTACAATACCCTCCTTGGAGACAACATGTACTAATTAATGCACCTAAGTCTGAAAGAAAATACACTTGTTGAGCTTAGCATACAACTGATGCTCTCTCAAAAACCTTAACGCTGTTGCAAAATGCTCAGAATGCTCTTCCTCATTTTTAGAATATACCAATATCTCATCAAAGAACACAATAATAAACTTATCCAAGTATGGACACAATACCCTATTCATGAGGCACATAAATGTAGCTAGAGCATTAGTCAAATTGAATGGAACAACAACAAAGTCATAATGCCCATACTTGGTTAGAATGGTTTTCTTGTAAATGTCCTCCTCTTTGATGCATACCGGTTGATATCCAGATCTCATATCAATCTTTGAGAGCACTGTTGCTCCCTCCAACTAATCGAATAGCTCATTAATCCTTGGTAAATGGATACCTTTTCTCAAGAGTCACTTTGTTCAAATATTTATAGTCAATGCATAATCTAAGAGTACCATCATTCTTCTTCACAAATAGTACTGTTGCATCCCACAGTGATACACTTGGCTTAATGTATCCCTTATCCAACATTTTCTTCAATTATAACTTCAATCAACAAACTCAAATGTACTCATCCTGTAAGGTGCTTTTGATGTTGTAGCTGCCCTTGGTGCCAACACAATAGAAAAGTACACCTACCTGTGAGGTGGGAACCTTGAGATATCCTCAAGAAATACATCTTGGAACAGTTGTAGAGCTGGGTACCTTCTCAAAACATCTACATCCTCAACTTCATTACTTTTGTCACTAGAAATGTGCACTTCAAATAATACACACCCTTTTCTATGACGATGTTTTGCCTTCATAGATGTCGCCATTCTAACTGATGTGGCTTTATTATTTCCCTGTAAGACTCTTGGTTCCCCATTCTCATCCACACACTCAATGGTCTTTTCATAACTATCCACCTTGGTTCTATGAAGATACAACCAATCCATGCCTAACAACATACTATATGGTCCCAATGGTAATACATTCAAATGTGTGGTGATAGACATACTATTCAAATAAAATTCAAAATATCTTACCTAATGATGAACTTGCCTCTTTGTACCTATAGCCAACTGCACTAACCAATATTCTACATGAAATTACTTACTCAAACCACACTTATCCCCCAAGTCAGGAGTAACATAGCTATAATTAGATCGGGGGTCAATCAAAATAGAAGTAACTTGATCACAAAGCTTACAATCCACGTCAATGATAGATGCCTGATGTTCTACCTATTTCTTACCCAATGCTGCATAAATACAAGGAACACTCTGACCAACATCCCCAGCAGTCTGTGTGTCCTGTGCACTACATATATGAGGCATACTACCCTATAATTTCTCCTGCAATTATCCTTGCCACAAGTACAAAACTCTATAAGTTTCCATCCTACATCCTTATTTTGTTCTTCTGATCAAAATCATTGTCCTCTATCTAATGCATTGAACTTCTTAGATGAAGCTACATTCTCTTTATTACCTAGACCCTGAGGTATTTCTCACTTCTTGCCCCATTTTCCTTTGTTCTTTGCATTACCTTTCGAGTCCCCCTTAGTCTCAGATTTCTACTTTGATTTCTCATAGCAATGCCTTAGCTTTCAGATGCTCTCCTCCAATGATCTAGGCTCATCAAGCTCAATCCTGTCTTTAAATGCAACCGGTAATCAACTAATGAACATTCGAGTCTTGGCCTTCTCCTCCATGAGGTAAGTACCATACCTCAGTATCTCCAAGAACTTTCTAGTGTACTCTTCATCTATCATCGATCCCATCTTTAGCTCATAGAAATATTTTTCTTTGTCATCAAAGTATCTCTTCGATAGGTGCTTCTTGAATAGCCACTTAAAATCACTCCAAGTCAAGTCCTTCTCATGAATACATCTCACATTCTTCACATCTTCCCACCAAATGTCTGCTTGACCTTTGAGACTGAATGTAGCTACTCTTGCTTTCATATTCTCTAAATAATCATGTAACCTCAATAACTTCCTCATGGAAAGAAACCATGCCTCTGCATCCTGATATTTCTTCATCTCTCCATCAAAAGTAGGTGGCTTTGATTTCTTGAACTCATTTGGTAAGTATCCTCTATCACTCCTCTTGTAAGGATTATAATGATGACAATCATACTACCTATCTGAACTAGAAATAGAATAGTACCTTTGTGCATCCACTCTCCTCTCCGAAGTGTCCAAAAAACTTCCATCTCTCAATGTGTCATCTATATCCAACCCCTGAACACCATGAGTCCTACTACCATATGCCCCCTTAGTTCTATCCTCCTCCTCACAGTTGATCCCATGTGGTCCCTATCACTGCAAATCTGCCAAACTCTGAAGTATCACTGAATTTAACTCTACTTGGTTCTCATGTGCCTATACTATTCTATCATTGTTTTCCTTACTATTCCTTATTTATGACATTAAGCTTCTTTGTGTGTCTGCTAGATTAGAAGAATGCCCAACACCACATTTGTCAATTGATCCATAGGGAGAGTCTCAGGAATTGTAGTCTACCATCTTTCTAGTCATCTTTGATATTCTTCCTGTAAGGGATATCATTTCAGCTAAATTAAACACAATAAACCAACGTACCTTAGCATAGTTCAGGTGGATATCTCATCTGCAATATCAACAAATCAATCTAATGCATGTATAACATAGTCACAAGAACATAAAGAAATATAAATCATAAGAATATAACCCTATAGCCATCATCCTAGTTAGAGTCCAGTCACCACTGCATGACCATGCCAACCACACATACCATGACCTCATGCATGACGACATAAACCATACCAATGTATGTAGACAGTGAATAACCCTAAAAATAGATGATACACTAACACATATGCGAAAAACACACAAGAATAAACATCGGCCACACACACGCATAAACATATATAACCAAGCATAAACGAACAATACTTCTAACAAGAGGTAGAAACATGTAACCAAGCCTACAATAAGGAAACATGCAAACGACATTTAACTACATGTAACCAGTCATGCACTCATGACGATGCACTCCACAACAACAACATTCACTTCCACATGGTGACATCACTACAACCATGATCAACACCATGCAAATGCAAAAAGCACATGGTCTCACAACATAAGAAACACATATACAACCAACATAATACCGAACCCAAACATAGCCCATCCAGTTTGAGGGGTGAACCATGCTTTGATACCGCTCTATAAAACCCTCCTCCCACATCTACCCAAGTAACCAGTCAGCTGGGGTAAACATGTGATGAGAGGCTAATATGATTTGATTCAACCTCCTAGTTGACCTTAAGGAAATGGAATGGATGGAAACACATTGTAGAAATTTTGAATAATATGATAGTTATTCACAGAGATTATCCTGATTATACACTATTGTGGAATACATGCATAATACATAACCTCCTCTACGTTGATCATCAATTTTTCAGAATTAAAAACAATGAAACATCAATCGGATGCACACATTAACATAGTATGTAACCCGGGGAAACCATACAACTGAAAACCCCACACTATCTGTATATTATAATGATTGAGAACATGTAACAGTACATAGTAATACTCCTCACAAGTACTCAGTACTATCTCCACCTGTTACACACAAAACTAGCTCAGATCTGATGCCTCAAATCTCCTCCACTATTTTCCTGCCTCTACTGTGCAATCCTGCATGAGAAATGATGAATGGCTGAAGAAAACTCGTATTTCCTTTGGCTGAACCATGCAATCCTCATTGGCATAACTAAATCCATTGATTGTGCAAGATCTCATGCACAACTATAGTCACAACTGATAGCAATCTCAACCTCTAACACCTGTCTCCACTGAACTGTCCATGCACTGAGTTAACTGATGTATTCTTTAGTTGCTTTATGAGTTAATAATTAGTGAATTAATTAATAATCAATTCACATCACTCATCACTATTGTATTCTGCAGTTAGACTAAATACAACTAGTTTAACCAAGTCAAACTGAACACAACTCCATCAACTCCACAATCAACTCCACCAAACTCAACCACATGAGTTCTAACTGAAGTCCACCATGCAATAGCTCAACTGACTCACAAGAAAAGCGTATTTCCTTCTGACAGCTGCATTTGCCACATCTGTAGCTCAAATTGAAGCGCTCCAAGAGGATAAGATAATGTTTATAGTCCAAATATTATTATTGTCTAATAATATTCCATTGTTCTATTTTTAGCTTGGCAGTCTAAAAATAGAAATCGCCCATATGTCTAAAAATAGAAGTCCATCTATTTTCACCAACATGACCAATCATCCACAAATAGCATCCTGCAACTCATAGACCATGATCCATATGTCTAAAAATAGACTTTGCGCCAAAAATAGCCTGCGGGCCCACTTAGTGAAGGCGACTTCTTTCCACTAAGCTCCATCATTTTGTTGCATTCTCAACACTCCCTCTGAACAAGATATGGATTATCAGCAACCCCTATGCTGCCTCGGTGGTATTCCAATTTTCTCCTGGTGAGCGTCTTCTTCAAGATATCAGCATCCTGATCCTCTGTTGGAATGTATGAAAGTAACATGATTCTCCACTGCACACAATCTCTGATATGATGGTATCTGATGTCAATGTGCTTAGATCTATGATGAAATACTGGATTAGTCGAGAGTTTAATGAAACTATGGTTATCAAAATAAATCACAGTAGGCTCCAGGTATGAACCGAACAACCCGACCATGATCTTCCTCATCCATATAGCCTCACATGCAGCCAAACTTGCTGCCATATACTTGGCATCTGCTGAACTGAGTGCCACAGATCTCTGCTTCCTGCTATACCAAGAAACTGTTGTTGACCTGATACTGAAGACCCCTCCAGATGTGCTCTTTCTGTCCGTTGGGCTCCTTGCCCAATCTGCATTTGTGAAGCCACATAGCTTCACCTCATCCTCATGTCTATACAACAATCCATATCTCAATATGCCTCTGAGATAACGCAATACATGTTTGCCTGCCTTCCAGAAGAGGTTGGTTGGCTTAACCATAGCTTGTGAAAGCTGGTTAATAACATAGCATATATCGGGTTGTGTATTGACCAGATACATAAGCAACCCCACCAACTATCGATAAATAGTGGCATCCACTACCTCCGCTGAAGTAGCATCCTCCTTCCTCCAACCTCTAGGAAGAGGAGTATCAACAAGCTTGTAGCCATGCGTGTTAAACTTCTCTAGTATCTCCCGAGCATAATTACCCTGAGAAACAAATAGTCCATCATTGCACTGCCAAATTTCCAATCCAAGGAAATAATGAAGGAGGCCCAAGTCCTTCATCTCAAACTCTTTAGCAAGATCATCCTTGCATGAAAGTATCAACAACTCATCACCTGTTAGAATCAAATCATCTACATAAAGTACAATCATAAGCAACTTACCCTCCACCACAATTTGGTATAGGTTAGGATCCGCCTCACTCTTAGAGAATCCAAGTGTGGTGAAATAACTATCTATCCGTGTGTACCAAGCACGTGGTGCTTGTTTCAACCCATATAGCGCTCTCTTGAGCTTGCACACATGCGACTCGCTGCTGAAGATCTCGAAACCTTCGGGCTGCTCTATGTTCACCTCCTCCTCAATGACTCCATTGAGGAACGCAGTCTTCACATCCATCTGATGAATGTGCCACCCCATCTACGCTGAGAGAGAAAGAATCGTCCGTATGGAAGAATACCTTGCGACAGGTGCAAAGGTCTCCTCATAATTGATCCCCTCTATCTGTGAGAAGCCTCAGGCAAAAAACCTTGCCTTGTACTTCTCCACACTCCCGTCGGCTGCCTACTTTTCTTTGTAGATCCATCTCGAACCCACCACTGATTTCCCCTCCAGTCTTGGGACAATCTCCCATGCACTGTTTTTGACAATCGAATCATACTCTTCCACCATGGCATCTACCCATGCGGGGTCCTCTATAGCTTCCTCTAAAGAGGATGGCTCAGTCACAACACATTTTCTCACAATAGCCATGTATCCAGTGTACCGATCAGGTGACTGTCTCTGCCTGCGTTGAGCTGTAGGTGGTCCTACAACCTTCTCTGCATCTTGAGCCAGTTGCTCAGCTTTTGTAATGCGCTTTCGCCCTCTGATGGTTGGCGCTGCATGAGTGGTCTCTTCCACTCCATGAACTTCATCCTGTGGCTGATCCACATCTTGAAGCTCATCCTTAGGAACTAATAGCTCCTCATCTACATGAACGTGTAGCTCCCTCTCAAGTGAACACTTCGTGGCTTTCTCCTCATGAAATTTGTCGCACAACAGTCTTGCGACTGTCTAGCAAATACACACGATAGTTGTGGGGCGTATCAATGTACCCCACAAATATCCCAACCTCTGCGGTTAGCTCCAACTTCTTCCTGGCATCCTTCATCACATGCATGTAAACGTTAGAACCAAAAATCTTCAAATGAGAAATATCAGGCCTCTTACCAGAATAAACCTCCTCGGGTGTACTCATGCCAAGTATTCTGTTAGGACAACGGTTCTGCACATATACTGCAGTATTGCATGCTTCCGCCCACAAGTGAAGGGGTAGGCTCTGATCATGAAACATCGCCCGTGCAACACCCACAATCGTTCTATTCTTCCGCTCAGCAACCCCATTCTGCTGTGGGTTACGGGGAGCTATGAGCCCTCTTCGAATCCCTTCTACATTGCAGAAATCCTTGAACTCGCCAGAGATGAATTCACCACCATTATTGCTCCTAAGAGCCTTCACCTTCTTCCCTGAATCCTCCTCGACCAGTGCTTTGAACTCACAGAACTTTGAGTATGTCTCGCTCTTCTTTTGCATGAATAAGATCTAGCACTTTCGAGAGAAATCATCAACTAAGATCATATAGTACCTGTGCTTTGCTGTCAAAGCTACTGAGAAAGGTCCACACATGTCTGTGTGAATTCTCTCAAGGATCGTCGTGGCACGACTATCCTTCTCGTGAAAGGTGGCTTTCACAAATTTTCCCAAAGTACACCCCTTGCACTGATCTGACTGTGCAAGAGTGCCTTTAGGAAGCCCTGTAGTAATCTGCTGCAGTATCTTCAAGGCTCCATGGTGAAGGTGACCCAATCTCCTATGCCACAGCTTACCATCATCCTAGCTCACCAATCCTTCTGCCTTGCATGCCATTGCTATGCAGCCATCTACATGCAATTGATAAAGGTTCCTGACTCGAACCCCTATCTGCCGGGTTTCTCCAGTTGTCTTACTGCGCAGGAAAGCCTTTCCCTCGCTGAAAACAACATCATATCCCTTGTATTCTAACATCGCCACAGAGATAAGATTCTTCTTCAATCCTGGAACATGCATCACTTCCTTCAATACGAAGGGTTTACCAGACTCCCTCTCAAAGGAAATGGTACCGATACTGGTCGCACTGTATCTACCATCATCGCCCATATCGATGTGCACTCCAAGATCTTTCTCCTCCAGATTAGAAAACAAATCTCGATCTCCTGTCATGTGAAAAGATGCACCGCTGGGCAAGAACCATACCGATCCCATCATTCTTGATACCAAGCATGCGATCAATGAAAAATCAAGCTCAAACTGTGACGCTAAGGCCTCTCCCACTGCAGATCCAACAACTTTCTTATTTTTCTTCTTCTGCAGACAATTTGTGGCATAATGTCCATGCTGGTGACAGTGAAAGCACTTCACCTTGGACATGTCCTGCTTCTTGCCTTTCTCGCGGAATGAGAATATTTCTTGTTCTTCCCCTTCTTTGCTCTGGCAACCAAAGCGCAATTTTCTTCATCAGTTGCCTTTGATGAAGATCCGTCCCTGATATTCCGCGTGATCTCCTCCTGCACAAGATCTGACCAAAGTCTCTCCCATCGTGGAAATTTCTCCCAACTATTGACAAAGTCCTGATAGGAATGCCAACTCTTCGGAAGACCAAGGAGAGCCAATCTCATCAAGTCCTCATCATCGACAGTCACCCCCACACTCCCCAACTCATCCCTGCACTGAGTGAACTTCGTGAGATACTTGGGCATGTTGTCTCCTTTCTCACACTTAATGTTTCTGAGTTTATCCTTGAGTGCCAACTTCCTCTCGTCGCTCTTGCTTTGGAATAGATCTATCAATGCTTTCCACATCAAGTATGGAGAAGGCTTTCCATGCAAGCTGGACACAATGTGATCCTTCACGCCCTCCAACAAAATCCTTCGACACTTTGTTGTCTTCTTTTGCCAAGCATCAACTTGAGCAGTATCAGTAGGCTTTGGTACCTTAGCCTCTATGAACTCCTTCAGCCCATTATCATCTAACACTACCTCCATCTTGTCTTTCCATGCAATATAATTCGAGTTGCCCTCAAGAGCATACTCCAATCACAATCCGTTGAAAGACATTGCAACGTTGACACCAAGAAAACACTGCTACAAATTTGAATTCCACCAGCTCAAAACTCAACCGCTTCTGATCTAAAATTCATGAGAACAAAGTATTTCTCATACAGAGATTGACTGTATGGGATTTTATCGGATATCTCACCTTCCCAAAAGAAGGATGAATCCAGAGGCTACCTAGCCCGATTACAGACTCTGCGTGAAGAAATAAAATGTAAACACTTTCTGAATAATAGATCTGATGATCAACAGCTCTGATACCATGTAGAAATTTTGAATAATATGACAGTTATTCACAGAGATTATCCCGATTATACACTATTGCGGAATACATTCATAATACATAACCTCCTTTACGTTAATCATCAATTTTGCAGAATTAAAGACAATGAAACATCAATCGCATGCGCACATTAACACAGTATGTAACCCGAGGAAAGAATACAGCTGAAAACCCCACACTATCTGTATATTATAATGATTGAGAACATGTAACAATACATAGTACAATACTTCTCACAAGTACTCAGTACTATCTCCACCTGTTACACACAAAACTAGCTCAGATTTGATGCCTCAAATCTCCTTCACTGTTTGCCTACCTCTATTGCGCAATCCTGCATGAGAATAATGATGAATGGTTGAAGAAAACTCGTATTTCCTTTGGCTGAACCACACAATCCTCATTGGCACTACTCAATCCATTGATTGTGCAAGATCTCATGCACAACTATAGTCACAACTGATAGCAATCTCAACCTCTAACACCTTTCTCCACTGAACTGTCCATGCACTGAGTTAACTGATGTATTCTTTAGTTGCTTTATGAGTTAATAATTAGTGAGTTAATTAACAATTAATTCACATCACTCATCACTAGTGTATTCTGCAGTTAGACTAAATACAACTAGTTTAACCAAGTCAAACTGAACACAACTCCATCAACTCCACAATCAACTCCACCAAACTCAACCACATGAATTCTAACTGAAGTCCACCATGCAATAGCTCAACTGAATCATAAGAAAAGCATATTTCCTTCTGACAGCTACATGTGCCACATCTGTAGCTCAAACTGAAGTGCTCCAAGAGGATAAGATAATGTTAATCGTCCAAATATTATTATGAGCTAATAATATTCAACTGTTCTATTTTTAGCCTGGCAGTCTAAAAATAGAAACCGCCCATATGTCTAAAAATAGAAGTCCATCTATTTTTACCAACATGACCAATCATCCACAAATAGCATCTTGCAACTCATAGACCATGATCCATATGTCTAAAAATAGACTTTGCGCCAAAAATACCCTGCGAGCCCACTTAGTGAAGGTGACTTCTTTCCACTAAGCTCCATCATCTTGTTGCATTCTCAACACACATCATACGGACCTTCCAAATCAGCTACAAGACCCCTGAGATCCATCCCCAAAACTTTTGGTAACTAAACCCTAGGTCCCACTAAGGTTTTAGACTTTTTGCCCTCTAGACACTCCCCTGATATGGGCCTAACAATGTCTAGGAGGCCCTGGATTCTCTCATGACAAGGTATGCCAGCGTCGAGGGACTATTTTGCTCAATGTTGTACCAATGTCCCGAGGATTTGAGCCACTTTTTCATGCCCAGAGCCCAGGTCACTGCCTAGAATTTAATGATACATTCATAATGGAAGGATAACAAGGGAACAATGAGGCAAATGAAACTACTTGAACAAGCCCTTGACTGGACCCCTACTATACATGATAGGAATTTCATCAAACATAACATGAATATGTAATCTACAGGTGTAAATAACAGATCTAAGCATAGGGGTCTCATACTTAGCTGGGAATCACTAAGAAGCATCGATTCCTTGACATATTAGCTACCATTTCATCTATTATTTCATAGATACATTTCTCATTCATTTAGTTGTAAAAAAACGATGAGATTCATACATAGCCACTGTCATAAAACATATACATAGCTAGCATAAGAGAAACATAAATACCAAGGAAATCAAAAGCATTTAATCTAGATATAAACAAGTATAATACTCATAGAAATAAAATGAGAAATTACTTCATATTGATGATGCAAAATCCAAACCCAGGATGGGACTTCAATGTTCCACTTGATCATAGAATGGATGATCAAAATCTCTTTTCATCCATTCAACCCTATGCCATATTGCAAGAATGATTATGGAATCTCATAGTACACACCAATCCAAAACCATCCAGGGCTTCCAAAGGCCAACCACCTCAACCCATCGAACAATGATTCCACCTCACATTTAGACATCACAAAATAATCCCCATATTGATCTCTATCCAATCCTTCGAGGGCTCAAGAGTGTTTTTTCCAACCAAGGATTCTAGAACTATTAACTCAACTTGCAGTTGTAGCCAAGCTTCCATAGAACTTTTCCAACCATGGCTTCCAGAACTAGTAACTCAACCCACCAAGGGCTTCCAGAGTGTTTTTCCAGCCAAGACTTCCACATCTAGCAACTCAACCCAAGATATTACATGGTTTCCAGAGAGTTTGTCCAACTAAGGCTTCCAGGAACTATTAACTCAGTCCAATCTAAAGGAAACATGAGAACCAACCAAAACAAAACGAGGAAATAAACCCACAATCTCCATGGCTATCGAAGAAACAACAAGGCTAGGCAATCCACTGTCAATCTAAGCAATCCTCCATGGTAGTGACACATCATGACCAATAATCCACATGCATATGCTATGTGTGCCAAAAATATTGAGGAAAACATACATGCAACTCGATACGTGCAAGCCAACTTTGTTGTTTATGCTGATCTTGATGTCCTCTTGTGCGTTTCTACTCTTGCTTTTCTTTCTTGCTCCAAAAATACAAGTATGCCACACTCTCCAAGAGTGCTCCAAAAAAACTATAAGTATCCAAGAGTATACAAGAAGGAGAATAGAGAGAGATCTCCAAAATTGAACTTACAAAAGGTTATGAGCTAATCCTCAAAATCATTTTTATGAATGAGATCTCTATTTTCTTCATTTTCCATTATTTTCCTTCATTTTCCTCCTAACATGAAACCTATAACCTTTCACCTTCCTTTTCTCCTAATTTCCATTATCTTTATAAATAACTGTGCGAAAATGCCATTTTGACTTTTCGAAGGCTTAGCCATTTCCTTTTCCAATTTCCTTAGCCATAATAAACCAAATGGACACCCACACTAGGATGTCTTTCCCAACATTCAACTTGGAGTACGTGTCCCATCAACTATGGTTATTATTTTTCCTTTATTATTTTTATTACATGGAATTTTCACCATGGATGTTATTGGTTGACTTCAATTGTGATCTGGTCAAGTTGAAAAACAAAAATTAATTTTTCTATTTTGTATAAATTAAATGTCTAATGAATTTTCCAGTATGATATGTTATCAATAGCCTAATTTCAACAAAAATACTAAAAACTCAACTCTTCAAACTATACCATTAATATGAGAATTGATAATCACTTAATTTTGTCAGTGTAGTATTAACACGAGTTTCATTATGCTTTGCATTAAGATGGAGAATGATATATACACGGAGAGGGAGATTATTGGGCTTCATCCCCCAATGTCTCTTCTTCTTCCAGTTTTATTTATTTTTCTATTTGTAATATTTACATGGATTTATGTAATCCCAAAGATTAGGTGTCAACATCCCCGCCATAATGTGAAGGGATTTTGATTAGTCCAAGCATCATTTTGAGTCTTTCAAAATTTTCTCTTCCAAGCGCTTTGGTGAAGATGTTTGCAATCTACTTATTTATGGAACAATGGCGTAGATGTATTTTCATGGCCTCCTCATGATGTTGAATCAGATGGTATTTTGTATTGATTTTCTTTGTTTGATCATGGAACTTTGCGTTCTTAGCCAAATTTATTGCAAAAGTGTTGTAAATGAAAAGTGGAGTTGAATGTACTTGTATCTCCTGCAAATCTTCTAAAATTTTCCTTATCCGCACAATTTCCTTATTTGCTTTAGATGCTACCGCACATTCTGCCTCAGTTGTGGAATCTCCTAGAACTGATTGTTTGGATGACCTCCATGAGAGAACTCTTGATCCAAGATTCATAACATAACCTAAAGTAGATACTCCGGTTTATTTATATCCATCAAAGTTTGAATCAGAGTATCCAATCAAGCTGGAGTTGTCCACTTGTGTATACTTAATTCCAAAGTCTTGAGTTCCCTTTAAGTACATTAGAAAGCTTTTTGCAACAAATCAATGACCCTCACAAGGTTTCTGTATAAACTTGGAGAGGATTCCAATAACAAATTAAATGTCTACTCTAGTAGTAGTCAAGTAGATGAGACTTCCTACGAGCTTTACATACTTCATTGCATCCTCAAATTCTTTTCCTTAAGTGGATGTGAGCATTAAGTTATATTCAATTGTAGTCATAAAAAGATTGCACTTAGCCATGCCAAACTTGTTCAATATATCTTCAATGTAATTTTTCTGAGAGAGGAATATAAACTTCGGATGTTGAGTTACTTCGAACAAAGATAGTAGTGAACATAATCCAAATCTGTCATTTCAAAAACTTTCTTCAATTCCTTCTTTATGGATGCAATGTATCTCTCATTTTTCCCTATAATCAAAATATAATTTACATACGCCACAAGATATACAACTATTTTTTCAATTTTCTTGACAAACAAAGTTGAATCATCAATATCATAATGTTTGAAGTTGAGTTTTAGAAGATGCTCAATTAACTTCCCATACCAGGATCACGGTGCTTACTTGAGACCATACAAGGATTTTACAATTTTGCATGCTTTGTGTTCCTGGCCCTTCACAAAAAATCCTTCTGGTTGGGATAGAAAATAATTCTCTTTCAAGTTTCCATTGAAGAAATAAGTTTTTACATCCATTTGCTCGACGTTACAACGATTCTATGCTGCCAAGGAAAAGCGTGTCTAGATTGTAGCCCATTTTTCTTGGGAAGTCTCCTCATGGTTGATCCCATCCTTCTGTGCAAAACCTTTTTCCACAAGCCTAGATTTTTGCTTGTCAAGTGAGCCATCTATCTTATACTTTTTTTTGAAGACTCATGTGCAACAAATTGGTTTGGTTTCCAAAGTCGGATCAACCAACTTCAAGGTGCCATTGTTTATCAAAGCATCATATTCTTTTTACATTGCTTCCTTCCATTCATCATGAGAAGCTTCTTCTTGGAAGGAAAGTGGTTCAAAATTTGTAAAAAAATTCAGTTCACAATCATAAGAAATATCCATATCAACGGGTGAATCGGGATTGTCTACATCACGTCCATTTTGTATAGTTGAGCTTCCTATTACTATTTTTATGATCTCATCTAGATGAACACTTTCAAGTGTATTTGTCAGCCAATTTGGAGGACCTTTATGATTGTATATTTTCCTCTAGATTCACAACTCATGTAATTTCCTAAAACACAAAACAAGAATCTACTTTACATTCAAACAACTGAAACCAATAGTCGATGAAAAACAATAATCAACAAGAGGAATAAAATCAATGGCACCAAAGACAATAGGTTTTTCTTGGGAAAGCCACTTCCTAAAACCCCACCTATCTACATTGCATTATCAGAAATATGAGTGAAGATACAAAGCTTGTTCTCACTAGAACAATTCCCCACAAGTATACTCAACTCTTTGCCTCACAAGCCCGCTCATAGCCATCAGTTAGCCAATTTCCACTCCCTGCCAAAACCCTATTTCCTTGTGCCATTCTGTTATGAATATAGCTCACAAAAGGATAGAAAAGAAAGATCAATGCCTTAGAAATCAACCTGTTCGAGGGGTAAACATCCTTTACATTATACAAACGAACAATTCTTGGATAATACAAATGAAAAGACCTCATTTCTATATATAGAATTCTAAGGGGTCACAATATGACCAAAGATGACCTAACAATAATAGTATAAGGGCATAAAAAATAACAATAGTGGGCTTCTATGGGGCATAGTAATAACAATATGGAGACAATAGGGCAGAACAATAACAATACGGTCTACAATGACAATAGTATTGGTGAATCACTAGTATTATAGGGACCTAACATGCCCCTCTCCTTCACAAAAGTGTTTTCCTCAATGCTTGAGTAGTTCTAGATGATTTGGTATAAAATTCTAATCCTCCCATGTGGAATCTTCAGCAGGAAAGTTCTTCCACTTGATGAGACACTCTGAAATTGATCGATTTCATAGCTGTCGAGTTCTTGTTTTTGTGACTGCTTCAGGTTCCAATATGATTTTTCCTTCCTCATCAAGTTCTGGCAATATTGTTTGAACTGGGAGATTTTCACCTATAACCTTATTTAAGCATTAAACATGGGAACTGGGTGCATGCGGGGAGCTGCAGGAAGCTCCAATTTGTATGCCATAGTACCTATCTTTTGCAACACATTGTACGAACCATAATACTTTGGTGATAATTTATTATCCTTCTTAGGTTGCTTGAGGGACATTTTTTTATATGGTTGTAGCCGTAGGAATACCCAATCACCTACATCAAAACTTCTTTCCCTGCGATGTTGATATGCTTGTTGTTTCATTCTATTTTGCGCCAAAGTGAGGTTATCCTTTAAGAGTTGGAGAACTTGTTGTTGATGTTGGATCTGATCTTCCACTACTTGAACCTTAAAATTTTCTATTAAATATGATATGATGGATGGTGCATGATACCCATAAAGTTCCATAAATGGGGTCATTTTTGTTGCAATATGTAAGGAAGTGTTATACCACCATTCAGCCAGAAGTAACCATTTGACCCATTGTGTTTTTTTATCAGATACGAAGCAACAAAGATATCATTCCAAACATTTGTTTAATGAAAATAATAATATGAGCTATGAGCTAACTGAGTACCAAGAAAAAAAAAATTATATCAAAAAATTTCCAATGAAAATGGGATCTCTATCGTTTACAATAATCTTTGGGTTTCCATGTAGCTTTTGAATTGTTTCCATAAATGCAGTGGAAACTGTACCCACTTTAAATATATGAGATAATGCACCAAAGTGTGGATACTTGGTAAGTCTATCAACTGCCACCATGATAACACTCTTTCCTTTGGACTTGTGCAAACCTGTGATAAAATCCATTGAAGCCTCCTCCCAACGTTGGCTTGGGATGGATAAAGGTTCTAATAGACCCGGGGTCTTCATTGTTTCAACTTTATTTTGTTGGCAAACCAAACATTCCACCACAAATTTTTGAATATCTAACCTAAGGCCATCCCAAAAAAATTCCTTCTTAACCATGTGGTAAGTTTCTAGAAATCATGAGTGCCCTCCCAAGGGAGAGGTGTGCAATTCCATAAGAATATTTTGTTTTAGTTGGGAATTATTACATAGGTATAACCATTATTTGTACCATAACGAATCATTTTTCCAACTAAATGTATCAGATGTACTTGGATATTATTGTAACTTTTGAATGAGTGCCCACACTTCTTCGTCATTTTTCCATTCATCCCTTGATTTGTTTATCCAATCTGGTTGGATAATAGAAATGGTGCACAGAAATTCCACATCCTCATCCTTTCTTAAGAGTGCATCTACCACAACATTGTTCTTCCCATTTTTGTGCATGATTTCAAAGTCATAACCCAACATCTCTGTGACCCATTTTTGTTGTTGTTCTGAAGATAATCTTTGTTCTAAAAATTATTTAAGACTATCATGATCCGTTTTTACCTTGAAGTATCTTCACATTAGGTAAGGTTTCCATTTCTTAAGTGTATGTAGTATTGTCAACATTTCCTTCTCATAAATAGGTTTGTGTAAATACTTTCATTTGATTGGACGACTTTCAAAAGCAATGTGTCTTTCTTCTTGCATTAAAACAACATCAATTCTATTTCCTAAGGCATCACATTTCACAATAAAGGTTTTTGTGAGGTCCAGTGTAGCTAAGACCGATGCTTGGCACATTTCCTCTTTAAGATGTTCAAAGGCCTTTGTTTCTTCTGGATTCCATGAAAATGCATCTTTCTTCAATAATGTTGTTAGAGGTGATGCTATTCTCCCATAATTATTAACAAACTTGTGATAATACCCTATCAGCTTGAGAAATCCTCGCAGATGCTTTATGGATGTGGGGATTTTCCATTTCTTAATGGTTTTAATTTTGATAGGGTCTACCTTAACACCTTCATGAGATACAATATGACCTAGATATTCCACCTCTTGTACTCAAAAAAAACATTTGGAGATTTTTGCATATAATTGTTTTTCCTCCAATAGTTTGATCACCTTGTCAACATGTTCGACATGCTCCTTACAAGACTTGTTGTAGATTAGTATATCATCAAAAAATACTTACACAAATTTTCCAAACAAGGGTTTGAAAATGGAATTCATCAAACCTTGAAATATAGAAGGTTCATTGGTAAGACGAAAAGGCATGACCAAAAATTCATAATGACCATCATGAGTTCTAAATGTTGTTTTCGAAATGTCTTCAATCTTCATTCTGATTTCATGATATCTTGAATGAAGATCTAACTTTGTGAAGTAAATTGATCCATACAATTTATCCAATAATTAATCAATGACAAGAGTGGGAAATTTATCTTTAATAGTGAGCTTGTTGAGCTCCCTATAATCTGGACACATGCGCTATGATCCATCCTTCTTGTGAACCAATACTATGGGAGCAGAGAAATAACTTTGACTAGGTTGAATTATACAATCCTCTAGCATTTCTGCAACCATATGTTCAATTTCACTTTTTTGGTCATAGGGATATCTGTAAGGCCTGATGTTTGGAGGAACACTTGATGGAATCAAATGCATATCATGATCATGATCACGAATAGGTGGGAGACCTTTGGGAGTCTCAAATACCTTGGAATGATTGTCCAAGACTTTTTGGAGATCTGGAGAAATAGATGATTTCGATGTGGGAACCTCTAGTGAACATAATTGTGAAATTATGCCTTGTTGTTATTTCTTTAGAAGCTTTGTCATTCCGTTAGAGCTAATTATCTTACTCAGTTTCCCCACGATACCCCTTAATTTAACTTCCTTTCCTTCTGAATAAAATTTCATGAAAAGTTTTTGAAAATTAAAAGTTATTGTACCCAAGGATTGTATTGATTGGACTCCTAGCACAAAATCAACACCACCTATTGGAATGGAAAGCATCGGGCTATTCAAAACATATTCTCCCATGGATAGCTTGATATTATGGCACTTTCTAGAGCAATTTATTGTTCCTCCACTTGTAACCATCACTTGACACTTTGGTGTTGGATATAGGAATAAATTCAATTCCTTGGCTATCTTACAATGAATAAAATTATGGGTATTGCTCGAATCAATCAACACTATTACATTTTTCATCTTGAGACGCCTTTTTATCTTTATAGTTTCAGGGGTGGTAATTATAGCCAATGCATTACAAGATATGGTCAGATTCATTTATATTTATCTAGGGTTTGTTCCTATTGTATGCCCTCTTCTTTTTACGTTCCTTGTTCCTTTTCTTCCTCCTCTTCACAATATATGTAAAATAATTTCTTCTCAGCACACTTATGACCTTTAGTGTATTTTCTATCACAACTGTAACAAATCCCTTTTTCTCATTTTTCTTCCAATTGTTGTGGTGTCAACCTTGTAGGTTGTGGAAGGATAGGGGAAACAACACTTCCATCTTTATAATTATGAGTTGTAGGCTTCCTCGTTTCCATAATGTTTCTTTTCATTTTTCTTTCCAACCTGATTGTCTTCTCCAATGAATCAGGTCCCCATAGGCAAGCTTATCCTTTAAATTCCATATAAAAACATCAATCATATGCTCCTCTAGAATATAGTTTACCCTTATATTCAATTTTTGGAAGTCCTTAATGTGCCCTATCATAGAACCCTTTTGTTTGAGACTTATGAAATGGATAAAAAAAATGTTTCTTAATTGCCCAAGTGACAATTTGGTTTTGAGAGCAAAGCCATCGGTACCATACAAACTGATTTGGTTCCAAATATAAAGTTTCAACGCGTACCTTTTGTGTGTTTTTCACATTATGGATATTAAAATATTGCTCCATTTGTAGTATCCATGTTATGGGATCCTTTCCATCAAACTTCCTCATATCAATCTTTGGAAGATGGTGGCTCTTTGATCCAATGTTAGAGTCTATGAAATTATGATTAACATGTATTTGTTCTCATCATGAATTTCCTTTACTACCCTTTCACCATTAGTAAACATTTCTTGTAGAATCTTCAAATTTGTCTTCAAATCTTCCATCTTAGCTTCCATGCCTTTCTTTAAAGCATCCATATTATCTTCCATGCCATCCATATTAGCTTCTGCATCATTCATCTTAGCTTTCACATCATTCATATTAGCTTTTACGCCTTTCATTAAACCATCCATCTTAGCTTCCACGCCATTTTTTAAACCGTCCATCTTAGCTTCCCCGCCATATATCTTAGCTTCTACGTCTTATTTTAAACCATCCATATTAGATTTTGTTACTTTTTGTGAGAGTGAATTTTGTTGAACTTGGTCTCATATTTTTGATATATCATGTTGCATTTCTTCCTCTTCTTCATGAGTCATGCTAGAGCTTTCTGGTTTCTTACTAGGTGTTGTCATTTTATTTCTTCTGGGCTTCAATTAATGATAATAATGCTTCACTATGGCCTTTTAATTCCTTCAAACTAATTTTTCAAACCAAACTTATGGAAACATTTAAAAACAATTACACACCATTTTTCACTTTGTAGGAGCTGGATATTGAATAAGTTGTATCTCTGTAATTTCAAATCTCCAATGTCTGAAATTGATTCCTCTGCTATCTCTATTAGTCCTCTTTCTAACCCCACAAGTTTGATCAAGATTGGATTCTCCAAGGAATCATTATGCCAAATCTCCCACGATGACCTAATTATAGACTGGTTCAGTAGAATGAACTTGTACAAAGTACCACATGTCACTATTTACACTTTAGGACCTGAAACGGATATACAGAAAGCTACACGCCATCCTCTTTCTGGAAATTCTTACGAAATTTTGATTTGATGCTCAAAATCACAGTTACGACGATTTTACCCAGGTAGCATGTATGAGATATAATTTAGGATCCTACAAAAACCCTACATTCCTTTAATCATATCTCGGAACATATAGTGAGAAAAGGTCTAATATTTGGACTCGAAGGTTAGAGAGAATTCAGGTCAAATGGGTTTTTTTACTTTTCTTCTAAAACATCGTATAAAAAATGTTATAGAAAAAATTCGACGATGACCATTTGGAGCAGTGAAACCCTAGAATCCAAAGCTCTCATACCAAAATGTTATGGACTAGCTCACAAAAATATAGAAGAGAAAGATCAACGCCCTATAAATCACCCTCTTCGAAGGGGAAAACTCCTTTACATTATAATTTAAAATGAATAATTCTTGGATGATACAAATTAAAAGACCTCCTTTATATATATAGGAGTCTAAGGGGTCACAATATGACTAAAGCCAACCTAAGAGTAATAATATAAGGGCACAAAAATAAAAATATTGGGCTTCTATGGGGCACAATAATAACGATATGGGGACAATAGGGGCACACCAATAACAATAAGGGCTACAATGACAATCTTAATGGGGGAAATCACTAGTATTATAGGGACCTAACACATTCCTAGTCAAAGAATCTAGATGAATACAATATGCTTTGCTCAACCTTCAGCTCAAACTACACAAATATTTTCTATGCTCTGCCTAATGACCTCCTTTGGCCAATACTTAGCCAAATTCCTAGCCTTCAAGCTTTTGATTCCTTAGACAATTATTGAGAGAATGAGACTGTATTTAAAAGGAAATTCCTCATCCATAACTGTGCAATCCAACCATAGGTTCTCAACTGATTGCGTGCACCATCTATACAACTCAAAAAATTATAAAACTGATAGTACATTGTCCCTCCACTTTAGATTCAACTAGATCTTCCTCTGAATTGACATGCATGATTTTCTCTTGAGTGAATCTTTAGTTAACTACAGTAGCACTAAGGATGCACCAACTCACTACTAGACCTCTACTAGTTCCTCCAATAGTTAGAACTAATTTACGTGACTATAACTCAGTCAAACTGAGCTATCTAATTAGAACTCAAATAAACTCAATATTGACCCCTAAAACTTAGGGATCACACTTACATGACTCCATATAGACTTCCAAATTGAAATTCCGAAACTATGTAAGTCAATGTAACTTAGATAACTACTACAAGTTTTTGTGAGAAAAGAATTACAATTTAATTCTCAATTTAATTCAAGAAAAAATTAAATTAGAATTTCTAGATGTTATTTTTAACATTTGTTGTTGCTATTTCCAACACTCCCTATCAAAAATAAAGTAATTCAACTCTATCCTGATCCTGAACCTTTGGAATGTTCTGAATGCAACACTTTTATCTAGTGTTGTCGATACAACATCCCTTGAAGCTGAAACAAAAAATCCAACCTCAATCAGTATGATGCATCTGTCACTAAATTCGTTCACTGCTACTGCCTTTGTTGACTAAAAGGATCTGTGCTTCTGCTAACTCTTCCTTTCTGCACTATTGTTAACTCTTCATTGCGCTCTTTCGTATCTAAATACTCTAGCCTCTATCACTCTGATCTATGACTACATCAACACCATTGATTCCTCCTACTACTATGTACTTTGGGCTCCCGTAGCAAGGTATTATCCATGAGAGAAAACCTCTCAGTGGACCTTGCTCAATTTTAGCTCTCTTAGGACTATCACTTCACATCGCCCCACCTCACACCTAGAGGTATGGCTACATGTTCTTCCTCTTCCCACATGGCTCCAAATTTCCCCCTTCTTGATGTCTCTTCTTGAGTGGATGTCTCCACTTGGTCTCCTCTTTGCTTCTCCAAACGTGGGTGCTCCACAATTTCCTGAAGCTGCTTCCGAGGCTTCTTTTAGGGCTACATGTTGAGAGGTAATTCACTCTCCCTCTCAACCACCAAGTCTCTAATATTTTCCTTGCTCCTCATCGTTTTGCATGCATCTTGTACCTGAAAAACATATATGTTCTTGGCTCGCACACCAATATCTTACATCTGTCCCGTCATCAAAAATTTCCTAAAAAAGGTGTTGATTTTAAATTGACAATATCTCCCTCATTTGAAATTCGATTTGGATGATGTTTTTCTTTAATTGGGTATCTTCCCTAAGGAATATAGATCTACTATTTGTTTTTGAAAATTTTCAACAAAAAATTTCAGATTTTCTCTGTAAACTGGCCGCCCAAAAAAATTTCTTTCTCCTTAATCTACCCACTAGCTACCTTCTAGCTCCATTAAGAAGTATGCACATAGGGCTTTTTGGATCTATCCCAAACTAGAGCTCCATAAATATGCAAGGAAAAATTCAAATTCTTCTATTCTATGTTGTCTTGGCTATGATACCATGTATATTTTCATGTAGATTCACAACTCATGTAATTTCCTAAAAGACAAGACAAGAATCTACTCTACCTTGAAATAATGGAAACCAATGATCGATGAAAAAAAATAATGAGCAAGAGGAAGATAATATAAATGGCACATAGCACAATAAGTTTTTCTAGGGAAAGCCACCACTCAAAACTACATCTATCTATATTGCATTAATCAGAAATATGAGTGAAGATAAAAATATTGTGCTCACTAGAAAAATTTCGCACAAGTATGCTCAACTCTCTACCTCAAAAGCTCTCCCTTAGCCAACACTTAGCCAATTTACATTTCTTGCCGGACCCCTATTTCCTTGCACCATTCCTAGGCAAAGAATCTAGATGAATATAATATGCTCTTCTCAACCTTCATCTCAACCTACACAAGCATTTCCTATCCTTTAGGCTTTGCCTGATGACCTCTTTTGGAAAATACTTAGCCAAATTCCTAACTTTCAAGCTTCTAATTGCTTACATAATGCGTGAGAGAATGAGACTGTATTGAAAGGGAACTTCCTTATCGATAATTTGATAATCTAACCATAGGTCCTCAACTGATTTCATGCACCATCTGTACAACTCGAAAAATTATACAATTGATATTACACTATCCCTGCACTCTAGACTCATTTGGTCTTCCTTTGAATGACATGCATGAGTTTCTCTTGAGTGAATCTCTAGTTAGCTGGAGTAGCACTGAGGATGCACCAATGCATCACCTCACTACTAGACCTTTGCTAGTTCCTCAAACAGTTATAATTAGTTTAACTGACTATAAGTTAGTGAAAATGAGTTATCTAATCAGAACTCAAATAAAATCAATCTGAAACCCTAAAACTTAGGGATCACACTTACATGACTCCAGATAGACTTCCAACTCGAAATTCCTAAGCTAACTAAGCTAGCTTAACATAGTTAACTATTACAGGTTGATATGAGAAAAGAATTACAATTTAATTCAAGGACAAATTAAATTAGAATTTCTAGATGTTATTTTTAACATTTCTTGTTGCTATTTTAAAAAATGATATGGTCGAGGTTGCTTAATTGACTGATATGGGGCTCATTCAAGATTTATTCTCCCAATTATGTCAATCACATAACTCAAAGTGTCATCGTTGGCTGGAGTTTCAAGAAGGTGAGAGAGTGCTTCAAAAGAAGATTCCATAAATTGATCCAATATAGGGATCCCCCCTTTTAGATGTGCAATCGCATTATCAATGTCTTGAAAATACTTTTAATTTTTAAATATATCCAAGCAATCAAGCAACTGCTCAACAACATTGTAAGGCTTGGACGATTCAAGAAAGATATTATCTCAAGATATTATAAAATTCTTGTTCACCTTTTGATAGAAACTGTATGCTTTGGAGGTATTTCCATACCCTAGGAAGATACATTTTCGACTCCTTGCATCGAATTTTTTTCTTTGTTCCATAGGTATCAAGGCATTAGAAGTGGAACAAAAAACCTTGAGATGCCTCGCCGAAGAAATGTGACCATACCACATTTCATAGGGAGTCTTGTTTTTTATAACATTATATTGACACTTATTATTTATATACACAACACATAGCATTGCATCAGCCCAAAACATCATTTTAGCATTCTTGAAAAGCATCATGGAATGTATCATATTTAAGATTGTCTTGTTCATTCTTTCAGGTACTCCATTCTATTTCGAGCTATAAGGTAGATTGTTTGATGTTCGATCCCATGTTCGTGAATATAGTTTTAAAATTCATTTGAGGTATATTGTTTTCCATTATCATTACAAATAGATCCAATATGAGAATCTGCATCATTTTCAATCCATGCATGAAATTCCTTGAATGTTTCAAAATCTTTATATTTGTTCTTAAATAAATAAACCCAACACATTCTGGTGCATTCATCAATAAATGTCATGATGTATTTATTACAATTTGTAGAAGGGACATTGATTAGAATAGGAACATTATATTGTTTTTCACCCATCTTGATGCATGTGGAGTGGAGAAAGTGGAGGAATCATCTCATGAGACTATTTTCACTGCCAGGACCCAGTTTTGGCAAAGCGGGGTATGTTACCCTTTGGGAGCGTTTTGAGGCATCAAACTACGTTTTTTGGGGAATATAAATTTTCCACTTAATTTTAGTGCCTTTTCATGCTATTCTACACACAGAGAGCTTTCCAACAGTGCAACAATCCCGTCAACTGGAGTTTCTATGCAAACATTATGCCACTCAGAAGTTGACCTTCCTGTTTTCACACCTATAGTTTGGGAGGATGTCGTGTCAACCCCATTATTCATGGAAAAGGGGCTATCCATGTGTTTTTGATGTAAAAGACTCTAGAAGAGTCTATTTTGTAACTCTAGTTAAGAGTTGTTGTAGTCAAACTTAAACACTAGTAGGCTATCAGGCTTTGTTATAACTGGGCCAATAGGAGGAAGAGCCACTCCATTCTTTCGAGAGAATTTTGTTCCATAGTTGAGCAAAGATAACCAGGAGAGAGAGGAGGTAGAGTACATAGAGAGGATTTCTACAGTGTAGAAACCCACAAGTCGTAGACATTACTTATTTGTATCTGTAGTCATATTTCCAGACACAGAAAGAGAGTGAAGCAACCTCACCTTCTAGCTTGGTTTTCTCTCGAAGGGGTTTCCAAAGAGCATATCTTGTGTATTACGTGTGTGTGATATTATTTTGTCCTTCTCTACTTTTCTTCTTGATTTAATTTTACATGCATGCACTAATTATAGTTAATTTTATAAATCTAGAAGTTAAATAAAACTGTAATAGTGTAGAATCATAGATTTTTAATATAATGTCATCATATTTGTTGTGACAAAATATCTAGTGGAATATCCATGATAGTTTATGGATCATTTGGTATCAGAGTGGGTTTCTTTGGGTATTTTTTGGAGATTGCAGGGATCTATATCGGCGAGGTCAAGAATCGTAAAACCGTAATCATGGGCAATGAATCTATAAATGAACCTCATGATCCTGCGGTTTTTGTGGCTTGAAGAAAAAGCCGCTGATATAAAATGCAATGTCAACCTCCTCATGGTGTCCCTAATAAATAAGCTAGTGATATTTTGAGAGAAAGGGGGTTCAAATGCGGAGGCTAAATTGGAAGGGGGATAGGGAGATCGGGAAAATGCAGATAAATAACTGAAGAAAGAACCTAGAAAAGATCAACCCAGTTGGAGTTTCGTGAACCAATCCCTATTTAAAGCCAAATAAAAAGTCAATATCAAGACATACCATGGTGAGATCGATGCTCTGAAGCTGAACCACTACTTGCAACAACTAGAATTTCATTTCAGTGTCCATCGGATCGAGGAAAGGGAGAAGATCTCATTCACACAACTGAAACTGGAGTGCGATGCAATGACCTGGTGGGAGAGCCACATGGAAACCCTAAGGTTGGAGGGAGAACCTCCAGTGACTAAGTGGGAGGATTTCAAAACCCTCATTAAGTCATAGTTTTATCCCATTGGGTATGTGGACGACCAATGGATCCGGTGGCATTAATTCAGTTAAAAGTCAGGCCAAAGCGTGCAAGAGCACACCATGGAATTCAAAAACATGGCTATAATGTTGGGTATCTCTCTAAAGAACCCAGATGTACTCAAGTATTTGGGGTGCCTGCGCTGCCTTCTTCGTAACAAGGTAATGTTGTTCAAGACCGAAATGGTGGAAAAGGCTTGTGTACAGGCACAATACCTCGACATTATAGGCTTGAAAAGAGTGAAATCAAGTGGATCAATGTAAAAGAGGAAACAAGACGCTTCTAAGGATGGAGAGAAGAAAGAAAGGAGAAAGGATAAAAAGATTAGAACCAAAACACACCAGTGCATTGATCGTAGCAGCCACTAAAACCACTACAACATTGATGGCCATACAAAGGAGAAGTGTTGGAAGTTACATCCAGAGATAAACTTGAAGAATAAGAAGAAAGATAATAAGAAGGAGAATCTCATGGCCGCTGATTCAAGCAAACAACTTGAAAGTAGCTTCGATGTGGATGAGAAGATCGTATGTGAATCAATGTAGAAGAAGGTGAATCTGAGTAGCCTTCAACAATAGGAAGAGAAATAAATGACCAAACTCTTCAATGTAAAGATAAAGGTCAAAAAGACAAATATTGATGCTCTGTTTGACTCATGATCGTAGGCAAATCTTATTGTAGAAGATCTAGTCAAGAAGTTGGGGTTGGACGTTCATGATCATCCAAACCCATATCCACTAGGATGGTTACATAAGGATGCAGAGCTAAAGGTAACAAAATAGAGTAAAATTAGATTTTCTATCGGGGTTGATTTTATTAATGAAATAGATTTGGATGTGGTTCCCATTGATGTATGTGGAGTTGTGTTTGGGAGTCCATACATGTACATGCGTGATCAAATATTCATGAGGATAGATAACTAGTATGGGATAATCAAGCATGGAAAACCATTCATCGTCGATGCAAACAAAGGCAAGTCAAAAATTTCAGTGGTAAGTGCTAACCAAGCCAAGAAATTGATCAGTTCCAACAAGAAGTATTTTTTACCTTTTTTGAGATAAAATCAGTCTATAGAGGGTCAATAACAGACAAGGCATCCTTAGAGAGGTGTATTAAGAAACAAAAAAAAAAAAATTGAAGGAGTTGTTATAGGCATACAAAGATGTGTTTCGAGAGCCTAAAGGGCTACCCCCTAAGGGAGAAGTGGAGCATGAGATGTAGCTATTTCCAAACTCCCCATTACCAAATATTCGTTGTACAGGCGGTCTATTATAAAATAAAGTGAGGTGAAGAAACAATTGCAACAACTACTAGAACAGGGTTTCATTTGACGAGGTACATCACCATGTGGGTCACCCATCATCATTGTTCCAAAGAAGGATGGGACTTGGTGGATGTGTATAGAATACATGACATTGAATAAAATCATGCTCAAGAACAGATACCCTCTACCCAGGATAGACGATATGCTAGACCAATTGTAGCAAGCAAATTATTTCACCAAGCCGGACTTGAAGTTTGGATATCACTAGGTTCGAGTCAAAGAAGAAGATACATGGAAGACAACCTTCAAAACCGTGCAAGGTTTGTATGAGTGGTTAGAGATGCCATTTGGCCTATGTAACGCACCAGCTGTATTTATGAGATTAATGAATGATGTACTACGCCCTTTTATAGATTAATTTTTTATTGTCTATTTGGATGATATACTGGTATATAGTGCTACCTAAGAGGAGCATATTTAACATTTGATGCAGGTGCTGGAAACATTGAAGAAGCACTAACTGCTAGAAAATATCAAGGAGTACAAGTTTGCATAGCAATCCTTGGCGTATTTGGGATATGTGATTGGTGGAGGGGAACTGAAGATAGATCATTCCAAGATGGAGGCCATCATCAAATGGTCAGTTCCTACTAATGTTACTAAGGTTAGGAGTTTCACTGGAGCAACACAGTACCTGAGGAAATTCATAGCCTCATTTTCAACAGTAGAAACATCACTCCATGCCATAACAACAAGTGGCAATAGTTTCCAGTGGGGAGAAGGGCAACATAAGGCTTTCGATTAGTTAAAGAAGAAGATCAGTGAAGCACCAGTTCTGGCATTACCAAAATTGCAACAACCCTCTAAAGTGGAGACAAATGTAAGTGGGTATACTATGGGAGTTGTCTTGATGCAAGGAGGAGGGCCCGTTTGCTACCGTTTTGAAGTATTTCATGGGGTGGTTCTTAATTACCCTACCTATGACTAGGAGCTCTATGGCATGGTGCAAGATGCGAAGAAGTGGAAGCACTATCTGATGGGAAAGAAGACAATAATCCACACATATCACCTTATAAGTGGATTGGTTTTCTACAATAGTTTCATTTGGTGATCAAGTATAAGAAGGACATCACAAAAGGTTGGACGATTTGATTTCAAGGCCACCCACATGAATTATTAAATCTTTGGGGAGTCTTATGCACATGGATGTATTCACCATGATGCATACAAGGAGGTATATTCAGAAGATGAGGACTTCAAGGAGGTGTATCTATAGTTGAAATCATTGACTACCATCTCTAGGATGGGTTACTCTATATGCTAGATAAGCTATATGTTCCTAAAGGTGAGCATTTGCAACTGATTAGAGAGGCTCACACCTCTAAGGTTGTGGGGAAATTTCGTGTAGGGAAGACCATGGCTAACTTTCAGAGGTATGTGTATTGGCCTAAGATGCAAGAACAGGTAGCTAGGTTCATAAGAGGATGCATGCTTTTTTGTACCAGCAAGCCTAGCAACAAGAAACAACATCTCTACCATCCCTTACCTGTACCTAATTGTCCTTGGGAAAGCATTACCATGGACTTTTTGGGAGGTTTAACGACAACTAGGAAGGGACATGACTTCCTATTCATGGTAGTTGACAGGTTGAGCAAGATATGTGTTATGATGCCCTGTAAAATGACCATCATCAGACAAGACACAACAACTTATTATTTGGCCAGGTCTCGGTACACTTTGCGATACCAAGGAGAATCATTTCAGACAGGGATACAATATTTCTTATTTCATTCTAGACTACATTGTGGGAGAAGATGGACACGAAGTTGAAGAGATCTGCAACATTCTATCCACAAACATATGGGAAGAAATAATAAGTCAATAGAACTTTGGTGCAACTTCTGAGGGGTTAAAACCAGAAGCATACAAAAGACTGGGATGAAAATCTGATATATATACAACATTCTTATAATCGATAGGTCCACACTTCTATAGGAAAGTTCCCGTTTGAAACTTGTTTTGGATATTTTCTATCTCCACCTTTGGATATGGCATATGGGAAGCAAGGAGGAGTGAAGGAAGACATTACAGAATATTCCTTGAGGTCTGAAAGTTTATAAAGAAGATCAAGCAGATATATCTATAGGTACAAGAAACATGCAAAAGTTGTAGGTGACGTATAAGGCTAGGCATGATCAGCACAGACTAGATAAATTGTTCAAGGTGGGAGACAAAGTATGGCTACAGTTGAACAAGGAGAGGCTTTAGGGGTCTAGTAAGAAAATCAAGGCTCTAAGGTATGGTACCTTTTAGATATTGGAATAGGTGGGTGATAATGTCTATCGACCTAGTTTACCACCATATACATGCATTTACTCAGTTGTAAATGTAGATAATTTGAAACTCTATGAGCCTTCCATGCTTGACCAGGAAGAGCAACAATTCCTACCTTCTGTGGAGTATTTGGCACCAGACGCTCAAGCATAGTTGACGGAAGATACAGTTTTCAAGAAGAGGTTTAGAACTACAAGACAAGGGCAACAAGATCTTTGTCTGATTGGGTTGAAGGGACAATTTCTAGGCAAAGCTAAATGGTACACTAGAGAGAAGGTGGAGGAAAAAATTCCTCACCTTGTTTAGTAAATTCTTTTGGCGACCAAAAGCCTGTTAAAATGGGGAGTTGTAATCCGAATTGGATCATTATATTTCTTTTCATACATCTCAATGATTTGTTGTGGAGAAAGTGGAGGAATCATCTCATGGGACCATTTTTACTGGTGGGACCCAATTTGGCAAAACAAGGTCTCAAAATTTACAACAGGGTTTTGAGGCACCAAACAATGTTTTTTGGGGGTAAAAATTTGTCTCTTAAGAATATCACCTTTTCATTCTATTCTACATACAAAGAGATTTCCAACGGTGAAAGAATCGTGTCAATTAGAGTCCATATTGAAAGGTTATGCCACTGAGAAGTTGACCTTCCTGTTTTGACACCTATAGCTCAGGAGGATGCCACGCTAGCCCCATTATTCATGGAAGAGTTTATTTTGTAACTCTAGTTAAGAGTTGTTGTAGTCAAACTTAACCACTAGTAGGCTATCAGGTTGTGTTATAACTGGGCCACTAGGAGGAAGAGGCATTCCATTATTTCGAGAGAATTTTGTTCCATAGTTGAGGAAAGATAGCCAGAAGAGATAGGCGGTAGAGCACACAGAGAGGATATCAAAGAAACTTTTAAGGATGGAAGTTCATCTTAAAATTTAGAAACCTTGGTGAATCTTACTAGTCCTTAATATGCAGATTGTAAAATCTTTGCCAATATTTTTGTAAAAATATTCAGATTTCTAAGGATTTTGTATTAGTCTACATATTTTTTTTGCAATTTTTAAGGTAAAATATTTTTATATTATAAAATCTTAGCGAATCATTTTTAGAAAAAATGGGAATTGGCGAATCTTTTTTTTTTGGGAAAAAGATGGAAAATTAGGCCACCTGCAAATATTAGCCCCTAAAATTTTCCCTAGAGGATATGTGCACTGTAAAAACCCACGTGCCACAAACATTACTTCTTTGTATCGACAGGCATATTTCGAGATAGAGAAAGAGAGTGAAGCGACGTCACGTTCCCACTTGGTTTTCTCTCGAAAGGGTATCCGAAAGAGAATATCTTGTGTATTGTGTGAGTGTGAGATTATTTTGTCATTCTCTCTTTTTCTGCTTGATTTAGTTTTACATTCATGCACTAACTACATTTAATTTTACAAATCTAGAAATTAAATAAAATTGTAATAGTGTAGAATCTTATATTTTTAATATATTATTATCAAATTTTTGTGATGAACTATCGAGTGGAATATCCATGGAATTTTACTAATCAAACATGCATTGGGACATATGAATGAGTTTAAGATTTCTATGTGCTATGGAATGAGAATCATGAAAAGACTTTTTGTCGTGCTTTCTTGAGATACAAGCATCACATTTCTTAAGTTTCTTAGGAATTGTAGGGAAACAAGTAACACCATTTTTCTTCAATAAATGAAGGATGTCATAGTTGAAGTGTCCAAATGTAGCATGCCATAAAATATTTGATGGAAATGTAGCTTCATCATAGTGAGAACTATATCAAAATTTATGTGCACAAGCAGAGGTTCCTTGTAGCTTCAAAAGTCTTTCTTCTTCTATCCGAGCCATGAAACATGAGTGATCTTATTCTTTTCTGACCGCATCTTTGCCATCAAATATGTGAATCAAGCATCCTTGCTCGTGGATGTCGACCAAAGACAAAAATTTTATCATAAGATCTCGAAGGTATAAAAAATAATATAGAAGAAAGTATGGAATACTAGACAATTTGAGCATGATGGTGCCAAGCCCCGATGGCTTGATTTTTGACTTATCTCCAAAGTATACTACTCCATCAACATTGTTAGTTAACTTTACAAATAAATCTCTTCTGAAAGTCATGTGGCAAGTTGCTCTTGAATCAATAATAAAAATATCTTTCCATGAAGCAAGTGAATCTTTGAATAAGCATTCGGTTACCCCAATGTTGCAATGTGCCACAACATAATGAGCATACTCAAGTGCTTTTCCTTTCCTTTAGTTAGGTGATTTACCTTTCCCTTCATTCCTTTCCTTGTCAATTATGTCCCAATGTAGATTACATGTGGAAGGATCATGTCCATCTATATTGCATCATATCCAATGAAGATCAGACCTTTCTCCATGGAAATGCCTTCCCCCGATGCCTCTAAATTTCTTCCTTCCTCTTCCTCTTCGGCCACCTCTTACTCTAGAAGAATGTTGTGCTTGATTCTTCTCCTTTTGTGCAAGGCACACAAGTTCTTTAGAAGATAGAGGAGTTATCTTCTTCCTCAAAAACCTTCCTTCTTTCAATAATCTTCTTCTCAAGAGAGTCAAACGTAATCTCTTTAAGATTGCTACTTGCTTGCAATGACTCAAGCTAATGTGAATTGGTGGAATATGTTTCCTTGACATAAGCTATGAGTGTAATATCTATCTGAACACAAGTGGCTTTCATGTCATGAATAATGGATCTTACTTCTGATGATAAGGAAAGAAGGTCATTATTTTTCAATTTAAGATTGAACAACATAATAGTTAATTGAACAATTTCAAGCTCAGAGTGTGAGGCATAAAATTTCTTCAACTTATTTAAGGCTTCAAAGAAATTTGAAAATGGAGAAATATGAAAACTCACCTCTTCATTTACTTACACTGCAATCAAGGAATATGCCTTGTTGTTCGTTTTTTCCCAAATGGCAAGCTCATTGTGTAAAGTGAGATTTCAAGTGCATTGTCTTCTCCTTCTCCTTCACTAATTCCCTTCTACAACTCATTGAAAATAAGAATTTTTTATTTTCCTAGACCACTCATCATAGTTCTCTTTTCAAAAAAGAACAGAAACCACAATGAATATAAATACATGCATTATAAAAAAGCTATCTTCTTCGATTCAAAATCACAACCTTACTTAATGTCTTCTATTTAAATTAGATACCTTCCCTCTTCATTATACATCCCTATTCATTAGACATCTAAATAGTCCTATTATGTCACACTATATAAATTTGAGGCCAAGCCATAATCAAACCATATAATAGTCACACCACCATATAATGCATTATATGCATCTGCTAACTCATTAAATCCACTCGTATTTATGGTCTTCAAAAAAGAGACAAAACATTTTAATATTATAACACCCCACTTATCACCATATGTCAGCTTTATAAAAAACAACTCAATTACCATACGACCATACCGCTGATGTAATCTCAGCGAACATTGAATAAACTACCACCGTCTTCATGCATATGAGTTGTAACATACCTATTGTGATTAACCCCACGTAAGGTAATTTTAAATTACCAATCAGTTAATCAAACCTGCGTAAAAGTAATTTTAAATTACATATCAGTTACAACTAATTCTTGGCATTGGTTAAATGGATCAGCGAGCACCCTAACAGGGGAGAGAAGGCGAGAGAGAAGGTGGATGGAGAATGGTGTGCTGTAGTGACAGACAGAAAGGGAGAAAAGAAAAGAAAAAGAACATACCTGGTTTTGGACTAAGTTTGGTAAAGACCAGATAGTCAAGACCCTAGGTGTTGTCTTACTGAGGATTGGGATCCGGTAAGCATAAGCTCGGGGGGAGACTCAGGTCCCGAAGGACAAGTCTCAAGGTTGGAAGGATAGCGAGCTTAACATAGGGATTTTGCAGAAGGAGTACTGAAGAACGTTCTCGACAAGCGGTAACCAGGTAAGTAACAAAACCTTAAGACTCTACAACTGTTGTGATACTTATAAGTACTGCATATTATCAGTAGAGGTTAGAAACCCTACAGTGTCATAAGCGAATAGAATAACTGCGAATGAGAAGATGACACAGTAATGCATGTCATTGTGTCAATTAGAATTACTTAACTCTGCATACATGGCAAGAAAGGCTACTTAATAGAACAGAGTGAGATAAACGAAGGGGCTAGGGTTTGTAATTGCATGGCCGAGTACCCTGTGAAGGAGAACTTGAGACATTATAATAGAAATTTATGCATTAAACTTATTGATTCAAAAAGCCTCGGTAGCCTTACTGTCACGTGATATAGTAAGTGTAAATCTGGAGAAGGGCCATCGAAACTTTAGTTTATAAGACTGGAAGTATATCAGGGTACGACAGGCAGAAGTTTAAGTAGCAAGCAGAACGAGTTCGCGACTGAAGAAGACCTTAAGACCGGCAGAAGCCTGAGGCCATTGTCGCTGTTCTCATGACCACTGTGAGATACGGAAATAGAACTTAGGTTCACGTTCAAACCCTATCGTAAGAAGGGAAAAACAAACAGAGGAACCACTGTAAACTTAAATGGACTGCTCTAATAATACTGTCGAGTACAAAACATCTATACATTTAACAATAGATGAATAATATCTAGCGTATAAGTCGCATGCAATAGCATCTGTACCTAAAAATAATAACTTCATATTCACAGTAAATGAATAACGCTGTTATGACAGAGGAATAAACGCATGGTCGTTACTATATTCATATCAGAACTCTACACTGTTAACTCCCATTATTCATAATAAAGATTTAAGAGAAAACTGTATATAACAGTCGGAGTCCATGTCCCGACGGTATTAGAACGATACTAGGGAATAACCTTAAATCTGTATGACTGAAAGTCTCATTTTCTTAACCCTCGCCGAGACGGCCAGACATCTATTGGAATAGATGCAGGCGCGAGTCCCGGCTGAGCTATCGAGGTGATTGGGGGAGCGGCGTATGCCGACTTACCAAACCCTCTTAAAAATCATAATCACCATGAATAGACTACAAAAGATACATATAAGCAAATAATGAGAGATGCTAAAACTCGAAACCCTGGCGGGAGCTTTTATAAAGGAAACGATAAGAAATAGCTGGAAATATAATAATGTTCGGCGATAGACAACAGGCCGAGATCACATTAATTTACACAGGTGTTCACACTCTGTAGTAGTTAAAAGAACTTAAAGAAAATCATATGGGTTTGGTCCCAAATTCATTAACCAGCAGAAGCTACAAAGTAAATATAGATACATATTATATAAATGAGTCAATGTCCCTAAATCATAATACCAAGGCAACCATTGAGCAGCTAAACTTATGACCGAGAGCTTCGACCCAGAATCTGCTGTAAGCAATGGAGGAAAAGTATCAGGCTGCACATACTCAAACCCCAATGGGTATGGCCCCGGATTTGAACAGGCAGTGAAACTCCATCTGCGCCAACCGAAGAAGAAAGGTGGCGGAAATTATAAACTGAAACAGCAGAATACCCTCCGACAATCTTATACCAAAACCTTAACTAGTAGTTCATAATATGAGAAGGGGATTCGTGGCTATAGAAGTACCTGTGTATATCCAGCTTAGTAGCAGCAAAGGGCAGCTTATGCCGCTGAAGGAGCCACGACTGCGGGCTCGTCATTACCTGTCAATCAGCAATGAGGCCGTCACTGTGCGATTAATATGAGAACTCTGAACATTAATGCAAAACAAACCAACAGGTGGAGACCTTACCTAGCTTTGGAGCGGTGACTCTACGATGAGGATGCATGTGCTGTCGAAGGCAACCGAAGAAGGCCGAAGCAGGAATCATGGAGCAAACGCCCAGTGGTAACAGAGTGTTACCCCGAGCTCTGGAGCGCTAAATGGAAACAACAAAACCCCGATGAACGCGAGCCATAAACCTTATAAGCACAAATACATAACCCTGCGACGTGGAGTAATCTCCAGCGTTGATTATCATCCAAACCTCCCTGCCGTGGATCTTGGTAGTAATGCCAAAGTGCTGAAGGCGGGAAGGATGCAGCCTGCAAAGCCATGGCCGATCACGTGATCAGGCCGGCGGCATTAAAGGCAGGTCCAGGTATAATGAAGAGGGGTTGCCAGCAAAAAAAAAAGACAGTTGGGTTTCAGTACTGTGACGATAAACTTAAGAACCATCCGCTGCATAAGGTTGAAATGGTATAGTCATATGTACAACCATTAAACCATAACAAACCTTGACTCCGTAAGTGGGATGCATCAAACATGTTATATATATATATATATATATCTGTTAGTTTGTGCACATGGTCATAGAGGGAGTAGTATGGTAACACATCGGACCTACCTTATACCCGCATGTGTAAGCTTTTATATATGGTTGAGGTTGATATATTCACCTTATAAAATTTTTTTTTAGTTATATTTAAATTCAAGTACGAGGTATGTGACAATATGGTATCAGAGCTAAAGGTTGCAATACTGGCGCCTTTGGGAATTGGTAAGCGGAAAGGATATTGAAGTACGCCATCAGTAGGCATTAACTCAGGTATGAGTTTAATCATTCGCATATTCATTTATGTCGCGCACTACCTTTGGCATGACAGGTGTGATTCATGTTTATAACTTCTTTGAGAAGTAGGTGATAAGTTGTTGCATAACTACGTTCATAACGTTGGATTCCTGATGAGGATAAAAGACAATGAAACTTTTGTCGCACTTAAGAACAATATTGAACACTCATTGAGGAAGTGACGATCAACTACCAACTTTTGATTTGCACATATGGCAATAACAACAATGCATATATTGAACTAGATTGAAATTACAATGAACGAAACTTAATAGGCCAATGCATGAATATAAATCAGGGGGAACATCCTTGAATAGGATGAAAAAATTGTTTTACAAAAAAAAAAAGGACATCAGAAGAACCCCTTTAGATATTGGAAAAAAAACATGCAATGGGTCAAGCAGCGAGACATGAGTGTCATAACTAACTTTTGATTTAGCCTTGTCATGGATACATGAGGATGATTGGTAGTTGAGATTGGTTAGTGTTGTATGACTAACCCATAGAACTTATATGCATTAATTGAATTGGACTAAGATTGCTACAATTCGTAAACAAGTAAAGTTGATTGATGTCACATGCATGGAATGTGTGTGTGAAGATTCTTACTCTCTCTGAGCTATAGTTCTAGTTGTTTATGAAAAGAGTCTTAATTTTATTCACCATGAGAATGCATGATGAATAGTATATTCTTATATCCTAATAGTTTTAATGATGATTACCTTCTAATTGACTGAAATCCATTAAGCATGGTATGTGCTGATGTTAATCATTACTTTTTGGGAGACAAAAACCATTGGAGCCTCAATTAAATGATGGTTGAATTTATCTCTACTATGGGAATGATGGATTTCTTATGCATGTTGCATTCCAGTGTGAAGTTGAGGGTAGAGGCATGTTCAGTGGGTAACATTTCTAGGACCCATTCATGGTATAATTACATGTGATAATTATTCATAAATAGACTACCTGTGTTAATACAGTTGTCAGTAAACTCTAATTACCTTCCCCAACCATAGATGCTTCCAAAGGAAAAGGAAGCAAAGAGAAGGAAGAAGACCGTGCTGTAGGGACAAACGGAGATGGGAAAAATAAATCGCTAAGTCTGGTGATGACCAGATAAAGCAAGCTTTGAGTCTTAGAATCTTGCGGAAGACTCTAAGTCTTGGGATGACTAGATAAGCGCTTGATGTGCATGTGAGTATTCCTTTGACCATGCTTAAGGAGTTGGAAAATGATAACTATAGAGTGTTGATGTTAATGATTTTCATAATGTCTCCTTGAACTCATTATTCTGAAATGGTCACATAGTAGTGTTATGATAGTTGTTGCATATAGCACCAAATGGTAGCTCTAGTGCATGTGTGACACTTAGGAGATTATGCTTCTAATTGCATAAGTAGAGCAATTGCTTCCGGTAGGGGTGGTTTAACTTGTTAGTTATGCATGTTGATCCAAGGATAAGATAAGTGTCTTGTTCACTTACTTGAAGAACACGTATGAATGTTTTATATGATTTCTTAGTAGAGAAAGTATTTGAATGCATGCAATAAAAGAATGGTTCTTTTAAAGATTTTCTTGGTAAAGAAAATGTGTTAAGGCATGCAGTTAAATATTGATTATCTTGTATGTTTTCTTGGTAAAGAAAATAGGTAGTTCCTATTAGGAAGACTCCACGTGAGTCTTGTGTGTGAAATGCTTGTCTCTGGTCTATAAAATCCTTGTTAAATATAGCCAAGTATCTTCTTGAGAAAGAGGATGAGGTATATAAATGTCCTGAGAACATAGCATGGAAGGTGGCCAAGTTTGCTTGAATTAAAATATGTATCTTTATTTGATAAAAGCTTCTTGAAATATATATATATATATATATATATATATATATATATATATATATATATATATATATATATATATATATATATGTTAATTGCATTATGATTCTAGTTACTCTCTAAGTTCTAGTGAAATGATTATGCATTACATGCATGATAAAAGATAACTAAGGATGTGCTTCTAGGCACATAGATATTTATCCCTAATTTCTTGAGGAAAGAGTATATTACATATATACATAAATATAGTCTCATCCTAAGAATATGCATACTTCATGTATGAAGATAAAGGATTTGATGAGAGTTCTTGAAAATGGAAATAGAGGTTCTTTCCTTTAAAGACACATTAGAATAGTGTTCATACAAGAACCAAAATCCTTACTTGTTTCATGAAAAGAACTATGTGCATTAAATTAAAGTAATTGTGTTAGGAGAACACATGTTGCATATTGGTAGCTATTTTGACTTTGGAATTATGAGACTGTGCGTACTTAGAGAAAGTGGTCATGATAGCTTCCTTGAAAATAATAATCTCTTGGAGAGATTGTCTTGTTGGAAGAGCTGTGTTGATTGCTTGATTTGATGCATAAAGGATAAGTAAACCTTGTTTTTGTATCTTGGTTTTTATGCCGAAAGATAGACATCTTTAATAATTTCTTGAAAGGGAATCTTGAGAAATCCTCACATCGGAAGATAGAGAAATGAGGATTAAAATGACTTCCTTAAGAAAGAGGTATGTGGTTTGTCGTATGAAATGATGGTGGTCTTCTAGTGAAGGGAATAAGTGTTGCATACATTAAAGAAGGGCTTATATGATAAGCAATAGTATGCACAAAGATTAGTCATTGTGACATAAGAGTTATGTTCTTGTATGTTAGAGAAATTATGTTTAATTACACTAACGATGCATGACTAAAGCTAGCCATAGTAAACGTAAGATAATACTCCGTTAATGATGATTTGAATTGGAACAACAGACTATGGCAAAATTGGGAATGTTGAGGGTATTAACTCAACTGTTGTTGACATTTATACATTAATGAGTATTTGCATATGTTTTTATACATGACAATATTGTATGCATGAACATTCTGGGAAATGGAATACGTGTTAACTGATGCATATTTATAACTAACGTTGCTGATGGGATTAAGTAGTGGTAGCTTAATGGCAACAAGAAAACTCATCACATAAATTGCTGCAATGTGAAATGCAGTTATAAATGAGAAAGAATGATGTTATATGATATGCATGAATTATGTTATTTGGAAAATTTGCATGCATACAACGTGGATGATGGATATGTTTCCCATCAAACTTGATGTTGTGGACCCATGTCGGTGGTTAAGTGTAAATGCGTGGTATACATGCATGTTTGTTATGCTAATGATAATGTTCATATGGTTCATTGTGTAAATTACTATGAGAAAGAGTAATAAAAGAGAAATTTAACATGACAGACAGTTGTGGATACTTGGGTTGATGACAGTTACCTGCCCAGAGGGGTTGATGGTACTTGTCTGCCCGGATTGTGAAAGGCTGGAATGCCTTGGGTTGATGACAGTTACCTGCCCAGAGGGGTTGATGGTACTTGTCTTCCCGAAGTTGGGTTGATGGCAGCTACCTGCCCGGAGGGGTTGATGGTACTTGTCTGCCCAGATTTCCTCTCCCTGGAATTCTTGAGCTGGTTGGCCAGTGGAATTCCATGTTAGACCTGGTAAGGTCTCTATCAAAGAAACTGTCTGGATGTGAAAATGACTCGATTTGGTTGTGAGAACCAGTTTCCATGGGTTGGGAATTCTTTAGTCCATTGTGGACTCATGGCTAAAGGAATTAACTAATTAGCTATATGTTATGTTAAAAATGAATTTTACATATAGTTGTGTAAAATATGTTATGCACATTTAATAAGAAATGAGCTTAGTGCTCAATAAAGAATAAATGGAAATGTTAATTCCTTTATTGTGTTATTAATGTTGTGAACATCTTAGTGGGAGCTAAGACAATTCTTGCTTGATGCAGTGATTGACTGTTTTGATGATTAGAGAGCTAGGTGCTCTTTTGGTACTTCTTGAAGTACTTTACGGATGTCTTTAGTGAGAATTCGTTCAGTGTGCACGTGAGCAGTGATTTATCATTTGATGATTAGTGTTAGTGCTCTTTAAGTACTTGTAAAAGTACTGTGATTTAGAAAGCATCTAATATTGCACAATTGATTGCTAGTCAAAAGTGTCTCATTTGACTCAAAATATAGTAAATAATGTGGTTGAACTTGTTAGTCATATATTGCAGGAACTACTTAGCATGGAAGGTTGAAGAATTGTCCAACCTCTATTAACAGGCTTACATGAAATTATTCATGATTTTCAAGCATAAGATGGTAAGTTATGGTAAGTTGACACAGAGAATTATTTATTATGAATGAATAAGGGCCAGGTGGTGGCGATTAGAAGTTGCATATTTTTGCAATTACGAATGATTATGACTATTGATGCTTATAACTAATGATATTTCTTAAGACTATATCATTACTATTTTGTTTGTCGTCTTTTCTTGGAATGAAATCGTTGATTTCAAAGAGAAAGGATCACATTTTGTGTGGATTAGATGGTAATACCACGAGTAAAATATCAAGTTCCGACGAAAGATGAACACCGAGGACGGTGTTCCTGTTAAGGGGGGGAGTATGTAACATACCTATTGTGATTAACCCCACGTAAGGTAATTTTAAATTACCAATCAGTTAATCAAACCTGCGTAAAAGTAATTTTAAATTACATATCAGTTACAAATAATTCTTGGCATTGGTTAAATGGATCAGCAAGCACCCTAACAGGGGAGAGAGAAGGTGGATGGAGAATGGTGTGCTGTAGTGACATACAGAAAGGGAGAAAAGAAAAGAAAAATAACTTACATGGTTTTGGACTAAGTCTGGTAAAGACCAGATAGTCAAGACCCTAGGTGCTGTCTTACTGAGGATTGGGATCCGGTAAGCATAAGCTCGGGGGGAGACTCAGGTCCCGAAGGACAAGTCTCAAGGTTGGGAGGATAGCGAGCTTAACACAGGGATTTTGCAGAAGGAGTACTGAAGAACGTTCTCGACAAGCGGTAACCAGGTAAGTAACAAAACCTTAAGACTCTACAACTGTTGTGATACTTATAAGTACTGCATATTATCAGTAGAGGTTAGAAACCCTACAATGTCATAAGCGAATAGAATAACTGCGAATGAGAAGATGACATAGTAATGCATGTCATTGTGTCAATTACAATTACTTAACTCTTCATACGTGGCAAGAAAGGCTACTTAATAGAACAGAGTGAGATAAACGAAGGGGCTAGGGTTTGTAATTGCATGGCCGAGTACCCTGTGAAGGAGAACTTGAGACATTATAATAGAAATTTATGCATTAAACTTATTGATTCGAAAAGCCTCGGTAGCCTTACTGTCACGTGATATAGTAAGTGTAAATCTGGAGAAGGGCCATCGAAACTTTAGTTTATAAGACTGGAAGTATATCAGGGTATGACAGGCAGAAGTTTAAGTAGCAAGCAGAACGAGTTCGCGACTGAAGAAGACCTTAAGACCGGCAGAAGCCTGAGGCCACTGTCACTGTTCTCATGACCACTGTGAGATACGGAAATAGAACTTAGGTTCACGTTCAAACCCTATCGTAAGAAGGGAAAAACAAACAGAGGAACCACTGTAAATTTAAATGGACTGCTCTAATAATACTGTCGAGTACAAAACATCTATACATTTAACAATAGATGAATAATATCTAGCGTATAAGTCGCATGCAATAGCATCTGTACCTAAAAATAATAACTTCATATTCACAGTAAATGAATAATGCTGTTATGACAGAGGAATAAATGCATGGTCGTTACTATATTCATATCAGAACTCTACACTGTTAACTCCCATTATTCATAATAAAGATTTAAGAGCAAACTGTATATAACAGTCGGAGTCCATGTCCCGACGGTATTAGAACGATACCAGGGAATAACCTTAAATCTGTATGACTGAAAGTCTCATTTTCTTAACCCTCGCCGAGACGGCCAGACATCTATTGGAATAGATGCAGGCGCGAGTCCCGGCTAAGCTATCGAGGTGATTGGGGGAGCGGCGTATGCCGACTTACCAAACCCTCTTAAAAATCATAATCACCATGAATAGACTACAAAAGATACATATAAGCAAATAATGAGAGATGCTGAAACTCGAAACCCTTGCGGGAGCTTTTATAAAGGAAACGATAAGAAATAGCTGGAGATATAATAATGTTCGGCGATAGACAACAGGACGAGATCACATTAATTTACACAGGTGTTCACACTCGGTAGTAGTTAAAAGAACTTAAAGAAAATCATATGGGTTCGGTCCCAAATTCATTAACCAGCAGAAGCTACAAAGTAAATATAGATACAGATTATATAAATGAGTCAATGTCCCTAAATCATAATACCAAGGCAGCCATTGAGCAGCTAAACTTATGACCGAGAGCTTCGACCCAGAATCTGCTGTAAGCAATGGAGGAAAAGTATCGGGCTGCACATACTCAAACCCCAATGGGTATGGCCCCGCATTTGAACAGGAAGTGAAACTCCATCTGCGCCAACCGAAGAAGAAAGGTGGCGGAAATTATAAACTGAAACAGCAGAATACCCTCCGACAATCTTATACCAAAACCTTAACTAGTAGTTCATAATATGAGAAGGGGATTCGTGGCTATAGAAGTACCTGTGTATATCCAGCTTAGTAGCAGCAAAGGGCAGCTTATGCCGCTGAAGGAGCCACGACTGCGGGCTCGTCATTACCTGTCAATCAGCAATGAGGCCATCACTGTGCGATTAATATGAGAACTCTGAACATTAATGCAAAACAAACCAACAGGTGGAGACCTTACCTAGCTTTGGAGGGGTGACTCTACGATGAGGATGCATGTGCTGTCGAGGGCAACCGAAGAAGGCCGAAGCAGGAATCATGGAGCAAACGCCCAGTGGTAACAGAGTGTTACCCCGAGCTCTGGAGCGCTAAATGGAAACAGCAAAACCCCGATGAACGCGGGCCATAAACCTTATAAGCACAAATACATAACCCTGCGACGTGGAGTAATCTCCAGCGTTGATTATCATCCAAACCTCCATGCCGTGGATCTTGGCGATAATGCCAAAGTGCTGAAGGCGGGAAGGATCCAGCCTGCAAAGCCATGGCCGATCACGTGATCAGGCCGGCGGCATTAAAGGCAGGTCCAGGTGTAATGAAGAGGGGTTGCCAGCAAAAAAAAAGACAGTTGGGTTTCAGCACTGTGACGATAAACTTAAGAACCATCCGCTGCATAAAGCTGAAATGGTATAGTCATATGTAGAACCATTAAACCATAACAAACCTTGACTCCGTAAGTGGGATGCATCAAACATGTTATATATATATATCCGTTAGTGTGTGCACATGGTCATAGAGGGAGTAGTATGGTAACACATCGGACCTACCTTATACCCGCATGTGTAAGCTTTTATATATGGTTGAGGTTGATATATTCACCTTATAAAAAAAAAATTAGTTATATTTAAATTCAAGTACCAGGTATGTGACATGAGTCATGGCTTAAAGAAAAGGAATTCCATATATATATATATATATATATACCATGTCTCCCCTAATCAACGCTGATGCATTTTTCTTTTGTACCATTACAGTTTCAAAGTATATGTCACACGACATCCAACGCACTGCCCACATATCAGTATCAGCCTATCGTTTTGAGGAAGTGGTCCGTTATCGATTAAATTTGTCCTTCAAAGCAACAACTCTTCAGTAATGATGGGATGGACAAGGGCCAATGGCACAGACTCACAGTTAGCACACCACAAAGAACACGCAATGGACAAGGGCCAATGACACAGACTCACAGTTAGCACACCACAAAGAACACGCATCAAGTGACGTCTTCAAGCCTGGATTTATTCCTTGGTCCTCGGTCCTCACTCAATGCATACATGCGCCCATCATATACCATCCAAACGTCTTCACATAGAATGTAGTACATTACGCACCATTGCAGCACATAGGAGTTATGCATAGTGCTTCAAAAACATTTTCTCAGAGTTGAAGTTCAACGCAGCTCCAAGGGATTCGAATGCACAACATATATAGGAGGTGGATAGACTTATACATATATAAGTGATAAAAATAATTAGCTTTAACTGTTTTGATAAAAATAATTATGCATGTAAGTGTCTTATGTTCCATAACAAGAAAACCACGGAATGATGAGTTCCAAATTTTGTTTTATAAGAGTTGTGTGAAGTATAAATAAATAAGTGATATAAATTATTAGCTTTAAACTTTATTAGTTTTAACTTTTCCGCATGACCAAGAAAAAACCTCAAATTATTGTGCTATGTAGCTCTTTATGAATGTCAAATTATTGTGCTACGTAGAATGTCAAAATCAAAGTCAAGATCTTAACATCACAATAGTGGGTAATATGATCTATAGGTCCAAATGAAATAAAATCATATTCTTAATTGAATACTATTATATTTTTTTCGAAGTATAAATCCTAACACTCCTACAAATCAAATACAAAGCAAGTCACTTATGATGCAATAACTCGTATATTTTGTGAACAAACTTAAAGTACACGTACATTGATACAAAGAAGATCATTGAAGATAAAAAGAGAGTGGTGTCGACATTTTGTTGATACCTTTTCTTATCAAGACTAAAAGTGGTGTCGACATTTTGTTGATACCTTTTCTTATCAAGACTAAAAGTGAACCTCTTAAGGGATTCTTTAAGTTTCCTTTCCATTTTTGTACAGATTGTATTCTTCGTTAAGAAACTTATAATTTTTTATTAATTTAAAATCGAGAAATTAAACATGGAACATATTCACGTTTAAATGGACTCGTTGATTTTAAAGAAAATAAAGAAAAATTAAACAAACAATAATCATCTCATCGTTGGACTTACCATCATCTCATTGTTGGACTTACCATTGTTGTTAGACCAAAATCCGAAAAATTAGTCTCCGCTACTATCACCATAGTTAGGATTCAAGAGAGGGGGTTAGTCCATGTCTGAAACACACACAAAATGTTGTACCAAATTTCAAAAATCTCCCCCCAGCATGAGATAAGTGAGTTTTGAACCCAAGACCTGTTAGTTGTTGGACTCACGGTTGTTGTTAGACCAAAACTCGTAGGCATTAGTCTCTGCTATGATTTCGAGAGTTAGGATGCATTAGTGTCGGTGAGTCCATCTCACGAAACATATGGGGAGAATTGTACACAATTTCCAACAGTTTTTGGGTCATTTCACACTACATATCCATTCACATATCACGAGGAAGACACAATTGACACAAGTAGGTAGACAAGAAATAAAGAAATGGTCCAAATATTTCAAAGGGATCTAAAATGACTTCATTCATTCAATATCATAAAGAGTAATAGGAGAACATTATGATATCTAAATGCTTAATTAAAATTCTATAAAACAAAAAATGTCATGCACTCCTAGAAATAACGCTTTGTTAGGGTCAAAAAATAATACTGCATACTTTAAGCTTGAATATAGTAGGTGTCTAAAGCACTCTCCATAATTCTTGATACATAAACGTAACATGAGTGAATTCATCCCTAAAGGATTGGGATGGGGCTCATGTGAACCAAAAGTAGTATAAAATAGTATGGAAGAAAATAGAAGTTATTTGGTTAGGGATTGACTTTACACCTATATAATATAATTTATAAAGTTGAGTGACCTAAAACTAGGGTGAAAGAAAACAAGATTTCTTCAAATATAACATAGAACACTCACAAGATTGCATAAGGATGATTGACAGAGAAAATCTTTTTCCTTGTAGCTTTTGATTGTTACAATATATACTAGGATTCACAAATCTATTAATATAGTTGCTACGCAGTTATTTATGATTTTTTTTTCTAAATATTTTTTAAGCCACTCGTCAATATACTCCACTTGCAAGAAAATGATGACTTGGTCTAGTGTCAGTGCAAAGATATCGTCCTTTATTTCCTCTGTGTCCAATCATAATTAGTTAATTCTAAACAACTTGCATTTATTCTCGTTAACAAATGCAACTAATCATTTATCGATGTATTCCTTGAGAAATTATATTAAGTTGCTAAACTTATTACTCAATGATGCCTTGATAATTTTCAAATCTTCTTGTAGTACATATTTTGGAACTAGTGTACAATTTATAATCATTTACGACCTTTGAATATCTTCAAAAAAATTAATAGTTTTGAAGAAAGTATTTCTCTTTTGGTCATTAATATTTCTACACTCGGAAACTTGTTTAATTTTGATCCTAGAAAACCATCCTATATAACCTATTTTATTTACATCTGAGTTGCAAGGCCTTGTTATGCTTCCTAAAAGTCACTTACGGTAGAAATCTTATTGATAACTGTTAATAAATACTTATAAAAAAAGTGTTGAACATGTTCCAAGTCCTTTCCCATACAATATAGAAAAAAATAAACACTTTGTGAAAGATTTATAGACATATTTCCCATTCCTCTTCAATAACACTTAGTGGCCTATTCATGTTGTATGTGACATAAGTCTTGTTTCCATTCAATAATTTAGTTGACTTCTTGATTCTATTTGGTGTATTTGGTGTGAATGTTAGTGTTGATTCTTAGGTTGCGATAACCAAAGTGGACATGAACAAAGGATTTTTATTAAGGATATGTTCAGGCTCACTAATCTTAATTTTCAGTCATATGTTCTCAATTTATGCTATGTGACTAATTGAGAAAGTTCCTACCTGGTAGTCATATGCAATTTGAGAGGTATAGTAGGTGTTAATCTGAATACCTCTGTAGGAATTTACAGGGTAAGTTCCTCAGAAAGAATACCAGAAGGACACCGTTCACAACCAGATCACAGATCAATACACCAATATTTTTGACGTGGTTAAAACCCTCAAAGTGCAAGGAGGGAAACAGTCCACGGCCTGTCCCAACGTGGGTACTACAGGCAATTTATTAATCAAAGAATAAAAATTTACATAAGCTTCTCTCATGCACGGATTACCCGAACAATGACCCTCCATGCGCTTTAAATAGAACTCATGGGCCAATCTGGTGTCAAGCCACAGATCAAGTGTCGGTAATACCAAGGTGAGAGTGAACCGTCGGATCACTACATATCATGACCGTCGGATTGTAAGTTACAAAATGTACAATGGTAAAGAAACACACTTTACCTAACTCTAACCTAACTCTATACTAGACCAAGTTAAACTTAACTATATCCTATGTGTCGGAATATCCTAACATCCCCCCTTAAGAACAACTTGGGATAGGATTGAAGGATTTACAAATATGACACAATAGGAGAAGGAAGGAGGCACTAGAGCCTATCCCCCCTTAGTGACAACTTCCTGAACTCCAAGCATATATCGAAGTTTAGTGAACTTCGCCTCTGTGAGAGCCTTTGTGAAGATGTCTGCAACCTGATCATCTGTTGGACAATATTGCACTTCAAGAACATGGTCATGAATGAGCTTTCTGATGAAGTGCATGTGTAGTTCAACGTGTTTGCTACGCTGATGCTAGACTGGATCTTTGCATAGCTGAATGGCACTTTGATTATCACACCAAAGTGTGGTTGGATGCTGCTGCTCAAAGCCAAACTCTGAGAGGATCTGACGAAGCCACAAGGCTTCCTTACTAGCTTCCACGGCACCACAATACTCTGCTTGTGCTAACGAAAGAGAAATAGCAGCCTGTTTCTTACAAGCCCATGTAATAGGTCCTGAACCAAGAGTGAAGACATAACCGGTAGTAGACTTCCGATCATCAGGGTCACCAGCCCAATCAGAATCAGTGAAACCAACTAACAGAGGAGCTGCTTTGGCACTGTAATGAATCCCAAACTGTACTGTACCTCGAACATAACGAAGTATTCTTTTAGCTGCTTTCCAATGACTTTCACGGGGGTTTTGCATAAAACGAGCAACAAGGCCAACAACAAAGGAAAGACCAGGACGAGTATGGGTTAAATACAAGAGTTTTCCGACAAGTTGATGGTATAAGGTAGCATCAACTTCAGGAGAAGTACAAGAGACTGAAAGTTTGACTCCAGACTGAAAGGGAGAAGGGGCTGGCTTACAATCTTCCATGTGAAAATGACGAAGAATATCACAAGCATACTTGGACTGGGAAAGGAAAATACCCTCCTGGGATTGCAAGACTTGAAGACCGAGAAAATAGTGTAAGTGTCCTAAGTCTGTCATTTCAAATTTCTTTTTAAGGTTGAACTTCACATGGTTTATAAGGTTGGGATCACTACCAGTAAGAATAAGATCATCAACATAAAGAACAAGGATGATAAGAGATTTGCCCACTTTCTTGGTGTAGACAGTATTGTCAGGATGACACCTAGAAAAGCCAGATTCTAAAAGAAAGCTATCCATTTTGGCATACCAAGCCCGAGGAGCTTGCTTGAGGCCATAAAGGGATTTCTTAAGTCGACAAACAAGGCTGGAGTCTGTTTGTATGAAGCCAATGGGTTTTTCCATATAAATTTCTTCCTGCAAGTCCCCATGCAAGAAGGCAGATTTAACATCCATCTGATGGACTTCCCATTTTAAAGAGGCAGCAAGGGAAAGAACAAGGCAGATAGAGTTCATTTTTGAAACAGGGGAGAAGGTTTCAGTGTAGTCAATGCCTTCAACCTGTGAAAAGCCCTTAGCAACGAGACGAGCTTTATGTTTATCAACTTTCCCATCTGGTCCATACTTGGTTCTGTAGACCCATTTACATCTAACAAGTTTGCGTCCCTTTGGTAGAGGAACAAGATCCCATGTATCATTTGTCATCAATGAATGATATTCTTCATTCATAGCTGCTTCCCAATGTGGATGGCCTGAAGCTTCTGCAAAAGTGTCAGGATCATGATTTACTGGAGCTTGAGCCAGTAAAGAAGAGGCTCTTTCAAACTGAGAACGTGTACGTCGCTGATCTGTAGGATCACCGGCAAGATCACCTGCTGCATCCCGAGTAGCACGGACCCATCTTGGAAGTTGAGGATCCTGAGAAGGTGGGGGAGGATTATCATCCTCGCTTTCATCATCTGAAGAAGAAATGTTTTCAAAAGTAGAAGAGATAGGAAGAGGTGGCACATCCGCCGGACTAGGCTCGCAGGCCGATTTATTTTCATCAAATTTTACATCTCTTCTAATGATAACATTTTTGGACTTAAATGGAATAAGTCTATAACCTTTTACATCTTCAGAATATCCAACAAAAGTACATTTCTCACTCTTAGGTTCTAAAGCTTTATGCTTTTCATCTGGAATATGGGCCCATGCTTCACTTCCAAACACACGAAATTGACTTACATCTGGTTTAATGGAACTCCAAGCTTCTTCTGGAGTGATATTCTCTAGAACCTGAGTAGGAGTGCGATTGATTATATAATTTGCACAATTAATTGCTTCGACCCAAAAACTAAGACTAAGTCCTTTAGATTGCAGCATACAATTAGCCATTTCCTTTAAGGTGCGATTTTTCCTTTCAGCTACACCATTTTGTTGTGGAGTGTATGGAACAGTATGTTGCATTTGAATTCCATTTTCGGTGCAAAAGTTGATGAATGTGTTTTTAACATATTCTCCATCATTATCAGTTCTTAGCTTAAGAATTTGATGTCCAGATTGTTTTTCAACAAAGGCTTTGAAGGCCAAAAAAGTGTTAAATACTTCGCTCTTGAGTTTTAAGAAGTATACCCAAGTGCGTCTGGAGAAATCATCGATGAAAGTTAAGAAGTACTTGCAGCCAGAGAATGAAGCAACAGGAAGAGGACCACATAAATCACTGTGCACAAGCTGTAAAGGGGCTGAGGCATGCCAAGAGGCATGTTTGTCAAAACTGTCCCGATGATGTTTTCCGAGTACACATCCGGAACAAACACCATCTCTGCAAGATACCATAGGAAGACCTGTCACCATATTTTCTTTACATAGATGCTGAAGGGAGCGATAGTTTAAGTGACCAAATCGCTCATGCCAAAGTTTGCTCACTTCATCATTATGAGCAACAAATACTGAGGGAAGATTTGATGACCCAAAGTTGTGAAACTTATACAACCTTTTGGAATCATCAGCAAGACCAGTAGCTAGAATCTGTTTAGTATCTTTTAGATCCTTGATTACAACATCATGAGGTGAAAATTCAACAATTTTACCTTCACCTGAATGAGTTATCTGATAGACAGATAGAAGGTTGCAGGATAAGGTTGGAACACATAATACATCATTAAATTGACCATTGTCTAGATGAACAGTTCCAGTCCCTACAACATTAAGAGATCTATCATCACCAATATATATATTTTTGGTGTTACAATCATTTAAAGAAGAAAACATGGCTTGGCTTTTGGCCATGTGATAAGAGGCTCCAGAAACAATGAGCCACTCATGAGAATGAGAAGAAGAAGAAGATACATTTAATGCATAACCAGACTGAGATGATTGACAACGACATGCAGAAAGTGCCATTCCGGAAGTTGAAGTTGAAGTAGGCTCCACATGGATGTTATGTTTCTTCATTGCGGCTTCCAAGGCTTCCATCTTCTTAAAGCATTTAGATTCTAAGTGGCCATCTCGATTACAAAAGTTACAATGTCTATCAGTCTTCTTCCATTTTTTTTTATTTGTCTTATCATTTTGCTAAAATGATCTTTCATTTTGAGGTTGAGATGGTTTAGGACCATTCTTTTGAGGATATGACTTCTTAGGATTCTTTGAATTTGGTTACTTCTGGGCGGCTAACGCTTTCGCGGAAGAGTTTCCAAGATTAAGAAGACCAAGGTGTAAGAGTTTTTCTTGTTCTCTTATTAAGGAATCACAAAAGGAGTCAAAGGAAGGGGCCTTGTAGTCTTTTCCTTGACAAATGAAAGCTTCCCTTGTAGAATGGAAAGTGGAAACAAATACAGAGTAGGCTGGTCCCAACTTAGTAAGGATGGAATAAATAAGGTTACCATCTTCTTTCTTAACTTTAACACCTTCCAAGAGATATTTAAGGGTCTTGAATTTGGACAAGAAATCTTCAATGGAAGAAAAATTATTAGGATCCAAAGTAAGCAACTCATTTTCAAGTTGATGGGCTCTAATTTCATTTTTAATCCCAAAAACTTTAGCGATTTTTTCTAATGCTTCATGAGGAGTCTCAAGTTCTGCAATGTGGAATCTAAGATCAGGAGAAATAGACATCCCTATCAAACCACATGCTTGATCTTGTCTATTTTCCCATTTTGCAGCCTTGTCTTCATCTTTTGGTTTCTTCTCTTGGTCTGTGGCTATTCTGAAGAGACCTTTACTTCTAAGTAAATCTTCCATGTAGGCTACCCATTGGAAGTAGTTAGTGCTGTCAAGAATGACTTGGCATGGACTTTCCATTTTAAAAAAAAACTGAAGCTGAAGATGCTGAAAGTAAGTGTTCCAATGGATAGATCTCGAAACAATAGGCGGTTTTTAAAAAAACGGCTTTGAAAAAGGCTTCCGGATGAAGAAGTTATGGCTTTTTGAAAAAAAATTGTTGACGTTGCCGGCAAAGTGCGCGAATGTGCGGGAATGAAAAAAAAATCCGCCCCCACAAAATGGAGACTTGAACCCAAGACCTCTACTCTCTTAAAATAGCTTTAAACCAATTGATCTATACAAAAAATTTGAGAGAGAGAGAGAGAGAGAGAGAGAGAGAGGGGGGGGGGGGCCTTGGTTTGCGTGCTTGCCTTGAGAAAGCTCTTTTTCCCTACAAAACACAAAACACAAAACCCAACACGAATATGCAAAGAAAAATGAACCTTGCGGCTCGAAGTTAGCTTTAGCCAAAAAAACTAGAAATTTTAAAAAAAATCTCAAAGTTAGCTTTAGCCGAAAAACTAAATATTTTTCTCAATGTTTCTGATTTTCCGAGATCACACTAAGGTGCAGGGAAAAGAGCATACGCATGAGAAAAATCCTTCCTTTCTGTTTCTGATTTTCCCAGATCGCACAGAGTCGCGGGGAAAAGAGCATATGCAGAAATGAAAGGTATAGATCCGGTTAAAAAAAAGGCTAAATAAACTGAGACCAAAATAAGCAGAGAGAAAATAACAAGAAACTACAAAAAACACTGTATACCTCCCGATCTGAAAAATGACGCAGCTAGGGCTACCGGAAACCTTTTCGCGTGAAACGAAAGGGGTTCCTCACTAGAACAGATGCTCCGAACGCAACAGAGCAGTCCTCTGGGCCCGAAAGCAGTCAGAAACAGCAGATCTAGGAAACAACAGCCGCATGCAGTTCTACCGACTTCAGATTTGGATCACCAACGGACGCGGCCCTCAAATAGCTCTGATACCATGTAGGAATTTACAGGGTAAGTTCCTCAGAAAGAATACCAAAAGGACACCACTCACAACCAGATCACAGATCAATATACCAGTATTTTTGACGTGGTTAAAACCCTCAAAGTGCAAGGAGGGAAATAGTCCACGGCCTATCCCAACATGGGTACTACAGGCAATTTATTAATCAAAGAATGAAAATTTACATAAGCTTCTCTCATGCACGGATTACCCGAACAATGACCGTCCATGCGCTTTAAATAGAACTCATGGACCAATCGGGTGTCAAGCCACGGATCAAGTGTCAGTAATACCGAGGTGAGAGTGAACCGTTGGATGACTACATATCGTGACCGTCGGATTGTAAGTTACAAAATGTACAACGGTAAAGAAACACACTTTACCTAACTCTAACCTAACTCTATACTAGACCAAGTTGAACTTAACTATATCCTATGTGTCGGAATATCCTAACAACCTCTGCTTCCAACTTCTATTCTTTGTCACTTTCTTATAGTTAATATGTACTCCCTTGATTTGTAACTTTTTACTAGCCTTACCATAATGTACATTATGCATTGTCAATAAATTTTCTTCAAAAAAGGTTCCTTCCTCTATGACTAATTCTTCTACTATTTTTATTATTCTTTTAGACAGAGTTCTATGATCCGAATTGGATCCATGAAGAAAAGTCATCAGCAAACTATGACCGTATCAGGTCGGACAGACATCAAAGAGTTGAGAGAAGCGATAAAAAACACCTCCAAAACAGTGGCAGTTAGCAGCCAGCGTGGAACGTTGAGGACCTCGGTCAAAGAGCGCTGACCAAGGCCCATGGAGACTGCACGGGAGGCAAAACTAGCCCCTGGGGAGCCCGGATTGGGAAATGGAGGGAGTTTTTGATGTGCGATTAGCGCTAATCGTGCATCGCTGGGCAAAAACCCTCAAAAAGGAGAGGCCCTGAGCGCTTGGTCATGTGGGAGCCAGGAAAAATGTGGGACAGAAGGCTAAAAGCTAAAAGGCGGGATCCACTCCGAAACTAGTGGTATTGATCAGGGGCCTCCTTGGGCGGTAAGCGGAATTGGCGAAAACGGAGCGATTCCACTCAGTGCCTGACACGTGGCAAGCGGAGGAGAGAGAAAACCGCAACTCATCACGCGCTAATGGTCGAGCAAGTCAACCACGTGAAACGTGCAAATGGCGTCGGATATGGAGGCCCGAGATCTAACAGCTGCAATCACACTAGATGGGAAAGTGGAATTGACGGGGGATTAAGCCGTAGTTTGAAAATATTTGACATCTGATTTGACTACCAAGGTGACCGAAGACTCATTCCCTGACATAACAGAAAAACCGAACTAATGAAGCGAGTTGGCGCAACTATAGGACGATAAGTGGCCACTCCCTGTGAGCCTGATGATGACGCCAAACAAGGAACTCCAAGAAAAGATGTAGCAGGCGATCTGATAAGAAGTGGAAGAGGAATCAAACAGCCATGGGCTCGAATGGATTTAAAACCATGCATAGAAAAAGTAGAGGACACACATAAAAAAAACATCGGAACCTAGAGAGGAAGATGGGAAGGAAAAGGAGGGAGACAGAGAAAAGAAAGGAAAGACAGTGAAGCAAAAGCAGAATGGAAGAAAGAGGACCGAGCTGACCAAAGTTAGCATCAAGCACCAGGGAGCTTGAGGGATTTAAGCCATCCCAGAGGGGATCTGTCCAGACTGATCACCACATCGTACTCTCTCCATTAAAGACCAGAAAGGTCACAGAGCTAGTAAGGAAGAGAGTCTGTGTACTCTAGTGGCTTGGGGCATCCAAGAACCACCCCTTCAAGCAAATTCTGTTTCAGGAGACTCACATTGAGTTCCTCCATTGTAATTCTCTGGTTTAAGACATAATAAAATAAGGCCACCACTGAGAGCTGGATGGGAGACGTAGCCCTGGAGGATTGGGTGAACTCCTTATTAAATTCTTGTGTTCTTATATTGCTTACTGTATTCCTCTGTTGTTTTCCATTTCAAGTGTCTCTGTATTTGCAATCTGATCGATCTGTTGCCTAAATAACATATACACACACTAGCACGTGTGTCTGTAATAGCTTTATTAAATAAATCATTAACTAAGATCACTCATAGGGTGATTATCAGATCAAGTGGTATCAGAGCCTTAGGCTGTAAAGGTTAGACAAGCTTGTGTTGGTTTAACTGTTGAATGCTCACTAGATCAAAGCTCAAATTAGGAGAAGGAAAGTTGGTGGAAACTAATCCTGAAATTGAGAGAGTCTATCGTTGGAAGACAATGTCAGAGGAAGGTTCTATGATGCCAGACCCTCAATTTATAGAAAGCTTCCTAGCTATAAAGTCAGTGGTAGAAGAAATGTATAGGGACTTTAGAAAACATAAGGCTGAAGATTCATCAGGTTCTAAGAAAGACAATGAAGAAGATGAATCTCACTTCCATGACCACTCCAACGGAAAAGGGAAAGAGGAAAGCTTTCTCACACCTCCTAATAGCCTTGTGCACAACAAGAAGGCATCTTTTATGAAGCTAGATGTTAAATTTGATTTGCCTATATATGATGGAGAGCTGAATGCTGTAAATTTGGAAAATTGGATTAGACAAATTGATGTTTATTGTAGGTTACAAAACATAGACTCAGAAAAGAGCAATATTTAGCTGGCAAGCCTATGCCTAGGAGGCACTGCATTGGTTTGGTGGGAAGGAAGAACCAAAGTTGATATGAAAAGACATGGTAAGACTATCTCTGTCTGGAGTGACTTTGTTTCTGCAATCAAGAAGCAATTTTATCCATTGGCCTACATGCAACAAGCCGTGATGAGTTGGCAAACTCTTCGGTAGTTGAAAGGGAAAAGTGTGCAAGGGTGCACTCAAGAATTTAGAAAGAGAGAATTGATTCTAGGGATCTCATTAGACTCACCTAAAACTCTTTTGAAGTACATTGGTGGTCTACACAGCTACATGAGGCATACCATCCTCATGTTTAATCACACTATTATAGATGAGGTATTTGTACAAGATACTCATCTAGAGGCTAGAGGAAAGAATGGAAATCCAGAAGTTGGGGGACCATCCCAACCCACTGCAAGCAAGAGCAAGGAGAAAAGAAAGCAGAAGTGGAAAGCATGGAAAGCTAACACTGCATGAAAAAGCAAAGCTTCATGCACTCACTGTAAGAAGGATGGGCATGATGATGAGCATTGTTGGATTCTGCATCCAAAGTTGAGACCTAAGAAGTTTGGGGGCAAGAAGAAGAAGACTGTTGCAGCTATTTAGAAAGATTTGGGGTCAGACTGAGGAGATGAAACAACTATTGTAGCCACAAGTATAAAAGGTAAGAATTCTGAAGCATCTACTAGTAATTATGCTCAATGTTGATGGGAAAAGTATCTATTCAGAACGCCCCTATCCCACTCTAAGGTGTGATAGTGCCTTAGCAACAAACAAGGAAAACTACTCGAGTATTATTCTTTATGAAATGTAAATGAGGAGAAAGGATGTAACTAACCTGTGTCTTTCGCTAGTTTGTTGATCCAATCGCTCCTCTCTTCAATAGCTCCCAGCTCCCTGCTCCCCTACCGGCCCAGCTTCACCGAATTCCTGCAAGATCACAAGAGAGAGAAACTACACGAAGATATAGATATACATTCATAAAAAGCTCAAGATCAGATTAAGCTAAACATGCAAATATAACAAAACATCATTGATACACAACATGTAGGAGAAACTCAAATAATTTTATTGATATGATAAGAAAGTCCAAGAGGAGATACAACCAAGTGAGTTCCTATCCAGCATCTACCTCCCAGCAAAGGAATCCCTTCCTCTCCTCCAACAAAGCATAAATCACCCAATGTACTAATCTCAATCTCAAGCCAACAACAATTCTCTGCAAAGTACAAAATTCCAGCCTCTGGATCTCTGGGATGAGGGATCCATATATAGATGTGAGCAGAGAGGATGAGTCAGCTTATGTTTTGACTTGTGGCTTCTCTCTGTCAGTTCTTGCTTCCACTTGGAGACTGAGAGCCTCTTACTCATCACTTGGTCGAATTCAGTGAGGCAAGTGTCATTGGAGAAGATTCTGGAAGCTTCCATGGTATTTCCACCTCGTTGAATGACTCTGCCACTTGTCATTTCCCGCTCAGCGCACCTGGGTAGTGCATTCAAGTGCGTTGCAACGCACCTAGCCAGTGTATTTGGGTGCTTTGCAACGCAGGCAGCTAGTGGAGCTTCTGAATTGATCCTGATTTGACTAGTTTTGAGCAGTTTCTGGTGGAGAACTTCTGGGAGGAGCTGTCATTGGTTGACCTTGTTCCTTTAGGAGCTGTAACAACATCTTTAGGGACTTTGGATCCCTTGGATTATGGACATTTCATGCTTATAGCTGTAAGGCACAAAAATGTCTATAACAGTTGCCCCCCTAAAGTATGAGGTCGTTTATCGGGTGAAATGCTTTATTAGGAGGATCCGAAGTTCATTCAATGATGGGAGGAGACCTGTAATAAGATACAATACAATACATTATTTTTCATACCGTTTTCATGATCTAGCTGAGGTGGGAATTCCCATGCTCAGCTTTATAAATTCATTTTTATGTACATAGGACAGACAATCGTCTGATGGTAGACTAATGATTCTGATGAAATCATCATCCCTTTGGTAGGATGATCATCTGTTCTGCAATGTTGTACATGTCAATGTCTTTATTTTTCCTGAATATATATCGCAGCCCGAATGGATGAAACTAGATCTGGGGTCTTCAATCTCGTCCGATCTTCACTCGAAGTACAAGTCGATCCATGTGAGAAATGTTTTGAAGTCGAACATGGAAAGATATCGCTTGATTACCAGTCAATGATGTAAACTGTTAACAAGCGCGAGAGGAATCACCGATAATGATAATGACCCTCAAGGTAATGCAGTACAATTCATGTGGTGTGAATAAAGGACTTGGCATCGAACACCACGCAAAATCTTTCGGTTGAAGGTCATTGATGTATACCTGTCGCCGGAAGTGAGAAACTTGCCATTGAGGCATGCAAGCTTCAAAGTACTGAAGGGGGTGTTCTTAGATCAAATTCTTGGATAATGAGCTGATGTCGACAATAAGCGATCCGTCAAAGGAGGGCCTTGATGTATCCCACATCAGTGACACGGAACGGAGCAAATGATTTTGATGGAGGTGAAAACGATCTGATGATATATGGTTCAGGGTGGCGGTCATGAAAGAATGAAGTATAATGTATGGTAGTGGATGGGACACGATTGACTTCTCTGGATGACTTCTCTTGAACATATCGGCGAAACTTGTATGATGGATTGGTAGCATTTACCCCAAAAGTGGATGGTATGGCGAGACCATGGTGATGTGACCGGTGAGTGAAACAACCCAACCCAACTCAGGCACGGAGTGGAAGTGTCATGTTCAAGAGCGACTTGCTACCAATAAAGGTTCTTTGAATTTCTTCCCAATTTTTCCCCAGTCATTGCTGACCAGTACCTCTTTATTTTTGTCAAGCTTGAGGAGGATAACATATTCTTGTTCTATAATTTTCCCTTCGGGCAAACCCATCACTATGTTTTAACGAGCCTAGCGATAGTGAAACTCGTTCTCGTCTAAAGACAAGTTTTTCGTTATTAATCTTTTTAGCGAGTCTAACGACAAAGATAACTCGGTCCTTTTCATTTTTAGAGAGTCTGAAAAGGTACGTAAAGTTAACTCCGAAATTCCTTTTTCGTCATCTAATCCCTTAGGTCCAAAAAATTATAAAATAATACAGAAGGGATGAATTTTCGATAGTTTTAACGAGCCGAACAAAACAAGCGCTCGATCTTTTTGTGCAATAATCCCTCAGGTCCAAAAAGATTAAAATCTAGAGGAGGGATAGCTCTTCCTGTCGCTTTAACGAGCTGGAAGGCCAAAACTCGGCAATCTTTTCATATTTTACGAGTCAAATGAAAAAAGCTTAAAGAAAACTCGTCTTTTGAGGAACGAGTGATAAAATGGGTAGCAGCTGATTCCAGGTAAGGGTTGGAATTTTCCAAGCACGGCAGTGTCACAAGGATGGCTAGTGAAATCACTCTTCGCAGCTGTTCCTCAAAAATGGGTAAACAATCATATGGAGGCGAATGATCGGCCAATGGAAAAGTGGAGGTGATGGTGCAAACACGACCAAGGATTTAATGGCTGATAATGTTACATTCACGGCGGTTATTTACCGGAGGATAGTTCATTTTTTAACGAGCTTAAACGTGGGTTGAAACACTTGCTCGATCTTATGTTTATTTTTTAACGAGCATGAACTATGTGCTAAAACTGCTCGATTAATCCAGTCATATGATAAGAATGTCTCATGTAAGGTGCCATTTTTTATGGGGCTTGCGCCTTACAAAGCTATGCCCCGCATCCTTTCGTTATGCAAGTTCGGAAACAACTATTCCTACGAGTTTAAAGGGCTAGACCTACAGGTTTAAAGGGAGGACCTAAAAATTTAAAAAATAAATAGCCGCCCCTTGCTTGCACTCCAAAAGGTTTGCATGCCCCCAGGTATAAAACAAAGTTTCAAGGTTACCTCTACTTCACTTCCGCCAAAACAATTGTTTTACCGAGAGAGGTCTACCTCTTTCAGGTCACCCAAAGATTGTTCTATTAATCTTTCAAACAAAACACTTCTTTGGCGATGTCTACCGAGATAAACAAAGGTGAGCGACGATGCCCACCAACTCACATGACTTTGCCAAAAGAATCTTATTCTAGAACAATCCCTCTTCCAATCACGGACGGGGTACGGACTAGTCATATTCTCCCGCGGAAACCTACCCTATACCCAGAGTTTTCCTGCCAAAGCAGACCAGGACGCATGCCCCCTGGGTTCCAGTCATATCCTTCGGAATCACTCGCACTCATCGCGAGGACGGACCGTGGGTTGAAACATTTCTTGCGTGAAGAGACCATTTAGGGATGGTATATGACTATTTGCGATGCGTGATCTGGGAAATGAAAGCTGGTCCATGAGCTTGACCACTCTTCCTTTGTGCAGAAAACACATTACTCTAAAGAGTGAGGAGACGATGGCTCCCATGTAATATATATAGTCTCGTCCAAGGAGTAGGTTATAATCCAAGGGTCCTTGAACGACCATCAGATTCATTTGAACGGTCTTCCCTTTCAATGTTATGGGCACATTGGGGAGGATCCCTAAAGGTCGACTGGTTCCTTTATCGAAGCCTGTCAGATTTCTCATCTTAGGCAAAAGCGATGGTGAACCAAGCGCTTTCCAAGCAGTAGAGGAAAGGATACTCACAGATGCCCCCTCATCAATGATGGTGACAGCCATAACCATTTTTTATATTTGGACGATAATTATGAATGGTATGATTGCTGGCAAACGGGGTCTGCCTAGTTGATTCCAGTCGAAGGAGACAACTAGGTTGCTTGGAGGTGGGACTGAGTAGACGGTCGGGTATCGCTCTGACGATCTTCCTTCCTGCAATAAAGGAATGGGGGGATTGCCCCCATGCTCGTCGAAGTCTATGTTGATGAAGAGAATTTGGATGGTGTCATCTTTATCCTCTTCAGTGACTGTATCATTCGAAGATAAAACCTCTGAAGGCAAGACCGGGTCAACTGCCGTCTCGACCTTTTGACTTTCGTCGGGTATGGATTCAGCTGGTTCATTTCAATGACTGGCGCTTCAGCTGACCACTTGAGTGAGCCAGCTGGATTCTCAACTAACGAAGGACTCGGAAAGAGTTTTTTATATCCAGGAGGAAGTCGTAACGGTGAAACCGGACGATCATCCAAAACGTTTTCGCTTTGTCTAAGAAGGGACAACGGTGGATGGCGTGACTGCCTTCGCACAGTTTACAGGGAGATCTAGCTCTCCCTTTCTGTCCTGGGACTTCACTTTCGCTAGTTGACGGTGTGCTTTCAACATGGCTATCAGAGGTTGACGCCACTGGATTGTGCAAACGGGGAGACCAGTCCCTTAGTATCCGAGGGATGCAGGGACAATCTCTGTGAAAGTGGTCTCCCTTGCAAATGACACATGGCGATTTAGGCCTGGTCATTGCAGTGTGTGGATTTTCATTAGATGACACTCATTTGCCCCCAACCACTTTTGGCTCCTTCTTCTTCTTCTCTTTATTCTTCTTTTCCTTCTTCTCCTTAGGAACTTGGTTTTTAGTTTTACCAGTTCTGTCAAGCGAAGAGGAAGGGAGAGAGGAAGAATTAGAGGAAGTAGAAGGTTGGTGGGTAACTCTAGACTGGTCTAACTGTTGATTCGACTATTCAGGAATAGTGGTGGTCTGAACGACATTGGTTGAGAAGAGCCAGACTGGCAAGCCAATTGTCAGTCCTCGAAGCGAAAATGTGGCCATATGGGGCGCACCAACATCTCCCCAAGAGGAGAAGGGACTACGATTTCCACCAAGGGGAATTCCTTGGTTGGTAGGCTCCATTTTCTCAACCTAAAGATCAACGCAGGAAAAAGGGTATGAATATTCCGTTTAAAATAAATTTTAACGACGCTTGGACACAACTTGCTTTTTCAATTTTAAAGAGTCGAGAAAAAGCAAAAGATGACTCTAGTCGCCTTCGATGTTTTAACGAGCCCAAAGTGACAAATGCTCGGATGGACTTTTTCCGTTATAGAGTCTGAAAAAGGCCAAAAGGAACTGCTCTGGAGATCTAGGTAGAGGGTGTGCCAAACCAATCACAAAACCGCAGAATACTTTTTAAGGTACGGGCGGTCAATCTTCCCGAATGCTGTGTTCAGTGCATTGCGATCAGTAGGGCAACCGACACGGCTTCCTATGAATAAAGATTTTATGCCTATAGGGGTCTCCTAATATATACTCGATGGTACGTGGGAGCACAATCCGTACTGGCGCTTATCGTCTCTCAGGAGGAATCACCCAACCATCAGCGAGACCGACAGTCACCAGGTTTTACGACGCCAGAACACGTCTCTAGCCTAGACCTCTATGGTGTGCGTTAAGTTCCAATGCGTTGTTAAGTTCATTCAATTTATTTTAGGTTGATCTTTTTTAGATGTTTGCCTTTTTGGATCACCACGAGATGTATATACAATTCCTAAATGCAGTCTAAAGATGATAAGCAAGCTTTTAACTCTTTTCAACAATGAAAATCCTAGCTACAAGGGAAAAGAAAGACACGATCTTTTCTCAAAGAGCATAGAGCACACTCTAAATGCACTTTTCCTAAATCAAACCATACAAACTATCAATATGCAAATGCACAAATGCATGTATTTGTTTTCACTTTCTTAATATTGATGCCTAAAAAGAAAGCTGTTGTAGAAAATTTGAATTCGATTTCAAGTGAAAACACAAACAAGTTTCTTTTTGGAATCAAAAAGACGATTACGACACTTTATGATTTTGAAGTAAACACTTGTTTTGACACTAGAAATTTACAAATTCAAACCAAAAGACAAAAGTAAAAGTGCAATAAACTGTCAACAACAAACAAACTTACTCCAAAGATCGAAACGACACTTATGACAGTTCTAGATCTAAGGGCGACAGTATGACTAGTTTACTTTTGTAATGGGAAACTGAAAATGATGTAACAAATACACAAAAACAAATACAGTTTCTTTTATACAACTCAGGCAGAATTAAGGCAGAGAAAAGGCGTTTTCAGATAAGTACATACACTGATAACAGGCTGCAAAAAACAGAGATAAAACTGAACACAAGGATGCAAAGAACCACAGCTGCACAGGGAAAAGGCTGATCAGCACACCTGCAGCACAGAGAAACTGAATTTCAGCGCAGGTAGCCCTCTTGGGACCTGCGTTGAAATGCAGAGTCTCTTCACATAGCCTGCGCTGAAGCAGAAACGAGAGTTGTCTCTGGGTTCTAGGTCACGGTTTGCAGTTTAATCTATGGATTTTGGCCGGATAAAAGCTATCAATAAGGTACAATTAGAAGGATAATTTAAAGGAGGACTAATAGCTATCACAAAGGACAGTTAGAGCATTTTTGGATCAGCTTGTTCAGATCATAAACAGGCCCAGTGAGTGGACTAGAGTGGTAGATCTCTACTTTGCATTTGTAAATGGCAAATGCAGTTCGATTCTCCACTCCTAAGTTTATGAGAAGAACAACAATAGAAACACAAATAAACTAACTAGATACGATCCCCAATGGAGTCGCCAATTTGTTGTTGGGAAAAGTATCTATTCAGAACGCCCCTATCCCACTCTAAGGTGTGATAGTGCCTTAGCAACAAACAAGGAAAACTACTCGAGTATTCTTCTTTATGAAATGTAAATGAGGAGAAAGGATGTAACTAACCTGTGTCTTTCGCTAGTTTGTTGATCCAATCACTCCTCTCTTCAATAGCTCCCAGCTCCCTGCTCCCCTACCAGCCCAGCTTCACCGAATTCCTGCAAGATCACAAGAGGGAGAAACTACACGAAGATATAGATATACATTCATAAAAAGCTCAAGATCAGATTAAGCTAAACATGCAAATATAACAAAACATCATTGATACACAGCATGTAGGAGAAAGTCAAATAATTTTATTGATATGATAAGAAAGTCCAAGAGGAGATACAACCAAGTGAGTTCTGATCCAGCATCTACCTCCCAGCAAAGGAATCCCTTCCTCTCCTCCAACAAAGCATAAATCACCCAATGTACTAATATCAATCTCAAGCCAACATCAATTCTATACAAAGTACAAAATTCCAGCCTCTGGATCTCTGGGATGAGGGATCCATATATAGATGTGAGCAGAGAGGATGAGTCAGCTTATGTTTTGACTTGTGGCTTCTCTCTGTCAGTTCTTGCTTCCACTTGGAGACTGAGAGCCTCTTACTCATCACTTGGTCGAATTCAGTGAGGCAAGTGTCATTGGAGAAGATTCTGGAAGCTTCCATGGTCTTTCCGCCTCGTTGAATGACTCTGCCACTTGTCATTTCCCACTCAGCACACCTGGGTAGTGCATTCAATTGCATTGCAACGCACCTAGCCAGTGTATTTGGGTGCTTTGCAACGCAGGCAGCTAGTGGAGCTTCTGAATTGATCCTGATTTGACTAGTTTTGAGCCGTTTCTGGTGGAGAACTTCTGGGAGGAGTTGTCATTGGTTGACCTTGTTCCTTTAGGAACTGTAAAAACATCTTTAGGGAATTTGGATCCATTGGATTATGGACATTTCATGCTTATATCTGTAAGGCACAAAAATGTCTATAACACTCAATATGTTATTGATGAAGAAAATGAGAGAAAAATACATGAGCTTTTCCATATTCGAGTTGTTTCTAAATATCAAAAGATTTATACTTTATTTTATAGTGGCTCACAAGTAAATCTAGTTTATGAAGAAATTGTAAAGAAATTGGTATTAGCAACTACACCTTATAAGAACCATACCCATTAGGATGGTTGAATGATAAAGCACAACTACAAGTGACTAGACAGTGCAAACTCAAGTTTTCTTTTGGGTCGGCATTTGTAGATGAGGTTGAGTTAGACATAATTCCTTTGGATATATGTGGAATTCTTTTAGGAAGTCCTTACTTATATGATAGAAAGGCTATTTTCTATAGATCTGAGAACAAGTATCTACTTGTTAAAGATGGATTCGAATACTTTGTAAGAGCTCATAAGCTCAAGAATAATTATACTCTCATAAGCTTAGGGCAGATGAAAATAATGATAAATGCATGCAAACAATTCTTACTGATGGTTGTAAAGGAAAAGAAACCTGATAAAACTAATGTATTTGAGGGCTGTAATGCTAAGCAGCAAGCTGATTTAGAAAAAATTGTTTCAGAATATGATATCTTGTTTCAGGAACCTAAAGGTCTACCACCCAAAAAGGAAATAGTACATGATATTATTTTGCAGCAAGATGTTCCATTGCCTAACATTGGGATGTACATGTTGTCAGCTTTAGAGAATACTGAAATCAAGAAGCAGGTGCAAGAGTTGTTTGAGAAGGGATTCATCAGGCCTAGCACATCACCGTGTGGGTCACCAATCGTTTTGGTGAGAAAGAAAGATGGCTCGTGGAGAATGTGCATTAATAACCAAGCACTGAATAAGATAACAATAAAAAATCGTTATCCTCTTCCTTGAATAGATGATCTTTTAGATAAATTGAAGGAAGCTATTTATTTCACCAAGCTAGACTTGCACAGTGGATACCATCAGGTCAGGGTTGCCGAACAAGATGCATGGAAGACTGCTTTCAAAACAAAGCAAGGATTGTGTGAGTCATTGGTTATGCCTTTTGGCTTAACTAATGCTCCTGTTATTTTCATGAGATTAATGAATGATGTACTTAGACCTTTTCTTGATGATTTTGTTATTGTGTACTTGGATGACATTCTGATTTTTAGTAAAACGTGGGAAGAACATTTAAAGCATGTTAAGCAGACACTAGATGTTTTGGAAAGAGAAAAACTTTATGTTAAACTCTCAAAATGTGAATTTTGCAAGACATATCTAAACTACTTGGGTCATATAGTAGGGGGTGGTGAATTGAAAATAGATCCCTCTAAAGTGGCAGTGATTGTGAACTGGCCTAAACCCAAGTCTGCTACATAAGTAATAAGCTTTCTAGGAGCAACACAATGTTGGAGGAAGTTTATTTCTAATTTTTCCTCAATTGCAGCTCCCTTACATGATTTAACATGATTGAACAAGGTGTTTCAGTGGGGAGGCAAACATCAGAAAGCCTTTGACACCTTGAAAGAAAAGATTAGTACAACCCCTATACTAGCTCTGCCTGATCTGCAAAGACCATTTGAGATCCAAACTGATGCTAATGACTATGCCATGGGAGCAGTGTTGACACAACACGGTAAACCCATATGCTATTAGTCTGAGAATTTTAATCCTATAGTAGTTAACTATCCTACATATGATAAAGAATTGTGTGCATTAGCTCAGAGTGTGAAAAAGTGGAAACATTACTTAATGGGAAAAGAGACAGTAATACATATTGATCATCAACCACTTCAATATCTACACTCCCAAACAAAGTTGCAGTAATCAAGAAATTACAAATGGATGGGGTTTCTACAACAGTTTCATTTAGTCATCAGATATAAAAAGGGCATACATAACAAAGTTGTAGACATGTTATCTAGACCGATTATAAATGCATCTACTATACTTAAGCATAATTCTGTGCTACATGAAAGCTACATTGAACAATATGCTCAAGATATAGATTTTAAAGATGTATATGCAACTTTGAGTCAAGGAAAAAGAGTAGAAGAATTGGATTATCATGTGAAAGACCGACTCTTACACCATTGTGGGAAACTCTGCATTCCACAAACTGAGAGAGCAAAGATAATTAGTGAAGCACACACTTCTCTGCTATCATGTCACTTTGGGGGTGAGTAAAATAGTTGCACAGCTGCAAAGATTTTTCTATTGGCCAAAAATGAATGAGACAGTTTCTAGATATGTAAGAGGGTGTGCTATGTGTGCTAAAAGAAAGCCCAACAACAGAAATCTAGGCTTGTACACTCCATTGCCAGTTCCTTCTCACCCTTGGGAAATTATTTTCATGGATTTTGTTGGAGGGCTGCATAAATCTAGGAAAGGTCATGATTATCTATATGTTGTTGTGGATAGGTTTAGCAAAAATGTGTATTTTGATACCTTGTAATAAACATATTATAGCTAAAAAGACTACAAAATTGTTCTTTGAACATGTATGGGTTCATTTTGGATTACCCACATCCATTGTATTTGATCGAGACACCCAATTTGTGGGGAAGTTTTGGTCAAGTTTGTGGGAACTGATGGACACCAAACTGAAGAAAAGCAGAACTTTTCATCCACAAATTGATGTCCAGACAGAAGTAGTTAACAGAATAGTGATCCAGTTACTGAGAGGATATTGCGGCAAACATCCTAAGCTTTGGGATGAACATTTGTGTGACGTGCAACATGCTTACAATAGAGCAAAACATTCTTCTACCTAGAGATCTCCTCTTGAAACCTAATTTGGTTTCGCACCAAGATCTCCTTTTGATTTTGTCTTTGGTAAAGATACCATGGTTGAGGGACACAGTGATGTGGACAAGGCAACTAGCTTCATTGAACAAATTCAGGAGATTCACCAGGCAATACAGGAACAGCTGGAAAAGAGCCAAGCCAAGTACAAGGCTAGGCATGACAAGCATCATATGGAGCATAGTTTTCAAGTTGGAGACCAGGTTTTGCTATATATTAGCAAGGATAGGATGCAAGGTGAAGGTAAGAAGCTAAAGCCTATCAGGCATGGACCCTTCAAGATACTTGAGAAGATTGGTGAAAATGCTTTTCGCCTTGACCTACCAGCTTACATGCACATATACTCTGTCGTAAATGTAGATTTCTTGAGATTGTTTGAACCTTCAATGATTGAGGACCCTGAAGAGTAGAGTCAATTTCCTTCTATTGATGACCTGCTACTTGAATATCTTAATGAATTGCAGGGATACATAGCACTAGACAGGAAGGTGAGGACGATGCACAGGGGAGATGTGGAGTACCTTATAATTGGGCTCAAAGGTTCAAAGCCAAGCAGTGAAAAGTGGATTGAGATTGGACAAGTGAGAAGAAAATTCCCTCACTCAGTCGATGCTTGAAAACAAAATTTTGGTGGTCCAAAAGCTTTTCAGTGGGAGGCTTTGATCCGAATTGGATCCATGATGAAAAGTCATCAGCAAACTATCATTGTATCAGGTTGGATAGACATCAAATAATTTAGAGCAGCGATCAAAAACACCTCTAAAATAGTGGTAGTTAGCAGCCAGCATGGAACAATGAGGACCTCGGTCAAAGCACACTAACCGAGGCCCATGGAGACTGCGTATGAGGTGAAACTAGCCCCTAGGGAGCCCAGATCGGGAAACAGAGGGAGTTTTTGATGCGCAATTAGCGCTAATCACACATTTTTGGGAAAAAACCCTCAAAAAGGAGAGGCCCCAAGCACTTGGTCATGTGGGAGCTGGGAAAACAGTGGGACATAAGGCTAAAAGCTAAAAGGCAGGACCCACTCCGAAACTGGTAGTATTGATCGGGGGCCTCCTTGGGCGGTAAGCGGAATTGGCGAAAATGTAGCGATTCCACTTAGTACCTGATGCGTGCAAGTGGAAGAGAGAGAAAATCACCACTCATCGTGTGCTAACAGTCGAGCAAGTTAATCGCATGAAATATGTGAATGGTGTCGGATCTCGAGGCCCCAGATCTAATGGCTGCGATCGCGCCCGATGGGAAAGCAGAATCGATAGGGGATTAAGCCACAGTTTGTAAAGATTTGACATTTGATTTGACTACCAAGCTGGCAGAAGACTCATTCCATGACGTAATGGAAAAATCAGACTGGCGAAGTGAGTTGGCGTAGTTGTAGGAGGACAAGTGTCCACTCCCTGTGAGCCTGATGATGACACTGAATAGGGAACTCCAAGTGAAGCTGTAGCAGGCGATCCGATGAGAAGTGGAAGAGGAATCGAATAACCATGGGCTCAAATGGTTTTAAAACCATAAATAGAAAAAGCAGAGGGCACACACAAAAAAACCACAGGAACCCAGAGAGGAAGACAGGAAGGAAAAGGAAGAAGACAATGAAAACAAAGAAAACAAAGGAAAGATAGTGAAGCAAAAGCAAAATGGAAGACAGAGGGCCGAGCTGAGCAAAGGCAACATCGACCACCAGAGAGCTTGAATGATTCAAGCCATCCCTAAGAGGATCTATCGAGACTGAGCACCACATCAAGCTCTCTCCATTAAAGACTAGAAAGGTCACAGAGCTGGTAAGGAAGAGAGTCTGTGTACTCTAGTGGCTTTGGGCATCCAAGAACCACCCTGCCAAGCAAATTCTATCTTAGGAGACTCACATTGAGCTCCTCCATTGTAATTCTCTGCTTTAAGACACAATAAAAGAAGGCCACCATTGAGAGCTGGACCGGAGACGTAGCCCTGGAGGATAGGGTGAACTCCTTACTAAATTCTTGTGTTCTAATATTGCTTACTGTATTCCTCTGTTGTTTTCCATTTCAAGTGTCTTTGTATTTTCAATCTGATCGATCCTTTGCCTAAATAACATAGACACACACCAGCACATGAGTCTGTAATACCTTCATTAAATAAATCTTTAACTGAGATCACTCATAGGGTGATTATCAGATCATTCTACCAAGTCAGGAACTATAGCACTATATTTTTCCATGTTGGTCGGCTCTTCTACAAGTTTCTACTCCTTATTAGAGATTTAGTTACTTCTTGATGAAGTAAAAAACAATGTGTTTTCCTTGAACTACCATTAGAGGGTGTATTTTCAACATCATCTCTATTAGAGCATCATTCATTACTCTTTTCCAGGGGTATAGTTATCATTTAGATTTTAGGGGCTAACAAGGAACTTATATGAGCCTATGAGGCTAATTATGATTTTACATTTGCACCTTTTCTCCATCCTTCCTTGGTTTTAGTCTTCCCTTTTGAATTCATGTTGTTTTATGTGACTAAATCATTATTATGTATGTTTTGTTCCATTTCATTTTCTTTTGAAATCTCTACTTTTTTATCTCTACTTCCTTATATGATATTGGTTAATAAGTTTCCACATTTCATAGATGCTAGATGTTGGGAAAGTAAGCCTTCAAGATAAAACACTTAGGAAGTATTAGTCTCCTTCGAATTACAATATTATAATGCATTAGAAAATTATTCTAAATGCGTAAAATTCTTTGTCACAACTTCTCCAACTTAAAATAATTGATAAATTAATTTCACTTTCTTTTTCATGTCAAATAAAATTTACTGGGAATAATAGTAGTTACATAGTTGTGCTACAAGAAATCCATAAAAAATGAAAACAAGGAGTAATAGGGATTTATCCTAATAACGACAAAGTCTTATGTATATATGAGTGTATTTTAGTATATGTTAGGGATTTTAAATGTTGTTGGGTTTCCTAAATTAAATTGACATCCAAAGTTCATAAAATTTGAGTTGCATTGCGTTCTCCTTCAGGCCATAAATAGTTCTAGTAAAAAATTATGTACGAAATGTGCAATTCCTATATCTAATGATTTCATCTAGAAAAGATGAAGTGATGAAACCTATTTTACCATAATCGAACCTGTCTTATTCAGTATTCAAATCACTATTCAATTTTAACTATGACTTATTTAACTCAAGAACTCATTAAGAAATAAAACAGACAACTATCACTACTGATATTTTCAAACCAAACCAACCATAACCTGATTCAAAATCATTTCATCCACTAATCCGAAGGTTCTATGAATCAAAGGAAATTAAATGATAACTTAAACCAAACCCTATGTGCCACTTGATTCAACACACTTAACTTCAAAAGGCAGAACTTGCTTTTCTAACTCAGAGCCAATCTAAATGAATTCATACAAATTTAATCTAACTAAACAACTTTCTACGGAAAGTAGAAAATAACCAATTATCTATTCAAATAATGGTTACACTATAACTCAAGTAAATCTGACACAGGAAATTGAAATGACTATGCTACAAATTCCATACAATTCCTAAGATGTCAACACATGTTCTACATCAACATATAACACTCTATCCCTACTCATTCTAAACATTCCATGTAAAGCACAATGCCACGCAAGCCTCATGTCACTGGTATACGTACATGATGCTAAACAAAAAAGACATTGTAGTTTAAAACAAGAGATTAAATTCAAAACATGACAATTGCTTCTCTTAAAAATTCATTTTAAGTTGAAAAGTTCCCTTTTCTAAATATTCATGACTGTAAAAGTGTAATCACAAAATTGATCATGTACAGGAGATATTCATAACAATCTCCCTCAGCTTGTAAAGACTCAATGATAATATACTTGTTGTTCTTTTCCAGATTTATGAAAACAGAGTAATGGATTAAGTATGAAATGAAGTACTGAAATTATGAGAACTATTGAACAAAACGATTTCAAAATGAAATGTGAATATAGATATTGAATAAAAACACACTTCCTACATAATATAATGGTTACATATCTCGATTCCAGGTCATGTTGGGCCCTTGCCACTACCTAGAGCAAGTCTTAAGCTAATTCAATACTTTATTAATCAAAAGAAATAACAATTACATGAAAATGGAAGCCAATAGAATAATTATATTAAATCTTCAATAAAACATCAATTTATGAGTTCGATCTAAACATGTCATAACTAAGAAGTTGCTCCATAATCACCAGTTCGGCCTCAGCCTATATCTCCTTATAGAAAACTATGCATGTGTAACTTTTATATAGAAAATATAAGGATTTTTAAAGAGTTCAGTCAATGAAAAATGGCTACCACTGATTGACTGAAAATAGGAAAAATATAAAATTGGAACTAAGTTAAGCCACGTGAAATCTCCCAGATAGCTTTGCAGAGATTGTAACTGAAATTATACCAATCACAACACTATCGATAATTACATGAAAATGGAAGCCAATAGAATAATTATATTAAATATTCAATAAAACATCAATTCATGAGTTCGATCTAAACATGTCATAACTAAGAAGTTGCTCCATAATCACCAGTTCGGCCTCAGCCTATATCTCCTTATAGAAAACTATGCATGTGTAACTTTTATATAGAAAATATAAGGATTTTTAAAGAGTTCAGTCAATGAAAAATGGCTACCACTGATTGACTGAAAACAGGAAAAATATAAAATTGGAACTAAGTTAAGCCACGTGAAATATCCCAGATAGCTTTGCAGAGATTGTAACTAAAATTATACCAATCACAACATTATCGATAAAATTGATTCCATGGTTGAGAATAAGAAGGCCTATTCTCGGATGCCAAAGGCTGACTAGGTGATCACTGCTGAGTAGAGTACTGAATGAGGTAAAAAATTAACTACAGAATAGTGGGTCCAAAAATGATTGTGTTCTACATTGTTGAGCGATGTTTTGGACTCTGTGCTGGAGTGTTTTCTGACCTGTCCACACACTTCAAATGCATGTGAGTCCTTTTAAATATTAGTTTAAGTAATTCAAGGGTTATATGTTCATTTATCATCCACTTAAACTGATTAAAAATATACAAGAATAATGCTTAGTAACCAATCTTACCTCCATTGTAAAATGATGTCCTTCAACTAGTGTAAGATATTGTTTTAGGTACAAAAAGGGGTAAGGTAAGATAAATGAGAGTAAAAATGATGGATAATATTTGAAAAATGGGTACAAAAATAGGGCCCAACATCCCCTATGCCAGAGAGGATGCATGTCCTCATGTAGCTGTCATTTCCAACTTCAACTAGTCATAAAAAATTAGGTCATCTTGTAGTTCAAATTCCTGCCATGCTTACTAAGACCTCCAAACCATGGTTTTATTTCATTAATGGCCTTACAAATTACTCGGCTCTCTCCTAGGGACTAAACTTCTTCATAGGCTACAGTTGTTTAAGATCCATGCAAAATTTTAGTGGCTAATATTCAAGGTCGGCTAATTTTCAATCAATTTTCCAAAAAAACGATTTGCCAAATTCCATTTTTTATAAAAATTGATTCACCAAAATTTTACAATATAAATTATTTTACCTTAAAAAGCACGAACATTTTATAGAGAGTATATAGAAAATCATTATAAATTTGAATAATTTTACAAATACAATAAAAATTTTATAGTTTGCATATTAGGGACTCCTGACATTCACCAATGTTTCTAAACTTCAAGATAAATTTCAATCCTTAAAGTTTCCCTATTAAGATTCCAAATGACACGAAACTTTCTCTCAAGATAAGTGCATCATTATTATAGAATAGGGCTAGATTCATGTTTTGATATTTTTCACTAACCATCCACACATATCAAAATAGTGTTTTATACTTGTGAGCCTTATCCTTTAGCTTTGTATTATTTTTCTATAACTTAGTCTTGAAGCCTCGAAAATTGGGTCTACAACAAGGGGGATACCCACCCGGTCCGGACCTTGGTTAGCAGCTCCTTTTCTGTTTGGTATACTGGGTCCGACTGGGGATATGGGACCAGTTTCCCAATTTATGTGTATGTGTGTGAAGAATTGATATTTCCCTTCTAAAAGTTCCTAAGTGAGATGCTCTAACTCTAATCTAATAACGTGCAAATTTTATTCTAATAAACAGAAACATCTAATTCTACACTAACCGAGGTGTAATTCTTCTGTTATGCGATCTAAAATGATTTCAGATAATTTTTGGTAATAAAGATCATTCAACTACTATGAGAAAAGAATTCAATAAAGATGAACCACTTCGTATAAATAGTTAGACGAAATATTTGTGAAAGGCATATCGCATAATAAGCTATTCATACATTAAGCATAAATAAATAACTATCACCGTACAAAAGTGCCAAATGATAACTTAAGCATTCACACATCAATATATAAACAACTGAACTTGAATATCACTTTTAACAGAAAAGGCAAAAATAGTTAAGAGATAGAAATACCATTTATAACTAGTCATACTCATGAGCTTCAAGTGATAATGATTTATCTCTTCGTAACCCAACATCCACTAAGAGTACAGAAATGCAACATTAGTAGCAGATATTAAATACAGATATTGATAAATCTTGTTCCATTCATTCATCAAAACCTCCACAGAGGGTACAAAAGTGCATGTTCTGGGGATGAGTTTTTGGCAAATTTCAGGACCCTTCTCTAAATGCATGAGAAGGGTTTAAATATTACTAACTAAATCTGAAAATAACTTACTACAAAAATGTAGGATGCGGTTTAAATGACCGTCCTTACTTTGGGCAAAAATAAAACAAAATTAAAACTAAAACTGAATCTAAAATTAAAATTACTAACTACTTTTGTATCTGATCCTTGAAATCGCACGCGTTCAGCATCTGTTTGAGAAGAGTCGGCTGGCCGACTTCCGATTTTAGCTATGCTGAGAAAACAGAATCGGCAAGAGCTGGCACCATCTTCTCGACAGAATTGATGATACACTTGAGGGTCATCCATTGGCTGTGTGGCTTTACCAAGTACATCCAGTAACAATCCAAATTCAACTTGGTTAACCTTTGGATTGATTCTGCCTTTTCTTGAGCCTTCTGTTTCCAGTCCACCTGTAGTTACTGTGTCTTTGGTAGATACTGTTTTGAAGATATTCCTGACAAATATCACTGGTTTAGGATTCAAGTTTTACTTCTTACCTCTATTGTTGCTTTCTTACAAATTTTTGGGCTTCCAGGTGACTGAGCAATTATGAGTTTTCCTTTTCAAGAAGTTTTGCTCAGTGATGCGCAATTAGCGCTAGGCGCTAATCACGCATCAGAAACTGCCTCCGTTTCTTGATCCAAGCTTCCTTGGTGCGTTTTTCGCCTTTTGCGCTTTTTCTTTTAGCAGATATAGAGCTCAAATTTTGTAAAAATAATGATTCCATCAATTCTTGACCCTGAGTCTTAAACTGTCTATCTCTGATATCAGCATTTTTCGGTATCCATTTAACCATGTCCGTATATCGAAGAAATTTGGGCCTCGCCACTATTCGGTGTAAGAACGAACAAGCTAGCTCTGTAAGGGATGCCTCGGAGGAACTTTGTGAGCCTGCAGTAGCTTCGACCTCCATTACTCTCGGATTCTCTTCCTCAAGTAGATTGTACATGCCTTCCCAGGTAGCAATACCAGCGTCTTGGTTGCAGGTGGTGTCTGTATACAAGGGTGCCATTTCGTTATTTTCAGAGCTCGGGGCTTTGCCTTTCTTTCCCATAGTACCCTGTGTACTGCTTTGTATCGTTCTTTATTCTTCTTTCTTGCAATTTACAAGTGAAGTGAGAATAATGATAAGGAAAGGTGACGGGAAAGCTTTAAATGCCGAAGGCATATAAAATACACCACCTTACGTGAACTGATTTTTTGATAAACATGAAACCCTATTCCATTAATAACTCGCAACTAACTCATTAATTAGTATTAAAGCGCATAACCAGGTTTCGGTTTATGGAAAATATTTTTTTTTAAACAATGAGCCTGAAAGATCTGCGATGAAGTGATTTTGCGATTTGCTTTGCAATATCGCAGATCGCAACATCGCAGAATCCAGATATCATAAACTCACAATATCGCATTATCGCATGATCGTTCTATCACATTGCTGCTTTTCTCGCAATATCGTATAATTTCTCTATCACAATCTTGCAATATCGTGGGAGCGTGGCATATGAAAATTTTTGTTAATCTGTTTCCTGCGATTTGCAATATGCACTGTCGCATATCGACAGTTTAAAGTCTTTCAACGTAAGCAGTTTTTTGACGCATGCGATGTGATATATGTCTATAGTACCTTATCATGATCTCGCAATATTAGAATTTGGCTTGCAAAGGGGGCGTCCATGATATTTTTGCGATGCGATATTTCCTAAGGAATAATCTTATTTTTTTATAAAACTTAGGATTTTTTTTATTTTTTAAGGGTTTTCTCCTAAGTTTTTTGACGGTAAGTTTTCTTAAAAAATGGAAATACAAGCACTAATTGATTTTTCTAAATTTTGACTAAGGGTCCCCACTTATTTAGTATTGGTAATAATACTAAATAAGAAGGGGGGTTGTTTCTGGCCACAACAATTGGCGATTCACTTGGAAGAACCAGTTATCTCTATTTTTTTCTTTTGGATTTTATAAACTTCCAAAACAGAAAATTTTCCAGGAAATTAAACTTTATTATAGAAAGAAAAAGTACATTATGCTTTTACCTATCAATGATATTTTGTTTCTTCTTTTTTCAATTTTGATTATTTACTCCCTCAAGATAGTCCTTGTATCTACATCAGTTATTACTTAGTTTATAAAGATAAAAAAAAAGCCTTCTCTGTAAATCAATTTTGAATATGCTCATTTTTCGTAGGTAGAGCCTCTGCTGCCAGTAGGCATTTATAGCCTCGACACGGTTACCTGTTACCCAACAATGATCCTGTATCCTACTTAGAGAAATTTACAATTTTCAAAGAGAAATCCATATCCACACTTATTTCTTTCATTTTCTTTTTTACACTTAAAGAATAATGTCTTGGTTTGATAGCCAATTTATGACACAGTCATTCACTAATTTATAGCTTTGCTGAACAAGCTGGCTCGTGATGAGACCCCTTGTCTTTTGATTGCGACAATATTAAGTCATTGCCCTGTTGTGGTATGCAGTATTGGCAAAGTCAGCAAGCTATAATATCTATGATTATGATAAGTCGGCTCGTGATGAGACCTCTTACTCTTTAAGTTAAAGTGTATCATTGGATCATTCCCTGAACGTTGTAGTTTCCTAGGTGGGGAGGAAGTCATTGTTTCCTTAAGATGGTTCTGGACAACAATAATAGAGTTTCATGGAAAGAGATTTTCTACAGGGAATCTTCGTTTTATTATTGATACCTTTCATCGGACTGATGCAAAACAATTTCTTTACCAAAAGTCATTTTTTATCAAAATTTATACAGTTGAAACTAGTATCATTCCTAGGCGTAGAGTTTTTAATTGTATCTTTCAATAATAATGATCAATTTTCTAAAAGAATTCTATTTATACAGGTGAAAAACAAAATCTAAAAGAGAATTTGTGTCTTTTTCATGAATCTTGAATGTAACTATTTACAACCAGCTTTATTATGAAACTAAAACAGCTATTCTACAAAATAGAAGAATGATCTCCTATGGAAAATATTTTTTGAGAATCTGACCGTTAACGGGTAAAGAATCTTTTTTTCCTATTAAATCCTGTAACATAAATGTAGACGGACCTATGACTTCTATGATTTGAAAAGGGCCAAGCCACATTCGTTGAAATTTTGTATGTTTCCCTTTTTCCTCATGAGCCTTGTCCCATTTTAAAACTAGATCTCCCATCTGAAAATCTTTTCTGGATATCATGTTAGAATCAAAAGAGGCTTTTACTAAGGCTTGATGATGAGCGTGAGTTATCTTGGCCTGTTCTCATTGTTCTTCTAACTTGATTATTTCCTGTTGCCTTAGTTGTAAGGAAGAAGTTGGTGCTTCATCAATATATTGAACCAAGGCTAAAGAGGGAATTGCCAAATGAGTTGGAAGAACTACTTCTTTCCCATAAACTAAATTAAAGGGAGAAGTACCAATGGAGGCTTTCTGCGTTATTCGATTTTCCCATAAAGCGTATATTAAAGACTTATGCCAATTTTTATGATTTTGGTCAATGGTTCACTTAATGATTCTGATTAAATTCTTATTTGTAGATTCAGCTAACCCATTCCCTTGTGGATAATAATTGGCAGAGTATTTGAGTTTGAAACCTCTTTTGAGTGCAAATTCGGTCATTGCATTACTAGAAAAATATGATGCATTATCAAACATTAAAGCAGAAGGCAACCCAAACCTGGTGATTATGAACTAATCTATGAACTCGATGATATTTTCAACATTAGCCGTCTTGAGTGGAACTGCTTCTACCCATTTAGTAAAGTAATCTGTTGTTGTAAGGATATATCTATGCTACTTAGAAGCGTGAGTAACGATCTCACCTATTATATCCAATCCCCATTGATCGAAAGGCTGCTCAATGTCAAATGGTTGCAGTGGCAAGGATGGTTTCTTTTGTCTCCCAGCAATGGTTTGACAGACTTGACATTTCCTCACATAATTATATGAGTCTTTGAATAATGTGGGCAGTAATAACCTGCACGTAAGATTTTATGAGCAGTAGCGTCTCCAACGTAGTGTCCGCCTGCTGGCCCATCGTGGAGTTCCTGCAAGACTTTTTCAGCTTCAGATTTGTCAAGACATCTAAGGAGAACATAATCATAATTTATTCTAAAAAGAACATCATTCACGAGCTGATATTGTTTGGCTTTCAACCTTAGAGGTCTTTTCTTGGTATGATCGAGGTTTGAAGGAGCGTATCCATTCTTCGGATACTAAATGATATCAGCGTATAATGACTCAACATCTTTTAGGCTTACCTTGTACATTTGTATCTCTGCAGATGGAATTTCGGACATCAGTGATGCTCTGACCAGAATTTTGCAAAAGCCTTGACCTTTTACAATACTTGCTAGTTTTTATTTATACGTCATCTTCCTGTAAGGCAATAACCGAATTGGCTCTTTTCTCTCCCACATCCTTCTGTACTAGAAGATTTCTTACCGCTGGAAATGGTACTATGATTTTTGTATGTGTTTTGAGTAGAAAAGGTTTGAAATATTTAATTGCTTTGAAAACAGCATAAGCTTGTTTCTCCATATCTGAATAATTCAACTCAGCCCCTTGTAAATTGGAACTGAAAAAAGCAATTGGGGCTTCTGTGTTTTCTTGATTTACTTGAGTGAGTATCACAGCATATGACCTATCAGAGGCAAATGTATATAAAATAAAAGAATCAGAAAAATTTGGAGTTGCTAAAGATGGAGCACTAATGATTGCTTGTTTTATCAGATTGAATGCTTCATGTTCATCCTGGCCCCATTTAAAGTTTGATTTTTTCTTAATCATTGCTTGTAAAGGAGACAGGATTCTTGAAAAATCTGGAACAAATCTCTTTACAAAATTAATCTGGCCAAGAAAAGATTGCATGGCTTTCTTGTTGTGAGGTAGGGTTACTACAGAAATTTCTTTGATTCTGTCAGGATCAATGTGAATTCCAGATTTTGACACTATGAATCTGAGAATCTTTCCTTCACTTAATGTGAAAAAGTAATTTTTTGGGTTAAGTGAAATTCCATACCTTAGACAACATTGGAAGATTTGTTTTAAATCTATAAGATGATTGTTTCGTTTCTTGGAATATACAGTTATATTATTCGAATAGATTACCACTTATTTATTAACTAACTCTTTGAATGTGATGTCCATGGATCTCTGAAATGTGGCACCATCATTAATCAGACCAAATGGCATCTTTTGATATGCGTATGTGCCCCATTTAGTTTTGAATGTGGTTTTTAATTGATCATCGGGATGTACCAACACGTGATTGTATCCTGAGAATCCATCCAAGAAGGACATCAATTCTGAGCCCGTGACCGCCTGCAGTATTTGTTCCATGGGAGGCAAAGGAAAATTGTCCTTTTGGCAGGCTTTGTTAAGATTTTGAAAGTCGATGCAAATTCTAATGTCTCCGTTTTTCTTTCTAATAGGGACCATATTGGAAACCCATTTGGAATGTCAAACGAGAAAAATTATTTTGGCTTTCAATAACTTATTGAGTTTAGATTTGATCTGGTTTTCTAGATTGGGATGGATTTTTCTCAACTTTTGTTGGACAGGTTTTTCATTGTTTATCATTGGAATGGTATGTTGGATGATAGATGTGTCATACATTTTGAGTTCATCGTAATTCCGAGCGAAGACACTTTTGTATTGTCTCAAGAGACGAATATATGCTAATTTTTCTTCAGGAGCTAGACCAAGGCCTAGATTGATATTCTGAGGTTTGGTATCAGTTCCTAGATTTACTAATTCATAATTCAAGGTTGAAATTTGGAGTTTTGAATTGGTAGATCTTTTAAACCGATCTTTCAAATCATAAAGATCTTCTAAGTTGACTACTGACTTAGGTATAGCATTGTTAATGCTATCCTATTGCAATTGTTTTTCATGTTGGTCTTCATCAATTATTTGATTGGTATAGGATCCCTCAGATGTGAGGAAACTCACGATATCAAGATCGTCATTGAAAATCCTCCAATTGGTAATGTTATCAAGAATAGATGGTTTAAAAATTAATTCAATTGAAAATCGATCAGGGCTAAAATCTTCTGAAGGAATGAGCTTGGAAGCTACATTAGCTAGGAGGTCTGCACAGGCATTTTGGAGTCTGGGAATTGATGAAATATTAAATGTTATAAAATGTTCAGGCAGATCTTAGCCTAAAGATTGGTAATGTTTCAAAAGACCTGATAAACAATGTATAGTATTACGTACCACCTATCTGATTACAATTTCAGAATCTCCAAAAACTTGAAGATATTTGACATCTAATTCAATTGCTTTGTACAACCCTTGGACTAAAGCCTCCTATTCTGCTGGATTGTTGGTGCAATCAAATTCGAGTCTGTAAGTTAGCATAGTCTTATCTCCCTCTGGACTTATTAACATGTATCATGCTCCTGCTCCTTCGTTAGACTTAGAACCATCAAAATATAATTTCCAAAATAAAGATTTATTTATAGAATTATATAAAACATTAATACATTTAGAACTATCTGTTTGAGAGAAATTTTCTATTTGAGATAAAACAGAATGTTCTAAGTAAGGTGAGGTATGATCATTAAAATTTCCTAGGAAAGAATCTACTGAATAGTTGCCAATGATGTTCGAATTATATGCTACTGGTTCATTTTCTCCCTTCAGTTATGTTACTATGTATTTCTGATGTCTTTCCCGCTCAACTTTTATCTGATTTGGTTTGCATTGTAAGGTAGCCACATGTGCGACCAATCAGTTGCAAAGTATCCATGAAGTTTTTCTGACCAATCTCTGCTAAGAATTAAGCCATAAAATTCTGGAATATCAACAACTAAAATGTCGATAACTTGGCATACCTTTCAGTTGGATGATAGCCTTATGGTGACCTGATTTAATTCGCCAATCACTTCTACTTGCAATCGATCTAATTGAACTATGCGTATAGCTGATTTTTGTGCTTGAACGTTCAATTTTGTACATATTGATTTTGGTAAATATTCGATGAAGCTCCAGAATCCACTAAGCAATTATGCACATTTTTATTGAAAATTTCATAAGTAAGAAGAAATGGGGGAGTATGAGATCTTGATCTTCCTCCAATTAAGGCGATATTATTTGGATCAACTTTATTCATTGCATTAGTTGGAGGTCTTCCCATGTCATGGGAAACTTGAGAGATTATAGCGGCAGGCAAAGGTGTAACTGGTACAACATGTAATTCTTTCAAAAGTCTCTTTTGCTGGTGTTTTAACTTGCTCAATTCATAAAAAGTGATATTGGCCCTAGTATTTTTCATATCTTCTATGATATTATACTCCATTTCATCCAAAACGATCAGCATTTTAGATGGAGTTGACAGGTCTGTTTGGACTGGGCTGGTTTGAGTCGCTTTTGGTGTCATTTTCTTGGCTGCAATTTTATCCTTAGTCATCGAGCTTGAGCTTTTTCGCTTAGGGGTAGGTTGAGGAGGATCAATGTTGATTTCTGCTGCGAGTAATAACCGGGGATGCCTCTTCATCCTCTTCATCTGGGAGGATGAAATCCCACATACCTTGTAACTCTACAACTTCTTCTTCATTGGTATGTTCCTCAGTAGCGATTTCCTCTTCTTCTTCTTCGGATTTAGCACTTGTAATTGCGTTAGGGGGTTTGGAATTGGTTGAAGGGTTTCTTTTAAAAGGTCTATACGTTTTTTTAGAAGAAGTTTCTGCCACTTGTTTCTTAATATCGACCATCTCGTTAGACATGGTCTTCAAAACTTTTCACAATCCTTCTAAATCGAATGGATCTTTCGATTGTTTTTTCTTGGGATCTTCCTTGAAAGACACCTTCTTGGATTTTCATTCTTCTATTTCATTTTTCTTTTCTAACGCCATCATATGTTTCTCTACTGCTATTGATTCTTTCATATTTTCAACTAAAGTTGTTTTGTTAGCCCTATCAACAAAGATTGCTATGTTTGATGGTAAAGCAGTAATGCACCATTCACTTCGCACTTCTTCGCTAGGCTGGGAAGCAGCAGGAATTTTATTTAAGATTTTATTGAAACATAAATTGAAATCTTTGATAGGTTCTCTTGACTTGGTCCTAAGGTTAGACAGGTCATTGATCAATGTTGTCGTAGACCTATCATCACCAAACTTAGTCAAGAATTGTTCTTGGAAAATCTCCCAACTAGTAATAGATCCACACGATAATGAGAAATACCATGATCCGGTTGTTCCTTGTAGAGTATAAGGAAAAAGTTTAAAAATAGCATCTTCATTGGTAACTCCATTAAGATTTATGGATAGCATGAAGTTATTTATATGTTATTCTACTAGCATGCCTGCCTCAGGGTTAAACTTAGGCAACCATTTTTCAGGATGGGTCGATAACTGACTCAAGGGCATAGGCATTAAGACTGCCCCCTGGGTTATTCCATGGAGATTGGGCCATTGCTGAACTACTAACAGAGGAAAGTGTAGAAGATGATCCCTGCGGTTGAGAAGATGAGGGTATTATGACTCCAGAAGATTGACAAGAAGATGTGGTAGTGCCGGTGGGCTGATGGACAATGATCTGAAGTGGAGGGGTGGATGGTTGACTTCGCGGTGAAGAGGTTGAGATGGATGATGATGATGAAATGGTCTCGCTATCGGACCCTTTAGGAGATTTCCTTGCTTTCTTCCTTGTAGGTAGAGGTAACTCGGTTGGTTGAACACCAAACTTTTCACTTTTTAATTTCGTAAGAGGATGAGCAGGATTATATTGCGAAGTCACGCTGCCTTGAGATTTATTAGATTTTTGAGGAGATATAGAAAATCGCTGAAGTTTGTTAATCAAAGATTCAACTTCGGGAGGTTTGATAGTAGATTTTTCTGAAACGTTAGGGTTTATAGTAGCGGTTTTTTCTCCAGCGACTTCTGACTCTGGATTTAAAGATTCTAAATGCTGTGGAGAAGTCGGGGGAGATGGTGAGGGCGATTTACTCTCAGAAATATACTTAGATTTGGATTTACTTGCCAGTCATAGTTTGTGGCCCTCCTTCTAGCGCCAAATATGTTGAAGCCCCGAAAATTGGGTCTACAACAAGGGGGACACCCACCCGGTCCAGACCTTGGTTAGCAGCTCCTTTTCCGTTTGGTATAGTGGGTCCAACTGGGGATATCGGACCAGTTTCCCAATTTATGTATATGTGTGTGAAGAATTGATATTTCCCTTCTAAAAGTTCCTAAGTGAGATGCTCTAACTCTAATCTAATAACATGCAAATTTTATTATAATAAAAAGAAACATCTAATTCTACACTAACCCGAGGTGTAATCCTTCTGTTATGCGATCTAAAATGATTTTAAATAACAATTGGTAATAAAGATCATTCAACTGCTACGAGAAAAGAATTGAATAAATATGAACCACTTCATATAAAAAGTTAGACGAAACAATTGTGAAAGGCATGTCGCATAATAAGCTATTCATACATTAAGCATAGATAAATAACTATCACTGTACAAAAGTGCCAAATGATAACTTAAGCATTCAAACGTCAATATATAAACAACTGAACTTGAATATCACTTTTAACACAAAAGGCAGAAATAGTTAAGAGATAGAAATACCATTTATAACTAGTCCTACTCATGAGCTTCAAGTGATAACGATTTATCTCTTCATAACCCAACATCCACTAAGAGTACAGAAATGCAACATCAATAGCAGATATTAAATACTGATATTGATAAATCCTATTCCATTCATTCATCAAAACCTCCACAGAGGGTACAAAAGTGCATGTTCTAGGGATGAGTTTTTGACAAATTTCAAGACCATTCTCTAAATGCATGAGAAGGGTTAACTAAATCTAAAAATAACTTATTACAAAAATGTAGGATGCGGTTTAAATGACTGTCCTTACTTTGGGAAAAAACAAAACAAAATTAAAACTCAAACTGAATCTAAAATTAAAATTACTAACTAGTTCTGTATCTGATCCTTGAAATCGCACGCGTTCAACATCTGTTTGAGAAGAGTCGGCTGGCTGACCTCCGATTTTAGCTGTGCTGAGAAAATAGAATCAGCAAGAGCTGGCACCATCTTCTCGACAGAATTGATGATACACTTGAGGGTAATCCACTGGTTGTGTGGCTTTACCAAGTACATCCAGTAACAATCCGAATTCAACTTGGTTAACCTTTGGATTGATTTTTCCTTTTCTTGAGCCTTGTGTTTCCAGTCCGCTTGTAGTTGTTGTGTCTTTGGTAGATACTATTTTGAAGATATTCCTGACAAATATCACTGGTTTAGGATTCAAATTTTACTTCTTACCTATATCGTCATTTTCTTACAAATTTTTGGGCTTGCAGGTAACTAAGCAATTATCAGCTTTCCTTTTCAAGAATTTTTTCTCAGCGATGCGTGATTAGCGTTAGGCGCTAATCACGCATCATTAACTGCCTCCATTTCTTGATCTGGGCTTCCTTGGTGAATTTTTCGCCTTTTGCACTTTTTCTTTTAGTGGATATAAAGCTCAGATTTTGTAAAAATAATGATTCTGTCAGTCCTTGACCCCGAGTCTTAAACTATCTATCTTTGATATCAGCATTGTCCAGTATCCATTTGACCATCTCCATATATGGAGGAATTTTGGGCCTTGCCGCTATTCGGTGTAAGAACGAACAAGCTAGCTCTGTAAGGGATGCCTCGGAGGAACTTTGTGAGCCTATAGTAGCCTCGACCTCCATTACTCTCGGATTCTCTTCCTCAAGTAGGTTGTACATGCCTTCCCAGGTAGTAATACCAATGTCTCGGTTGCAGGCGGTGTCTGTATACAAGGGCGCCCTTTCCCTCCTTTCAGAGCTCGGGGCTTTGCCTTTCTTTCCCATAGTATCCTGCTTACTGCTTTGTATCATTCTTTGTTCTTCGTTCCTACAATTTACAAGTAAAGTGAGAATAATGATAAGGAAAGGTGACGGGAAAGCTTTAAATGCCTAAGGCATATAAAATACACCACCTTACGTGAAATGATTTTTTGATAAACACGAAACCCTATTCCATTAATAACTGGAAACTAACTCATTAATTAGCATTAAAGCACATAACCGGGTCTCGGTTTATGGAAAATACTTTTTTTTGAACTATGAGCCCGAAAGATCTGCGATGAAGCGATTTTGTGATTTTCTTCGTAATATCGCAAATCGCAACATTGCAGAATCTAGATATCACAAACTCACAATATTGCATTATCGCATGATCCTTCTATCGCATTGCCACTTTTCTCGCAATATCGCATAATTTCTCTATCGCAATATCGCGGGAGCGTGGCATATGAGAATTTTTATTAATTCGTTTCCTGTGATTTGCGATATGCGTCGTCGCATATCGGTAGTTTAAAGTCTTTCATTGTAAGCGGTGTTTTGACGCATGCGATGTGATATATGTCCGTAGTCCCTTATCGTGATCTCGAAATCTTAGAATCTAGCTTGCAAAGGGGGTGTCCATGATCTTTTTGTGATGCGATATTTCCTAAGAAATAATCTTATTTTACTATAAAACTTAGGCTTTTTTATTTTTTAAGGGTTTTCTCCTAAGTTTTTTTACGGTAAGTTTTATTAAAAAGGAAATACAAGCAATAATTGATTTTTTTAAATTTTGACTAAGGGTCCCCACTTATTTAGTATTGGTAATAACACTAAATAAGAAGGGGGTTTGTTGCTGGCCACAACACTTAGCCACCAATAGTTGTAGATCCTCCTTACCATAAGCTTAGGAATTTTCAACCTGTGTCGTTTGTTGTTGAGAACTATTTCCCCTGTGACCTGACCTAGTAAGTGACGACTCTTCTTAGACTTAGACACTAGCTTCTTCTTTCCTGGATTCTTATGAGATAGATTTTGTGGTGGTGAACTATTTAGAAGGTCTTCAAAATTATCTATTGGACCATCTCCCTCACGTGGAAGGTCATGTGCTTCCTCCTTGGCTTGAGAAGGGCGTTTCATATTTTGTTCCGGAGAAGATATAATAGTAACATGCTCTCGATGTTGTGTACTAGAAATGGAAAATTGTTTTTTGGACATGTTTATTGTGTGTCATCGACCTTGTGAGAAGGTTGGATTATTTGATGACTTATCTTTATGTACTACTATAAAGGGCACTGCTGCTGATCCTTTCTCTTCATTAAAGGGTTTTCCTTTCCATTTCTTAGGGGTGACGTTAGCCCTATTAGATTTTTCTTCTACTGATGCGATGACTGATTCCACAACTTCCTCTTGAGGCGTAGTCTACTCACTTGGCTAGGCTTCTTCAGTTGTTACTTCCTGGCGAACAGGTTCATCTCTTTGTACCTTGCTATTTTTACATTTCTTTCCCTTCACCGACAGGGTTACCTTTTATGTAGATGTATTAGGGTTCACTGATTTCTTTGGGGATTTCGTTGATTTCCTTTGGGGTTTTGCCATACAAATACCTTCCTTTATGTACATAGGCATTACTGCAGGGCTTTGACCTTATTTAGAACTAGAGTCCAGGGGAGCCTCAATTTCAAGGGTAAGTTTCATCGACTAGGTACTAATGAGTCTTTGTCGGCCCTTAACATGGGTTTCCTCCCTTGCAAAAAATATCCACCATAAACTCTTCCTAGGATTTCCTTCGTTTACCTAAGTCATGGAAAACCAAAATTTTAATAAACTATGATGACACACCTTGGTATCAAGGTTTTTGATAGAAAATTGAACTTCATTCGATACCTTATATAGACTCTTATGTAGGAAAAGCAAGAAACTTACTTCTTGACCATCTGAAAAATGCAAAAGAAATCAAATATGATAAAGAAAAATAGTAGCATACCTCCCTTCACAAGTAACAAATATTTTTAATGCAGTGATGGGTGGGTTCCATTCTTCTTCCATGTAGTTCTATATGACCCCTTTTTACTAATTAATGGACTTGTATGATGACTTCATAAATTTAGCTTAGTCATTTGGTTCGAGCAACCTTCCTTTAAAGTATTTCTCATTAGCTAGTGAAAACCTTATTTCCCTGCATATAAATTTCTCTGTCACTTTGTGTTTCAGACTCCCAACCCTTGAAACTTCCCCATAAAAACTCTTCTCAAAGGCCATAACCACTTTGTCATTGTAACCCTGGAACTTTTGAAGAAACCCCATCCAACTTTTTTCTTCAAACGGTGCCTTACACTTAGAATATTTTGGGTTCTTGGAGGATTGAGAAAATGTGGGTTCATGGAAGTCGACCCCCATGCTAAAGGTAAAGTAAGACTTGAGATTAGCAGAAAATTTAAGGGCTCATAGGCCAACTTCCAACTGAAACTTAATAATAAAAAAATAATTTTTCGTATTTGGGCTTCAAATTTTATTTGTGATGACGGTGGTGAAATTTAAATGATGGTGTCAATTGGTTGTTGTAATGATGAATAAGTACTTGAAATTTGTACTTACACAAGTAAAAAGGAATGGAAGGGATAGTGGGGATAGGATAGTATCAATATGGAAGGATATGTAAATCATTATGATAAATGGAGGTACATTATTACTAGCATATCATTCATATACTTCAATAAAGTCTAACCAAATGGAAATTTACCCATACCTTGATTTTACTAGAAATTAATATTCAGGAACTCAAGAAAAATGACGACAGTGCCAACTTTGATATTTGGCTTAGTATGATCTTCATTGCTAAATCTGAGATGATAAATTGGTTCATGTAATTATAAATAATTCAGAGTACTTATAAATTACCATCTTCATTAATTTTGGTGCTCTTGAGATGAAGCTGATCCCTGTATACCTTTTATGAACTGCTTATCTAAATTAGTAGAAACTCACTCAATACCCAATTCTATTTTTACCATAGTACTAAATTAAGTATGAAATCCCTGAACTTTTTATTGGTCATTGTGACTAGACTAAGAAATCAACAAGAACATTCTTTGATATTTCATGTGGCCGGCTTTAGAAACTTTGATTGAATCTTGACTTCCTATTGCTGTAGAATAATCTGGTGCTATCATTCCATGGATTTTGACTAGGACTAGAATGACTACTGCCTAGGGCATTTCATTTTTAGAGAGTCTGAAATGCATGAAAGAAGACTCCAAAGGGGTTTCTTTTCCATACTTATTTTTCTAAACCCATAAAAGAATAATTTTGTACTTAACATTCCCTAACTACCACTATTCCATTAATGTTTATGAGGCTGGGCCAGTCCTTGCCTGGAACATTCAATTTTAGGTAGTCTGAAACATTCACAGGCAAATCCAAATTGTCCTTTTATTTAAATAATACACCAAGTTTGGATAAAGGAATAAACTAACCCTTGATGAATTTCCTCTTCATTCTACATGAGGTATGGAGGAAAACAAAAAGTCATCCCATTGTTTATTTATATTATGTACAGATCTATATATATATATATATATATATATATATATATATATATATATATATATATATATATATATATATATATATATATATATATATAAGAAAATTAATTTGAAGATCCAGCAGGAGTTACGTGCCCCTTTTGAACCAACTCCATTTCTGGATCTCGCATCACATTCTGGAAAAGTTCTTGGTGAGAGAGCAAGTAGTGGTAGATATTAAATTTGTGACTATTCACCACGAATGAGATTTGATCATTATTAATAGTTTTTATTCTTACTGAGCCATTATAAAAAACTTCCTCTACTTCATAGGGTCCTAACCTTTTGCTTGATAATTTCCCTTTGAAATGTTTAAATCTACTATCATATAACAATGGCCAATATGCTGGTTGAAAGACCATTTCCTTGATGTACTTATCATGCCATTGAACTCTATAATCCTATACTAACATGGACCATTGGAATGTATCTTGTCTGATCTTTTCAAGCTCGTTCAACTAAAGTATCGTTTTCTTCTAGGCCTCATTTAGATCCATTCCTAATTGAATAGATGTCCGGAATGTTTTTACCTGAAACTCAATGGGAAGTAGCACCTGCTTCCCATACACCAACTCATAAGGAGTATGTCTCGTCACATTACTCCAAGTTATCCAGTAAGTCCATTATGCTGCGGGTAATTTTTCAGCCTGCTTGCCATGGTGAAGTTGAATTATCTTGGTGAAGCTGGCTTTGTTAGTGGATTTGATCTATCTGTTTTCCTGAGGGTGGTATGGAGTAGATTTCCAGTGCTTGAAATGATATTGTTTAGTAATAGCCTTCACTAGATTGGATGTAACTTTTATCCCTTGATTAGTGACAATCTCTCTAGGTACCCCAAACTAAGTGAAGATGTCTTCGAAGAGGAAATCTATAATAGACTTATTAGTTTCCAAATATAAAGACTTGGCTTCCACCCACTTCGTCATGAAATTATTACAAACTAGTACATATCTCTTCTCCTTGGACATGGGAGAAATGAGCCCCACAAAATCTAATGAAGGCTTTTCAAAAGGTTCTATTGATATATGAGTTTGGAGAGGCATTTCATCTATTGGAACTAGTCTCCCCATTCTTTGGTAGGCCTGCATCACAACTATAAACAAACCTTTTTACATTTTTGAAAAGAGCAGGTTGGTAATAACCCACATGTATGACCTTATAATTTGTTCCTTTTTCTCCAATATGGAAACCATAGGGTTCATTGTGGAAAGCTCTCAAGACATCGTACATCTCATATCTTCCTACACACATCTTATCGTGATTAAGTCAGGTCCTATGCGGTACAAATCTCTCTCTATCTAAGAATAATTGCCACTTCACTACATAATATTATATTTTTCCCTGGTGGAAATATTTTGTGGCAACATTCTTGACACAATATAGTTAGCCACATTAGTAAACCCAACAATATTTATTGAGATAAGAATTACATTCTCATTTGAAAAATCATCTGAAACTGGTATTGAAGTTATATCTTGAGCAATGATCGTTGAGGATAAGAAATCCATAGCCAAATTATCTCATCAAGGCCTGACAATCACAATGATATTAGATTTCATTAACAAAAGTAACCATCCCATAAAAATTTCGTTAGTAATGGTCTTATTTGTAAGGAATGTAATAGTAGAGTGATCAGTATGGACAAAAGTTTCATAAATAGTAATATAGTGCCTAAATTTGTTGATAGCATGGACTATTGCTAATAATTAATTTTCAATAACTATATAATTTATCTCTGCAAGTGACATATTTTTGCTAAGAAAGTAAATAACATAAGGAAAGTGATCCTCCCCTTATCCCAACACATCTCCAAGGGTGGTACCTGATGCATTAATACAAATTTGAAAAGGGAGAGAAGAATTAGGTTCTCTCAATACTGGGGTAATAGACAATTTGTTGTTCAATTCCTCTTTTTGCGACATTGGAACTGAAATATGTGATATTACCTCAATTTTTGCAGGGTAAAATTTTATCCCTTCTTGTGATACACAATGCCCAAAAACAATCCTTGTTGTCTACATCATTTTAGATATAATATTACTAAGGGCCAGATGAGGTTCTTGAAAATAAATCAACACTTTGTCTAACTTCTTCAAAGCTGGTTGAAAGTCATCACCATACACTATGAAGTCGTCCATATAAACTTCCACACAGTCATTAATTATATTAGAAAAAATAGCTAAAACAACTCTTTGAAAGGTAGTTGGAGCATTGCACAAACCAAAAGGAAGAACTTGGTAAGAATAAATTCCCCGCAGATAGGTAACAGTAATATTCTCTTGGTATTGTGGGGGTATTTGGATTTGATTATAGCCATTGTACCCATCCAGAAAAGAGTAGTTTTTCCGTGACAATGTATCAAGCACTTGGTCAATAAAAGGTAAAGGAAAATATTCCTACAGGGTAGCTTTGTTCAACTCTCTATAATCAACAAAAAATGACCATTTCCCATTTTCCTTGGGAACTACGACCAAGGGAGATACCCATTTATTGTCATAGATAGGATACATAAAATTCACACTTAACTGTTTTTGTAATTCATCTTTAACAATTTCTTTTAGAGCTAGATTCATTCATCTTTGTGGATGCCTAATAGGCCTAACTTCTTCATTTGTGTAAATGTGATGTGTACAAGTATCAATATGAATACCTTCCATGTCTAAATAATCCCAAGCAAATTCTATGTACTATTTTTGAACAATATTTATTACCTATTGTTTATTTTGTGTACTTAATTTTGTACCAATGTGCAACATTTTTCCAGCACTGATTTGAATAGGTTGAATACTTGCTTCACTGTTTTCTTCCATGATTTTCATAGTAAATGATGCCAACACATCAGGGTGGTAAGTTTCCTAAAATATATTTTTCAAAACATGATGATAGCCACTAAAAGAAACAAGGATAATTAATGCAATTAATATCAGAGAAGAATTTCTTCAAAATATGTTATTTATATTATTCTTGAAGTCCTCTTGATTGTTCTAGAGCCAATAAGGGGAGCATATAGTGTTCTTCCCCGTAGGAATTCTCCAGCCAAAGAGGTATTTCCGTATCCAATTGAGCAGATGGAAAAGTAGTCAATGTATGATTTTGTGATCCATTAGAAATAGTGCTTTCCCCATTTTTGCACCCAATAACAACATTAGTAGTGGCCAGGCAAGGTCACCCTAAAACTACTTGATGTTCGAGTTTAGAAGTTTTTGTGGAAATTACAATGAAATCAATTGGGTATTCCGAGGAAGGTATTGTTACCATGATGTGTTTTAGGACCCCCATAGGTTTAACAATGGACTTGTCTGCCAATTCCAACACTATGGGTGTGGGCCTTACTGCTTTTAATTATAATAATGTCATGGTATAGATAGATAGTTATGGCATTGATGAATTCCCCCAAGTCTTCTAGTGTATTGGGCAAAAGAGTTCCACTGATTTTTATGGTTACCATAGTGTTCCCTAGATCATCATATTTTAGTGGTAAACGAGATATCATTTCTGACATTTGACTAATTACTTTAATATTATGATTTTACTTCTCTTTCTTCCTATATTTTTGATGAAAATATTCTTAATGACCTTGGTATAAATATGAATATCTCTAATAGCTTTCAATAGAGGAATTTTTATGCAGACATTCATCAGTTCAGATTCCAAGTCGTATTCTATGGGAGCTTCCGTTTCCTTTACAAGCAATCTCTCTGGATAAGGAGGCTCCCTAGGTTTTTCTTGTGATTCTTTTAGTTCACTATTTTTCTCATTTTCTATTTGTTTATAAATTCTATTCTCGGGTTCTACATGGGGATCCTCCTCTTCAATAATTACAGTTGATTTGTTTTTATTAACATTTTTTCTTGATCTTCATTGAATTTCGTTAAAACAAAAATAAGTAATAACATATGTGGGAAAAGGTTGCAGGTCAATATTTTCAATATGTTAAGGAGTTTTATTGTTAGGATTGGCAATTGGTTCTGCAAGAAACTGAGTTGGGTGAGGAGGGTTGAGTGATTGTTGCACCTGATGTGAAGATGAATTAAAACTTTGAGGTAACTAAAATGGTTTTTTTACTGGAGGTGGTAATGAAATTTAATGTTGTTGATAATAAGATGAATTATAGCCTTGCTGAAATTGAGGTGTATTAGGTGCAGAAGGCATCCAAGGTGGACAATGGTATTGGGGGTATGCATGGATTTGAGGCTGATGTGTATTCCCATAAGGATTTACTCTCCACCCCTCATTCCAAGGAGATTTTTGAGGTGGTTGAGTAGGCCATGAAGGATACAGTAGCTGAGAATTCCATGACTGATTTCAGGAAGAACCTTGCATATTAGGATCTTGGTAAACATTATGGTTTGGTGCTCTCCATGAAGGTTTTCTGATTGTTTGAGGAAATTCACTAGTCTCAACCCCCCCTTTGTAAATGACTTGTAATCCAAGAAGGGATGGGCATTTATTAGTTCCATGCTCTCGTGTACAAATCCTGCACACCTCTACCACATTGTTGGGATATTCTCTTTCAGCATGCTTGTCCCAACATTTAAGACAAAAAATTGCCAAGGTAGCCTTTTATTCTTCTTGTTTCTTTTTAATTTTTAGAGTATCTATCTAGTCGCTAATGGTGTTTAATATATATGTTTTGAAGTTTTCCAAAAGTTTCCCCTAGTCAACTCTAGTGACACCACCTTGCATCAATTTCAGGTTTCTAGACACATAATCCATTGAGTTGTCCTTGATCCTTTTAGCTACCTTAGCTTGACATCTAGAATAGGTTCTATTATCATCCTAAAATTTTTGTTTCTAAGCTTTGGAAAGTTTGCCTTGTTTCTAGTCATAGTCTTATAGGTTTTGAGTCATCTCATCTCAATAAGTGTCATTCTCTTTTCCAAAAAAAAAAAGTTTCAGAGCCTCATTCCATGTCCTAAAAGCCTCACCATGTGTTTTGACATAACTAAGATTCCAAAGGATTGGTGTTAGTCTTAGTCTAGTCTTTCCATGGCCGCTTTAGTGTCTAAGATTTAGAAAAGAGTCTTTTTGGTATGGTCAAATAGGGTCAACACTCCGTTCTTTTCCATCACTGGTCCCACATCACCTAAGATTCCATGTGTCAAACTTCTATCAAGGTTTTCATAGTACACAACTCACTCTAGGTGTTCTCATAGCGTAAAACCTAGAATTTGCACTGGCTGCACTACAAAATCATGGATTCTGAACTAGGAGTTTTTGTAGCACGCTACAAAAACCCTGAACTAGTCTGTTTCAGCATAGAAATCTTTGTTTTATTCTTTTACTAGTCAACTTCCAGAAGGTCTCCTGAGCAATTGAGAACTCAATTTCAAAAATGGAAAGAGGCTTTTCATCCTAACATAACCAACTATAAAAGAATATTTCAGTTTCTTCAAATTCGTTCTGAGGTGGGAGTAATTTATGGTTAAACTTGCGCTATGAAACTGTTGTAGGTGCAGTTTTTCACAAACCAGAATTTGCTTGTTTGTACCTGATATTCAAAGACAGTTTGTGGCCACAGGAAAGGGTATTTTGGAATTTTGAAGGAGAATTTTCTTTATCAACTCTCCAGCTACAATAACCTATCTCACTTTCTTCATAAGTGTTTTCAGTTGGGAGATAATAAGCTTTCTTTGAAACCCTAATTTTAGAGAACGGATTTTTCCTGTTTTACATGTGTTTTTCAAGGACAGTTTCTGGACAGCTGGAGAAGTGTTTTAAAAAACTAGGAGAGGTTCGTATTCTAGACAACATGGAATACAAGAACATCCTTCAGTTTCGTAAAATGTGTCATGGATGAGGAGATAAATTCTCTGTCCCACGTGCCAACTTTCAAGGATCCTAAACCTAAAAACAGGGAAACATGTTCCTAATTTCTAGGGTTTGTCATCAGCAGTCAGGTGATAACGTGGGAGGCTTCATCAAATTCGACTTCATGATCTTACAGTTGTAAAATAATGCATTTAATGTTTAGTTGAGGTGGTTTAGTCATAATAAGGAGTTACTCTCCTAGTTGTATTAGGTCACTAGGACTGCTAGTTAACAACTAGTTGTAATTAATAGTTTGTTTTAAGTGTCAATAGGTGTCAAATTAGGAGGAATTCGAATTCCCCTCACGCTGGAGGAGGAATCTAAGTCCTGTAATGAACTCTATATATTGTATAAAATCTAATGTAACAAGGGTTTGAAAAGGTTATATAAAAAGACTACTTTTGTAAATGTTGTGCAGGGACTGATATATACAGAAGCAGTTGGACTTTTCTGAAGCTGAGATTCTTTGTACTTCAATGAGATTTATATTTTATCTTTGATATGTTTTAATTCCATAGTCTTAATGCTTATTACTCAGAATTCATGCCCACATGCTCTGACTCCTATGAACTTCAAGTTATTGAGACTTTCCTGAATGTGTCATTCTTTCATTGAAGTATATAGAAGACTCAGTTTTATAAGAAGATCTATTCGTTATCCTTATCTCTGTCACTGACTCCATAGCCCAATGGTAGCAAGTCTCCACCTTTCAACCTATAAACATATAAAATCCCAAACCAAATTGTTAGCCATCTATCCATATCTTAAATCAATATCATTAACCCTTTGAGAGAGCCCTCTCAGGCTGAGGAGGCTAAGCCTCAGCCAAAAGTTGGTTTGAAAGAGTTACTCAAGGTCCACCTGATCAACAGCCTATCAGGGGCTGATTTTGTGATAACAGGTTCTACATAATTCAGCTATTTCAGCGAAGGTTATTTTATAGATGTCTTTGGAACATTGGATATTTAGTGTTTCAATGCACTCTTCCCTTAACCCCTTCAAAAAGACATTCCTAAAGTTTCTCTCATCCAAGGTACCAACTCAAGATTTGTGATGATTATAAAGTAACCTCTCTAGGTATTCCTCCAAAATTTCATCCTCCATCTGCTACATCCTAAATATATCGTTAACATCTCTACTTTTACAATACTCTTGATATTTCTTAAGGAAGACGTACTTCATGTCATCCCATGAGTAAATGGTGTGCTCTCCCATGCTCATGAACCATCTCAGGGCTGAGTCTTTTAAGGTGGCAGGGAATAGTTAAGATTGTGTGCATCACCATAATAATTATAGCTTCTATAAATAATATCAAATTCAAGCAAAAATGAATCAGGATCTTCAGAGGATGTACCACGGAAAAGTGGAAGAGATTCCACGGGTATATTCTTCATATTGATATTTTTGGTCATGTCAAAAATAGGAAATTTGAAGGTAGTTTCTCCATCATCTTCTTGTTTCTCAGGTCCTTTTCCTGGTCCATATCTTCGGTCATTATTTCCTCCAATATCGATTATTTAATTACCTCCAACGTGGTTTTCCCCATTGTTTATATTTCCCTCTCCGTTGTTGGCCATCTTTACTACAAGTTCAGAAGTAAGCTCCTATATAGTGGTTCGGCTGGAAGTGGATTCGACTGAATTGAGCCCAATATAACTAGGTCCCAAGCACCTTTTAGGTCCTCCTATTGCAGATTTCACTTGCGATATTACCACCAATTCTTTACATACATCAGTTCCATAGATAATTTGTCTTTTCTGTGGTATAATTTGTGGTTTCTCTACCACCTTTTGATGTGGTATTCCTCTCTGATACCTGTGTAATGTTCGATTGGATTATTTGGGGGTGGTTTCTTGGGAACAAATAATTTTGAAAATGATTTTATGCGTGAAATAAATCTAGCCTTCCTATCCCTAGGCCTACATTTACTTTTGCGCATAAGAAAAAGAAAACACCACAAAGTTCGCTAAAGACAACCAGACTTTGAAGCAACCCCAACATAGTGGATGTGTGGCTCTTCACTCACATCTTACCATACACTCTCTACCCTTTAATTGTCCTAAAAAATCCTCACCACACATAAACATAAAACGTTACCTAGACCATTTGCAACTCCCCGACAATGACACCAAAATTTTAGGGATTTTATATGTTGTTGGGTTCCCTAAATTAAATTTTTATCCAGAGTTTGTAAAATTTGAGTTGCTCTATGTTACGATCCAAGTCCTAAAAAGTTATAGTATGAAATTAAGACGAAATTTCCAATTCCTATATCTAATTATCTCATCCAGCAAATCTGAGGTGAAGAAATCTATTGTACTGTAATCTAATCTATCACATTCAAGATTCAAATCACTATTCTATTTTAACTATGACTTATTTAACTCAAGAATTCATTCAGAAATAAAACACATAAATATCACTACTGATTTTTTCAAAGAAAGACAACAGTAACCTATTTCAAAATCATTGCATAGGCTAATCTCGGGGTTTTATGAATCAAAGGAAATTCAATGATAACTGGAACCAATCCCTATGTGCTACTTGATTCAACACACTTAACTTCAAAAGACGGAGCTTTCTTTTCTAACTCAGAGCTAATCTAAATGAATTTAGACAACTTTAATCTAACTGAATAACTTTCTAGGAAAAGGAGCAAATAACCAATTATCTATTCAAATAATGGGTACATTATAATTCAAATAAATATCATACAGGAAATCGAAATGATTATGCTACAAATTCCATACAATTCCTAAGATGTTAACACACGACCAACATCAACAAATAACACCATGTCTCTTGATTATGGACATTCCATGTAGATCACAATTCTATAGGATCCTCGTGTCACTGGTATACCTACATGCTCATAAACAATGAAGACACATTGCAGTTTAAAATAAGAGATAAAATTCAAAACACAACAATTGCTTCTCTTAAGCATTTGTTTTAAATGAAAAGTTCAATTTTCTAACCAATCATGACTGTAAAGTGTAATCATGAAAGTGATCATGTAAAAGAGATATTCATAACACTATCCCTCAACTTACAAAGACTCAACGATAATATACTTGTTTTTCTTTTCCAGATTTATGAAAACAGAGTAATAACTTAAGTATAAAATGAAGTACTAAAATTCTTAGAACTGTTTAACAAAATTATTTTGAAATGAAATGTGAATCTATTTACTGAACAAAAACAAACTTCCTACATACTACAATGGTTACATTACTCAATTCAATGTCGTGGTGGGCCCTTGTCTCTACCTAGAGAAAGTATTAAGATAATTCAATACCTAATGAATTAAAAAACATAACAATTACATGAAAATAGAAGCTGAGACAAGAATTATATTAAAGTTTCAATAAAACATCAGTTCGGGAGTTCGATCTTAATAGGACATAATCAAGAAGTTCACCACAATCACCAGTTCAGTTTGAGTGTATATCTCCTTATAAAAAAACAATGCATGTGTAACGTTTACATACAAAATATGAGGCTTCTTAAAGAGTTGAGAAAATGAAAAATTGTTACAACTGATCCACTAAGAAAAGTAAAAATATAAAATCATAACTAAGTTAAGCCATGTGAAATCTCCTAGATAGCTTCACAGAGATTGCATCCGAACTTATCCCAATCACAACATAATCGATAAAACCAATTCCATGTTTGAGAATAGGGAGGCCTATTATGGGATGCCAAATTTTGACTCGGTGTCCACTATTGAGCAGAGTACTGAATGAGGTACAAATTGAAGTACAAAATAGTGGGTCAAAAAATGACTTCTTATGGCATTGTTGAGTGATGTACTAGACTGTGTGCTCGAGCGTTTGCTGAAATTTCCATGCACTTCAAATGTTTGTGAGTGCTCTTAAAGATTAGTGAAAGTAAGTCAAGACTTATAGTTTCATTTAGCATCCACTTAAACCAATTAAAGATATCCAAAAATAACACTTAGTAACTAATCTTACCTCCATTTTCAAAATGGTGTGGTTTAACTAATGTAAGATAGCTTTTTAGGTACAAAAAATGGTAAGTTAAGGTAAATGACATAAAAATGATGGATAATATGTGTAAAATGGGTAGAAAAGCATGTCCGAATAGTATATACACTAATTGTCCCTTTAGTAACTCCTATGATTCTTGAGTGAGACTCTATGCTTTAGTTCTAGTGAACATATATTTGAAGTTGCTAACAAAACCATCCTTGATAAGGTGGGAATTAAATGACATGTTATGCCTCGATAAAGTGTGATATCAAAATTTTACTCAATGCACTTTAGAATTCATTTTGTTATTAGGGGTTAGGTCATTGAAAAAATTGCAATAGACTATCAACATCACTAAATAGGAAATCATGAAAAATATATGAGTTTTCAAATAATTAGTTGACTAAAAGAAGATTTCATTAGATATTACTTTGGCATAGTAAAAATTAATGTCATTTTTGAAGAGAAATACAAGATGCATAAGACTAGTTTCAGTACATGAGATGTTGATTCACATCCCATAACATGAGAAAAAGAATAAGAAAAATCCAGGTATGGCTCCACTAGCATCAAAATGACGATGAAAGAGAGGTTGGATGGTATATGCATAGACTAAACCATAAATTATTGAATAACGTTGATTCCACCACCTTAAGAGTCAAGGAAAGTGTTAGGCTCCGATAATTTGACCTCTCTGATTAGGTATGACAACTTTAAAATCTTTCAGAATGATTTCAAAGTCAAGAACATTGAATTCTTCCCTTGTAATGAGAATTTGATAGTTCTAGTCTTGGGGTCAAACCAATGGGAAAATGAAATATACTTAGAACGCATGTAGCATTAAAAATGATATTAATCCAAATTCTATTATTTACCTTCTCAAGAACAATTTAATTTCATGTCTTTTCAAATGATTGAAGTAGCCATATCTCTATAAAACAATTATTGATTTTTCTTTCCATGTTGCTTTATTCTTCCAGTGCACTTTGATATAAGTTATAGGTAAATCATGATTTCATGGAAATATTATTTTATGGTTATCACTTAGTAATACATACATTCATCATGTAGTGTATTCATGGGGTAATGTGAGCACCACAAAAAGGGTTTAATAACCTATGTTACATATTAAATGGAGTAATGGAAGATTTATTTGCATAAAATCATATTACTATAATTTTAATCGTGAAAATTGGGATTTGTTTAATAAGCTTTCAATTATCCTTGAAATGAGAAAACATAGACATTTAAAAGTATAATTAAGTACGGATTATAAGTGTATAGATCGCAATTACACTATTCGATAGCTGTCATTGTCTTGGTGGCTAGTGGAAACAAGTGTGTTGGAGCTATTTTCAACAAGATTAGAATTGAGGTTGATGGTAGCCAATGTTGGCATTGATGACCACTAGCCTAGGGGTGATGGAAGTTGGGGCTACCATTCATGTGTGTGGTCTATGAAGCTCAGGGGGAGTCTTGTGATTGTGGCAGTATCTTGAAGAGAATCATCATAGTAGCAGGATTACTGGAGAAGCCATAATATGATGACTATGATGTTTGTCAGTCCCATTATTTGAGGAAATATATGTCTCAATAGATCAACTAATATTTTCTTACAAATGGCATAGTTGGATTGTGCTTATAAATATATTTCCAATGGTATATTAAAGTCCACAAATGGCCTTTCAGACCAAGAGTTATTCTAAGTCAACGTTGAGGTCCTCCAAAGTTAAATGAAAGAGTTAAATGCAGCTTAAGGTTAAAGTGGTGACCAAGTTTGGCGACCAAACAAAGTTGGTTGTTCATTTTAGTATTGCCACTAAATGAGAGTCGAGGAGAGTTGAGCAAATGGAATAGTGGCAACAAGCATCGTCATTGGCCCAGAGGTGGAGCCTATTTCACAACTCACCCTAATGATAGTACCTGAGAAGAATGAAAGTGTGTGAAGTAGGAAAGAGTTGGGATCATAAATAGTTGGGCAAGTAGGTGAAGGCATAAAATCTTGAATCCGATGGATTTTCCCTTATAAATTCAATAAAGGAATTGGCTATAAAAGTCAAGTCTAGTGACCCTTTTCTCTTTCCTCATAGTAGGCACGTGGAAACATTAGATTGGATAGTGATGACATTAGTACAATGGACACACAACAAAAAGACAAATATTTTGGGTGGCCTAATGGGCCAAATAGGGGTGACACATGTCACCACTCTGGAGGTGCCATGTGGTGGTAATGATGCAAGCACGATGTCATCCTGCAGGTATGACCCTAGAAGGTTTGAAGCAGTGTTCAAACGAGTCGGTGGGTTGACATGGATACGTGATACATGGTAGTAAATTTTTGGCTCACACTTTTAATGAGTATACCAACTAGGACACATCATTCCTAGTCTTTGACCCTGAAAAGTTTAGAAGGCGCATAAGCGAAAGATGTAGGTTCACTAGGTGCATAGATTTAGTGGTAGTCGTGGTAGAGTACATGTGAATGAAAGAGGATCTAGGCAGTCCCACTAGAGATGTAAGTTCATAAGGCTTACCCAAGAGATTTATAAAGGCTCACTAGAGATATGGGCAAGGTAAATAGGGTTGCGTGACAAAATAATTTTCCAGCATTTGACAATTTTGTGAAATGACAGAAGGCATACTAAAGAATTGGTTTTGTGGTGGTTTATATGTATTCCAATGACCAAGGGCCTTCGAGATACTAATAAAGTAAAATAGTTGCAGGAAAGTGTTTAAAATACTCTGGGAACAATACAAATAAAAGGGTGTCATGATAGGAAGGAATTATGGTGGCACTACATGCATTCCCAACAAGTTTTTAATTGGCCAATCCATTTAGTGGGGTGTCCCACCTTGACATGTAATCCGAGAGGAGAAGGATGGAGGTGAATGTTGACCCAAGACTTTGTTTTGTGAGTGCCATGTATTTAGGGCATAGAAGGCTTGATGCAAATAGATTAAGTGCTTGGGGCTATAGTAAAGAGAGGATCCTAGGAGCTGGTCCATGTTGGTTTTATGTCATTTTCACATGTTATTGTTGTAGATTTTAACCCCATACAGAAATTATCTTCATACGAATCCGAAAACACATAAAATAAACAATAGTGAGAGCAGATCAAACAAAACAAATATACACAGAGATTTTCCCCTAGATCCCAAAACTGGGACTATCAAATTTATTTCTCATTATATTCCTTTCAATGTTACAATACATATGTATACATGCTAAAGCATCCAATACCATGGACCAAAAACCATCGCGCCCAAAACCATGTGCGAAAACCATGCACAAAAACACAGGTAGGTCCACCCACTTCATATAGGGTCCAAAAGAAATATAACACAACCTCAAATTCTCCCACTTGTTGTTTTCTTTCCATAGGGTGCTAGAGTAGAGCTTAGTCATTTATTCAGCCCTGCAACATGCATTATTTATCTACACCAAGAGAACTTCTCAGAGCTCACAGATTTTGTTAATTCATCTGCAGTATTCTTCAAGGTGTCGACCATTACGAGCAACACTTTTTTGTCTTTTATCATATCCCTCACAAAGTGATAATGAACATCAATGTGCTTTGTGTTTGAATGGTAAGCAGGGTTCTTTGCCAAGAAAATTTCACTTTGGCAATGACAGTCTATTCTTATAGCTCCCTGTACTAACCCCATACTTGAACACAATCTCTGCAACTAGACTTCTTCCTTGCTTGCATGAGTGGCTACCATGTATTTTGCCTTTGTAGTTCATAATGCCAGTACAAATTGTTTCTTACTCATCCAACTGTTTGCACCTCCAAATAGGTTAAACACATACCCACTTGTAGATCTTCTCTGATCCAGATCTCTAGCCTAGTATACATCAACAAAGCTACAAATATCCAAAACTTTGTCCAATCCTGGTCTTCCCTGCTAGCAGAAATAATAATCACTAGTCCCACACAAATGCCTGAAGACCTAGTTCACTGTTGTCCAATTCTCCTTCCTTGGTTTTGAGATAAACCTGTGCAATACTCGCACTGCATGTGCAATTTTTGGTATAGTACATACCATCACATACATCAGGCTACCGACTGCACTTGCATATGGAGCACAGGACATGTCCTCTTCCTATTCTTGTGTTTTTGGGCACTGTTCAGCAAATAACTTCACACCTACAGGAATAGGAGCCTTCACTGGTTTACTATCCTCCATATTAAGCCTCTATAGTATTGTCTCGACATACTTCCTCTGGTTTAACTAGACCTTCCTCTTTGCCTAATATCTTTTAATTTCCATGCTAAAAATATAGTTTGCAGCACCAAGATATTTCATGTCGAATTTGGAGGACAATTGAGTCTTCAAATCCTGGATAATTTATTTGTCATTTCCAACTAACAACATATCATCCACATACAAGACTAGATAAATGACAAGGTCACCAATTAATTTAAAATACACACAGTGATCTACTTTGCTTCTTGTCAAGCCAAGTCCCTGTATAAATGTATCAAATTTATGATGCCACATCCTTGGTATTGTTTTAACCCATGCAGAGAATTTTTTAACTTGCATACTAGTTCTTTCTCACCCATCACCGTAAAGCCTTTAGGTTGCTTCATGTAGATCTCCTCTTCGAGATCCCCGTGAAGAAATGTTTTCTTCACATCCATTTTTTCTACCTCAAAATCAAAAGAAGCAACAAAAGATAAAAGTAATCTAATAGAAGCTACCTTGGTAATAGGACAAAAAATATGAACAAAGTCAATTCCTGGCACCTGGGAATAACCTTTTTCTACCAACCAAGCTTTGTATTTCTCTACCTTTCCTTCTGCATTTGTCGTCTTCTTGAACACCCATTTTATGCCAATGGGTTTCCTTCCATCCGACAACTCCACCAGATCCCAAGCCTCATTTTTGTGCAAAGATTCCATTTCATCAACCATGTCCTCTTTCCAGAGTTTTCCATCCTCTGAATATATTGTTTCCTTCATAGTTATGGGATCATCATTAGTAATAGATAAAGAAAAATTTGAACAAAAAGTAGATGGACTATATCTTTCTGGATGCCTTCTTTCTTGAACTAATCTTCTCACAACTAGAGTTTGTGGCTCTTCATCTTTTGATTCCTCTTCTTCTGTAGAGTCTGATTCTTCCTCCTTAATCCCAAACTTTATCTTCTCAGGTTCCTTTGGTTGGATTTCATGTTTAATAACATCTTTCACCTCTCTGAACACCACATCTTGTATGTACACAACCTTCCTTATTACTTGGTTCCAAAGCTTATGACCCTTTAAACCATACTTATACCTAATGAAGATGCACTTTTCAGATTTACAATTCAACTTTGTTCTTTTCTCCTTTGGAACATGTACATATGAGTCACATCCAAATACCCTCAGATGTGAAAGAGAGGGTTTCTTACCAGTCCATACCTATTGTGGAGTCTTATCCTCCAACACTGATGAAGGTGATGTGTTGACTAGGTAACATGTTGTCTCCACCGCCTTTGCCTAGAATTCCTGTCCTAACCCGACACCACTGAGCATGCTTCTTTCCCTTTCCATCAATGTCTTGTTCATTCTTTTTGCAACTTCATTTTTCTCAGGTGTGTATGGAGTAGTCCTCTACCGTGCTATGTCACACTTCTTATAGAATTCTTCAAAGTCCTTCCTGCAAAACTCTCCACCATTATCTATCCTTAACACCTTTATCTTCTTGTTTGTCCAGTTTTCCACCAAAGCCTTAAATTATTTAAGCCAGTCAAATACTTCAAATTTATTATTAAGGAAATATATCCATGTATTACCTGAGAAGTCATCTATAAATGATAAATAGTACATAGAATTACCCAGTGATGGAACCTTCACAGGTCCAAACACATCATTGCACACAAGCTCTAATATCTGTTTCGCCTTGTTACCACTAGAGGGGAAACTCACCCAATTCTGCTTCCCATATGCACAATTTTCATAGAAATGAAAATCCAAAGAGCTATTAGTCAAACCTTTTACCATACCTTTACCATGAAGTATTCAAAGGCCCGTCTATCCAATATGTCCAAGCCTTTGATGCCATAGCATGGTCTTTTCTTGGATACCACTAAATTTTCTGCTCCACTTTCAAGAACCACAAAATTGTTCCACCCATAAACAATAGTGCTACCTCGTGCCTTGTACAAAGTTCCAATCCGAACTTCCCACATCAATACCAGTGCTTCCCAAACCATATTGTAGGTATCCTTCTCGAACATTGTTTTTAGACTTGAATCATCCAACTTTCTTACAAAAATGATATTTCTAGCCAATTAAGGAATATGAAGAATAATCGGAAGTGTTATAATCCTTCCACCTTGCAAATTCAACTGAAATTTTCCATGAAAAATGATTTTAGCCTTTTTGTCATCCCCCAAGAAGATATCACCACCATCATATTTCTCATACTCGCAGAACCACTCTCTATGGGGAGCGAAGTGAAAGGATGCACCTGCGTCAATCAACCATGCCTCATTATCTACATGTGTAATTGAAGAAGCCAAGTACACATCCCCACCTTCATGTAAGGTGGGTTTTGCCTCTACAAAAGGAGAATCATCAGATCCCATTTCTTTGTTAGGTTCTTTAGATTTACAATCCCTTTTGTAGTTTCCTCCCTTTCCACATTTCTAGCACACCTTTATAGGTTTTCTTGGAGATTCAGGTCTCCCACTTGAGGACTTATTTTTATTTTTGTTTTGGGACCGTTCTCGTACAGACAAGGCATCACCATTATGGCTCTCCATATTTTTTTGTCTCAGCTCCTCCTTCAACAAGGATGAGACTATTTCATCAAACTACAAAGCAGTTGCATTGGTACCTATTGGAATAACTAGACTATCCCACGAATATGGTAGAGAACACAACAAACTAATGCACTTATCTTCATCTGAAATTTTAATGTCAACAGATAATAACTGACTTACCACAGTAATAAATGTGTTCATATGCTCTGTCACTGAGTCTCCATCTTTCATCTTCAAGTTCTACACCATTTTTCGCAGGAACAATTTATTCATGAGAGACTTAGATTGGTACAAAGTCCATAACTTGTCCCAAAAAGCCTTCATCGTAGCTTCCCCTGATACATTCAACAATACTGAATTTGAGACACACAATTGTATTGTGCTCTTTTCCTTCCTATCCAACTTCTTCCATTCTCCATCAGACACTCCCGTTGGTTTAGTACTTACATCTATTAATCTTTATCCACCAACAGATCCTCCATCTTGAGTTTCCACAACTCAAAACTCTGACCATTCAATTTCTCGATCTCTATCTTTCCACTGCTTGCCATCTTCTTTCACCACAAGAAATGGTCCCGTAGATCTCCCACTAAACAAGGTCTACCATAGGCCCGAGTGAAACCCCTCAACAAGAAAGGAGTCCCATTGAAGCCAAAACAACTCTAATACCAAATGTAGGTTTTAACCCAGTACATAAATTACCTGCATAGGAATTCTAAAACAAAAAATATAAATAATAGCGAGAGCATAACACATAAAATAGATATACACAAAGATTTTCCCTTGGATACCAAAACTGGAACTACCAGATTGATTTTTTATTATATTCCTTTCAATGTTAAAATACATATATATACATGGTGAAGCATCCAATGCCATGGAACAAAAACCATTGCGCTGAAAACCATATGCGAAAACCATGCACAAAACCATATGTAGGTCCACCCACCTAATATAGGACCACGTAGAGGGCGGCTAAATGTTCCCCTCAAACCCCCCATACAGGGGGGCTGCTGCCCCCCCACTATGTAATCAACGCAACAAAGGGGGGGCTTTGTGCCCCCGATTTACTAGGGTGGCTAGTCATGGAAAGAATATAACACAACCTAACATAGTAATCCCACATTAACATGTAATCCGAGAGGAGAAGGATGGAGGTGAATGTTGACCCAACACTTCGTTTTGTGGGTGCCATGTATTTAGGCCATAGAAGGATTGATGCACATAGATTAAGTACTTGGGGCTATATTAAAGAGAGGATCCTAGGAGCCAGTATGTGGCTGTTTTATGTCATTTTCACATGTTATTGCAACCATGGGCCTATTATCTATTTTAAAAAAAAAATGTTGCGGGCCTTAGGCTGTAGGAAAAAGTGGTGAGGACATATGTTTAGTGGATGGAATTAGTTGAAAACTATTGGGAATTGTGTGCCATATTTGGAATATACACCAAATTGGTTCTTCACCATAAGCTGATTATGTAGACATGCATTAGTCGACAACTAGTTGAGTTCTTATCACATGTGGATATGGATAGGATGATAATGTTGGAGATGATTCTCTCCGTATTTGGCAGGTATGCCAAATTATCTATTTTCTTAGTTGAGTTAGGGAGGCATTCAAAGTACGTATCGTCTGAACAATATTGTGCATTTACGCCTTGAGTGCATAGGCCGACCTAATGGGGTCAATGGAAATGAAAACTGCTAAGATATCTAATTCAAGATAGTGAAGGACATTGATGTACAAGAGAAATATGTCTTGAGGGCCTTGGGGATTGGTTGGGATACAAGAAAGCTAATGGAGCTCTAGGAATGTTTATTTGAACCCAACAGGTAATATAAGGCTAAGATGAAGCCTAATGCATGAATAAAGGGAAGCTCAAGGCAAGAATATGAAAACCAAATGGGATGGTTTGGTCCATTGACGTAAATGGAAACTATTGGGACAATAATGAGAATGGTAATAAGGAAAAGTAAATTAAATGGACTTGAGGCATTAGATGCCTTGATTATCTTGTGAATTATTGTTCTTAATGGTATGCATGTGTTGCATAGATAAATAGAGTTACCTTAACTTTGACCTTATGAGAATTGGTAGTTATGTTGTGATCATGATTATGCTAATATATATATATATATATATATATATATCTATATCTATATATATATATCTATATCTATATATATATATATATATGAATTCCATTGTTTAATAGGATCATCAACGATCATTATTATGGAAGAATGATTGCGTTATGTAGGTGAATGGCATGCAAGGTTCCTGTTTTATGAGGAATCGAGTGGGTAGACTAGCCCTGAAAAATATATGAGGTTAGTATCATGTGGAGATGATTTGATATTATGTGCTTATATCTATGCCTATGGTTATGCTATGGATAGACAATGTTGAAGGCTACGTCAGTGGAATGAGAGAAATGTGATATACAACATGTTGGGCCAAGCATTGATAAGTAGAAAGAGCCACAGATCCTGGATCTCAATTGTCGATGAGTGTAACAAGGCATGGGAACAACACTAGAGGCAAGGTTTCCTAGTGGTGACAATGTGGTCTCCACATGTGCAATATTGTTATTGTGTACATGTTGTACATGTTGTGTTGTGTACATTTCATACATTTTCTGTTGTGTACATGTGGTACTCTGTCATGTGTATTATGTTGTCATTGTATTGCGACAAGTGTGTTCATTGTCTTGTACCATGTGTATATGCAGGTGTTGAGTTATACACCATGTGTGGGTGTATGTGTTATGATGTACACTATGTGTATCTGTACATGTTCAGGATTGGCTCTTTGGATCCCTAGAAGTTGTGGGATATAGCCCTATAACATAATGGGTCCACTAAAAGCCATGGGTTGAGTTATTAGTATCTAGAGCCTATGGGTGTGAAAACCACTTTATAGTCCTATGACAACGTGGGTGCCCTAGAGGCTGTGAGTTGAGTTACTTGTCCCTAGAGCCTATGGATTGGGACAAATCCTATGGATCCGTGGATATCTTGGGGTGAGACCAATCTTGAGTTTCTTATATTAAGGGTTGAGACGGTATAGTCTCTGGATACCCTTCTTTCTCATACCACATATGGAAGAGACAACATTGGGTTCTTGCTAGGTTTGGAAAATGATCCAATGTGTGTACATGGTTGAAGAGAAGAGAAGTCATTGGTTTCTTACCAGGTTTTGGAAATGATCTGGTGTGTGTATGGAAACAACAAACAACAAAGGTAGAATAAAAAGAAAAAAAAATCAGTTTTAATTATGCACATAATCTATGATTTTGATTTATGATGGTTGAAGTTTGAGCTAACCAAGTGTGATATGTTTATACATGATGATTTGATCAAAGAACTAGCTTGAATTCTTGTGAAAGGAAGTAAACATAATTGCAGGTGTTCCTTATTGATGGTCCATCAATGAGATATGCTTTGAATTCATTTTAATTCCTTTTGAGTGTAATGGTCATTATGTGCTTGTTATAGCAAAACATAGAAAATGCATATTTTGGGGGGTTGGGAATGGTTTCCAAGGTATTAGCAGCAACCATAAAAGGAATTGGAATATGCAACAATTTATTGGTAAAGTATTCAGGTGCAGGGCCATTGTGGGACACTCGTACCCAATAGTGTTTATTGATTTCCATGAGCATGTTATGATTGGTATGATGGTTTTGAGGTAGTGATATTCTTTGGTTTTGGACCTTTTGATGTGAGATAGCTTGCCAAGGGATGGATCACTTGGGAAGGGAATGCAAGTGGAACTTGGAAGGTGTGTGACTACATGGAAGGGATTGACCATATTTCCCAAGTGATTGTGTAGCAGAGAAGGAAAGACAAGGGAATCTTTTTCTTTGGTAATTAGCATTTCCAAATAGAATATGAATCACATTAGGAGTGTGCCCTAGAGTAATGAGTCAAAAAATTTTCATTGAGAGCACAAGTAGCCAAGGATTGTGGCACTAGACATTGGATGCAGACTTTGGTTTTGGTAATGGATTATGGACTTCTTGGGAAGGAGGTGAATCTTGGAACAAGATGGAGGGTGGAGGTGTGAGTCTCGAGATTCCCTCATTGTTGATGTGAGCATACATCCTTTTATTTTTCGGATGAAGCAAATGTGCATATGTATATATGTGTATATTATTATAAATACTATATTGATATATGTTTATAAAGATCTATAGAAAATATGATTATTTTCTAGTTAATTGAAATGTGCATAAGTATATGTGGTTGGAATTGTAAATATTGCACCAAGATGGGTTTATAGATCTCCATAGTCAGTATGGTGATCATGTTTTCAACAATTGGTTATTGTAAACATTGTGATGAACTGTGATATAAATCTCCATAAAAGATATGTTTTGTTGTCCATAAGTTTCATTGGACACTAAGGATGATGTTCCCACAAGGGGGAGGGGTTTGTAGCATCCCCTAGTTGATTTTACATGTAAATAAAAATAATGCGAAGTTCACGGGACACATATTCTAAGGTGAATGCAGGGGGCAACATCACATTGGGGGTAACTTGTGGTTTATTAATGGCTATGAAAATTCACAAAAGAAAGGGAAATAATTGGCATTTAATTATGAAAATAAAGGGAAAAAGGAGAAAAGGAAGGTGAAGAAATACATATTTGCATGCAAGGGAAATTGGAGGAAAAATGAAGGGAAATGATTAAAAAAGGAGACATGATGAAAAAAAGGCATATGAGAAAAAATTGATAGTGCCTGTATCATTATCTAATCAGGATCATTAAAGGAGAGAGAACAAACACTTGGACATGCAAGCTATTGAGCCTCAAAATTACTCTTTCCCTAGCAACTCTTCTCATTCCTTTTCTTTGTTTTTCCATAAGAAAGATGCATTCTCATCACTAATAACTGGTATATACTATCTTGAGGAGGACATTTAGTGATTTACATGTTATTATTTCTATGTTTTGTTGTTTGAATAAATTTTTGTATATTAGCTACGAAAAACAACCTATTCTATAGCTAATTGGTTGTTCCACAGCTACGTCCATTCTCTAACAGGTTGCAGGTGTTAGAAGGAGAAACTAACCACATGGGTAGCTTTGAAATCATCATGGCATGGACCCTGTCCTACTCATTCAGCCCAGGTCGACAAAGAAGATGGCATAAGACTACGGTTGATGGATAAGTCAGACACAAAGAGACCGAGAGTAACAGGACTCTATTTTGTGGTTAATTAATGCATTTCACAGTGATGGGAAGTGTTATCCAAAGAAACTACCTATACCTAGGAACTTCAATAGCCACTTGTACAAACGAATCCAACAAGCACCATGTCTTGGATTTATTTCTCCAGCAGCCAAGGAAGAAATTCCACATATCTGTCTTCTACGTGTTTGGCTGTAGCATGCGTTTCTCCACAAACAATTATACGACCTTTCTTATAAATAATTGTATAAGGGACCGAAGAAGTTAGTAATAGTTTTTATGTCAAATCCAAGTTCTAGACTCTATAATTTTTTGGCGTTTTGTGTCCCTGTTTTAATATGAGAAGGCCACATGTTTTTATGAATATCTGAAGGAGTTTTCTTGGAGTTGGTTGAGAAAGCATAGCCTAATCAGTTGCAGAGGGTCCCTGCACTAAATAAGCTTTCATTTTATTTATTTTTCTTGTTCTTGTTAACTATAAATTCATCATTTTATTTCTAAAACAATGTTTATAATCATTTTATTACGAACATTGTTTATAATTTAGAGCAGTCTCCATTAGCTCGATTTATTTTTAGTTCTTATCAATAGTTTAGAAGATAGTACTCAATAGTGTAATCTTGTTTCTTCAATTAAAAACTAACCTTTTTTCATGATTAGAGTAGGATTGAAGAATGATAAGGATACATTGTTGGATAGTTTACTTCATTCACTGTTTTGCTAGTTTAAATTCTCAATTAAACTGATCAGTGTCATTTAATGTCTTTGCCATTTCATTTTTAGTTTAAAATAATAACTCATGGTGTTAATGAATGTTTATGGAAAACCCTTCAAGTTGATAATTCACCCTTATCTAAGTGGTTGAACATTTCATCTATGTAATGAGTTATTTCTGCATCTTTGTATTTTCCTTCTCTTAGATTAATGAAGTACATAATTACTTAAATGTCATTCCAAGGAGAATTTCTCCCAAAACTGAGAGGTAGAGTAACCAAGTATTTCATTTAGTTTTATTTCTATAATTAGTTAAACATCAATTGTAAATTTCACTTTCAGTTTTAATTCATGATTTGGAAATAATGGTAAAATAAGAATAGAAACTTTGTTTTCATTTCTTTCTTAGCTTTGTTTCCATATCTTTCTTAGCTCTGTTTTTGTTTCTTTCTTAGCTCTGTTTTCATTTTTAGATTTTGAGCAGTCTTTAAGAAATTTAGATTTAGTTTTGATAACTTACATTGTAAATCATTAGGAATTAAAAGACTAGAAACCCACAAAACAACATAAAACATAAAAACAATGAAGTAAGAAGAGTTAGCTAGCACAAACAGTGCGCTACATTCATTAGTTTACGATACTCGGATTGATAATTTATATAGAGCAATTTAGGACACTAAATTGATCAAATATTTTGCCATCATTGCCAGGGAAGTGTAACTAGGTAGCCTTATCTCTTACATTAAAAAAAAAATGATATGCATAGAGAAAGAGACTCTAGGTGTAGATTTATAGCTAGGGGCAGAAGTTCAACTCCTACAACACCACCCACTCCATTAAGAAAAAGAAAAGATACACCTCCATCCCAAAGTCATACTCCCATTCATAGAACTCCTGAAATTACAAGCGCAGAAATCCAATCAAAATAATCTCCTACTTCATCTACCAAGTCAGTCCTAGAGGAGAAAATTCTTGAATCTCCAACAGAATGAATAGCCTTTTTCACCTCCATAGGAGAGCACATTTTAGTTGAAGAATTAGGAATACCTGGTGAGGAAGAAGAAGTAGAACCTCTCTCCCATATCCCATTAATGGAAGAACCTGAGAAGGAGAAAGTAACCTTGCAGGTTGAACCCTATACTAACTCTGAAGAAACTATAATGGCAGAAGAAGAACAAGATGGAGAACTCTCACTGTTTGGAGGAGGGGGTAGAGGAAGAGGTAGAGGAAATAATGGAGGAGGCAGAGGAAATAGGGAAATAGATAATTATTTTGGATTCCTTGTAGTGGATGAAGAAACAAATTCCACAATGAAAAATATCTCACCTTCTGTCCTCCCAAACTTCCATGGGTTAAAAGGTGAGGATCCTGAAACATTTGAAGTCTTGTGCAGAACCTATGATTATCTAGAAGACTCTCAAAAACTTAAGTTGTTCCCTTCAACACTGAAAGGATTTGCTTTGAAGTGGTTCATGGGATTAGTCACTCAGTCCATTAGAACATGGAAGGTCTTGAAGAAAGTATTTTTGGATAGGTATTCGGATTATTGCATGCCTACCAATCACAAATATGAAGTGTTCAAAATCATGCAAAGAGAGGATGAAAACTTAGAGGATTTGATTGAGAGATTCAACTATAATTTGAAGAGCAAAGATGGACAATTTAAATGAAGATACCTTAAAATCTCTTTTACTAAAATCCATTAGCGATGAATGGATAGATATCCTTAACATGATGGGGGAGGGAGATATCTCTCAACTTCCATTAAATGATATAGGAGAATTATGTGTTCATTTCTCAAGAGGGAAATATAAAACTGGGAAAGGTCCAAGAGATCCTTCTCTTGTTAGAGTAAACAAATCTGCAGCTAGATCTGTAAGTAGGGCAGAAATTGGTAATATGCTTGATGAATTTAAAATTGACATTCTAGGGAGTCTTAGTGAGCAAATAGACACCCTTAAATTACAAAACAAGTAGAAAACCAAGGCTGATGCTTTAGCCATTTTTTTTCCAAAATGCAGAAAAAAACATGCTCTAAGAGAATGTCCTTTGGATGCAAAATTTAAAAAAACTTGTATGATTTGCTCAGAAAGCCATGAGACCAAGGGTTTTCCTTCAACTCGAGGTCTTAAGACTGTCTTTCAAGAGGAAACAGTCCCAAATTCTATAGAACCTCTTTGTTTTGTTGCTAGAAAACCTTAGCAGGGGCCAAAAAATCAGGGATTTAACAATCAAATATATCTTCATCCCCCACCAAATTGGAATTCTTGGCAGCAACCTTGGCCTCAACCTCAATCTCAATCTCAAACTTGGCCTCAATCTCAATCTCAATCTCGACCGTGGGAACAAGGAGTACAAAATCCTTATGAGATATTTTCTCAATATTACGAATATCCTCCATCATATTAGAATTATTCTCCCCAACAAATTCCACAACAAAATCAATAGCCACAACTTCGAAATCAGAAACCTCAACTTTCATTACCATTTCCACAACAAAATCCACAGCAAAACCAATGTCCTCAATTGTTACTGCCATTTCAGCAGAAACCAAATCAGCTACCTGCCCAACCATTACCAAACCCCAACAATAAAAATCCTCAAAATACTTACATGGTGGAAGGACAACAATTTCTAGCTTATATGATCACTCCTCTAGATCTTAATGATGTTCAACTTAGATCTGGTAGGATATTGGAAAAAGAAAGACCTTCTGTAGTTATTCAAGGACAAGATAATTTTGAGGAATATTCTCTAAAGGTCAATAAAATTTTTGAGGGAACATCTCTCCAAAACTAAAATACTCAAAATTAAAAACAAAAACAACCAGTGAACTCAACTCCTATCATTGAGTAGCTAGTATCTACTTATGCAGCTCCTTTTCCTGTAAGACTACAAGTTGATAGAGGAGTAGAAAAGCAGATCATGTTGCCCAATTATGATTTTCTAGATGAATTGAAGAATGTTTGTATCAAAATTCCTTTGTTACAAGCCATTAAGGAGATTCCAATTCTAGCTAAAACAATAAAGGAGTTAGGTATAAAGAAACCAGGAAGAAAAGCAAAGAAACAAAAAGAATTCACCTGGTAGGAAAAATAATAGACATAATGATGGGAAAAATTTCCATACAAAAATATGTGGATCCAGGAAGTCTAATTGTGAAAACACACATCAATGGAGTTGAAATTCCAAATACATTGATTGATTTAGGGGAAGCAATAAACATCATGAGCAAACAAGCTATGGAGTAGCTCAAGCTTCCTAATCTTCTTTACACACCTACCTTACTACAACTAGCAAATAGATCAGTAATAAAACCAGATGCAGTGTTAGAAGATATTTTAGTATCCTTATATTCTTGGGAATATCGTGTTGATTTGATGATCTTAACTCCTAAGAACAATCTAGGAGGACATCCACTCATATTAGGAGTACCTTGGCTGTGTAGGTTTTAACCCCGTACAAAAATTGCCTGCATACGAATTCTAAAACACAGAAAATAAATAATGCAAGAGCAAAACACATAAAGCACATATACATAGATATTTTCCCCTAGATCCCAAAATCAGGACTACCAGCTTGATTTTTCATTATGTTCCTTTCAATGTTACAATACATATTTATACATGTCGAAGCATCCAATACCGTGGACCGAAAACCATCGCGTCCAAAAAACATGTGCGAAAATCATGCACAAAACCATAGGTGGGTCAACCCAACCTAACACAGGGTCGAAAACCAAAATTTCAAAACCCCTGTTAACTATGTGGAAAGAATATAACACAACCCAATAGGCTAGCCATAGCTAATGCTTTTATTAGCTATAGATCTGGTGACATGTATATTTCTGATGGTAATTCAACAAAAAAATTTACTCTATATCTTATAGCAAAATCAATCATAGAAATAGATGACAAAGAATGGATTGATGATGAAGATGATATTCAGCCTCTCTTTACTATTTCAGATATTAGTCAAGATCGTCAAATTTTAAATACATCAAAAAATTTTGAATCATCTTCAGAATATGACCATGAACAATTTCAAGAAAAACCTAGTGTTGAATATTTATCATCTAGGCAGATGTCTCTCTATTCTATGGAAGAGTTTAGTAGCTCTACAGTTGAAATTTTTCCAGGTAGGACATTCAACATAAACAAAAACGTGGAAAAACTACAACAAGAAGAGCTAATCAAAACATTACAAAAACATTCTGCTGCATATGCATGGGAATACACGGACATGAAAGGCATTAATCCTAAGACTTGTATCCATCACATCTCCATTAAGGAAAATTGTAGACCTATTAGACAACCTCAGAGAAGGATGAATCCAAATCTTAGAGAGATTGTGAAGGAAGAGCTCCAAAAATTACTGAATGTAAACTTCATTTACCCAATTTTAGATAGCCAATGGGTTTCTGCTTTGGTAGTTATGCCTAAAAAGAAGGTTAAATGGAGGGTATGCATTGACTATCAAGAACTGAATAAAGCTACCCTTAAAGATCATTTTCCTTTTCCTTTTCCTTTTATAGATCAAGTGTTAGATAGATTATCAGGTAAGAAGTATTTCTCATTCGTGGATGGTTTTAGTGGTTATAATCAAATTCAGGTAGCACTTGAAGATCATGATAAAACCACATTTACTTGTCCATGGGGAACATATGCCAACCGACTACTTCCTTTTGGTTTATGTTAATGCACCGACAACATTCCAAAGAGCAGTACTAGGAATTTTTTATGATCTAATACATGATTGTGTAGAGGTATATATGGATGATTTTACAGTCTATGGGAATACATTTGAAGAAGCTTTGGAAAATTTGGAAAAAGTTCCTAAAAGATGTAAAGAAGCAAACCTTTCACTAAGCCATGGAGAATGTTTTATGATGTTTACAGAAGGTATTGTTTTAGGACATCATATTTCAAGAGATGGGATTAAAGTTGACAGATCTAAATTTGAAGTCATCTCAAAATTATCAATTCTAAAATGCCAAAAGGATGTTAGGAGTTTTCTAGGATTTACAGGATACTATAGAAGGTTTATAGAAAATTTCACTAAAATAGCATCCCCACTCTTCAAATTGCTTACCAAAGATTGTGAATTCAATTGGAATTATAATTTCGAGTTGGCATTTGAAATCTTAGAAACAAAAAATTCTGAAGCACCCATTTTAAGAGGTCCAAATTGGAAACTCCCTTTCCATATTTCAACAAAAGCTTCAGATACAACTCTGGGAGTTGTATTGGGACAAAAAGATTTGATTCCTTATGCCATTTACTATACAAGTAAGAATTTGACTCCCACTGAGTTAAATTATATTGTGACTCAAAAGGAATTTTTAGCTGTTGTTCATGCCATTAACAAGCTCAAACACTATATAACAAGCTATGAAACCTTTGTTCATACAGATCACTCTACAATTAGATATTTAATGAATAAACCTATTACTAATGGAAGAGTTCCAAGATGGCTTTTACTTTTGCAAGAATTCAACATTATTGTGCTAGATAGACATGGAAAACAAAACACAGTTGATGTTTCTTGTCCAAGATTTAGAATATCAAAGAAGATTCTCGAGTTGAAGATAAATTTCCTGATGAATACCTTCTCGTAGTAACTACTCAAACTCCTTGGTTTGCAAATATTGATAACTATTTAGGCACAGGAAAGTTACCTTGACATTTGCTTCCTAGAGAGAAAAGAAAAATTATTGAGGTAAGTGCGAAATATTCATGGATCACTAACGAATTGTATAAAACAGGTCGAGATCTTATGATCAGAAGGTGTGTCAAGGAAGATGAAATGCCCAAGATTCTTAATGCATGTCATGATGAGCCATGTGGTGGACACTTTGCTGATAAGAGGACACCCTAAAAAATCCTTTCTTTAGGATATTATTGGCCGTTAATCTTCAAAGATGCGAAAGAATATGTTAGGATATGTGACAGCAACCAACGAGTAGGGAAACCTACTCCCTCAAATGAAATGACATTACAAATTTAGGTACTCATCGAACATTTTGAAAAGTGGGCCTTAGATTTTGTTGGGCCAATTAATCCTCCATCTAAGTAGAAGAAGTATATATTGGTATGAATTGATTATGTCACTAAATGGGTAGAGGCCAAAGCATTACCTTTTGCTAATGAAAAAATTGTAGTTACTTTTCTTTTTTAGGACATATTTACTCGTTTTGGTGTTCCAAGAGAAATTGTGACAGATCAGGGATCTCAATTTACATCTAACATGGTTGAAGGGCTTGTGGAAGAATACAAGATCAAACATAGGAAATATACTCCTTATCATCCTCAAGCAAATGGTCAAGTGGAATCTATAAATAAAGTGATTGAAGGAATCCTCACCAAGACTCTGCATATACATAGAAGAGATTGGGAAGAAAGGCTTCCTAAAGCCTTACGGGCCTATAGAACTACATGGAGGAACACAATGGGACATACACCCTATGAACTTGTTTACCAGAAACAAGTCATGTTCCCTATACAGTTCCAAATCAGAACTTTCAAGATGGCAGTCCAACTAGGACTAGATTTATCAGAGGCACAAAAGCATAGGCTGGAGAAATTAAATGAACTTGATGAAATCAGGCAAGAGGCAGTTCAAAGGACTAGTAAAGTCCAATAATAGAGGGATAAATGGCATGAAAAATATATCAATGACAAGTGGTTTCAAGAGGGAGAATGGGCACTATTGTCTAATTCAAAGTTTAAATATTTTCAAGGGAAGTTTCAAAGTCATTGGCTTCGGCCATATGAGATTGAAAAAGTCTTTAGTAATAGATCAGTGAGGATAAGAACAATAAATGAAAGTAAAACTCCTCTTCTTGGGAATGTTCATAGATTAAAGATATATTAGAAACCAATTTCAAAAGAGGAGTTCATTAAGATTTTCCAAGACAATTCTGAAATGAAGCTAGTGAAGAAGAATTCTTCTTCTCCACTAACTTAGTCTTTATTTTTCCTTAAAAAAAAATAAAAATTGTATAAGGTTGAAAACCAATCATTGATTGGCATACTTTTAAAGAAAATACAGGGCGAAAATTAGAGGTTTCTAACACCCTATATTTTCCATTTTCTTTCTGTAATAAGTAGTGACAAAAAGCTATAGCCACTCTGCAATTTAGATTATGCAAATTCATAATCTCATCTCACCTAATTCCATTTTATTTTTGCAGTTTCATGTCATCTCATTGTCATATTTCATCAATAATTTTTTTCTTCAATTTTTTCTCTTATAGCTTTCGTTCCATTTTCATTTCATTTATCATCTTGTCTTACATCTCATTTCATTTCACTTACATAGCCACTTCCATTTCATTCATGATCCATCAGCCATATTTCACCTTCTTTTTCACATTCTGCAGCTGATTCTGTTCTACAGCTACAATTTGTTTATCAGTTCAGGCACAAGTGTACAGCTCATAATAAAATCATTTATGCAGGGAATTGAAAAAAAATCAATCTTTGAAGACCAACCATGCTCAAGGTACCTATGGATCAACATCAAAAATATTAGCAAGTGAAAGCTAAAGGTTCCAAAGGAAAATGCAAAGATTTATTTCAAAAAGCAATTTGAAAACATAAGTTTGTATAGTATGTATAATCACATGTCTCCTTAATCGACCATCATTTGATTTGACCGCCACTATATCTCCGCCATATCTTCCATCTTTAATGATAAATAGTCTCAATTATTCTTTCCTAACAAATCTCCACTTCAAACTCCATAACCTCTACTCAAACAATCTTCCACAACTCCACCTGTTAACGGTCAAGATGACGATGTGACCTACCTATCTACGACTCTCTAAACCCTTACTGTCTATTTATTACACACAAACCCTTAATTTTATTTCTCTTATAACACACAATCATTTCATATAAACTCTCTTTCCATTTTCTATATACACAGTCATTCCATTTTTCATATACACATAGTCTTTCCATTTTCATATATACGCAGTCATTCCATTTCCATACGCACAGTCATTCCATTTCTTAAATAGCACTCATTTTATAGACAGTAAGAGTAATTTTGAAGGTTAACCGAAAATAGGGGATATGGGGCTTATTGTCAGGACAGAGCCCGTAGGGGTAAAGTATATGGAGGGGTATCCATAGCTTAAAGGGATGCTACAGAAGGCCGGATGGTTAAATTTTATTGATAAATTTGGCAACTACCACAAGGAAATTACCAGGTCTTTTGTAAGGTCATTTGATGGCACACAAGTGGAGGTAGGAGATATTAAATTTGCAATCACAGAATCCTTCATAGCAGAAGCAATAGATCTGCCGAGACAAGGTGAAAGATGGTTTAAAAACAAGGAATTTCATGGTGAATCTTGGAAAGTGATCCTTAGAAACCCAGGTATGGATGTCATAGTATTTAGGAAGGGAATTCCTATTTCAGCACTCAAGAAAAAATGGGGTAATATGCTATTGATATTACAAAAATTCATTACATGTGAAGGGAGATTTGGGTTTATGTATATTTAACATATACGCTTATCAATGAATTTCTTAGAAAATGGAGCCATCAACCTTCCCTTCTTCCTTCTAAACAGTCTAAGAAGGATGGCTACAAATGTTGAAAAGAAAATTGAATCCACAGAAACAACTATGTATCATCATGGATTAGTGAAAATACTAGTTGAATTCCATTTGAAAAGTATAGGGGATACCTGGGAAGGTTTCTTGGTAAGAAATGTTTTCCAGGATGCTCCAGAGTGACCTGAGGATATTCATGTTAAGAAAAGTAGAAGGAGAAAGACCAGAATTAACATTCAAAACAAATTTGGAACCTCCTCACAAAAGAATGATGCAGAGACAACTTCTAAACCAGAGGTTAGAAAGTAGACTAAACAAAAAGGAAAAATGAAAGAGAGAGCTGAAGAAATCAATGAAGACATTCCTGAACCTTCATCACCACAAGAAGATGAACAGTTACTCTCTGAAATACTGAAAAAGATTAGGGAGCAAGTCAAGAAAAAGAAGGAGATAAGGAAGAGGAAGAAGGACACAAGAGAAGAAACCATAAGCTTCCAAACCCTGAGAAGGAGCTCTAGACTCTAAGGTAAGGTGAGGAAGGTAACATCAAAAGCAACCCAGTTCATAAACTTAGAGGAAGAAACCCCAGTTAAATCTCCTGACAGTATTCACCTAAACACAGTCCACAAAACTCTCCTACACAGAATTTTGAAGGCAGCCCAAGCAGATCTTCTCTTGGCATAGATCCAATATAGCATCATTACATAGAATCACTCGAAAAGGAAAGTGCCTCAATGGATCCAGGATCCCCAGCCAATCTAGAACAACCTGTCAATCCACAAGAACCTCTTACTAACTCTCTCAAACATGAAATATATGAGTTAGAGATATTGAACAGGCATATCAAGAAAGAAAATGAAACCCTGAAGGAACAAAGCAAACTTGATAAAGCCATTCATGAAAATAAAAAACTGCACCTAGGGATATGGTACAAGAAGAATAGGAAGTTGAAGAGGAAAAATAGGAATTTGAGCGGAACACTTATCAACCTCAAATACAGACTTCTTATGAAAAAGCCCAGGATGGCAGTCAGTGCAAGGAGAAGTAAGAAAATGAAGTTGGATGTGCTAGCAGAGGTGTCAAAACATATGCAATAGGGGAAAGAAGTTCACGTTTTTTAAAATTGCATGAGGACATGCAATGCTTTTGCAGTGGGGGTATGTTGAGCCTCAAAATTACACTTTCCCTAGCAACTCTTCACATTCCTTTTCTTTGTTTTTCCATAAGAAAGATGCATTCTCATCACTAATAACTGGTATATACTGTCTTGAGGAGGATATTTAATGATTTACATGTTATTCCTTTTATGTTTTGATCTTTGAATAAATTTTTGTATATTAGCTACGAAACACAACCTATTCTTCATCTAACCGGTTGTTCTGCAACTACCTCCATGCTCTAACAAGTTCCAGGTGTTAGAAGGAGAAACTAGCCACATGGAAAGCTTTGAAATCATCATGACATGGACCCTATCCTATTCATTCAGCCCAGGTTGACAAAGAAGATGGCATAAGACTATGGTCAATGGACAAGTCAAACACAAAGAGACCGAGAGTAACAAGACTCTGTTTCGTGGTTAATTAAAGTGTTTCATAGTGATGGGAAGTGTTAATTGGAGAAACTACCTATACCTACAGACTCCAATAGCCACCTATACAAAAAAATCCAACAGCCACCATGTTGGGCAGAAGATCCCCCCATAGCTAGTTTTGGGGCTTAAAGCCCGAGTTTTGGTCATTGTAATGTAACGACCCCACAAAATGTGGGCGTGGAGTACGAGAGTCTAGGGTTGTCCACCCTAAAATAATTTAATTTAATATAGAATGTGGCGGCCTACCCAGGGTTCGCGGACCATGGGATTGTATAAATAGAGTGAGGCTTTAAGTGTAGAAGGCAGTTTTGGAGAGTCTTGAGAAGTAATATGGGTTTTGATTAAGGGATTAAGCTCTGAGTCTGTATGTCCGAGTCTTGGGTTGTAGTAGTAGGAAGAGGCTCTGCAGCTATGTGCATAGAGACATGGTAGTGTCCGTAGCTGTGTACACGGACCCCTGTAGTTGAGTGCGTAGGGTGGAGTTGGGATTGTATCTAAACAAAGGATTAATAAAAGATAAGTTGATTTTGGAATATTATGCATTTGCTCATAGATCTTTGTGTTTATGCTTCTGTTATTTTTATTCATCACTTTATCGTTTTATTATTGCATGCACTTGGTATGAATGTTGAACGGTTAATAAGAGTATTGGGTACACACAAATAAGTCAAGGTCTATAATAATAGCATAGTGAATATCAAATATCTAGAGAGCACATATTCGTGCTCTTTACAGGGCTGCGCGGAAGTAGTCGCACTAGTCGTGAAGGTTAGACGGCTGCGCGAGGTAGCACAAGCATGAAATTTGGGCTCGAGAACTTCCTAAGACCTCATCAAGACATCCCTAGACTGCGGAAACCTGGTTCCAGCACCCTCCCATACTACCTCGGGTGAGACCTCATTCCGCGCACCATGGACTATTGCCAAAAGGGCCAGCAGTTTCAGGATATATTTGGCTAAATCACTTTTGAATCTCGGTCAGGCCCCAACAAGCCAACAAATGGTTCCATTCTTGGGACCAGGATCTACCTAAGGGATGTTTGATGCCGTGCCTACGAAGGAAGAAATTGAAGAGTGGTTGGATAAAAAGCTTCACAAGTTCGTGACACAGGAAAAAGAAATCCGAGAAGAGGTGGTTGAATCACTATGTATATATGGAAATCCACGAGATCTTTTTCGTGTCCTTCCCTTTGGAACTGTATCAGTGGATCACGAGGTTAGCTGACAACGAGGGAAGGTACAAGCTCGATCAATAGATAGAGTGGACTCTAGAGTTAGTGCACAGACTAGAATCATCAGAAGATAAGATTGCACGAGCTGTGGACCATCGGCTCAACTGGCTAATAGGAGGGTTTCTCATAAAATTTGTGATAGACGTGACCTTGAGCTACAGTGAGGCGGAAAGACGTTTTCTCAAGGGACCGCGAGGTAAGTACATGAAATATTTGAATACCTAGATTAATATTTTGTTATGTGAAAAACGAGTGCTACGAATACATTAATGTTTGGAATGACACGGAGCAAAAAGGTCTACAAAGGTAGTGAGGAATTACGAAACAGTCCCTTAATTTCACCTTCACGAAAGAGTGAGGAATAGCTTGCTTGGGTCTCTCCAAGGAGTGCAGTTAGTTTGATAAGGTAGCACATTCCACAGTTACCATCACCACTTACGCCACGACTCACATCACCTCCTTCACCTCCATCTTCACCCACACCACCTCCACCAAACTAGTAGTTCAGTATGGCGAGTGCAATTAAGCTAACCATATTCAAAGGATAAGGAAATGAGGACCTGGATTAGTTCTAGTCCAAGGCAAGAGCAGTGTGGGAAGCACAAGGGGTTACAGATGATAACATTAAGAAGGTTGCATTGGTGAGCAGACTGCAAGATCGTGTGTTCACGTGGTATATCAAGCAATCAAATGATCACCCAAATGCAGGAATAGAGGAGATCCTAAATGTGTTGAATAGATAATTTAGCAAGCCGAAATCAGAGATGCAGTTGATCATCGGATTTAAGGAGACTGCGATGCTTCTAGGTGAGACCCCATGGGATCTAGATTAGTGGTTGAAGAGTATGATTCATGAGGCTAATATGATGCTAATATATGTGCAACACCGAGCGTGGTGTGTGGCGTCTTTGACACCCCACCTGAGGATGACGTTGTCATAGCAGAAGCTTTCAACCCAGGCCAAAGCATTGGAAATGGTGATGAGGTTGTATGAAACACCGATATAGGATCTAGGGCTAGGAGTTCAATAGATTCACACGCAGCTATAGAATCTCTGCCTGGAAATGCAGAGCTTGAAGCAGGATAGGGATCCGCGGCTGGAGGAGCGTCAGGAAGTGTGGTGTATGAAATGCAAAGGTCGGGGCCATGATAAGGATCATTGCTTGGTATTTGCGAACCACTTGGTAGGAGGGGGCCAATGCCATTGAGACCATAGGCACAAGTAGGGCCGAGTGCGACACCCCCGCTATGGTGCACGATCTATTAGATTGGAGGAAAATTCACAATGGACAATTGTCATCTGTTGTAGAAGTATACACAGACTCCGTAGTAGCTATTTTGTAATTTTTGTAGGTCGGTGGGCCACAACGAGCGTATGTGTCGCAGTTACGAGTTGATGATGGAGCGGACCCTAGCCTATAGAATGCAGACATAAACGCGAAGCCTCGACCCAGCCGCGGGGATGACACGCGTTGGATTTCAGGGGTGAGGTCGAGGATGAGAAGGGATGGGGCCAGGAAGGTGCCACGGATAATTAATTTGTTATAATTGCAGAGGACCGGGCCACTATGCCCACGATTGTACCAACTCAATGAGAATATCTTGTTCATATTGTGCTCAATTCCATCATGAAGAAGTGGATTGTCCTACATTGATCGCACAAATGCACGAGAAAGGAGTACTTCAGCCTACTCCGACTCAAAATATTCAAATGATGAGGTCTGAGCCACGCAAAGAAGACCTAAATTTGAATATGGTGCTTAGAAGCAGCGTGACCACAAGGGAAGATAAGGGAAACACCCTAAAGAAGATACATGGGTTCGAAAGGCTCCTACAAAGGAACCAGAGTTTTACTTGGAACACACAAAGGAGACATTTATGGAAGCTAAGAAGAGCTTCGCGGAGGCCTCTACTTCAGGTAGTAAGGATCAACTAGAGCCAGAGATGGATCCTTCTATGCTTACTACATTTTTAGAGAGATACATGAAACTTCTGCACGATAATAAGGCAGTTAAGGGACTACAAGAGTTGATCACCAGGTGCGTGGGATTAGGGGAACCACACGTAGTCTGGAGATTGGGGAAGCATGTATTGCGCACCGGGAGGAAGATGAGATTGACAGCGCAGATTGGTGAATATGAAATGGATCAGGTAATCCTATACCTAGGTTCTGACGTGAATGTGTTACCTAAAAAGACATGGGAACACATGGGCGTGCCTGCGTTATAGTGGTCCCCTATTCAATTAGAAATGGCGAACCAACAAAATATTCTGTCCATGGGGAGGTTGCAAGGGGTAACAGTTGATATCGAAGGCGCGAGCACGCAGATAGACTTTGAAGTGATAGAGATTTCCGATGACAACAATCCTTATTCCCTGTTGCTAGGAATAGACTGGGCCACTGATATGAATGGAGTCATCAACCTGAAGAAGCGGAAGATGATATTTGAGAAAAAATCCCTACACGTGGTAGTTCCGTTAGATCTAGCCGAAGGAATGTGCTACACTGAACCTGTGCACAATGATGACGGTGACGATGATCTAGATTTAATTTACTAGATAATGATGCAAGACCAGGATCGAGTGAACCCAATTGCAGATGGGAGAATCTCATGGGAATGTGACAGTTCTTGTACTTCGGATTCAGATGAAGAAGTAGAATGTTGGCAGAACCGGTTGCATGAAGTGACAACGCTGAAATGCAACATGATGATCAGATCACTGCAGTGCGTGACGATGGAAGCAAGGGAACTGCCAACTTATGATGGGGTAACAACAGTGGATGAATTCTTAGACATATTTGAAAGTGTAGTACTAGAATAGAAACAATAAGGTGTGCTGAAATGGGCATTGTGTGTGACACCTACACGATGGTGGAGTGCACATCAGAAGACTATTGGAAACTGACACGAATGTAGAAGACAGATGCCTTACAGTTTGAAAGCCCCCAGCGTCGAACAAAAGCTGGGCAGCCAAGATGATGTAGTTTTCATGCCCACCTATGTCGATGAGTGCAGACGGGTGTTGTGTAAACACATCCCACACTAAGGATCGACATTTGGAACCAGCTGCAGCAGCAAGAAATGCACTGTGCGCCAAAAATGTTCCACATAGAAGCACTCAAGAGGATACATCCGACTTGGAATAAGGTTCACCAGACCAGATGGACTGATTGGGACCAGCATGTACTGGCAGTTCGATGGGCCTCTAGGGCCATGTACAAGACTTTGAGCACGGAAATGATCCTAAAGATGACGGGTAGAGTTCGAGCCATAGGTTTGGGAGGAAGGAATCCTTGCATAAGTGGAATGGGTCGTAAGGACCAGGACGAAGGAATTTTGTTGCCGCATGGGATCAAACATTTGCAGATTCAGGAAGCCATTCGGCAAGGGCACTTGAAAATTTGTTAACTCGAAGAAGATCAAGTACGAATGAGGAAGAAAAGCAGGATCTTGGATGAAGAAATCAACAAGCTAGAAATCGAAACTACACAAGCAGGCTGCACCAAAAAACTAAAGCTAATAGAACAAAAAGTAGGCAGCCACACTACCGCATTAGAAGGATTTTGGGTTTTTCTACCATGGCTGTAGTCACATGTCACTTGACAAAGGGATTGGGGTCACACACCACATAAAGGAGAACGCAAAGCACTGACTAACATTAGGGTAAATGTGCGGTACCCACAAACTAGGATGGAAGGTGCAGGGAAGCCTCGGGTAGGTGGAGTAACCACCTGACTAACCGTAGAAAGCACAGTCTCAACACTCCAAGCAGTTGGAAGAGAGCACGAGATTATAAAAATGTCTGTAGGGGAGCTACGAGACATGGAAGTTGCACAAAGGATCAGTATGACGCATGGGTCACGTACGTGCACAGAGGGCCATGCTGTCGCACAAGAAGACTGGGAAGTGATCGTTGGGGTCATTATTCATGACAAGATATCTCATTTATGACAACAAGGAGTGGGCGGTAGGTAATTAAGACATGGCGATAGAACTCGATTTGAAACGTCTACTGCCAAAATGGCATTAATGAGAAAAAAAAGGGGGGAACGGTCGAATTTGAGTTTTGGCAAGCCTATAAACCCCAGAGGGTCCTCCATCAAACAACCCTTGTTGTCTTGAGAATTCAGTTATTGAGTATGGACTTTACGGATTTATAGGCTTTCAAAGCAAGTTCAGTGTTTGAAGCATTACCGAAAGAGATGTAGGACCTTCTGAGCAGAGCAATGTCGACCACCAAGGAAGCCGCCCCAAGCCCTATGTTACCCATGGGGGATGCGCCGGAAATCACAAAATCGCCCCGAACACCGAGTACTAAAAAGGACCGACAAGGAGCAGGACCGGTCCATATGTCCTTGCGCAACCCGTGGTTTGGTAAGATATCTATGGAGGAGAAGGGGAAATGGTTAATATTGATAGCGATGATGCGGAGGAGGATTTCCAGGTATTCGTAGAAGAGATTGAACTTGAGGTAGAAATGGAGTAAGACATCCCACCAGTACGCACCACAGCAACACTGCCCAAGTATGTCCCTCTGCAGAAAGGGAGGGTAAAGGTACCTAAAGATTTGGATGTCGTTAAAAGTGCACTCAAAACCTCATTCCTCCATGAGGGAATATTTTTTTAAGGATCAGCTGTGGGCCATGTATGCACGATGAAGTTTGAAGACTGGGACCTCGTGGATAGTGAAAATTTCCCTCATTTGGAAACTAGCTGACTGATAAAACAAAGCAAGGATGGGGTAGTTATAGAGCTGCAGCGACGAAAATGATTGCGTGGGGTGGAGGAGGTCAGCCTACTCCACCTCCTATGGATTCCACACTTTCATCGGGCACCAATTATGATATATTTCATCAGGTAACTGCTTTGCCTAGTGCACGATGGGTACTTGTGGCTGGAGCAGCCCATTCCCATCACAGCGGAGCTTATTCATAGGATTTGATGGCTTCCTTGTACGGGAAGGGACCCCACGGAAGTAGTTGGCACAAGCGGAGACATGGCAATTACAGAGGCCATGAAAAAGAAATATAAATTGGAGAAGAAGCAGAGGGGTTGCGTTATTACTAGCATTAAAAATAGAGGAGTCTGAGTCGCTACCCAGTTGGTGGCAGGAAAAGTGATGAGAAAATGTCAGGGCAATGAGGTACCAATAATGGTCATCGCGCTAGTCGAGCAATGCGCAGAAGGGGTACGGTTCAACTGGGTGCAGTTCCTTTCCTAGGAGTTCCTGATGAATAGTAGGGAGGCCCAGGAGTAGGGTAAGACCTTCCACTACATGTGGTTGCTCTTATCCATCCTGTTCGTGGCAAGAGAATTTCCTGCGGACAATCAGTTTCCTCCCCTTGACCAGTACTTGTCAGAGGAAGAAAAATATGTGTGGCTCTGGGTCACAAGGCACGCCACGCACATCCGTGAGATCAAGATCTTCTGGATACTCATGGAGGCGACTATATAGGTGGGGATCAACAAGTAGCTGCACCTATCCCCCTTAGTATATGACAATTTACAGATCTTTGCAGACTTTAAAGTTGATATTCATAATGTCTATATCATGGTATGAAAGCATCTCGAGCAGAAATGGACTGCACTCCCCTTCATCACAATTGATGACACTATTTTCGCGGTGCTCGACTCATGTCCACTGGAATGGCATGCACTAGATATAGAGGCATGTGATGAGACGACGATTCAAAAACAGAAGGATGCCACCAAGCTGCTAGCACAATAGAAGCGGAATGAGCAGCTAGCTGCAGAAGTTCGGGCTTCCCATGAGGCAGTGAATGCTGCTGGGGAAAAGGCAACAGTAGCACCAGCATCTGAGGCCACCACAATGCAGGAAGGAAGAGGCCCAAAAGTAACCACAAGCCAAGGGACAGATGACACGGCGGCAGGCACAGACCCACACATATCATCAACATAGCTAAGGTAGTCGCACAGTACGGAACGTTCAGTGCCCCGGAAGAAGACCAAGGCTTCCAAACTAGATGGGGAGCCTATTACACTGACTGAGGGTGACCTATATGACATCGATGACAGAGTTCATGAGGTCACCAGGGAGGTTCTCCAGGAAGCAATGATGAAGCAGCATAATATGTTGGCAGTGCTCAGGGTGCAACTCCAAGAACTTCAGGTGTGGCTCCTACAGTAGGGAACAGTAACCACGGGTACATCAGTGACAGAGAAATTAAGGCAAGCCAAAATTGTTAATACCATCACGCTGCCGGAAGGAGCACCGATCAAAGACAACAAGGAGGACCCAACCACGATAGGCCGGCTCAAGGGATTTGGCATAAACTTGGGTACCCTTCTGTTAGAGATATTATACCTACTGCAGGATGGAGTGATGACAGAGCTCCGCACTAGAGAAGGACATGCAGTGCAGATTCTTAGTGAATAGTGAATAAACATCGAGCACTTGAGCCTCCAACATGATGAAGCAGTAGCACAGACTCAGTAGTTGGAGAAAATCGTCGAGGAAGCATGTCACCGCATCCCTGAGCTAGAGATTGCGACAAACTTACCAATAGGTATGCGGATCCATAAACTGGTGAGTGGATTCCGTGAGGCCAAGGAGGAAGCAATGAGGATCCATCTAGACCTCAACCTACAGATCGCGGAACTGCGACTGAAGGCACAACCCTCTACACCCCTGTAAGTGAGAGATCAGTGCCACCGTGTCATTCAATCGAGGTTGGAAGTAATAGAGCGATCCATATAGGATTGCACAGGCTTGTTAGAGCAGTGACTCTTCACCCTTACTTCAGTGCAGGAAGACCCAACACTACATCGTGTAGAGACAGAAGTTCAGAGTTACAGCAGGCCTATGACAATGTCTGGGGGACTGCACAGATAGTTGCCTTACTCAGAGACTGGCCAAGATGAGGGAGGCCCAGGCTCTGAAGGAACAGGTGGACGCTGCGCATCAGAAAGAAGCATTGCTTAAAGCATGCATCCAACCTTGGCTCAGGGAAGCATTCATGGTCACCGCCAAGATCAAGGGCAAGCTGGCATAGATGCAAGGCATGTATGCACTCAGGCAAGGAATCACACTTAACAATGATTCATCAAAGAATCGTGCACAACTGATACAGCAGAAAATGGAAGAATGTGTTGTAGACATAAGCGAAGCACAGAGGTTGCTGGATGGAATCTGTAGGAAGATCACCACAACAGTCGAGTGACTCGGGACGAGTCATGATGATTGTGTTGGGGGCCTGTTGGGCAGCGGATCCCCCCATAGCCAGTTTTGGGGTTAAAGCCCAAGTTTTGGTCATTGTAATGTAAAGACCCCAGAAAATTCCAGCGTGGAGCGCGAGAGTCTAGGTTGTTCCCCTGTTTTGTTGTAAAACAACCCCCCATTTCCAAAAAATCTTTACATAAATTTTTAATAAGAAATGGGTCCCTTTAAATAAAATTAGATAAGGTTTGTGTGTCCACAAATAAAATTGGTATTAACCCATCATAACCAATAATCCTTATTAAAAGGCTTAATGTAAATGAATTATTTTATAAAGCCTTTTAAATAAAAATGAAGTGTTCCTTTAAAAATATTATAAAAGTTTTCGTTATTGTGATAAAGTGATTGGAGATCGCATATCGCAATAACAAAAGATACATTTGCAAAAACACAAAAAAACCTCATCCAATCTCTCTGATCTGAAAAGACAATCACAATCGGGAAATCGGAGAAGCCAAATGCCAAGCATACTAAAATAGAGCCCTTTAATTCCTCTGATGCGATAAAGCATATCGAAACCGGAAAATCATCAATGTCAACAATAAGCCAACACATGAACAAAGGGCATGCTCAAAACCTTCGATGCGATAAAGCATACTGCAATCAGCAATTGGCGAAATCACATTGACAAAACAATAAAGCCCAAGCCAAGTCCCGATTGTGATATATTAATTAGGCACGCATCTCAAAAATATATTTAAAATGGTTTTCATGCATTGTATCACCTTTCGGTGATCAAAGATATTTAAGGCAAGTCTTAAAGCCTTTCCCTTGACATTGCTGATCATCGATTTGCGATTTACCACTGGTCATCCATCAGAGAAATCTAAGGTATGCTTGATTTAATCATTCGACATATGAGCGACATGATGCGCATTTAAGATCTTATTTACCATGATTGACAAGTTAAACGACTATTCAATGAAGAAGTTAAGGGTAGATCTTTTATTTATATTTTATCCGTAGTAATCTTTAAATATATTCCATTATCACTTGCCAATCGACGTAACTTTTTTTTTTAATTATCATGTTGGCCTGTAACAGCATTTCTCTGTATCACGGTTTGTAACTACTTGTGCAGAATTCCTTTGAAACCAAAAATCTGAAGAAAATGGGCAAGAAATCAAAGAAGTCTGCAACAACAGCTCCTCGAGTGAAAGATCCAGGACCAAGCAGAAAGGGATTAATATTAGATACGACGTGTCTCAGACTGGAAAACACTAGCTAGGAGAGTATCTATAATCTAGTTGAAGTAGAAGTGCTCGAAGAATTATCGGAAGAGGCCATGGCTAATTCGACTAATAAGTCTGAAGGAACTCTTAAAGAATTGGCATGCTTTTTTCTTCACAGGATAGCAACGCTATCTAAAGTCCTGCCATATACTGACATGGTGAAATGGGTGGTAGAGAAAATTCTAGTTACAAACAGAACCTTTTACATAGCTGACGAGAGGATATTCGGCTTGTTTCAGCCTGATGATCTAAGGAAAATGTATCACTTACCTAAGCCTGAGAAGCAATACAACAAAGCATTCCTAGATGCCTTTGCAAAGGAAAATGAACAAGAGTCAGCCTCTATTAAGCAGTGGAGACATTTCCTTGAGAAGCACAAACACGAGTCATCAGGTAAGTACTTTGTAGACTCATTGGCTTCTCCTTACTGTTATGCTGGAGCTATCATGTGTAGAATGTGGGGAATACATGATTCTGTTAAATTCACTATAGAAATGGTCCCTCTAATGGAGGCTAGAATCAACGGCTATGCGATGGATTAGATGAATATTTTTTCTGATAAACTAGCCACAACAATTCTAGAGTATAGAGCAAATGTATATCAAACTACTAGGACCATTCCCCCATTCTATTACAGTGCATTCATTATGGATATTGTTTGTTTCAATTCTGAATTTCCATTGCTCGGGTGGAGATGGACCCCCGCAGACCCTAAACCAATCCATATCTATCATGAGCAGTTATGGAAGGCTGATTACAAAAATCATCTGTATAAAATCTGCAACGGTTTTATTTTACCTATTTAATACTCTATTTTTAATAAGCCTGCTCCCAGGATATTCTTGGAAGAAGAAACAGATTTGACAGTAGTAGGCAGTTGGTTTGGGGAGGAAAAATTTACTTATATAAGGCTTTTTGGTAGCCTTACTAAACCCCATGTCCTTCGCTTATATGTGCCTGATAAACTGTTAGCTCGGGAATTGGCTTATCAAATAACAATAGATGGGAAATCTAAACCATTAGAAATTCCAAGAAACAGGTATGGTCTATATTCCCTTTACGATACGGCATTTTCACTCTTCACGATTACAAGCACGCAGAGAAGGAGACAGAAAAAATGCAAACGCTGAAGCTTGCCACAATTCCTAATAGGCAGTATGATCCCAGAAAGGTTTCCTACAATGTTCTCGACGAATCCAAACTTGCCAAATTTGATAATGAAGATGATGACTTTGATGATCTATTTGCCTCAACTGAATCATTATTCCAAGTTAAAGCATTAGCTAGGATCAAATATCAATATGAAGGGCTAGAAATGTTTAATAGGCTTAGAAAACAGAGGTTGCAAACTTTGCCTTTAGACCTCTTAGCTAGAGCTCCTATAGTCTAGCCATCTGGTCAGGCTAAAAAAATAGTTACTGGTAAGACCTCTGATGTGGAAAAGGCCTCCAAAAAAGAAAAGGCACTAGAACAAGATCAGGAACAGGAAAAAGATAGTCAACTCCTAGATATAGATACTCAGATTGATCCCAAGCTACTTAAGGAGTGGCAACAATTCAATTCAATCATAAGCAATACTGAAAACTTATAGGGATTTAGCACGCCTAAAGTGACAACTGACCACAAGACAAAAACTAATACGGTTTCAATTGAAGAAACTAGCAGCCCACCCATCACCCAAAACGATATGGAGATAATTCCAAAAAATCCATTCGATGAAATCATTCTGCATGTAGAAGAAATACCACCTTTAGATGTCTTCTATAGCCCTAAGCATAGGGTTGTAGTAGAAAGACAGGAAAAAGAGAAATCTTGATCAATCTTCTTCTTTACCTGCATAGACGAAGTCAATCCTTCCGAAGACCTTACAAAACTCTCTCAATATGCCGGGGCATACTCGGCAGCTACTATGGATAAACCATCGGAAGTCATCAATTTACTCAAAGAAAAAGATCAGACAATTGTTTCGCTGGAAATACAGGTATCCGAAAGGTAACAAAGGATATAACAACTAGAACAACAGTTAGCAACACAACAGCAATTAAACAAACAGCTAAACGAGCATTTGCTCAAGGAGAAGTAGAGGATGGATCAAAGTGCAGTTCAGAAACAAAAAGAAGTGTCTGAAGACAATGAATGAACAGATGAGCAAAACAAAAGATGAACAAATTGCTCAACTGTCACAACAAATAGAAATATTCAAATGTTTTCCTCAAGTAGCAGAGTTTAAATCAGAAGCTATCCAGATCAATAAGGCATTGATTAATCAATTGAATTTTCTATGTCATAATATTTCTCTTGCTCAACCCCTCTGTGAAATTTCTTCATCAATGATTGATAAATCAATTGATGCAAGGAAAAATTTGGAGCAGGTCGATTGAGCATTAACAACGTTTCTTTCTTGGCAAGAAACCAAGGAAGGACAAGATGCAAACCTGCCTCAAATTTTGGAATCGCATAAGGAACTTATGTTCCTAGAATGGCAACCTCAATTGATGAAAGTGGAGAGGGAAACTTTAAGATGTAGATCGGTGACTGGTAATTTGATTGAATTAACTCATGATACTCTTTATCTATCTAATTTGATTTCAGAATGCACTCCAGGGAAACTACCATCAGCCAAAGCATTGGAGCAAACATGCAAACAGGAATTGGAAAAGAAGAAGAGATTGATCACAAGCATCCAAAGTTTAACTTGGGACACCTTTTGGTTCTTCCTGGTTAAACCACATAGTCAAAAGGCAACAATGAAATGTTTAACCGATGCAATCGGTTACATGATTCCCAAAATTAATGATGCTACATATTCAACCCAACTGCATTCACATATGAGTCACCCTCCAGAATTGCAACCAATGCTCGCTATATGCCAGCTCAAGCCAAAGGATAATCAGCCCAAACAGTGAATTGTTCTACCTACTACAAGCATGTTTGTTTCAAGGAGATTTTCATGATTTGGTTATACCAGCTCACAACATTTTTATTTCATAGTTAGTTAGTTTAGTAAGTATTTATAGACCCTTTCATTATTTTAGAAAGGGTCCTCAATTTTTGTATCAAAACTTGGATCGGGAGTTTAACTATTGTGCTTCCGATATATATATTTTTTATGAAGACTGGACCTATATTTTGAATTTTAATGAAGAATGCTTTGATGAGATATGCCCTATTGCTTTTTGTCAGAGTATTTCTAAGTTGAAAGACAGGATTTGAATGCGATTGATATCAAAGGGGATTCAAATTACATATGATACTATTATCTATGTCTTTGCTCCTTCTTTCATATGAATCGGTGTTTATTCAATTATTGCTATCATTTGATATATGTATGTGTTTTAACAACAGTCCTTTTACTTATCACTATCGAATGTTTAAGGAATGTTATTCTTTGAATCATATTTATGTCAATGATATATGAACAATACTGTAATTTTGTTTTAATTATTACTTTGTTCAACTACCTGAAGAAAGTAATTATGATATGAATGAATGTTTATATTTATAAGTGGAGTCATCTATATGCTTACTTGTAAATAAGAATTATCAAAAGTTACACTAAAATGGAAATTTCCCGGGATAGATTAGTTATTTATAATTTTGCATTTTAGAATAAATCATCCATCATTATCATTAGATAATAGAAAATCAATCACTTATCCATCCTATTTACAAATCATTGGGAAACGGGTCCCATTATATCCAGTTATAGCCATCACACCAAACGGAAAAGGAGCTGCCATTAAGGTCCGGACCGGGTGGTTTTCCCCAATGTTGATGTAGCAATTTTCAAGGCATCAACATCACCCTAAAATAATGTAATTTAATATAGAATGTGTCAGCCTACACAGGGTCCGCGGACCATGGGATTGTATAAATAGAGCGAGACTCTAAGTGTAGAAGGCAGTTTTAGAGAGTCTTGAGAAGTAATATTGGTTTTGATTAAGGGATTAAGCTTTGAGTCTGTACGTTTGAGTCTCAGGTTGTAGTAGTAGGAAGAGGCTCTACAGCCGTGTGCACAGAGACCTGGTAGAGTTCGCAGATGTGTTCATGGACCCCTACACCTGAGTGCACAGGGTGGAGTCGGGATTGTATCTAAACAAAGGATTAATAAAAGATAAGTTCATTATGGAATATTGTGCATTTTCTCATAGATCTATGTGTTTATGCTTTTGTTATGTTTATTCATCGCTTTATGGTTTTATGATTGTTCACGCTTGGTATGAATGTTGAATTGTTAATAAGAGTATTGGGTACACACAAATAAGTCAAGGTGTATAATAATAGCTTAGTGAAGATCAAAGATCTAGATAGAACATCTTCGTGCTCTTTACAGGGTTGTGCGAAAGCAGTCGCACTAGTCATGAAGGTTAGACAGCTGCACGAAGCAGCGCAGGCACGTACGTTGGGCTCGAGAACTTCCTAAGACCTCATCGACACATCCCTAGGGTGTGGAAGCCTGGTTCCAGCATCCTCCCATACTACCTCAACTGAGACCTCAGTCCGCACACCCCAGAATATTGTTGAAAGGGGCGGTAGTTTCGGGATTTTTTTGGCTAAATCACTTCTAAACCTAGGTCTAGCCCCACCAAGCCAACACACCATGCCTTGGATTTATTTCTCCAACAGCCGTGGAAGAAATTCCGCATATTTGTCTTCTACGTGTTTGGCTGTAGCATGCTTTTCTCCATAAACAGTTATATGGTTTTTCTTATAAATACCTATGTAAGGGACTGAAGAAGTTAGTAATAGTTTTAATGTGAAACCGAAGTTCTAGACTCTGTAATTTTTGAGCATTTTGTGTCCCTGTTTTAATATGATAAGACCACATGCTCTTATGAATATCTGAAGGAGTTTTCTTGGAGTTGGTTGAGCAAGCGTAGCCTAATCAGTTGTAGAGGGCCCCTGCACTAAAGAAGGTTTCATTTTATTTATTTTTCTTCTTCTTGTTAACTATAAATTCATCATTTTCTTTCTAAAATAGTGTTTATAATCATTTTCTTACTAACATTTTTTATAATTTAGAGCAGTTTCCATTAACTTGATTACTTTTTAGTTCTTATCAGTAGTTTAAAAGATAGAACTCAATAGTGTAATCTTCTTTCTTCAATTAAAAACCAACCTTGTTTCATGATGAGAGTAGGATTGAAGAATGATAAGGATACATTGTTGGATAGTTTACTTCATTCACTATTTTGATAGTTTAAATTCTCAATTAAACTAATCAGTGTCATTTACTATCTTTGTCATTTAATTTTTAGTTTAAAATACTAACTCATGGTGTTAATGAATGTTTATGGAAAACCCTTCAAGTTGATAATTCATCCTTAACTAAGTTATTGAACATTTCATCTATGCAATGAGTTATTTTTGCATCTTCGTATTTGCTTTCTCTTAGATTAATGAAGTACAAAATTACTTAAATGTCATCCCAAGGAGACTTTCTCCAAAAATTGAGAGGCATAGTAACCAAGTATTTCATTTAGTTTTATTTATGTAATTAGTTAAAAATCAATTGTAAATTTCACTTTCAGTTTTAATTCATGATTTGGAAATAATGGTAAAATAAGAATAGAAACTTTGTTTTCATTTCTTTCTTAGCTCTATTTTCATTTTTATACTTTGATCAGTGTTTAAGAAAGTTAGATTTAGTTTTGATAATTTACATTGTAAATCATTAGGAATTAAAAGACGATAAACCCCCAAAACATCATAAAACATAAAAACAATGAAGTAAGAAGGGTTAGCTAGCACAAACAGTGCACTACACTTCATCAGTTTATGATACCCGGATTGATAATTTATGTAGAGCAATTTAGGACACTAAATTGACCAAACACAAGTAAGAAAAGAAAGGGTGTGCAAGAGGAAGCTAGGACAATGACAAGTAAGGACAAAAAATATTCGTGGATCATAGCTAATGTGTTGCATGTGTGATTTAATCACTTATTTATGGATGCATGTTATATGGATGTGATTCCCTGGTTATGTGTTGTCATTGGTATGGATATTTGCCTACATTGACAGTGGTTTCAAATTTTCCTTGACATTTCCTGGATAGCCATGGTGTTGTGCATTTCCCATTTATTTTTCTATTGGTTGTCTAGTTCTCAATGGATATGGGTTAGAACAAGAACTATGGAAGCCCTGGAATGTTTTGGGTTGAGTTACTAGTTCCTAGAGCTTGCAAGTTGGGACAAACTCTGTAGATCCTCACGGGTTGGGTTACTAGTCCCTTGAGTTGCAAATAGGAACCAATGCTCTGGATCCCTAGAAGGATGTGGGTTGAGTTACTATTTCTTGGAGCCTTGGATAGCATGGGTAGAGACTGATCTAGTTGATGTTAGTGATTTACAGACCATATAGTTGACATCACTATGGTGGAGGGTCAAGGTGGTTTTTCCGCTATAAGCCTTGATTTGGCTTTGTTTTTGTTTAGCCCACAAGATCCCACATTCATTCTTAGAATATGTGACGGGGGTGATTGGATGAAAGAGAAATTTGGTTTAGCAAAATATATTGGTCGGGTGGTACGTGGAAGTCCCTGACTTAGTTGACATCTTCACATGTAAATATGAGATATTTTCCTATTGTGATCTATAAGCATTTGTAGTGACTATGGTAGTGATTTTATGGCTGATTTGCCATGGTTTCCATTATGTTTATGTGCTCGTTATATACCTTATTATATGATATTCTCTAACTATGCCTCTTGTTCATGTTTTTAAATTATATGAATGCATGGACTAACAACTGTTGTTGTAGCTAGCTATAGAGGTATTGGAACCTTCTTGTTGAATATTACATGAAATTCATAAGTTTACGATCAGATATGCATTCATGACCTGTAGCTTACACGTTTACCATATGTTTGATGAAATGAATATCATGGATTAGGCATGTTGAGGTCAAGTTCTTGACTGAGGTCTAAATGGTTACTATTATTAGCATCTTGAATATGTTTGTGTAAAGTTACAAGTACTTTTGGGCTTTGGTATGGAGGATAGACTAGAAAAGTGGCTAAGATCTTGGAACCACTCGCATATAACTAGATTTTTTGGGGCATAACCACATGGAAGTAGACATATGCATGTAGTCGAGATGTCATAGCCACACTAATGTTGTGTTCTGTGTGCCGTTGGGGAGTTTTCCTTGGGAAAATAACTCTAGCTTAAGGTTTGATCACCTAAAGTGGTTTGTAGGCTCCTCAGTGGTTTGTAGTCGATGAAGGATGTTTGTAAGTTGTTAGTGTGTTAGACCCACATCCATAACTAGAACTTGGAGGTTGGGTCAAGTCATAGTGACACTCATCTCATATCTACCCTAGAGAGCTTGTGAATCTATGTAAATGTGGGAGGGCTGGTTAAACAAATCAAGGTAAAAGAAAGAAAAACTCCATATGCATTGAGTAGAAGCTTAAATCAAATCTGTGAGATCACTATCACAGTGATAAAACAAACCCTAATGAATAGATCAAGACTTCAACCTTAGAAGAACCAAAATATTGAAAAATACAGGAAAAAATGAAAAACAGAACTGGCTCAATAGAAGGATCAAATTATTCTTTGAATATGGATGGTTTTTTTTATTTTCAAAAATAGAATTTATATCCCAAATGTGCATAGAATTAAATGCCGAACCCTAGATGAGCGTAAGAAGAAAACATTTTCATCTCATCGAGGCTGCGAATAACTTGTTACAACAATTAGGAAGGAATTCTATTAGCTAGGAACAAAAGAAGTAGTTAAGTATTTAGCAAAATGTCGAGAGTGTAAAACAATTAGGGTGGAACACTAGAATCTTGCTAGGTTACTAAACCCTCTACCTATTCTTGAATGTAAATGAGAAATTATCTCTTTATATTTTATCATAGGGCGACCTAGAACCACAAGGCAACATGATTATATAATGGTAGTGGTTGATAAACTATGTAAAAAAACCCATTTTGTTCCTGTACAATCAACGTTCACATAGATGAATTTTTTTGGATGGACATTTTTACACTGTATGGATATGGAGAATAATTATTTTTGACAGAGATGTGAAGTTACATCAAAATTTTGGAATGATTTTTTGACAGGATTTGACACACAATTGAATTTCATTACAACTCACCATTCTCAAATGGATGAACAGACTAAAAGAATCAATGATATCCTCTACTAGATTATTCACATGTATGCAATAGATCAATCCATTAAATCGTTTGACTACTCACATCTACTTCAATTTGCATATAATAATGTCTATCAAGAATATCTTGAAATGATTCCCTTTGAAGTTCTTTATAGATTAAAGTGTCATACTCCATTGAGTTGGAGCCAACCATAAAGACGTAATTTAAATAAAACTCAATATATATATACAAGTTATGCGGATCAAAAAAGGTTTCACAAATAATACAATGTTGGGGAACATGTTTATATCAAATTCATATCAAAGAGGAGCACATTGATATTGGGAACATGTGCTAAATTAGCACCGAAGTTCTGTGGGACATTTGAAATACTAGCTATAGTAGGACTAGTGCCCTACTAGCTAATAGCACCAGACCACATTATAGTACATAGTGTGTTCCATGTATCATCTCTAAAGAAATGTATTCATCATTCACATCATGTTATTGATTGGAAAGTGTTCCAAGTCAAATCAGAAGGTGATTTCTAGGTTAAGACTCTGCGAATTTTTTACACGAGGTAAAATTCGATCCAGGATTTCTCCATCACCCAGGTTAAAGTGCAATGGAATAAATTCATCCCTAAGGAGGCCACTTGGGAGATGAAAGAGAAAATGCATGGAGGATCTCATTCACTTCTTTAAAAGTGAGGAATTCATAGGAAACACCAAGGACAATGTTCAAATTAAGGGGGGGGGGGGGGGGGGAGATGTAGTACCGTTGTTCCAATTTATTTTATAGACTTTATTTCTTTATACCTATCTGTAAATATTTAGCTTGGAGATAATGGTTGTAGGGCCAAGAATAAATTCGATTGACATGTGTAAATCATTGTGTATAATAATAATTAAATGTTTTCACTTGGAAATATAATGGGAAACAACATGTGAGTATTTTGGGCTTCTTTTTTGTTAGAATAACTAATAAAGTGGTTGGGTCCAAAGTAGTGGGAAAAAAAGAAGAATGTGACAGTTGTTGTTGAGCCTCCAATTTGTCTGGATTTTCATGCTTTTGATCAATAACTCTATGCATGTACTAGGGGTTTATAGTCATTATTATTATTATTTTTATGCACTATTGGGATATTAACTAGAGGCATTCAAAGGAAACATTTATTAATTTATGAATTCTTCTTGTTTTTTTATTTTGAAGGGTATTTAATGTAAAAAAATATCATTAATATAATAGGCTCTCTTTGTGGCGGGTGAACTGTTCATGTACTAGCAGTTCTTGTACTAGCAGTGCAGGAACTGCAATGTTCTCACCTCGTTTTTTTCCAGATACTACTGGCCTTGATTATGCACTAAAAAGGGCATTGTGTGCTTATGCTTATTACAACAGTCATCATTGATTCAATAAAAAATGCAGTTTATCAACCTCAGCCTGACTTCTATTGGCACCGTTTCCCTGATGGAGTACCAATCTATAATAATGTTACTGAGAACGTTATATGTCATGGTGATTTGAAAGTCATAAAGGAATGAAAGTCATAAAGGAAGGGCATAAGAGCTTTCCCAGTGGACATACATCATGGGCATTTGCAAGCTTAGGATATCTCTCATTATATCTTGTTGCAAAGATTAATATGTTTGACCATTGAGGACATGTTGAAAAAATCTGCATTGTTTTCTTTCCACTCTTAGCAACTTCGCTCATAGGATCCGATGAAGGTGTTTGCACAAATGACATGGTTTTTGCCTTGGCCAATGGTATATCTGGAGCCAAGGAAATAAATTCACTAAAATATTTAGAGGCCCAACAACTACAAGAATCTCTCGATGCAGAATCAAAGGCTTGGCGAAGTCAATAACATCAGATGTAATTTTTAAGGGATCAAGTTACAATAATAGAGGTAATAATTTCGCAGGTTTACACTTGGGATGTTCACCAAATGAGAAAACAATGACAACCAATGCGTGGAGCTAAATTCAAAATACTTTTAGAAACCACAGATTCATTAGCAACATGATTAAAATACATACACTTAGCAAATGCATCCTCCACCCATTCGAACTCAGTGAAAATCAATTTTTTGATATTTTGGTTCTAAATAAATTGTAACTCTAAACTTGTATGCCTGTTATCTATAGATTCAAGTAATTGGGGTAGTGTTGCTGCTATAAGACATAGGGTTGTGCATTGAAAAGGGGATCTAGATCTAGCATTGTATTTTACAAATCACATTTCTTTACAGAATAGGGGAATTGGTTTCACTATGCAGGAAGGGAGGAGCCTATGTGCCCAATGGGAGGATCCCTGGAGGGGACCACTACAACCCAAGATTATGTTTTTCAACAATTATGTAATAGGACTTCGAGATTAATATATTATGGCATTCTATTTTCCATTTATGTTTCTTCTGAATCTCCTAGCACTGTGAGTTAGCTGCTGCAAGGGCAAAGAGCTAGATGGTTTGATCCTCCTCCCCCTCTCTCTCATGGTAATAAGAAGGTTGTCAACTTTTCTAGTTTCTCATTTCCCCCTTTGGCTTTTAAGGTTTTAAGTAGAGGTTTAAATTTTGCCTTGGCCCCTAAGAAGATCTTGGTTGATGACATTATTTGTGACATTGTGTTTGGGATTCGTGGTTTACCTGATAGTATTAAGAACACTATTAGGCAGGATTGTGCCGTGGTCCTTAGGAAAGCTAAGCCTCCTAAGAGCAACCTTAGCAGGGACGAATTTGAAGCTCTAAAATCCTTGAATCAGAACAAAGATATTGTTGTTCTGAAAGTTGATAAAGGTGGGGTTGGTGTCATTCTTAACAAGGAAGACTACCTCAGTAAAATGTTGGAGCATCTTCATAATAGTGGGAGCTATAAGAAGCTTCCCAAAAACCCGTTAAAGAAGATCTCCAGGAATGTGGCCCTTGCCATCAAATCCAGTAGCTCGGTGGGTCCCCTGCACAGTAAGCTCATTGAGAGTAATCCTATCACTCCTAGAATCTATGGTCTCCCTAAGATTCATAAGGAAGGAGCTCCCCTTAGGCCCATAGTCAACACCATTGGGGGTCCTACCTATCTTCTGGCGAAGTTCCTTGCCTTGAAGCTTAAACCCTTAGTTGGTCGTACAAGGTCCTTCGTTAAAGAGTCTGCTTATTTTATCGAAGAGCTCAAATACATTAAGCTGGACTCTGGGGACATTCTGGTCAGTTTTGATGTGGTTTCCTTGTACACTTGCATCCCTATAAATGAGGCCATGGAAGTAATCTACCATCTAACTGATCCCGATACTGCTCAGTTGGTTGAGATCTACCTCACTTCGACCTTTTTTTGTTTTGAACTTGAGTTCTTTGAGAAAACCAGTGGGGTTGCCATGGGCTCACCCCTTTCCCCTGTTGTTGCGAACCTTTTTATGGAGGATTTTGAATCCAAGGCTCTTAGCTCAGCTTGCCTCCTGCCTAAGCTTTGGAAGAGATATGTAGATGACACTAATGTCGTCTGGTCTCATGGCCAAGAGGAGTTAGACCTCTTCTTTGAACATCTCAATAGTCAATCCTTGGCCATTAAGTTCACAAAGGAGCCGGAAGTTGATGGTTGCCTCCCTTTTATTGATATTCTTATCTCTAAGAATAGTGATGGTTCCCTCTCCCACTGGTTGTTTCATAATAAAACTCATACGGAGCAATATCTTCATGCTATTTCCCACCATTTCCTGGCTCAAAAGTTGGGGGTTCTCAACACCCTTGCTACTCGTGCCTTAAGGATTTCTGATGAAAAGAGCTTCGAGGAGGAGAAATCCCGTCTCTTTGATGTCTTTGTTGAGAATGGTTATAGTAGGCACTTAGGTCAGAAGGCTTTCCTCAAAGCAGCTAAGAATTCAGTTGCTAAAAGAGATAAGAAGGAGAGGATTCCCGGTGTCCATCTTTCATTTGTTCAGGGGACTACGGATAAGATTACGAGGATTCTTAGGAAGCATAATGTTCCCTCAACCTTTAGACCTCTCAACACCATCCGTAAGTCTCTCAGATCTATGAAGGATCCCATCGACCCCAAGGACATGAAAGGGGTTTATATTATTCCTTGTTCTTGTGGGACCCCCTATATTGGTGAGACTGGGTACTCCATTAATCAAAGGATTGGTGAGCACGCAGCTAACCTTAAGCATAGGATAGCCAAGTCTTATGCTGTAGCAGAGCATGTTGAGAAAACCAATCATCATGTCTGCATAGAGGAGGCCAGTGTGATTGCTAGAGTGTCCCAATTCCATCACCAAAAATTTAGGGAAGCGCTTGAGATTGAAAAAATGCCGAACAATCTCAATAGAGAGGATGGCTGGAGGATCAGTAGTTGTTGGGTCCCAACCCTCTCCTCCTAGTCATGGTCTTCTTGCCTTGCCTTCCCTTTTTACTTTAACCTAGACCTTTTATTTTAAATATTAGCATATTCTTTCTAACCCTTAAATTACTTTAGTATTTATATATTTAACCAACTTTCATAGATAACTATTTAATTAAAATTAGTTTATTTTTAACTATTTTATATTAATATATTTTTTAATTTCTTAAAGGTATAAGTTACTTTTTAAATAAAATTATATAACCCCTATTTATATATTTCCCTAATATTTATAACTTTTATAACTAACTACACTAATATTTAGATTTAATAACTTGGATTTCTTACTACTAATTTAGATTAATTTATTTTATTTATAATATCATTAGATTACTCTATTAGCATATCCTTAAGTTACCCTATTATTTATATATATTTGTTGAACTTCTATAAATAACTATTATTTATATTAATTTAGTTCATAATTAATTTAATATTTATTTATATGTTAATATATGGAGCGCCCCTTTGACTTATGTTTGAATCTAGATATTTAGATATATTTATATATTTAACAGTTTTTATAACTAACTTACTTTTAATGTATATTAGTTTTGGTTATAATTTATTTTGTTTTTTATTTTTTATTTATTTATTTTTAATATATATTTATAATTATAAATATTTTTTTCCAATATATTTATAATTATAAATGGACCATTTACCTTTGTTCTAATAAGAATCTAACTAACCAAGGTTAATTTTGAATTAAATAATGGTTATAACCCTAATCCAGTCCTAACTAATCCAGTCAAATCAAGCCATTGTCAATATAGCCATTTTATAGCCGTTGGCGTTTATGCTCTATCTATTTAACATGCAAAGCCTGATCTGCTCATTCAACTTGTCTTGATGATGAACCACACTAGTTGGTTCGAAACGCGTCAACAAATGAAATATATTGTGATTTACACTGAAAAATCTCTCATAAAATTAATATGGATCACAGAAGCCTCAATTCAACAATGTGCTATCGATCTTAACAAGTAGTATCAAAGCAACAATTTGGGTCATGTGAAATCATTTTGTTTTTTTTTTTTTACAACTTATCCTGTGGTGGAATTTCTCCTTGCTTGGAAGCCATATTGCAGCTGCAGCAGATGGCATCATAAGTGTAGTTGTGTCATCATTTATGAAATGGGTTATAATTGCAATTTTGAGAGCTAGAACGAGTAAGTTACAACCATTTTAAGTTGCAGCCTCAAAACGATAGCAAAAAAATGATATCAATCGATTATTATACTGTAGCGTGACTTTAGTCTTTCCTTTTGTTTAACAGCCTGATTTTAATCACACCAGTGTCATCCAAAGCAAAGTTTTGATGTCATTTTCAGACTGGGGTCATACTAGAAATTTTAAGTAATATTGACAAAGATATACCCTTAAAAATTCAATTTTCCAGCTCTACAAGTTATTGCTCTCAAAACTAAAAACTTTCCTCGTGGCTTGATTTTCTCTCTTCTTGTGAACCAAATTCGGGTTACGCCACTGCCACTTGAAGCAAAGCATTAATTCCATTTCTAATTTGGGTTCATCACAGTTATTCTAAGTAATATTAAAAGAGTTGCAAACATTTGACGTTGTTCCATTCAACCCGAAAATCCTACTCGAAAAAGGAGATCCATTGAATATCAATATATTATTCCCCCTCATTAATGAATTTTTTGATTTATGGGAAACCTAAATGGAAGGATCCCTTGAAGAAATCTTATACAACCTATGAATAGTGTAATCAAAAGTGTCTAATAGAACTTGAAGAAATGGTGAAGGAGAACCATTATCACTCAAGCATTGAAGTCATTCAAAGTGAAAAACTACTTGTCATTCACCCCATTATACAAAGTACATAAACCATGTATTCTAACTTTTAGTGATTGTGAGACAACAGATTGGAAATTTTGAAGTTAAGTTCAATAAATGAATGTCATGAGAAAACACAATAATAAAGGAATGTTATCATATAAAGTTTTTGAAAAATAGAATTGGAGAAAATATGTGTTGACATGAGCTTGAAAACCACTTGACATGGTCAAAACCCTCTTCACTAGCATTATGGTTAGAAGGGAAGAAATAAATGACCTTTATCGAGGAGTGGTCAAGCTAGAAGGAGGTTAAATGAACTTTGAAAATAAAGTTGTGTGTTTTACTTAGTGACTAAGTAATAAGACACCTCCAAATAGGCCTCATGCCTTGTATCCTAGTGTCGGACACCAATACATGAAGACACATGTCTGACGCATTTGGCACATGTCCTATTCATAGGACACCTACCAAACACATGTCTGACACATGCCCTAAACAACAGGAAACATACTGAAAAATATAAGATAGACAGTCATGAGAAAGGAGGAATCACTTCATATCCTTTGGTGAGTTTCGTGAGATTCCCGAGAAAAAAATCACAAAGGTAGCAAGGTCAATAGAAAAATCCAAAAATATTATTAGCCTCAACACTACCTTGGAGTATCCTAAGTACCCTAGAATGAGCAACAACTGCCCCAATTGATCGGCTACAAACAAAGAAGTTCGGTGGGTGCAATCTAACATCTCAAACACAATTTAGAAAACTGGAAAATTGGAGGAAACTAATACGATGTTATCGAGGAAAATGGGTTACCTGAAGGAGAAGGTGAGGGAAGTAGAAATCATGAGAACATAAACCTCCATTCACAAGGTGACTAGAAGAAAAATATGATAACTGCAACAAAGGAGAAATTGAGCTATTGAGGAGTTGAACCAATCCTTGATAGACCATATTAGCGAGATCAAAGAGGGCCATGATAACACCCCACATAATAGAGAGAGAAAAGTAAGTAGCATATGGAAAATCCACCAACCAAGAAATCATGATTTCTAATCATCAGACAAAGAAATAAGCCAATCATTTCTAACATCTAACTTGTTTTCTAACTTAGCAAATGTTGGGATTTTGTATAAGACTTTGCCTTTAGTTTGTCTATATCTTCATCTATATGAATGATAGTCAAGTAGAAATGGGTTATGATTCTCATCTTGTAGTTCACAATAAGAACCACATTAAGTTGTAGGCTTGAGGAATCTCTGTTAGAAATAGAGACAACAGACATATTCATTTGGGAATTCAAGAAGGGGATTTTCTGTATAGAATTACCCCAGCATAATGATTGAAACTCATAAATTGGTGGTGCTAGCATTGCAGAAAAAATGTAATGAAAGGGATTACGTGAACCTCATAACCATTATGAATCAGTTGAAATATTTGTGTACATGAAATGGGCACAAGAGCTTGAAGTGAATACTTAAAGAGGCGAAGGGCATGATTTCATAGTTAGGAATTATGAGATAAAATACTAGCATACAGAAATAGAAACCTCTATATTAGAAGGTCGAGAGGAAAACCTTCAAAGGATGCTTAGTGTTCCAGTTAGACATATGAGTCTTTTAAACGTGAGATGGACTTAGAGAGGATAATCGATTTATGATCTCTACATTAGAGTTTTAAGTGTAGAACTTGATTGTCATGAAGTATATTATCCCTGTGAGTTGTGTTGGAGAAGGTGTGGTTTGATCATTGAAGATTTTTTGCTTTTGATGCTTGTTGATCATAGAAATTGTTGTGGGGGAAAGTATCCAACTCGGAATGACCCTAACCCACTCTAAGGGTGACAGTTCCTTAGCAACAGCTGAAAGCAAAGCTATCTAAAGTTACTTCTTTATGACATGTAAGAGATAGAAGGAAGAGATCCACTTACCGATGTCTTGCGCAAATGGTCGATCCAATCTCCTCTATTCGCCGCTTGCTCCCAGCTCCAAGTCTTTTCACGGGCCCAGCTACACGAGATCCTGCAAACAAGACAAAGAAAGGAAACTACAAGAAGCATGCATTCATAACTGATTCAAGGATTAGCATAAATCAAATACGCAAGTAAGACAATACATCATTGAAACACATGCGAATAGAAGAACCTCAAATGCTTTATTAATATATGGAAGTAAGGTTCAGGCGGTGACACAACCATGAGAGGTCCAATCCAGCATCACCTTCCCGACGGAGAGAAATCTCTTCTTCACCTCCCTCAAGCAATCACCCAATGCTCACAACTGCAAACCAACAGCAATTCTCTGCACTAAATTCCGGCCTCCAAGATCCCATGGGATGAGATCCTTATATAGAGTTTTGGAGTGAAGATAAGTCAGCTTGATGTGTGACTTGTTGTCCTCTTCAACTCCAGTTGTTCTTCAGTTCTTCACTCGGAGTTTCCACCTTCCACTTGGAGTTTTAGAAGCTCTTAACTCATCATTAGGTGAATCTTTTGATCAAGTGTCTTTTTGGAAGCTTCTTGGGCACTGGCACATTGAGAAAAAGATTACTCCACATGTCAAAGTACGCCCAGCGCAGGTAGCCTTTGTTGCACTTGCAATGCAGCGCAGGTACACCATAGAGCTTTTGACATTCAGCGCAGATGCTTAGTGGAGCAGCTGCTTTGATCCAAAATTGACCTGTTTTTGAGTGTTTTTCAGTGGAGAACTGTTTTGCAGTGCTGTGGTTTGCTGACCTTGTTCCTCTAAGGGTAAGAACAACATGTTTAGGGACTTTGGATCCCTTAGATCATTGACATTTCATGCTCTATGCTGTAAGGCACAAAAATGTCTATAACAGTTGCCCCCTAAAGTATGAGGTCGTTTATCGGGTGAAATGCTTTATTAGGAGGATCCGAAGTTAATTCAATCGTCGGGAGGTGACCTGTAACAAAATACAATACAATACATTATCTTTTCATACTTTCTTTTCATGATCTAGCTGATGCGGGCATTTCCCATGCTCAGCTTTATAAATACATTTGCTGTACATAAACAGACGATCGTTTGATAATAGACTGATAATTCTCTATTTTTAATTATCATCCTTTCAGTAGGATGATCATCTGCTGCACATGTCTATGTTTTTATCTCCTGAATATATATCGCAGCCCGGATGGATGAAACTAGATCCGGGGTCTTCAAACTTATCCGATCTTCACTTTAGTACAAGTCGATCCATGTGAGAATTTCTTGAAGTCGAACATGGAAAGATATCGCTTGATTACCAGTCAATAATGTAAACTATTAACAAGCGCGAGAGGAATCACCGATAATGATGATGACCCTCAAGGTACTGCAGCACAATTCACGTGGTGTGAATATAGGATCTGACGTCGAACACCACGCAAAGTCTCCTGGTCGAAGGTCATTAATGTATACCTATCGCCGGGAGTGAGAAACTTGCCATTGAGGCATGCAAGCTTCAAAGTACTGAGGGGGTGTTACTAGACCAACTTCTTGGATAATGAGCTGATGTCGACAAGAAGTGATCCGTCAAAGGAGGGCCTTAATGAATCCAACATCAGTGACACGGAACGGAGCTAGTGATGATGGTGAAAACGATCTGTGAAATATGATTCAGGGTGGCGGTCATGGAAGGATGAAAGATGATGTACGGTAGTGGATGGGACCCGGTTGACACTTTCTGAATGACATCTCTTGAACATATAACGAAACTGATGTCATGGATCGGTAGCATTACCCCATGTATGGATGGTATGGCGAGACCATGGTGAAGTGACCGGTGAATGATAATAACCCAACCCGATATTTACGGAGGCAAAAGTGTCATGTTCAAGAGCGACTTGCTACCATTAAGCTTTGAGGTTCTCCCAATTTTTCCCCAGTCATTTTTGACCAGTACCTCTTTATTTTTGTCAAGCTTGAGGAGGATAACATATGCTTGATCTATAACCCGCCCTTCGGGCAAGCCCATCGCTATGTTTTAACGAGCCTAGCGATAGGGAAACTCGTTCTCGTCTAAAGACAAGTTTGTCGCTATCTAATATTTTTAACGAGCTCAGCGACAAAGACGACTCGGTCCTTTTCATTTTTAGAGAGTCTGAAAAGGGTACATAAAGTAGACTCCAGGGGTCCTTTTTCGTCATCTAATCCCTTAAGTCCGAAAAAGTATAAAACAATACAGAAGGGATGAATGTTCGATATCTTTATCGAGCCGAACTAGACAAGCACTCGATCTTTTTGTGCAATAATCCCTCAGCTCCAAAAAGATTAAAATCTAGAGGAGGGATAGCTCTTCCGGTCCTTTTAATGAGCTGGAAGGCCAAAACTCGGCAAACTTTTCATTTTTTAAGAGTCAGTGAAAAGAGCTCAAAGAAGACTCGTCTTTTGAGGAACAAGTGATAAACAGGGATAGCAGAAGATTCCAGGTACAGGTTGGAATTTTCCAATCACGGCAGTATTACAAGGATGGCTAGGTGGGATCACTCTTCACAGCTGTTTCTCAAAATAGGTAAACAATCAAGTGGATGTGAATGATCGGCCAAATGACAAGTGGAGGTGACGGTGCACAAACACGACCAAGGCTTTTATGGCTGATGAATTTACGGTCTCAAACGGTTATTTACCGGTTCATTTTTTCTGGATGAGCTTGAACTCTGGGGAAAGCTTGCTCACATGCTTATGTTTATTTTTTAACGAGCATGAATTTCCGCATTAAAACTGCTCGGATCTTGCGTTTATTTTTTAACGAGCATGAACTTTGCCAAAACTGCTCGTTTTTACCAGTCATAAAGTAGGAAGGTCTCATGGAAGATCGCTATTTTTTAAAGAGCTTCATCTCCCTACGTATTGCTCCATATCCTCTCTTTGTGCAAGCCGGGTATCGACTTATCTACGGGTTAGCGGGGTTAGTCCTACCTAAAATTAAAAAGCTGCCCGTGCTTGCATTCCAAGAGGTTTGCATGCCCCCAGGTGTAAGTCTAATTTCAAGGTCGCCCCTACTTTTCCGTCAAAAACCTTTGTTTTCAACAGGTGAAGCTTACCTCTTTCAGGTTACCCAAAGATTGTTCTGCTAATCCTTTCAAACAGAAACTTTCTTCGGCGATGTCTATCATTAGGTTACACAAATATGGTTACAATTTGTTGCAGCAATAGAATCTCTTTCTTTGGAGGCTGCCCCTACTTATCCTTTAAAACATTTGTTTTAATGGGTGAGGCTTGCCTTTAATCCAAAGATGGTTACTACTTGCTGCCGCAAACGGATCCCCTTCTTTGGCAGAGCCTACTTATTTAGACAAATGTGAGTAACGGGCCCCCGTCCTCCCACATAACTTTAACAAAAGAATCTTTTTCCAGAACAACCCCATTCCTAACTACCCCTTCTTCTGCATGAGGGCTCTTGCCGGCCCTTCTGTTTTACGAAGATGAAGTGGGGGACGGGGTACGGACTAGTCATATTCTCCCACGGAAATTCTACTTTACACCCAAGGTTTTTTCTGCCTCCAGAGCAGACCAGGATGCATGCCCCCTGGGTTCCGGCCTTCCTTTCCCGAATTACTCGCACTCATCAGGAAGAAGAACCGGAGGTAGAGACCTTTCTTGATCAAATAGACCATTCAGGATAGGTATGTGACTATTTGCGATGCGCGATCCTGGAAATGAAAGTTGGTCTACGAGCTTGACCATTCTTCCTTCGTATGGAAAACACATTATCCGAAAGAGTGAGGAGACTATTGCTTTCATGCAATATATGTAGTCTCGTCCAAGGAGTAGGTTATAATCCAAGGGTCCTTGGACGACCATCAAGTTCATCTTGACAACCTTCCCTTTCAAGGTGATAGGCACATTAGGTAGAATCCCTAATGGTCGACTGCTTCCTTTGTCAAAACCTGAGAGATTCCTTGTCTCGGGCAAAAGCGCCGGGCAACCTAGTGCTTTCCAAGCAATAGAGGACAGGATACTCACAGATGCCCCTTCATCAATGATAGTTCCAGCCATCACCATTTTGTATATTTGGACTATAATTCTAAATGGTATACTGGCTGGTAACCGGGGTCTGCCTAGTTGGTTCCAATCAAAGGACACGACTAGGTTGCTTGGTGGTGGGACCGAATATACGGCCGGGTATGATCCTGACGATGCTCCTTCCTGCGGTAAAGGAGTGGGCGCATTGCCCAGATGCTCATCAGAATCAGTGTTGATGAAGAGAATCTGGACGGTGTCATCCTTACTCTCTTCGGTAGGGGTGTCAACTGAAGCTGAATCCTCAGTGACTGTGGTATTTGAAGATGAAACTTCTGAAGGGAGAACCGGGTCAACTGCCGTTTCGACCTTTGGACTTTCGTCCGGTCCGGATTCAGTAGGTTCACTTTCAGTGACTGACACTTCAGCTGGCCCTATGAGCGGGACAGCTGTATTTTCAACCAACGAAGGACTTGGCGCGAGTTTTTGATATCCAGGAGGAAGTAGCAACGGTGCAACCGGTTGATCTTCCAAAACTCTTTTTGCTTCGTCTAAAAAGGGACAACGGCGGAGGGTGTGATTGCCTTCACACAGTTCGCAGGGGGATCTCATTCCCCTTCGTCGTCTAGAACCTTCACTTTCGCTGGTCGACGGTAAGCATTCAACCTGGTTGTCAGAGGTTGACGCTTCCGAACTGTGCAAACGAGGGGACCAGTCCCTTAGTATCCGGGGAATACTGGGACAATCACGGTGGAGGTGGTCTCCTCTACATATGACACATGGCGATTTGGGCCCGGTCCGTGCTGTCTGTGGATTTTCGTTAGATACCTTTTGCTTGCCCCCAGGTGCCTTTGGCTCCTTCTGCTTCTTTTCTTTCTTCTTCTTTTCTATGGGAGCTCCGCTTTCGGCGGCTTGACCTTTCAAAGAAGAAGGATCGGAGGAAGGCTTATAAGAAGTGGAAGGCTGGAGGGTAGCTCTAGACTGGTCTAACTGTTGACTTGACTATTCAGGAACCGTGGTGGTCTGAACTACAGCGGTTGAGAATAGCCAGACTGGCAGGCCAATTGTCAGTCCTGGAAGCGACAATGTGGCCATGTGGGGCGCACCAACTTCTCCCCAAGAGGAGAAAGGGCTAGGGGTCCCATCATGTGGAATCCCTTGGTTGGTGTGTTCCATGTTCTCAACCTAAAGATCAACGTAGGAATAAGGGGTGATTATGTTCCGTTTAGAATGAATTTTATATGACGACGCTTTAGACACAACTTGCTTTTTCACTTTTTGAGAGTCGAGAAAAAGCTAAAGATGACTCTAGTCTCCTTCGATGTATTAACGAGCCCGAAGTGACAAATGCTCGGATGGACTTTCTCAGTTATAGAGTTTGAAAAAGGCCAAAAGAAACTACTCTGGAGTTCTAGGCAGAGGGTGTGCCAAACCTTTCGCGAAACCATAGTATATGTTTTACTGTACGAGTGGTCGATCTTCGTGAATGCTGTGTTCACTGCATCGCGATTAGTAGGGCGGCCGACACGGCTTCCTATGGATAAAGGCTTTGTTCCTATAGGGGTCCCCCAATATACGCGACGGTACGTGGGGGCACAAGTCCGTATTAGTGCTATCGTCCCTCAGGAGGAATCACCCACCTTCGTAGAGATCGACAGTCACTATGTTTAAAGACGCCGGTTCACGTCTCTACCTAGACCGCTACTGTGTTTCATTATGTTTTAAAGCGTTGTTAGATAAATTCAGTTTTTTTTAGGTTGATCTTGCTTAGCAGTTTGCCTTTATGGATCACCACGTGATGTATGATACAACTCCTAAATGCAGTCTAAGAATGATAAGCAAGCTTTTTCAATTCTTTCAACTTATGAAAATCTTAACTACTGAAGGAAAAGAAAGACATCATCTTTTAAAACAGATCATAGAGCACACACTGATGCACTTTTCCTAAATCGACATGCAAACTGTCAAAATGCACATGCACAATGCAAGTATTTCTTTTCTTCTTCCTTAATGTTGATGTATTACAAAAAGAAAGCTGTTGTATAATTTCGAATTCAATTTCAAGCGAAAGCAAACAAGTGTTTGTCCAATAATCAAAAGAACACCTGAAGATTCACTCGTGTCAACACAAGAAATACTGAAATTCGAACCATATAACGAAAGCAAATGCTCAAGCAGCTATGAACAGCAATAAACTAGCTCTTAGAATCACAACGACACTTTCTCATAGGTCTAGATCCAAGAGGTCATAGCAAGACTAGTTCACTTTCACTATGGGAAACTGTGAATGACAGTAAGAAATACAATAAGAACAGTCACGGTTTCTTCATACAACTGAGGCGGAATGAAGGCAAAGAGAAGTGGTTTCAGCTGGGTATACAGGTTGACAACAGGCTGCAAAAACAATACTGAAAACTGGGCAACAGACAGTGGGGAATCCCAGTTACACAAGGCAAAACTGGATCAGTGCAGGTGCTGCACTGTCAATCTGACATGTAGCGCAGGTAGCCCCTTCGGGACCTGCGTTGCAGCGCAGGTAGCCTTTGCTGCAGCTGCACTGATGAGACAACTCTCGTCTCTCTCAGATTCCGGGTCACAGTTTGCTCAAAAATCAATGGTTTTTGGCCAAATCAGAGGCTATCAGTCAAGTATACACTAGAGGATGATTAAAGGAAGATGAACACTATCACAAAGAGCTAAAAAGAGTCCTTGTGGATCAGCTCTTCAAATCATAAACATGCCCAGCACTGGGTTAGAGTAGCTGCCCTCTACTTTGCATTCGAAGAACTCGAATGCAGTTCGATTCGGTACTCCCTTTGTTTAAGAAATGAATAGCAAGAAACACAAGCTACCAACAAGACACGATCCCCAGCAGAGTCGCCAGTCTGTTGTGGGGGAAAGTATGCAACTTGGAATGACCCTAACCCACTCTAAGGGTGACAGTTCCTTAGCAACAGCTGAAAGCAAAGCTATCTAAAGTTACTTCTTTATGACATGCAAGAGATAGAAGGAAGAGATCCACTTACCGATGTCTTGCGCAAATGGTCGATCCAATCTCCTCTATTCGCCGCTTGCTCCCAGCTCCAAGTTTTTTCACGGGCCCAGCTACACGAGATCCTGCAAACAAGACAAAGAAAGGAAACTACAAGAAGCATGCATTCATAACTGATTCAAGGATTAGCATAAATCAAATACGCAAGTAAGACAATACATCATTGAAACACATGCGAATAGAAGAACCTCAAATGCTTTATTAATATATGGAAGTAAGGTTCAGGCGGTGATACAACCATGAGAGGTCCAATCCAGCATCACCTTCCCGACGGAGAGAAATCTCTTCTTCACCTCCCTCAAGCAATCACCCAATGCTCACAACTGCAAACCAACAGCAATTCTCTGCACTAAATTCCAGCCTCCAAGATCCCATGGGATGAGATCCTTATATAGAGTTTTAGAGTGAAGATAAGTCAGCTTGATGTGTGACTTGTTGTCCTCTTCAACTCCAGTTGTTCTTCAGTTCTTCACTTGGAGTTTCCACCTTCCACTTGGAGTTTTAGAAGCTCTTAACTCATCATTAGGCGAATCTTTTGATCAAGTGTCTTTTTGGAAGCTTCTTGGGCACTGGCACATTGAGAAAAAGATTCCTCCACATGTCAAAGTACGCCTAGCGCAGGAAGCCTTTTTTGCACTTGCAATGCAGCGCAGGTACACCATAGAGCTTTTGACATTCAGTGCAGATGCTTAGTGGAGCAGCTGCTTTGATCCAAAATTGACCTGTTTTTGAGTGTTTTTCAGTGGAGAACTGTTTTGCAGTGCTGTGGTTTGCTGACCTTGTTCCTCTAAGGGTAAGAACAACATGTTTAGGGACTTTGGATCCCTTAGATCATTGACATTTCATGCTCTATGCTGTAAGGCACAAAAATGTCTATAACAGAAATGTATCTGAAGAAATGATCATCCAATAGGTGTGCGTTGGAGGGAAAATCATCTTGTATATAATTTAATGCCAAGAATGAGATTGATGTTGAAAAAGTGTTGAATGGGTTGAGATCCATTGCAAATATTCGTAGGAATGTATTGGCATTTTGAAATTCCAATATTAAATTAAATTTCTGAAAAGTATGGTGTCTTGTGCTCTTGCTTGACATTTCAGTTGATGGTTTTGATAACTCTAATTTTTGTTGGAATTATGAAATCAAAAATGTGTGCAAAGACTTAGAATGCTATTTTTTGTGAATTATGCAAGGCTTGCGTTGAGCTTTGAAGGAGAGGGCATAATTCCTTTTTGGAAATGGGTATGGTATGGGAATTACCTGTGGATACAAATATTTCTAAGGTAATATGAATTAATATTTTATCTCCTCATTTAAAACTAGAATACATTGATTTGTATGAAGACATGAACTTCACAATGTGCCCATAAGGTGGTCTTCTAGATAAAGACACCACGAAAAAGGAACAAAATTATGGCAACATGGTTTCATTGGGAATGCATGAAAGAGCATATCTGTGTGAGATGTGAAAACACCCATTTTGAGTGTATTGGAGGGAACAAATTTCAAAGTGGAATGTCAAGAAAGGTAAATATGTATAAATGATTGATGTTAGAAGTCTAAAAAGCTTTCCAACATTTTGGGTTGCATCATGATGGCATCACTTCTTCTTGTATTCGAGTTGCAAGCTCTCATGTTGGTGTCAAAAAAAGTATTGTGGCCCATTTGAATATTGTTACAATGGTGTGAACGATGAATAAATGTATGTAAAATATAACTTAATGTTTTCCCATAACCTGTTTTGGTAATGGCTACTACGTCCTGATTTTGCATAGCAATAGGCCATGATTATTCCTGTATTGGAGTGGTGGAGGAGAATCTTGCATTTTGTAGCTCAAAAATCCAACATTTGAAACAATATTAGAAAGTTTGAATCACAAATTATCCTACATAATCTAAATGCAATCCCATCAATTAGTATATCCAAAAATGTCACAAAAATGAACATATCAATAACAAAGAAGAAGCATTTTCAATGTGCATGGTTTCCTGTTGGAGCAACCTGTGACAAAAGCATTTGGATTCTTCACAAGATATATGGCTAGCCCAAAAACATTGACAGTCATGAACCCGTCATGTGACTTGAAATCCAGCCTCAGGTAGTGATCCCTAGGAATTAAGCCCCAACTACATGAAGGCCAAGCAAGAGAGAAGGGAGAAATGTTTCTATTGTATAGCAATACAACCTACAACATATGCTCCTCTCTAGTGAAAATATGATACTTGTAACAAGTACAATAGATAAAAAACAAGTGATTTTGGCACTAAACACATCATGGATTGTAACTTGTCATCCCAGTTAGAAAGTAATTGGGATGTTTCTCAAATAAAAATAGAGCTGCTACTAATAATTTCATAAATTGATATAAATAATAATGTAACTCGGGTATAGGAGAGAAGAGACAAAATTAACCTACAAATTTCTTAGATGCAATCGAAAGCATGAGAAAGTAGACAATCTCAGCTCTTGAAGAATCTCTGATGGAAATCCAATTTGGTTAAATGTTATAAAAGGAGTAGAAATATTATTTCCCTCAGCATAATGTACCCATTTCTAAAAAGTCAAATGATAAATGTTTGCAAAAAAAATCCATATAGCAATGTCAAAATACCATACATAGTGAGAAACCCTCCTCTAACAATCTAGTCTATATTACCACTGTTATAGATCTGATCTAAAATATATGAAAATAATACCAATATACCCAATAACTACAAATAATCATCAAAAATAACAAGATCTGAATATAGATAGAATTGAGTCACTTTATTGATATCAAACCCATAAGGTGGGGCAACACCATACATTCACTCAAGGAAGGAGAACACTCCAGAAGCCATATGCCTGTTCATACAATAATCCTGGACATCTCTCAATGGGGAGTCTCTAGCCTATATATAGGCCTCATACATACAATACCATGGGTCATTACCATGGTTCCCTCTCTAATACCGTGGGCTTATTACATTATTGATAACTACTTGTGGTCCCTTACATGATACAAGTTAACCAACTTATTTATTACTATGGCCCATCCCATTATTACATTATTCCCTTGGGTACCTCCCATATTATCCCCCCTAGGTATACTACATTCCACCCCCCTTAACATGTTTCATCCCCGAAACATGGGAAGAACACAAATAATAAGATCTACTCAAAAGAGTAGTCCACTGGTACCATGCACTTGCATCTAGCCATCTAAGAGAAGGTGAACTCTCGATCTCGTTGGTGCCTTGCTCACTTGAAATGGAAGTTGATCCTCGTAGCTCTTCTGTGTTGATGTATAGTAGGTGGATCGCCGCCACTGTCTATATGCCATGCAAGGGTTGTTGTCCTTGTAGCTAATTTGTTGCCATATTGTTGTTTGTTTTCTTGTTGGGTGATGTGGGTGGTGATATCCTTGGATGGAATCTGTAGGAACTTTCGATATTAATGTGTAGAAGAAATTCCTGAAGCTCTGGTATAAAAAAAAAGAAAATTTCATTGCAGCATATTTCCATTAATACCCAAGAAAAACATGTTCCAGGGACTGACACATTAGATGATGAGCCCTTGATGGTCGACAACCAAACACAAACATCAAACCAGGTACAGGTCTTTATAAACTTGAACATACCCATTATCAACCTGTGTGTTTTCAATGTGTTTTGCTGGAACTTGCATTTTTTTTGCCAAATTAACATTGGAAAAATTATGCTTGCAACTAGGACTTATAGACGCAATGATCTTCTCCTTCTGAATCTGTTCATGAACCTGCAATAAGGAGATACCAGAAGAAAATAACCCTTTAGGTTTCTTGGTTTCATTCTTTCCTACAAAAATAAAATCTTTGCTAGGTTTTTTGGTTTCCTCCTTTCTAGTATGAGACCATTTGTCAAAAAGTAGTTCTTCAATTTCCTCAGCACGACATAACTTCAGAATCTAACTGTCAAGTGATTTCCACCATTTAGCAGCCTCATCTTTCAAATAATACCTTATTTTGTCCTTCTAACACCCTGGGAAGTCAAACTTAAGATGTGCTATAAAATTTTCAATAGAAGACCCATTATTTTTTCCTTTAAAAAAGTCATTGTTATAAGCCACAAATAGGGTTTTTGAAAACAAATCACTTACTTGGCGAAAATTTGAAATGGCCACAATTCAGTCAATATTGCTCAGAATCCCTATTATGAAATGCTTTTGGAAATGGAACAACCATTTTGCATCTTTCCATGTGATATAAATCGCGATCTAGGCAATGGAATTTCCTATTAGTGCTACAATTGTCCCACTGTCACAATAAAATCCTAAAAAAATAATTGATTTTAAATCAACGATATCTCCCTCATCCAGACTCCTATCGAAATGATTTGTTTTTCGAAATTGGGTATTTTTTCACAAATAGTCTAGGTCTGCAATTAGATTCTACAGATTTTGCACTAGAACATACAAATTTGCGCCTCAAACTTGCTTCCCCAAAAAATGTCTGCAACAACACTGATTTTTAAATCAGCGAGATCTCCTTCTTCCAGACTCCGATTCGACTAATTTTTTTTTAAGTATTTTTCATCAACAACCTAGATCTGCAATTAGATTTTGTAGATTTTTCCCCAAATCATACAGATGTGATCTGCAAATTCGCCGCCCCAAAAAATGTCTGCAACGCCACTGATTTTTAGATTAGCGATATTTCCTTTATCCGGACTTCAATTTGGCCGATTGTTTTTTTGAAACTGGGTATTTTTTCACAAAGAATCCAGATCTGCAATTATATTTTGCATACGTTTCCCTAAACCATATAGATTTTATCTAAAAACTCGCCACCCCAGAAAGTTACTGCAAAAATTAAAAAAAACTCTCCACTTTTGCCCAAGAAAGTGCTCTAATACCACTTGTTATAGATCTTATCTGAAAATATATGAACATAATACCAATATACCCAATAACTCCAAATAATCACCAAAAATAACAAGATCTGAATATAGGTAGAAATGATTCACTTTATTGATATCAAACCCTTAAGGTAGGGCAACACCATACATTCACTCCTTAAGGAAGGAGAACACTCCACAAGCCATATGCTTGTTCATACAACAATCCTAGACATCTCTCAATGGGGAGTCTCTAGCCTCTATATAGGCCTCATACATACAATACCATGGGTCATTACCATGGTTCCCTCAATACCATTTATCTGATACCATGTGCTTATTACATTATTGCTAACTACTTGTGGTCCGTTACATGATATGGGTTAAGCAGCTTATTTATTACTATGGCTCATCCCATTATTACATTATTACCTTGGGTACCTCCCATATTTCCCCCCTAGGTATACTACACCCACTATTAGTATAACCACAACAATTTTAGAAAATAGAGAAGAGAATTTGAAAACTAAATGTGAAAACAAACTCAAGTAGTGAGAAATGCTGTGAGAAAATATCCAAATCATCACCCAAACCATTGGATATTCTTACAAGAACAAAATCATGTATTCTATTTGATAAAATTAGTTAAAGCTACCTCCCCAAGCAAATGTACAAAAGTAGATATCTTGAAACATGAATGACTTTTAGAGCTGTGAAATTATCTTATAAATTAAAAGGATACCTGGGCTGAAACCTCATGCTACCTTCGATAGGCCTCAACTGCTGTGTAATTAGGAAGTTCAACATTTCCTTGCATCCTTGGAGTCGGTTTGACATTTCATTTAAATCCATAAATCTTCAAAATATTATACTTTCACTTTTCTTTTCTTTTTCAAGTGAAATTACAAGGTGGAATTAATGAGCACTTTTCCAAGGTGGGCACGAGTGAAGGGTCTCAAACCATTTCCCACATGTTGACACTGAAACCTATTCAACAAGTTCTTGCTCAAATTGCATTTCTTAACACTGAAGACAAGCATCATTTACATAGATCCACAATGTACCTCTCCTCTACTGTAATTAATTTTCTTCACAATAACCATTTCATTGGCAACAGATAGTTCCAAATTCCTATTGCTAAATATTCAATAATTGACTCAGTTTATAATCTTGAATTTGATCTTTCACTGATTCTACGCTTGTGTCACTCAACATTACATATAGAAAAACAAAGAAATTGAAATAGAAAATTATTACAGAATAAATATACAAAGCACGGAGCTTCAGCTCTCTTAGCAGCAATTCCAGGCCTCTTGAGGAACAATTAAATTAACAAGGGAAGGAATTATGTTTCCAAATATCACCTCTCTCATTTCTAAGCTCCTATTTGACTTTTGTCTATCTCTATTTCTGAATTGGAACATCTTCTTATTGAGAGCTCAATAATCTAGATTGCAATGAAAGCTATACTATGAATGACAATATCAATTTTTGGCATGTTCTCCAATTTGTTGAAATATCTGAGTTGAGAGACCTTTCACATATAGAAAATGTCTTGAAGGAATTCTGTATATTGTTGGGAATCAAATAACTAGACTTTTTGAATCCAAGCACCTCACCATCTCTTGAAAGTCTACAACTCCAATTATGTGCACTAACTAGGAAAAATATAGAAAGTGATGTAACACTCAACCATAGTTTACATGAGGTCATTTTAGAATATTGGTTGTGTGAACTATTTTTGTAAGTTTAATGGGGCTCATCTCCACATGTTTAAATTTTTGGTGCCAACAGACACTGAATGGGATTGGCTCTTGTTCAAACCTTAAAATCCCTAAATCTTCAAAATATTAGACATTCACTTTTCTTTTATTTTTCAAGTGAAATTACAAGATGGAATTAATGAACACTTTTCCAAGGTGGGAAATAATGAAGTGTCTTGAACCATTTCCCACATGTTCACACCAAAACCTATGCAAAATGTTCTTGCTCAGCCTGTATTTGTCAACATTGAAGACAGACATCATTTACACACATCCACAATGTACGTTTGCTCTAATGTATATAATTCTCTTCACAATAACCGCTTCATTGACAACAGATAGTTCCAAATTCCTATTGTTAAATATTCGATAATTGGCTCAGTTTATAATGTGTGAATTTGACCTTTCACTGATACTACTCTTGTGTCAATCAACATTATATACAGAAAAACAAAGAAACTGAAATGGGAAATTATTACAGGATAAATATACAAAGCACGGAGTTTCAGCTCTCTTAGCAGCAATTGCAGGCCTGTTGAGGAACAATTAAGTTAAAAAGGGAAGGAATTATATTTCCAAATATTACCTCTATCATTTCTAAGCTCCTATTTGACTTTCTCCTACCGCTATTTCTGAACTGGAACATCTTCTTATCGAGAGCTCAATAATATGGATCGCAATGAACGTTCTACTATGAATGACGATATCAATTTTTGGCATGTTCTCCAATTTGTTGAAATATCTGATTTGAGTGAACTTTCACATATAGAAAATGTTTTGAAGGCATTTTGTATGTTGTTGGGAGTCAAATAACTATATGTTTTGAATCCAAGCACCTGACAATCTCTTGAAAGTTTGCAACTCTAATTATGTGCACTAACTAAGAAAAAGATACAAAGCGATGTAGCATTCAACCACAAACCACACGAAATCATTTTAGAATATTGGTTGTGTGAACTATTTTTGTAAGTTTAATGAGGATCATCTCCACATTTTTAAATTTTGGGTGCCAAAAGACATTAAATGGGATTGAATTTTGTTCAAACCTTTAAATCCATAAATCTTCAAAATTGTAGACTCTCACTTTTCTTATATTTTTCAAGTGAAATTACAAGATGGAATCAATGACCACTTTTCCAAGGTGGGCACCTGTGAATTGTCTCGAACCATTTCCCACATGTTCACACTGAAGCATATGCAAGATGTTCTTTCTCAGGCTACATCTCTCAACACTGAAGATAGGCATCATTTACACACATCAACAATATACCTCTACTATAATTAATTTTCTTCATAATAACCACTTCATTGACAACACATAGTTCCAAATTCCTATTTCTAAATATTCAATAATTGACTCGGTTTATAATGTTTGAATTTGACCTTTCACTGATTCTCTGCTTGTGTCAATCAACATTATATACAAAGAAACAAAAAATAGAAACTGAAATGAAAAATTATCACAGGATAAATATACAAAGTACAGATCTCAAGTTCTCTTAGCAGTAATTCTAGGCCTCTTAAGGAACAATCAAATTAACAAGGGGAGGAATTATGTTTCCAAATATCATCTCTCTCATTTCTAAGCTCCTATTTGACTTTTTCCTATCTATAGTTCTGAATTGGAACATCTTCTTATTGAGAGCTCAATAATTTGGATTGCAATGAATGTTCTACTATGAATGACAATATCAATTTTTGGCATGTTCTCCAATTCGTTGAAAGATATGAGTTGAGAGACCTTTCACATATAGAAAATGTCTTGAAGGCATTTGTTATATTGCTTGGAGTCAACTATCTAGATGTTTTGAATCCAAGCACCTCACCATCTATTGAAAGTCTGCAACTCCAATTATGTGCACTAACTAAGAAAAAGATACAAAGTGATGTAGCACTCAAACACATCCCACATGAGATCATTGTAGAATATTGGTTGTGTGAACTAGTTTTGTAAGTTTAACGAGGCTCATCTCCACATGTTTAAATTTTGGGTGCCAACAGACCTTGAATGGGATTGGCTTTTGTTCAAACCTTTAAATCCCTAAATCTTCAAAATATTAGACTTTCACTTTTCTTTTATTTTTCAAGTGAAATTAAAAGATAGAATTAATGACGACTTTTCCAAGGTGGGAATTACAAAGTGTCTCAATCCATTTCCCACATGTTCACATAGAAACCTATGCAATATGTTCTTGCTCAGATTGAATCTCTCAACATTGAACACAAACATCATTTACACACATCCACAATATACCTCTCCTCTACTGTAATTAATTTTCTTCACAATAACTACTTAATTAATAGCAGATAGTTCCAAATTCCTATTGTTAAATATTCAATAATTGACTTAGTTTATAATGTGTTAATTTGACCTTTCACTGATTCTACGCGTGTGTCAATAAACATTATATACAAAAAAACAAAGAAACTAAAATGACAAATTATTACAGGATAAATATACAAAATACAGAACTTCAGCTCTCTTAGCAGCAATTCCAGGCCTCTTGAGGAACAATAAAATTAACAAGGGAAAGAAATATGTTTCCAAATATCACCTCTCTCATTTCCAATCTCCTATTTGACCTTTTCCTATCTCTAGTTTTGAATTGTAAAATCCTCCTATTGAGAGCTCAATAATTTGGATCGCAATGAACGTTCTACTATGAATAACAATATCAATTTTTGGCATGTTCTCCAATTTGTTGAAAGATATGAGTTGAGAGACCTTTCATATATAGAAAAGGTCTTGAAGGCATTTTGTATATTGTTGGCAGTCAACTAACTAGATATTTTGAATCCAAAACCTCACCATCCCTTGAGAATCTGCAACTCTATTTAGTGATGCAAGATGGGTAGGTCCTTTTGCAGGTTGATGTGAATCACCATGATGGATTGGAGCTCATCAAAAGGTTATGCCTTTCTTTTGGGAACAAGCAAGATGCTCAACAAGGCCTGCACAATAGGCCCACAGTGCCTACCTCTTTAGGGACTTCTTTTGCAGCAGTGGGGACATCATCAATTCGAGGAACTCTTGTTTGCTGAACGATTTGAGTTGAGACACCTTTCACATATAGAAAATGTCTTCAAGGAATTTTGCATATTGTTGGGCATCAACTAACTATATATTTTGAATCCAAAATCTCACGATCTCTTAAAACTCCGCAACTCCAATTAGCCATGCAAGATGTGCAGGCCCTTCTGTAGGTTGACATGAATCACCATGATGGATATGAACTCATCAAAAGGTTACACCTTGCTCTTGGGAACAAGCAAGATGCTCAGCAAGAATTGCAAAATAGGCCCACATTACCTGCCTATTTAGGGACTTCTCCTACAATAGTGGGGGTATCAGCAGTTCGAGGAACTCCTGTTGGTGGTATGCGGCCTTGTTTACCTACTAGACCTATGCCAAAGAAGAAAAATAAACAGGAGAGGCTTCCTAGTGATTACTTGAGTAGTCAATCCAGTGAGCCCCCTTTATAGGAACCTCCTTTGCCAATTTATTCCAAAGGGTCTTCTTCACCATAAAAGGCCTTGGCCTCAGAATCTTCCAGAGCATCTTCCAGAGTAATATCCATAGAATCTAATTTTTCTCAAGGTCACTATGTTAAACATGACCCTCAACCTATGAAGAAAGCACATGAAGAAATTAAATGGAGGCCATTGCAACTTATTTTTGGCCATGATATAAGGTTTAGCTAAAAGCCAGATAAATGCAAATTTAAGGAGTTGACAGAAATAGTGAGGAAATAGTTCTCCTCATCCAAAGCAGTTTTAATAAAATACAAGATTTGGATGGGTATCTTGTGACTATTACAACTACAGAAGATCTTAGATTGGCACAATCTGCTACAACTCAATTTGTTGAGCAGAAAAGGATAGGGAATCAAACATAGACTCCTCTAAATGTGGGGCCTTGAATGACAAAGAAAGCATTTCTAATCAACATTTTTTAAATGACCTTTGAGGCTATATGTTATCGAGGTGAATCCTGAGAAGGAACCATTGATTGAATAAGAGAAGGAACCTCTAGTAAATGGAGCTCAGGAAGAGGATGTTAAAGTAGAGAAGAATGCTTTTGGTTCATCAGGAGAAAGCAATGGTAACATAGTAGAAGATGAGAAAAAATAACTTAATATGTAGGTATCCTTGGAGGAAACTTGTAAAGACAAAAATGGGGATGTGATTGAAGGAAAAGAAGTGGGAATTGATGACTGGCTATTTGAGTTTGCTTCATTTTTTCACACACATGTAGTCATTGATCCAGATGCTCACTTGGATCTACATGAGCTAGTTATGGAGTTACGCTCTAAGGCATTGGAGGAATTTGTAGTCAGTGAATAATCCCAACACCTCTTTGAGATGGCAACATGCAAGTTCTAGGAGATTGCAGCTTTGTTATTCTTCAATAGGAGCAATGTCCATATGTTTACAGCTAGGAAGTGGATTCATTTGGATGAAAATCCTTCAAAGGATCTGGTTATGGAACAACTTCAGACTGCATATGACTAGGTCCAGGATCAATACTCCCAAAATGGAAAAAAGTATGTGGAATAATTGAGGATAAAACCTGACTTCTATTAGGGATTTCTTGCATTGGGTCAACAATATTTTGAAAGTGAAAAACTTCGATGGTCTCTTGCTTTGGCTAGCAAGGTTGATCTTGGTACATGGGATTGTTCATAAACTATCCAATTTTTCAATAGTGGAAAGGAGAAGATGCAGATTATGATTGAAATTTGGTAGAAGCTAGAAGGGCAGCACCAAAATGAGTTAAAAGAACCATCTGCAACCAACAAGGACGAGATCCCGAAAAGAAAAAAATAAATTGGCTGAGGTTGATGGAGATTCTACTAAGGAAATAGTAGCATCCGTTGTCGAAGCAATATAACAAGCTATTGTAATGAGATCTCATATCCATCTATTTTGGGGGAACATGCTTTTTTAATGCTCACAAGTGGAGTTCATATTAGGAATAAGTGGAGTTTACATTGGGAACATCCAACATGGAAATATAACCTGGATGTTTCTGTTGAGACGTTTAAGCTTGCTGGATATTCTTCTGCTGATATTGAATCTGTGCTGAAGAATCATTCATCTAATGCAACCAATCAAGAAGGCAATGATGTCAAAATAGAAATTCGAAATGCAGATGTTGCCAGAGAAGAGACTGAAGACAAAGGTAAGGATGGAAATAGAGAGGAGACTATTCAATAAAGTTCAGAAGATTCTAGGGAACATCTCCTTTGACCTACCATTTTGATAGGTATAGCACCAATGCAAAAGAAAAAGTCTTCAATATTTATATAGGTGAAAAAGGGAAAATCGTTCTGAATGAAACATATTACATGGTTTTGCAATAGTGTTGATCATAATCATAAAATCTTGCAAGCGTAGGACAGAGTATCAAAGGCTGGAAGGCAGTCTAATAGGACATCATGGGTTGGAATAATTGTTCCAAGGAATATTATGACACTTGGAAAATGTCCTATCATTGTGGTGTTTTCACAATGAACGGGATCAGGGGTGAAATTTGATGTGTCCCTGCCCATCCGTGAATTTTTTTATGATAGTTTTATATTTAAACTGCCCTTCACATGACCTGTAATATTTAATTTTACCCTGTGTAGCATCATCAAGAACCCCAAGTCACCCATATTTTAAAAATTTGTTAGCTCTTCTAAAAATTTCTTAATACAGACCCACATAAAAAAAATATATGAAAAAGTCACTTGCAGATTCAAACCTCCTAACATACTTCCAAGGCTAGACAGAAAGGGAAGTGCAACCGTAATGAAGAGAGAAATGAAGCCATAAATATTGGAACAACTTCCATTTGATGGTCTAACTTAAATGGAAAACTCATAAATTTTATAACAACCTAACCATTGATAAAAGTGAAGAAAACTTTGTTACAACTAAAATAAAATAAGGGAGACATTGGGATACAATTCTTTAGGACACTCTTACAGTAAAAAAAACATCACATGACAGAGAGGCCTATGACAATAATATGCCCAACAAAACTAGAGAAGTAACATTGTCACACAGAGGATATGTACATAGAATGGATTTAGATCATAGGAATCTTATGTGTCTAGTTTGATAAAGCAGGTGTAATCATCAACTATTGACTACAATATCAATGTAAGAAGCCTCAACCTAAACTACACCTAGGTTAAGTGAACCAAATTCCTTAATTACCAAGGAAACAACTTCAAACACGGTTTTCTTCAACATGGTTGTATTTTTGTTACTCATATCAGAAGAAGTGAAAACTATACACAAGTTAAATATGGTTATAGAGGAGGATCCATTAGGTAACAAATGCATAATTCCAAAATGATACTAATTAAAGTAAGTTCATGATACTTCGTAATGGTGAAAGACTATGTTGTTTATGAACAATGATATGAACGAGAATATTATGAGACCAACCAATTAACAACAAAATTTGAATGATGCAGGTTCCTAAGGCACCGAAGGAAAATATATTGTTGGAAACTTGGCATAACAAACTATGAAGAAATAAATTAGCAGCATGAGATTTATTGCCATAAAATAGATCAATAAGATATAGAAAGTCAGAGCATTTATGATTTTACTCAAATACAAGTTTGAGAAGGCAAGTGATCGATACTTACAAAATATCCATAAGCCCATTAACCTCCAATTGCAATGGGGAACATGCACATGGCCACAAGTAAATAAGAAACCTTTGCTCCCCTCCACATTTGTATAGAGGAAGGATGCTTGAGACTAGATGGCATAGTAGCCTGCATTCTTAGATAGAATTCATATTCAGTCTCATAGGAAAGAAAGATCATTGATAAGGTAATCTATCAACATGTAACTTTGTCTAGAAAATATAGACAAAGATAAGAAATCATAAGGAAACACAAACCTATGCTGCTACAGAAGAACAATACCTATATTTCGAGACAAATATTGTGATCCTTGAAGTCAAAGAAATAATTATGTTGTTGTATTATCCATCTTGGACTTCAGGTTTTTGTAAGATATGCCCAAGTGTCTAGGTTTTCTTGTGGACAAACCCTAGACCATAGTGTATTAGGTAATTGCAGTTATAACACCTATAAGGTAGAGTCTTGCAATGAAGTTAAGATTAGGTAGCTAGGACAAAATAATGCAAAGGGATACGAAAACCAAATATCATTCCACTGTAGTAAGTGGACACAAAAACCAAATATCATTCCATTGTAGTAAGTGGATTGGATCCACAAGTTGGGCCACAAACTATTTGAAAAAACAACTTCATTGTCTCTCCACCAATCAATATTAGGGCAGTTTCCATCTCGACTGATAGATAAATAGTTGGAAACATAGTCAACCATACACCAAGCCTCTCCCCTGCAATTTTTAAAGACAAATTGGCATCCATACATTCCTTCCATATAGGATTATTATATCCAACATTAATATATACTTCAAGCTATTAGGTTTACAACAAATATATCTAAACTTAGATGTTTTTACCTAAAATTGAATATTGTATCGACTCTACATTAGAGACTGCAATCCACATTTTGATATCCAACTGAAACACACAGGTAGTTTAAGCTTAGTAATAAGGAAAACTAGATATCAAGATTTCAATTACATAAAGTATCTATTATTGTTACCAAACGCATATTTTGCAAGCTACACATATTTGTTGTAGCATTTCCTGGGAACATCTTCATGCAGCATGATAAGAACCCACAAAGTGTAGAGTTGCCATAGGTATGCTATGGTCAGACAAATTATTCCCCAAATCATGTTTACATTCATGGATAAGGAAGTGTAAATCACAAAAAAGTTGTAGAAGGAATAAACCCACAACATCACACTTCTATATTCATAGCTCTGAGAGGTACATTCTAAAACCAAGGTAGAGGTAGTAATATCAGTGATTTTGAATCCCAATAGGTTAAAGGACTATTTAACCCCATCAAGTGGGTGAAAAAACATAAAAAAAAGTTACCTTTAAGAATTCAAAACATAAAAATTGTCACTTTTAGGAATTTAATATTTATTTGAATAGATCTGGAATTTGGGAAACACAGTACAAATCACAACAATGTTGCAGAAGGAATAAACCCACACCAACACACTTCTATATTCATAGCTCTTAAAGGAACATTCTAAAGACAAGGCAGAGGTAGTAATATCAATGATTTTGAATCCTAATAGCTTAAATGATTATTTAACTCCATCAAGTGGGTGAAAACTTTGTTATTTTAAAAAATACAATTTTTATTTGATCAAATCTAGAATTATGGAGTTTAGATAGATCTACTTAAATGTAAAACTAATAAATATTAATTCTAAGTAATAGTACAATTATCAATGAATGTCACATTACAAATATCAAAGAGAAAATAAAATTCAAATGAAAACAATGGTTGTAGAATAAACACACTCAAAACAACACACATTTTTATGTATTACATTCCATTGGTCTGAGACACATTCTACAGAAGCAACCCATGTATTTATTCAGTACATTACATTGGAATAACAAATTATACATAGGCACATTCTACAACCTAGGTAGATATAGCAGTATCAATATGATTTAATCACACCAAGTGGGTGTGTAAACTTTGAGATTGATAACCTAAGGAATTTGGTCATTTTTGAAGTATAACAAATTAGGGTCAATATGAATCTAAAATCACTTCAAATTATTTTACAAAATGCATCCATGTGATCTGACATTATATCATATTTTGATGGACCTAAAGAGCAATTTTGTAAAAAAAAACATTGAAACATGAAAGAAAAAAATATAGAAATCAAGAACATCCTGATACCATCCCAAGAAGGTAAAATCCATTGGCAAAATCAAGGCCTGAAACCCAATCCTTGCATTGAGATTATGAAACACCACATTCTAAGCATTCCCATTCCTAGAGTCTATGATGGGGAGCCACAAATCTTGAGGATTGAGCTTGGTGAGGTGACCAACATCCTCTAGATAGGCCTTCATATTGGTCAAAACCCTTCTCTTGGGAGTCTCAATGTGGCTCAGAAACCTGAGACAGATAAGGAAAGGAGTCCATGGTGTCCTGGGAGCCTTGAGCTGAGGGGACCTGAGCACAAAAGGAGATGATAAGAATGAAGGAGGGCAAGTGCTGGCAGACATTTGTGAAGATTTGGGGCATATCTACCTAGGGGTAACAACATGAGAAGGAGAATTGGTAGAAATATGGTGGTGGGGAGAATGAGCACCAGAGGTGAAATGGGGTGTGGCACCCATGGGCATGGGTGGTATTGATCCAAGTGGATGTTGGTGGCCACCCACATATCCCACTTGGACCCCCACAACTATCTCTTTCAATTTTTTAGTTTCCTAAATTGTAGCACAATTTGCTATTTTTAGTGGTTTTTCGGGACTTGAACTTTTGGAGCCGTTATGAGGCCCTAAACGACATTTTTTGGGAAACGTATGATCAACATGGGTCCATAGACTGATGTTACTCTTCCCAAATCGGTTGTCCTCAAATAGATATTTCTAACTAGATAATGTGCATGTTAAACGGAGATTGTATGAGAAAGTTACGACCCTAGGATGTTGATGTACCAATTTACCCAAAACAGGGCCCATAGTTTGGTGTTTCATCTCCTAGGGCTAGGTTTTTGGATGTTTATGGTTTTCCATTTTTTTTCAACAATAAATAGGCCTTGGAGCCTTATTGTAACAGAGTTCATAGGCATGTAGCCACAACATCTCTTCTCATAGATAAGCTACCATTGCCCTAGCTAGTTTATTTCCATTTCTTTTTGTAAGCATATTTTAGTATTTTACATTAATCAAAAGAAGTATTATTTCTATTGCATCTCTGTATTTATGGTTATTTATGTACTTTATTGCATTCCTTCTTAAATCTAAATTAGTGGTACCAGAGCGGTCTACTTTGTCTCTGTTTTTCCTTGCATGTCTCCGACAAGGTCAGGGTATAAGGAGGTAGGGCTTGAACTGGTTGAACCTTTGGACGACTAGCCTCACAAATCCCAATGGCCTCCCATAGAAAATTACAATAAAGATGAGTCGGCAGGAGATCCTATCAAAATCTTGCTCGAAGAGGCCCTCGAGCGACAAAGGAACACGATGATGGAAAACTTTTCCCAGATCCTTTAGTAGCTACCCAGAGGTGACGCATTGGCTTCCAACAACTACTATAGAAACACCACACCCTTTAAGGTACAAGTTAACTTTGAAATCCCCATATTCAAGGGTTAGAAAGATGCTGAGGCTATAGATAAATGGATAAATCTACTAGAATGGTATTTTTTTGTTCATTATTTTTCCAATCAGGAAAATATTATTTTCGCTCTTGTCAAAGCAACCCCCCACGTTAAGGACTGGTGGGAAACCTACTAGTAGTAGAAGGATGAAACTACGGGCTCACTATTTTCAGCCACACCCACTTGGAATTCATTCCAAGATGCCATCAAGACGAAGTACTACCCTGTCAAAAGCTATGCAGACAAATACATAAAGTGGACCATGCTGCGACAGGGAAGGGAGCAAGATGTGCTGGAGTTCACAAACATATTTCATACCCTTGACACACAGTTGGTTATCAAGGATTCTAAGCTGCATTTGGTTCTCAAATACCGTGACTACCTACATAGGTACATCCAGGATGAGATGGAGTTCTTGAACATCTCCTCACTCGGAAAAACATACTGATACACCATCAATACTGAGCAGAAGTTTAAACAAAAGAACCGAGACTTTGGATCTGCGAATTCGAAGAACAAACAACAAAGACAAGGTGAGGTGACCCAAGGCAACCCTTTGAAGCCACAAGAAAAGAACAACACTGCAAAGTCAAAGAAGGACAAAGAAAAGTGGTGTGATTCAATAAGAGCCCCACTCTCAACACAAGTGAGTGTTGGACCAAGTAGTCACTGGTGGCAGAGTTGAAGGCTTCAGAATCAGATGCATGTTCCGACCCTGAGTCAGAACTCGACAAGGGGCATGGCAAAGGGAAGTATATCATTTATGTGGAACGCAACACCACTGTTGCCACTTCCAAGATCTAGAAGAATGAGTCTGAAGATCCAGAGGAGGGGGGGCGTCTTTTCCACTCACAAGTGTGGGTGAAGGGTTCGTTGCTGCAATTCATTATTGACAGTGGGAGCCAAAAGAACCTCATTTAAGTAGAGGTCATGAAGCAGTTGGGCGTACCAACTACACCACACCTGTAACCGTACAATATTAGGTGGCTTCACCAAGGAAGATATCTTCGAGTCTGCCAGTAGTGCCACCTTCCCTGCCAGGTGTGATTCAATAAGAGCCCCACTCACAACACAAGTGAGTGTTGGACCAAGTAGTCACTGGTGGCAGAGTTGAAGGCTTCAGAATCAGATGCATGTTCCGACCCTGAGTCAGAACTCGACAAGGGGTATGGCAAAGGGAAGTATATCATTGATGTGGAACGCAGTGCCACTGTTGCCACTTCCAAGATCTAGAAGAATGAGTCTGAAGATCCAGAGGAGGGGGGCGTCTTTTCCACTCACAAGTGTGGGTGAAGGGTTCGTTGCTGCAATTCATTATTGACAGTGGGAGCCAAAAGAACCTCATTTAAGCAGAGGTCATGAAGCAGTTGGGCGTACCAACTACACCACACCTGTAACCGTACAATATTAGGTGGCTTCACCAAGGAAGATATCTTCGAGTCTGCCAGTAGTGCCACCTTCCCTACAGCATGAAGCCCTTCATAGATGAGGTGTTGTGTGATGTTGTACCTCTTGATGTTTGTGATGTACTATTAGGCCAACCATACTTATGGAGGTGACATGCTATGTATGAGTCAAGGCCTTTCGATGTTATTATTTCTTTGGGTAATTCATTATATAGGATATTGAAGGTAGCACCTACTGCCACCTCTTTCATCATTGCAAAGAAATGCAGCGAGCTCATCTCCTAGACCAGGATATTCATTTTCTATCTGGTTCACTCCCAATGTAAGGGGAGATCATCACCACATCCATGAATCTCGCGAAGTTTTCCTCTACACAGCAGCAATAACAGAAGAGTGATACAGTCATCTTCTCCTCACCCACAGGGGTACTATTTCACTGCTGGGTTAAGCATTTGGCTGATCTAACTTCCAGAGCACCTCTACCCATTAGGTCGATCTATAGCCACTCCATTCTTGAAAATTCCATGTACAAGTAGCGACATGATCAACATCGGATGCCACACCAGTTTTAAGTGGGCAACAAAGTCTATTTGCATCTACAGAAATAACGCCTTACCAGAATCCATCAGAAGCTCAGACCACTTCGACATGGTCCTTACACCATTACCAACGCTACAGGAAACAATGCTTTTGAGCACAGAATTCCTCCATTCCTTTGTCTGCACCGAGTGTTCAATGTGGACCACCGTCAACCATTACTAGACACAACATGGTTTGTAGAATATCTCACCGGGGACCAAGTTCAGCAGTAGTTTCCTCATCTCATGGAGGAGCTCAATGCAATGGGGACCATTGCTTCTTAAGGGTGGAGGATGATCTAGGTGGATGTTGGTGGTCACCCACCTATCCAACTTGGACCCCCACAATTGTCTCTTTTAGTTTTTCAGTTGATCTAGGTGGATATTGGTGGCCACCTGCCAATTTCACTTGGACCCCAACCATTGTTTATTTCAACTCTTTAGTTTCCTTAATTGTAGCACAATTTACTATTTTTAGCAGTTTTTTGGTCTTGAACTTCCGAAGCCATTTTGAGGCCCTAAACAACATTTTTTTGGAAAATTGTGAGCAACATGGGTACATGTACCGATGTTGCTCTTCTCAAAGTTGTAATTCTCGGATAGATCTTTCTAATGAGATATTGTGCACGTCAAACGGAGATTATATGCCAAAGTTACTACCCCAAGAAGTTGATGTACCAATTTACCCAAACGGGCCCACAGTTTGGCATTTCATATTCTAAGGTTAGGATTTTGGATGTTTAGGGTTCTCCATTGTTTCTCAACAATAAATAGGCCTTCGAGCCTCATTGTAACATAGTTTAGAGGCATGAAGCTACCACATCTCTTCTAAGAGATAAGCTACCATCGCCTTGGGTAGTTTATTTCCATTTCTATTTGTAAGCATATATCAGTATTTTACAGTAATTAAATGAAGTATTATTTCTGCTGCATATATATATATATATATATATATATATATATATATATATATATATATATATATATATATATATATATATATATATATAGATATATATATGGTTATATCTATAATTCGTTGTGTTCCTATTTAAATCCGGATCAATGGTATCAGAGCAGTCTGCTCTTTCTCTGTCTTTCCTTGCATGTCCCCAACAAGGTCGGGATATAAGGAGTTAGGGCTTGAATTGCTCAAACCTTTGCAAGACAAGCCTCGTAAATCTTGAGAGCCTCCCATGGCAGATGAAAAGAAAGATGAGGGGGTAGGACATCCTATCGATATCTTGCTCGAAGAGACCCTTGAGCGACAAATGAATGTGATGATGGAAGCGCCACACCCTTTAAGGTATAAGTTAACTTTGACATTCCCCTATTTGAGGGTCGAATAGATGCAAACAACATAGATAAATGGTTAATTATGCTAGAAGGGTATTTTTCTATTCATAATTTTTCTGGCCGAGAAAATATTACTTGCGCCTTTCTCAAAGCTGCCCCCCATGTCAAGGACTGGTGGGAAACATATTGCAAGCAGAAGGATGAAAGTACGGCCTCAATGTTTTCAGCCACACCCACTTGGGATTCATTCTGGACTACCATCAAGGAGCAATACTACCTTGTTGGAAGCTATGATGATAAATAATAAAGCTGCAACAGGGAAGGGACCAAGACGTGCAAGAGTTTACCAATATTTTCCATACCCTTTGCACAAATTTGGGTATCAAGGATTCAGAGCAACATTTGTTACTCAAATACTACAGCTGCTTGCACAAGTGCATCCAGGAAGAAATAGAATTCCTGAACATCTCCTCGCTCGGCACGACACACTGATATGCCATAAAAAACGATCAAAATTTTGAACAGAAGAAGCAAGACTTTAGATATGCGAATCCAAAGCAAGGGAATGGTGCCCCCAAACCACAGAACAAAGGAAAAAGCCAAGGCGGGGCGGCCCAAGACAACCCACCAAAGCTGTAAGAAACGAACAGCACTGTAAAGCCAAAAAAGGACACAGGAAAGTGGTGTGAGTTCCATAAGAGCTCCACTCACAATACAAGTGAGTGTTGGGCAAAGTAGTCGCTAGTGGCTGAGCTAAGGGTTTTAGAATCAGATGCATGTTCTAACTTTGAGTGAGAACCCAACAAGGGGAATGACAAAGGGAAGCAGATTATCGATGCAGATCCCAACGCCATCGTTGCCACCATGAATATCTAGAAGGAGGAACTCGAAGGTCCAAAGGAGGAATCTATTCCACTCCCAGATGTGGGTAAAAGGCTCCCCACTATAGTTCATTGTCAACAGCGGGAGCCAAAAGAACCTCATTTCAGTAGAGGTTGTGAAGCGACTAGGCTTACCAACCATAAGACATCCACAATTTTACACCATCGGGTGGGTTCACCAAGGATAGGATCTTCACGTAAGCTAGTAGTGTCGCCTGCCATACAACATCAAGCCCTTCATGGATAAGGTATTGTGTGACGTTGCTCCCCTTGATGTTTGTGATGTATTATTAGGACAACCATACTTGCGGAAGTGGAATTTTGTGTATGAATCAAGGCCCCTTGATGTTATTGTTACTTTGGGAAATAAGTTGTACAGGATACAGGAGGTAGCACCTCCTATTGTCATCTCTTTGGTTACTGCAAAACAATGCAGGAAGCTCATTTCCAAAACCGGGAAATTTATTTTCCTGATGATACGCCCTCAAGGAAAGAAGAAGATGGTGGCCATGACCTCTAGGAAGGGCCCCTTTGCACGACAACTACAGATGGACAAGGTCATGGAGGAGTATGAGGACATCTTCACCTCCCCCGCAAGGGTTCCTCTTAACTGTTAGGTCAAGCACTCCATCAATCTAACCACAGGTGTGCCGCTGCCTAATGAACCAATCTATCGGTGCTCCATGCTGGAGAACGATGAAATCAAGAGGCAGATTCAGGAGCTATTGTAGAAAAGTCACATCCGTCTGAGTTCATCGCCTTGTGGGATCCCAATCATGTTGGTACAGAAGAAGGATGTGACTCGGAGACTCTGTATTGAATATCAGGTGCTAAACAAGATCACTGTCCATAATAAGTAACAAATCCCATGGATTGATGACCTCTTGGAACAACTGAAGGGGGGAAAATATTTCAGAAAGATCGATTTGATGTTAGGATATCACCAGGTACCAATCGAACCCTCTGATGTGTGGAAGACTGCCTTCAAAGCTAAGGAGGGCCTATTTTAATGGTTGGTTATGCCTTTTGGATTGACGAATGATCCTCAAACCTTCATGAGGCTAATGGATGATATCTTGCAGCCATTCACCAACTCATTTGTAGTGGTATACTTTGATGACATCTTGATCTTCAGCCAGAGTTGGGAAGAGAACCTCCACCACATCCAACACGTTCTCCAAACATTGTGACAACACAAGTTATGTGCCAATTTGGAGAAATGTACTTTTGGCATGACACAGGTTCAGTATCTAGGATACATTATTGATAAATGAGGGGTGCATGTGGATCTAGCCAAAATCCAAGTCATTCGGGATTGGCCATCTCTAACCACTCTGACAAATCTCTGCAACTTTCTAGGTCAGCCAACTTCTACTGCATGTTCGTCTTGGGATTTTCTCATATCACTTGGCCCTTGAGTGAAGTCACCAAGGGAGGAGCAAAAGCAAAATTCTTTTGGTTTGAATCTTAACAGAAGGCATTCACAGAGTTGAAAGATCGCCTCTGCTGGACACCAGTGGTCGCATTACCAGACTTGCAACAACCATTTGAGATTGAGACATATGCCTTTGACTATGCTATTTAGGCAGTCCTTACTCAACACCAGCATCCAATGGCATATCAAAGTGAGCCACTTTTAGACATAGTTTGAAAGTATCCCACTTATGACAAAGAGATGTATTCCATTGTGCAGGCCTATTGACAGTGGAAGCATTACATTTTGGGGAAGGAAATGGTCATCCACATAGACCACCAACCCCTGTAATTCATACAAATCGAAGGGAAATTGCATAATGATCGCCATCAGAAGTGGTCCATATACCTACAACAGTTCCATTTAAATATCAAGTATAAGAAGGGCAACACCAATAATGTTGGAGATTGCCTCAGTCGACCACCGATCATGTTGTTAACCACCGTGCTCCACTCTTATGGGCAAGAAACTTCCGATTGGCCACTTCTCTACAAAAGCGACCCATAATTTGGCCACACATACCAGACAATCTTGGAGGGTCAACATGTTCTAGATTTTCACCTCCAGGATGCCCTGTTGTGTGACTTGGGTCACCCTTGTGTTCCTTCAAGCGGGCATGCAAAGATGATTTGGGAAGCACACTACAGTTGGGCTGTTGGGCATTTCGGGGTCGAGAAAATGGTGGTTGTACTACAAAAGTATTTCTATTGGCTTAATCTTCGACAGGATGTTGGGAAGTACATCAGATCATGCACTGCCTACGCCATTGCCAAACCGACCATGAAGAAGCAAGACCTCTATACCCCACTGCCTACCCCTAGTTGAACATGGGAATCCATCTCCATGGATTACATGTCAGGCATGCCTTATACTAAGCATGGAAATGACTGTGTTTTTTTGGTCATCAACAGGTTCTCAAGGATGGCCATTATGGTGGCTCACAAGAATAATATCACAACAGATGCCGCTGCTAAACGCTTCTCTGAATGAGTGTGGTTACACTTCGGAATCCTAGAGTGTATCATCTTAGATTGGGATAGCAGGTTCCTTAGTACATTTTGGTCCAGTCTCTGGTCAATACTAGACACCAAACTAACTAAGTCCACAGCCTTCCATCCTCAAACTAATGGCAGGACAGAGCTTGTGAACAGGATGATCGTACACATTCTGCGGATGTATAACTCAAAGCATCCATGCACATGGGAGGAGATCCTCCCCTATGTTTATCACAACTACAATTGAGCTCTCCACAGCTCAACTGGCCACAACCCTTTTCAGGTGGGCCTAGGATTCCAGCCACTATGTCCCATTGATATGGCCATGCCAATTGTAGCTAATCACGCAGATTCAGCTCATGTCTAGTTTGAAACAGATAAGGCAAATAGCTTCATTGAGCACATTGAACATATTTTCCAGCAGCTCCATGACATTATGGAGAAATCAAATGGCAAGTACAAGAAACGACATGATCAACATCGGGTGCCACACAAGTTTCTCGTGGGCGACAATGTCTGCTTGAATTTGCAAAAGGAAGGCCTTACCAAAGCCTATTGGAAACTGAAATGACTCCGATACAGTCCTTACACCATTGCCAAGGTTGTGGGAGACAATGAATTTGAGCTCAACATTCCACCATTCCTTGGCCTGCACCCAGTGTTCAATGTGGACCACCTTCGGCCATAGTTTCCACCATTACTAGACACATCTGACATTGCAGAATAGCTCACACCCACAGAGATAAATCCAGATTGCCTAGAACAAGCTGCAACTGATCAGATCATGGAAACATAGATCAAGCACACTCACCAGCAGAATATCCAACTGTATCAAATTGTCAAAGAATGCCAACTCCTTCACTAGGGCAAGTGGCTTACCGGGGACAAAATTTAGCAAAAGTTTCCTCATCTCATGGAGGAACTCAATGCAATGGGGACCAATGCTTCCTAAGGGGAGATGAATGATCGAGGTGTATATTGGTGGCCACCCACCAAGTCCACTTGGACCCCCACCATTTTTTCTTTCATCTTTTCAATTTCCTTAGTTGTAGCACAATTTACTATTTTTAGTAGTTTTTTGGGTACTGAACATCCAGAGCCGTTTTGAGGCCCTAAGCGAAGTTTCTTGGGAAAACATGGAGGAACATTGCTGGATGGTCCAATATTACTCTTCCCAAAGTTGCATTTCTTGGATAGATCTTTCTAATGAGGTATTTTGTGTGTCAAATGGAGATCGTATACCAAAGTTATGACCCTAGGAAGTTGATGTACTAGTTTACCCAAACGGGGCCCATGGTTTGGCATTTCATCTTCTAGGGTTAGGTTTTTGGATGCTTAGGGTTCTCCATTGTTCATCAACAATAAATAGGCCTTTGAGCCTCATTGTAACATAGTTTAGAGGCATGTAGCCACCACATCTCTTCTCAGAGATAAGCTACCATCGCCCTAGCTAGTTTATTTCCGTTTTTGTTTGTAAGTATATTTCAGTGTTTTACAGTAATTAAATGAACTATTATTTCTGTTGCATCTCTATATGTATGTTTATATCTGTAATATGTTTCTTTCCTGTTTAAATCTAGATCATTAGTTTCCCTAATTGTAGCACAATTTACTAGTTTTAGTAGTTTTTCGGCTCCTCAACTTCCGAAGCCGTTTTAAGGCCTTAAATGATGTCTTTTGGGAAAACTGGGAGCAACATGGGTTCATGGACCGATTTTGCAACACAGGTCCATGGACTAATTTTGCTCTTCCCAAAGTTGTATTCCTCGAATAGATATTTCTAACGAGATATTGCATGCATAAAACGGAGATTGTATGCCAAAGTTATGACCCCAAGAAGTTGATGTACCAATTTACCCAAAACGGAGCCTACAGTTTGGCATTTCATCTCCTAGGGTTATGCTTTTGTATGTTTAGGGTTTCAGTTATTTCTCAACAATAAATAGGCCTTTGAGACTCATTGTAACAGAGCTTAGAGGCATGTAGCCACCACATCTCTTCTCAGAGATAAGATACCATCGCCCTAGCTGGTTTATTTACATTTCTATTTGTAAGCATATTTCAGTATTTTACATTAATGAAATGAAGTATTATTTATGCTGCATCTCTGTATTTATGGTTATTTCTGTACTTTATTTCATTCTTGCTTAAACCTGGATCAGGTATTGAGACTAGTTCTCATTCTCCCCATGGTTCCTGCATAGTCCCGAAAGGCACTTGCAACCTGAAGCTCCTCATGAAATACTCAGATGAATTTTATTCTTCCTTAAATTTTATGTGCTCTGTTCCCATTCTCATAACAATAAAACCACCCAAGTAATCTTCATATCCAACATGGATAACTAATTTAGTATACAAACACATGCTACCCACATTCCTCACCTCACCATTCATCTTTGTTCATGAGATTGCCCTCTTCCTACCTTGCATGGGCAACTCCACTTTCGTTGAGTACTCCAACACAATAAATTTCCATCAATATTAATGCACTCAAGACAATGAAAAATCTATACAAATGATGAAAACAATGCATGAACCCATGAGCCCCAAAATATTATCCCATATACCATATCTTATATTGGGAAGTTGGAACCCCATGGTTGTTGTAAGTATTTTTTTATGGTATACCTTAACGATATTTGTGTGCAGTAAAACGGTAGTGATAGTATGAGCTCCAGATACGCCTTCCAGGTGTGACAAATGTGCAAGTCCAGAGGCAGAGATTATTAATAATTCTACGTGGTTGTATTTTATTGCTATGGAGATCATGTGAGCTTGGATACCTATGTTCTCCATGCAGAGAAAGAAATGGCATCCTTGTTCTTGGAGGTGAGGCCATATCATGACTACATGTTTTTAAATTAATTTGTCAGGATTTCTGAAATCACGAGTACAAAACACAAAAGGGAGTTACCAACCTTGAATACATTTATTGATTTTGGAAGTAAAATAATGGTAGTCGCTACTCATGAACAAATATATATAATTTCAAACTTCTAATTTTCCTATATGCCCGTCATTATGGCACTTTTCAAAATTATTTGAAAGTTACCAATGACGGGTTTATTTTAAAAGAGACTATATTTGATGGATAAAAAATTTCAAAACATGTAAATGGGTATAAAATTTAACTGCTGCACGGGGTTCTCCAGTTTTCTTACTTTTTAAGCCTTATCCATGTTCTAGTTGTACTTATACAAAAAGACATGATAAGAAATCAATTTCACTTGCTTTCCCCATGATTCATTTGGTTTTGAATGATCAATACTTGTCTTATGATATCTTTGTTTATGCAACCATGAGTGTCTGTGTTTGTGCTTGTGGGGTGTGTAAGAGAAACATGGAAGAATGGATACCATTTTCAATTTGTGACCAATTTTGAGAAAAAAAGAAAGTTAGAGAGGGAATTTAAAACATAGATTTGGAGAATATGCACATATATACATAAATTTAGTTTACAGAATGAGGCAATCCTAGGTCATGGCTAAAATAAACCAAGTGTTATGCCCAATTCGGGCCTGCTAGGGATAGAGTTCAAAAGCTAGCCCAATTTGGTGTTTGTTTAACATTGAGGCTGGTGTGAACAAGATAGGTTATTAGGTTAGTCTACAGGTGGATTTTTTTGATTTTGGAAATTGTGATTTTGTGTGCTAAAGCATTCGTTAAGCTTGGTAGTTACCATAATGAAGGATGTGCTTTTTTGTGTGGTGAGTGGTGTGTGGTATGCAACATACCATTTGACAATTTCAAGAAGAAATTGACCCGAATAGCAATCCTTATTTTTGGAGATGGTTTGCCTTAAGGTGGATACTTTCGTCATGTGGTTTTCCTCTGAGGTTGTCTCCAATTCGAAACAGGTCACCATCTACTCATCAGAACCTTGTTTGAGACAATTGTTGCAAACCCTTGTTCGACACTCGTTTACTCAGAAACAAAAGATAAAAACAAATATCTATCATTATCGTGAGATTAGATGGAATATAATCCATTCTGAGGCATTCCATGGGATGAAACGAGGTGAATGAAGGGGAAAAAATAGGAAAAGGAAAGTAGCAAGAAACTTTAATGGCTAGATCTCTTTCTACACAATTTAGGCAGAGTAGTAGGAGAGATAGTAGTACAAAGAGAACACACTTCCACTTCGAAAGAGAATACATTGACTCCACTAAATATCTGTTCTTCCGAAGTTGGAAAGATCATGACCACCTACTCTTCTCCATCCAAATTGGGTCTCTATGCCTGCCTGCTTGCATTATACTCAACAAATTGTAATCTCATTTTCTAGCCATAAACTAACCCTAATTACTCCGAACTAGTAAGCAATGGATGTATTAATTTTAGGTATGTTCTATGCTCAAAGAAATTTATTTCAATTCTCATAGTTAGCTCAATAACTTTTTCAGATTAGCAATCACATCAGCATTAAAGTAAACTGCAGATATAACATAAGCATAAATCACAAAAGACAAGCCAAGACAAGAGGACACAAGATGTGGTGCTAGCCAGGGGCAAACCCCAATGTGGGGAAACCCTTGATCAATTTTTCTTTTATGTTCTTCAATAGTTCAATAGAGAGAGAGAGGGGGATAGTAAATTTACAATAGAAGTCAACACTTTGACTTATCTAGATAAGAACACAGATCGTATCTAGGAAGATGATACATGAGATCAGTTGAAGACATGCTACTTCAACTGATTCTCAAAGGTGACTCCTTCACCTCTTATTGTGTTGTATCTTGTCATCATGTTGCACCCATCATCACAATGCTAGATCTCATGACTACTGCACCTTATGCTGCACTGTTTTCCCATCTGCCATGGTTGAACCATGTTGTCATATTGCATGTCTCATGTGCTTGTAGCACCATGCTTCCACTGTTATCCATGTTGTCCATGATAGCCATGATGTCCATGTTTGTTGTTGTACCATGCTCGTTGTTGTACCATGCTTGCTATTGTACCATGCCTACTATTGTACCATGCTTACTACTATACCATGCTCCTTCTACCATGTCATAGTTGTTGTCCCACTTTGCCTTGCCATACCTTGCAGTTGTCCCATATGTCTTAGCATACTTGGCTATTGTCCATGTGTCTTAGTAGCACCATGTCACCTTGATATTGCATGCATGTTAGTAGTACTATGTCACCTTGTTGTCCCATGCATGTTAGCAAAACTATGTCCTTGTTGTCCCATGCATGTTAGCGGCACTATGTCACCTTGCTGTCCCATGCATGTTAGCAACACTATGTCCTTTTTGTCACATGCATGTTAGCAACACAATCTCCATTTCTATCCTATTAGTACTGCTACCCCAACATATTTGTTATCCCTTGCTATTGTCCTATGTGACTTTGCAACACTATGTAGCCTAATGTCCATGCATCTTGCCAACACCATGTAGTATAGCTTTATATTTACTTTACTGCACTAGTTTGCAACACCATGTAAACTTGCTGCCATGTGTTGTTTCACCACGCTTCACTACTACACTGCATCACTAGATAGGGCATCACCCTACAACCCTTATCTCCCATATAAATCAACAAGGCGACCTTCTAAATACTGTGGTTCTCCAATGGGATAACCCTCCATACCTACGCTATTTCTTTAGGCCTTGTTTGATCGCGGTTAAGGCCACGCTATCCCTTCAGTTCCTTCATATTGTGGTTAAGGTCACGCTATCCCTTCAACCCCTTTACATTGTTAAGGGAAGCATACACAATGTTCCTTTCACCCCTTATATTGTAGCTATGACTCTGTTGTCCACACAGTTGTTCCTTAGCCTAATCTTCCCAACATTATGCACTTGGAACAACCCTTACTTACCACGCTGTCACCTACAACAAACCCTCACTGGAGCCCATAAACTTGACTACGTTAGGGTTGAAATAGATCATCGTTTAGGGCTGGACTAGACCAGCATTTAGGGAAGACTTTAGGTCTGCGTTAGCGAACCCTTTAGTTTCTGTCTAGGGTTGCCTTCCATTTGCGTCTAGGGTAGCCTCTTTTCCTCCAACGTCTATGGCTTCCACTCCTAGATTTCTCTTCCACTAAAACCCAAGACAAGTGGAGAGAGAAATCAAGATGGAAGTGTTTGTGTGAAATGACTCTCAAGTCATCTCCTTTTATACTAAAACATTGAGCACATGTGGGGTTTACTTGGTTGTTGGCTGACCTTGACGAATTGTTTTATAACATAAATAAATTCATAACTCCATGAATACTTATCAGAATCGGATGATCTTTAGATCAATCCTACACCTCTCAATGAGAGGGATCCATGAAAAATACCAGCGGGCGTAGATAAGATGACCCACATGGAGTTTGGCCCCAGTTTCTAATTATAACACTCCCTGTCAACTAGGGAGAACTCCAGCTACTGATCCATATGTCTAACTGTACTATCTCTATCATTAGTTCCCTAAACTACTTTGCTCTGCTTTGTTGAGCTCTACTCTATTGAACCATGAAGAATAAGAATTTGTCGAGAATGTCCAATCCCAGTCTCTACTAACCCAAAGTCAGTTTTATTGATCCCAGATGAATACCACAAGAGTGTGTCACAAACCACTCACGTTGATCGCACATTAGTTTCATTGATCCCAGATCAATGGAGGTCATCCTAGCATAGGGAGTATGGTAGATACAACAATGCATCCCTCGATAGTACTACTATGGTCCCTAACCCCATTTCCCTACTCATTGGATAGCTGAGAGGTACTTTTCATGAGTCCCAGACTGCATGGGTAGCATGCCTCGATAGGAGAACCATTCAGCCTATCCCTACGTTGCCTCGGGGTATCACAGGTGAAGGTTGAGCCATTCACCCTATACACAATGCACCATTAGGGGAGGTTGAGTTGTCATATGGTTGCGTGTTTCTCCAGTAATTACCCCAAGCCCCCCAGAGCTCCCAGAGCTCAATGCATGCAGCACGCAAGACCCTCATAAGAGGGTATTTCAACGACTCCAAGTCATTCAAGAAAGTTAGAAATTTTACCTTTACCTGGGGCGTTGATAGAATGTCTATGACCTGTACACCAATCTAAATGCAACGAAGCCTCCTTGCTCATCGACATACCATATCCCTAATAAGGTAGTATCTGATGTCTATCTGCTGGAGCCATCATAGGATACAAGATTCCTCAACAATTGAATCCCCCCTTGGTTGACACAGAAGATCATGATGGTATCCATCATGTATAAAAATAGTCCACTGAAGAGCTTCCACAACCAGGGAGCTTCATACGAGATCATACTTGTAGCTATATATTCGGTCTTGGCTGTGCTTATAGCAACCAACTTCTACTTCCTACTCATCCATGATATCGAAGCAGAATCCACAGAGAACCAACATTTAGAAGCTCTCTTGTGATCCTACACACTTCCTGCCTAGTCAGCATTCGAATAATCATGCAGCTTCATATTTTTGGTAGTGTATCTCAATTCATGAGAGATTGTGCCTTGAAAATATCTCAGAATATTCTTGACACCAATCCACTGAGGCTCAACCATAAATGAGCTCATCATGCTAACTGCAGAACATATGTAGGGACGGAAGTTTCCCAAGAACATCAACACGGATGAGTTTATGAAACTTAGAGGCATTTACCAAATCTAGTCAGGCATCACTACCATATAACTTCTGAAAGTTAAGATCCTCGAGGCAGTCACGTGATTGCAGTTTACCTCTCCACATCGAAAATCAAACTCCCTCTTACTTCTGCAAATGAGAGGGTCTGCACCTATCAGAAATAGGTCATCCTTAGAAGGTGCCAGTATGAGAGGTCTATCATCCACAACCTTTGAGCAATGGTTTGGATCAGTTTCACTCCTAGTGAATGTTAGCTTCATCAAACAGCTATGAATCCTCTCATATTATCCTCGAGGTGTTTTTCTTCAAGCCATATAGGGATTTCTTCCACTTGTATACATGAGATTCCCGATCATGAATCTCAAACTCGTGAGTTGTTCCAAACCTGTGGACCTAATACATAAGGGGAATGGTCCTCTTGTAAGATTTTCCTTCGATACATCTCATACATGTACCTTCATGCTCTTCTTGAATTCAGGCATCCATGTCACCATTTGACTCACATCAAGTAGCGCCCCATAAGTAGACCTCCATAGTTATAGATGAGATATGTCAATTGACATGATCCCCAATGGACCATCCTAAAACTTGATACAAATTGTCAACTCTGAACCCATGAGAAAAAAACATCTTTGAAAATTCTATTTTCAAACACATACCTTTCCATCGATTAATGCCACCCTAAAACCTTTGACTTCCATTGCGAAAATGGACACTAGGTTCTTTTTGCAATCAAGTACATAAAAGAGATTCTATAAATGAATCGAGTTACCCTCATTCAATTGATGGGTAACCTTTCCTACACCCTTTCCAGGATAGGTGGCATCAACTCGAAGTATAATCCCACTATTGTTTCCATCTCTTACCAAATTTGAGAGAGCACCCTTCTATCCGATGAAGTGAACTGAAGCACTATAATCAACAATCCAGATTCCCACATAATCTTAAGGAGAGGCCAAATACAAGATAATGCTTCTTTATCTTATCAAAAATAACATTTGATTCTTCATACCTGGGTTTCCTTGTTTTCTCTGAAGAGTCGACCATTTCCTTGATGACCTGCATTACCTGTCATTCCTCTGATCATCGAATGTGTCCCTGAAATGATTGTTATCATCATCGAGTGATGTGTTCCTACCATTCAGACACTCCTTCGCATAATTTCCGAAGTTATTGCAAACAAGGCATCTGTATTTCTTTCCACCCTTAGATCCAGACTTCCCATTGAAGTGATCTTTAGGCCATCAGAAACTTCTACTATGCCATTCTGATAATATTCTCTACTTTGAATTCACCCTTGGTGAATTTGAAGGGGGATTAGGAATCCATTGATTCTTTTGTCCTTTCCCAACTGTCTTCAGTGATTTATCTTCCACTCTCTCTTGGGTTTTGTCTTCATCTCAGCTCTGATACCATGTTAATTTTAGGTATGTTCTATGATTAGAGAAATTTATTTCAATTTTCATGGTTAGCTCAATATCTTTTCTAGATTAGTAATCACATCGATTAAAGTAAATTGCAGATAGAACATAAACATAAATCACAAAAGACAAGCCAAGACAAGAGGGCACAAGATGTGGTGCTAACCAGGGACAAACCCCAATGTGGGGAAACCCTCGATCAATTCTTATTTTATCTTCTTCAATAGTTCAGCATAGAGAGAGAGAGCGAGATAGTACATTTAGAGCAGAAGTCAACGCTTTGAATAATCTATATAAGAGCAGAGATCATCTCTAGGAAGATGATACATGAGATCAGTTGAAGACATGTTGCTTCAACCGATTCTCCAAGGTGACTCCCTGACCTCTTATTGTGCTACATCTCATCATCATGATGCACCTCACCATGCTACACCATGCTGCACCCATCATCACAATGTTGGACCTCATGATTGCTACACATTATGTTGCATTGTTGTCCTATGTGCCATGGTTGGACCATGTTGTGATACTGCATGTCTCATGTTCTTTCAAAACCATGTTTGCCACTACTATCCATGTTGTCCATGATAGCCATGTTGTCCATGCTTGTTGTTGTACCACGCTTACTAGTGTACCATGCTTCTTCTACCATGTCACAACTGTTGTCCCACTTTGCCTTGCCATACCTTGCAGATGTCCTATATGTCTTAACATACCTGGCTATTGTCCATGTGTCTTAGTAGCACCACGTCACTTTACTATCCCATGCATGTTAGCAGAAGTATGTCACCTTGTTGTCCCATGCATGTTAGAAGAACTATGTCCTTGTTGTCCCAGGTATGTTAGCATCACTATTTCACCTTGTTGTCCCATGCATGTTAGCAGCGCTATGTCCTTGATGTCCCATGCATGTTAGATGCACAATGTCCTTTGTTGTCCTATTAGTACTGTTGTCCCAACATAGTTGTTATCGCAACATAGTTGCTATCCCTTGCTGCTGTCCTATGTGACTTTGTAGTGCTATGTAGCTTGTTGTCCATGCATATTCCTAGCACCATGTAGCCTAGCTTTATATTTACTTTGTTGCACTAGTTTGCAGCACCATGTAAACTTGTTGCAATGTGTTGTTTCACCACACTAGACTACTACCTTGCATCACTAGATAGGGCATCACCCTACAACCCTTATCTTCCATACAAATCAACAAGGCATCCTTCTAAATACTACGGTTCTCCAAGAAGATAAGCCTCCATACCTATGCTATTTCTTTAGGCCTTGTTTGACTGCGATTAAGGCCACGTTATCCCCTCAACCCCTTCATATTGTAGCTAAGGTCACGTTGTCCTTTCAGCCCCTTTAACTTGTCTAAGGAAGCCTCCATGTTGTTCCTTTGACCCCTTATATTACATCTATGACTTCCCTCTCCACAGTGTCACCTTCAACAAACCATCACTGTGGCCCATAAACATGATTACTTTACGGTTGAATTAGGTTTGTGTTTAGGGCTGGATTAGATCAGCGTTTAGGGCAGCCTTTAGGTCTGCATTAGGGCACCCTTTAGTCTCCGTCTAGGGCTGCCTTCCATCAGCATCTAGGACAACCTCTTTTCCTCCAAACTCTAAGGCTTCCACTCCTAGATTTCTCTTCCACTAAAACCCAAGACAAGTGGAGAGAGAAATCAAGATAGAAGTGTGCGTGTGAAATGGCTCTCAAGTCATCTCCTTTTATACAAAAACGTTGAGCACATGTGGGGTTTATTTGGTTGTTGGACAACCTTGAAGAATTGTCTTATAACACAAACAAATTCATAACACCATGAATACTTATTGGAATCGAATGATCTTTAGATAAATCCTACACCTCTCAATGAGAGGGATCCAAGAAAAATATGAGCTACCATAAATAAGATGACCCACATGGAGTTTGGCCCTAATTGCTAGTTTTAACAGGATGCATTTTCTAGGTGACAGGAAAAATAGTAACTCCAGCCAAGTATATAAATAGTATTCCAGCGATAGCTACTTTTCCAATAGAAATTTCTCCCAACAAACTTTGTTTTTATCTAATCGATAAAAGCTCAAAAATAAGAATGGAAAATATTTTTGCAAGACACTAAGGGTTGTAGTGCATTTCCTCAGAGACTCCTCAAACTCCTCTTCAGCTTCAATAGCAGTACTAGTAGTAGCATGAGCAACAACACTATACCTAACAAAACTAGAAGCACAAGTTCATCAAGTTGCATGACTATTGCCTCCCTCACGAGCTACCATGCCCCATGTTTGGCCTTGTTGGTTCAATTCCTACAACTCTTCATTCAACTACCAGATCTTCATTAGGATCAACACCTCCAACTCCACTAGACAACTCCAAACTAGCTCGAAGATGACAAAGAACCTCCAAAATTGTTACTGTTGCTCCAAAACTCAATTTTGGTGCAAAACTATCCAAGATCTTATATGCACACAAAAACTAGAAATCAAATGTGTGAGGAAAATAGGAGCTTAGGAATTATTTTATAAGCTTAGGGGGTCATATTAACAAGGGAACCTACCATGGTTTTCTAAAATGAACCTCCAAAAAGCACCTAGGAGGTCCATCAACATGCCCAAGCATGTGGATTTCTAACTAGCTCTTTTTTTACAAAAAATCAATTGATCAAGTACCAAATCATCCAAACTGGTCGATTTGGTACCCTATCGATCCTAACCGACCAACTAATTAGATTTGTTAGGCTAGTTTTATATCTTAGGGACCTAACCGGTCTGTTTAACCAATTTTTGGTTCAACTAGACTGATTTTTAAAACTAGGCATTAGACACATCAAACAAACAAAATAATCCATAATGTGATGCTCAAGACTTCATCCTCCACTCTTATTCAGAGCAGAAAATCTATTTTTATCTCATAGAGATAAATTTTTAGCCTAGTCATGAAATTATGACATGTCAAAGGAGTTTTACCTAAATAACAAAATGTAATTCCTGATAATGACGAGTGTTATCCAAATTGGTGATTTAGAAAAACATGATTTCTTAGTTTTTGCAATTTTTGCCACTTTTGCCCCTTTTTTTCCTGACTTACTTTTCAAATCCTTGTTGAGTTATTATTGTAAAATATTTTTTAAACATCAAAAATAAGTTAATAACTCACTCAACATTTGTTTCTGTCATAATGTGAAGAAAGACATAAAGTGTGAACAAATCATATATGTACAAGGTTAGCAACTTACCACAAACTTGAATAATGGTCAAAATGACTCAACAGACAATCACTCTTTACATATCCTAAGCTTGTGAAAAGTTAAACTCAATTTTAACACGATGATAATGCTTGGAGTCACATGAACTAGAATCAATGAAGAAAATGGTCACGTATACATACTCCCAACATGTTATGAAACCAGCTCAAAAAAATATAGAAAAGATAGATCAACGCCTTAGAATTCAGCCTCTTCGAGGGGGAAACCTCCTTTACATTACATAAATGAAAAATTCTTGGATGATACAATTGACAAAACCTCCTTTCTATATATAGGAGTCTAAGGAGTCACAATATAATCCAGTCGACCTAACAATAATAATATAAAGCCACAAAAATAACAATAGAGGGATTCTATGGGGCACATAAATAACAACATGGGGGTAATAGGGGCACAACAATATAAATAAGGGGTATAACTACAATAGTAATGGGCTAATCACTAGTATTATAGGGACCCAACATGCCCCTCTCCTTCAAAAAAGTGTTGTCCTCAATGCTTGAGTAGCTCTGGATACTTCTGCATAAAATTCTCATCCTCCCAATGCAGAATCTTTAGCGGATAAGTTCTTCCACTTGATAAGATACTCTAAAATTGATCGATTTCGTAGCTGTCGAGTTCTTGTTTCTGTTACTGCTTCCGGTTCCAATATAATTTTTCCTTCCTCGTCAAGTTCTGGCAATATTGTTTGAACTAGGAGCTTGTCGCCTATAACCTTCTTTAAACATGAAACATGGAAAACTAGGTGCAATCGAGAAGCTGCAGGAAGCTCCAATTTGTATGCCATAGTACCAATCTTTTGCAACACCTTGTACGGACCATAATACTTTGGTGATAATTTATTATCCTTCTTAGCTTGCTTTAGGGACATTTGCTTATATGGTTGTAGCCGTAGGAATACCCAATCACCTACATCAAAACTTCTTTCACTGCAATGTTGATCTTCCTGTTGTTTCATTCTATTTTGTGCCAACACGAGGTTATCCTTTAAGAGTTGGAGGACTTGTTGTTGATGTTCGATGTGATGTTCCACTGCCTGAACCTTAGAATTTTCTCTTAAATATGATGTGATGGATGGTGGTTGATACCCATAAAGTGCCATAAATGGGGTCATTTTTGTTTCTGTATGGAAGGAAGTGTTATACCACCATTCAGCCAGAGGCAACCATTTGACCCATTGTGTCTATTTATTAGATACAAAGCAATGAAGATATCCTTGCAAACATTTTTTTACTGTCTCAGTTTGCCCATCAGATTGAGGATGATAAGATGAGCTATGAGCTAACTGAGTACCAAGACAAGAAAATAATTCTGTCCAAAAATTTCCAGTGAAAATGGGATCTCTGTCACTTACAATAATCTTCGGGTTTCCATGTAGCTTTTGAATTGTTTCCATAAATGCAATAGAAACTGTATTGGCTTTAAATGGATGTGATAATGCACAAAAGTGTGCATACTTGGTAAGTCTGTCAACTACCACCATCATGACACTCTTTCCCTCAGACTTGGGTAAACCTGTGATAAAATCCATTGAAACCTCCTCCCAACATTGGCTTGGAATGGATAAAGGTTGTAATAGACCTGGTGTCTTAATTGTTTCAACTTTATTTTGTTGGCAAACTAAACATTCCGCCACAAACTTTTGAATATCTAATTGAATGCCATCCCAAAAAAATTCCTTCTTAACCCTGTGGTAAGTTTTTAAAAATCCTGAGTGCCCTCCTAAGGGAGAAGTGTGCAATTCCATAAGAATGTTTTATTTTAGCTGGGAATTCTTACAAATGTATAAGCGATCTTTGTACCATAATGAATCATTTTTCCAGCTAAATGTATCAAACGTACTGGAATCTTGTTGTAGCTTTCGAATAAGTGTCCACACTTCTTCATCATTCTTCCATTCCTCCCTTGCTTCGTTTATCCAATCTGGTTGGATAATAGAAATGGCCCACAACAATGCTTCCACATCCTCATCCTTTCTTAAGAGTGCATCTGCCACCACATTTTTCTTCCCTTTTTTGTAGATGATTTCAAAGTCATAACCCAACATCTTTGTGACCCACTTTTGTTTCTCTTCAGAGGATAATCTTTGTTCTAAAAAGTATTTAAGGCTATCATGATCCGTTTTTACCCTGAAGTGTCTTCCCATTAGGTAGGGTCGCCATTTCTTAAGTGCATGGAGTATTCCCAACATTTCCTTCTCATAAATAGCTTTGCTTAGAAACTTTCCCTTGATTGGATGACTTTCAAAAGCAATGGGTCTTTCATCTTGCATTAGAACAGCACCAATTCCATTTCCTGAAGCATCACATTCCACAATAAAGGTTTTTGTGAAGTCCGGTGTAGCTAAGACCGGTGCTTGGCACATTGCCTCTTTAAGATGTTCAAAGGCCTTTGTTGCTTCCGGAGTCCATGAAAATGCATCTTTCTTCAATAATGTTGTTAGAGGTGCTGCTATTCTCCCATAATTCTTAACAAACTTGCGATAATACCTAGTCAACCCAAGAAATCCTCGCAGATGCTTTATGGATGTGGGGATTTTCCATTCCTTAATGGATTTAATTTTGCTAGGGTCTACCTTAACTCCTTCATGAGATACAATACGACCCAAATATTCCACCTCCTGGACTCCAAAGAAACATTTGGATCTTTTTGCATATAATTGTTTCTCCTCCAATAGTTGTAGCACCCTGTCAACATGTTCAACATGATCCTTTGAAGACTTGCTGTAGATTAGTATATCATTAAAAAATACTAACACAAATTTTCTAAGGAATGGTTTGAAAATTGAATTCACCAAACCTTGAAATGTTGAAGGTGCATTAGTAAGGCCAAAAGGCATGACCAAAAATTCATAATGACCCTCATGAGTTCTAAATGCCATTTTCGGAATGTCTTCAATCTTCATTCTGATTTGATGATATCCCGAACGAAGATCCAACTTGGTGAAGTAAATTGATCCATCCAATTCATCCAGTAATTCATCAATGACAGGAATGGGGAACTTATCTTTAATAGTGAGCTTGTTGAGCTCCCTATAATCCGGACACATGCACCATGATCCATCCTTCTTGTGCACCAATACTACTGGAGCAGAGAAAGAACTTTGACTTGGTTGAATTATACCAGCCTCCAACATTTCTGCACCCATACGTTCAATTTCACTTTTTTGGACATAGGGATGTCTGTACGGCCTGATGTTTGGAGGAACACATCCTGGAATCAGATGAATAGCATGATCATGATCACGCATAGGTGGGAGACCTTTGGGAGTCTCAAATACCTTGGAATGATTGTCCAGGACTTTTTGGAGACCTGGAGAAATAGATGATTCCAATGTGGAAACATCTAGTGAACATAATTGTGCAATTACACCTCTTTGCTCCTTTTCTAGAAGCTTTGTCATACCATTAGAGCTGATTATATTTCCTGGTTTCCCTGCAATACCCATTAATTCAACTTCCTTTCCTTCTGTAGAAAATTTGATGAAAAGCCCTTGAAAATTAAAAGCTATTGTACCCAAGGATTGTAGCCATTGGACTCCTAGTACAACATCAGCACCTCCCATTGGAATGGAAAGCATTGGGCTAGTCAATACATATTCTCCCATGGATAGCTTGATATTATGGCACCTTCCAGAGCAATTTATTGTTCCTCCATTTGCAATCATCAGTTGACACTCTGGTGCTGGATATAGGAAGCAATTCAATTCTTTTGCTACCTTACAATGAATAAAATTGTGGGTGCTTCCTGAATCAATCAACACTATTACCTTTTTATTCTTGATTTGTCCTTCTATATTGATGGTTTGAGGAGTGGTAACTCCGGCCAATGCATTACAATATATGGTCGGATTTATTTGTTCTTCATCTAGGCTTTGTTCCTGGAGTATATCTTCTTCTTTTGACCTTTCTTGCTCCTTTTCTTCTTCCTCTTCACAATCAATGTAGAATAATTTCTTCTCAGCACACTTATGACCTTTAGTGTATTTGCTATCACAACTGTAACAAAGACCTTTTGCTCTTTTTTCTTCCAATTGTTGTGGTGTCAACCTTATAGGTTGTGGAAGACTAGGGGAAACAACACTTTCCTCTTTATAGTTGTGAGTGGTATGCTTCCTGGTTGCCATAATTTTTCTTTCCATTTTTCTTGCTAACCTGAATGCCTTCTCTAATGAATCATGTTCCCAAAGGCGAACATCATGTTGGATATTATCCTTTAAAGACCCTATGAACACATCAATCCTATGCTCCCCTGGAATATATTTTACCCTTATGTTCAATTTTTGGAACTCCTCAATGTGCTCCATTACTGAACCCTTTTGTTTGAGACTTATCAATTGGCTAAAAAAATGTTGCTTTTCTATCTTCATAATGTGCTATCAATTTTTCCGTACAAATTGCCCAAGTGATAAATTATTTACGAGAGCAAAGCCATTGATACCATACAAGCTGATTTGGTTCCAAATATACAGTTGCCATACGTACGTTTTGTGTGTTTTGCACATTATTGAGATCGAAGAACTGCTCCATCTGTAATATCCATGTGGCGGGATCCTTGCCATCAAACTTCCTCATATCGATTTTTGGAATATGGTGGGTCTTCGATCCAACATTAGAGTCTATGGAATCATGATTAACATTACTTTTGTTCACATCATGAGTTTCCCTTACAACCTTTTCACCATTAGTAAGTATTTCTTGTAGAAAATTTGTCAAATCTGTCTTCAAATCTGCCATGTCTGTTTTCAAATCTGTCTTCAAATCTGCGATGTTTGTCTTCAAATCTGCCATGTCTCTCTTCAAATCTATCTTCGAATCCTCCATCTTAGCTTCCATGCCATTTATCTTAGATTGCACACCATTTATCTTAGATTCCACGCCACTTATCTTAGCTTCTGTTAGCTTTTGTGAGCGTGACATTTGTTGCACTTGTTCTTGTAATTTTGATATATCATGTAGCGTTTCTTCCTCTTCTTCATGAGCCATGCTAGAGCTTTCAGGTTCCTTACTAGGTGTTTGCATTTTCTTTCATCGGGGCATCAGTTACCGATAATAATGCTTTACTATGCCCTTTGAATTCTGTTAAACCAAGCTTACACAAAAATTAAAAAATAAACTACACACCTTTTTTCACTTTATAGAAGCCTGATATTGAATCTGATGTATCTCTATAATTTTGAATCATCCAGTTCTAAAGTTGCAGCCTTTAGTAGCATTCTGCGTCCTCTTTCCAATGCCACAAGTCTGACCCAAATTGGATTCTCCAAGGAAGAGTTATGTGAAATCTCCCACAGTGACTTGCTTTTAGACTAGTTCAGTAGAGAGAACTTGTACGATGTTCCACGAGTCACTGTTTCAACCTTTCGATCTGAAGCACACATACAAGAAACTACAATCCGTCCTCTTTCTGTACCTTCTGATGAAATTTCAATCCAATCCCCAGAGAGAAAGTTATGACAATTTTCCCCAGGTCACCTGTTTTGAATGTAATTCAGGAGTCTGCAAAAAGACCAACTTCCTCAGATCATATCTGAGCAAATATCACGCGAAAAGTTCTGAAATTCGGACCCAAGGTTCAACGTGATTTCTTCTCAAATGGATTTTTTTTGCGACTTCTGAAACGTCATAGAAAAAAAGTTATAGCGAAAATGCCACGATGACCTGTTTGGAGCAACGAAACCCTAGAATCCAAAGCTCTGATACCAAATGTTATGAAACCAGCTCAAGAAAAGATAGAAAAGATAGATCAACGCCTTAGAATTCAGCCTCTTCAAGGGGGAAAACTCCTTTACATTACATAAATGAAAAATTCTTGGATGATACAATTGACAAAACCTCCTTTCTATATATAGGAGTTTAAGGAGTCACAATATAATCCAGCTAACCTAATAATAATAATATAAACCCACAAAAATAACAATAGAGGGATTCTATGGGGCACATAAATAACAACATGGGGGTAATAAAGGCACAACAATATAAATAAGGGGTATAACTACAATAGTAATGGGGTAATCACTAGTATTATAGGGACCCAACACAACATTTCAAAAAGAATGTTTTCACGCCAATAAGATATTGTCCTAAATTAGTGTGAGTTTTGTTAAATTTCTATAGCAGGGGGGGCTTGTAACATTGAAAACGGAAAAATTTCAAAATGGCTTAACAAATATAATATCATCTGGGTTTGCGAAGAAAGTTTGGATACCCAATATTACCCACATGTTGGTCCATTCACCGAAAATATTTCCTAAGGGCCACTAATATCCAATATAAAGGGCCTAAGTCATTTCATATAAAATCTTATTTTAGTTTGTAGGTGAACTTATGACAGACACATCACCAAAGAAAGCTAGAATGTTTTCCAAATAAAGTATTTTGGCAAGATACTTCCCATTATCACTATGCAACAAACATGCCCTTTCCTAATATGAGAATATCAAAAGGCAATGTAATCAGATTATATCACTCAAAAAGTATCCCTTTAGCTAAGAAGTCATGGTTGATGATTATTTTTTTTTCCGAAGTCAACTAAGACTTGAACAAAGTGCCAACCACTTAATACAAAGAAATTACACAGGTAAGATGGCCATGGAGGAGAAAAAAGTGTCCCTAGGGGATTTGAACCTTGTTGAGGATTGTGAAACATCCCTTATTTACCATCTATCAAAGACCCCATAGTGACATAGTCTAAAATTTTCACGATGAGGTAAATATAAATCCAATCTTGTTATTGGTCCGACAATTTATCATTACATTTGTAATAACTTAGCCTAGCTTTAGTAAATGGTAAATGGAGACAGTTGAGAAGAAACTTGATTATCCCAAGAAGTGGCCACCAAATAGTTAGGTTATGGACTAAAAGAGAGGCTTGAGATACTATATTTTGGGGGCTGAACGATTTGAAAAACAAATAATTTGCAAAGATAATCATCTTATTGTGTTACTTGATACATGAAGATGATGTAACACTATTCTGCAATAGAATACCAGTAAAATAGTATAATATGACCCATGCATAAAATACCCATATATAACAACAAAAAGAAATACAATGTCTAGACTTTAGGAGATCAAAGACATTTTCTCATGCTTACCAATAATAAATCTATATGAACATAATGAAATCGGTTGCTATATAAAATATGAATGCCAAGAACATCAATGGGATTGAGGTTGGTGGCCCTTGTCAAGCATCCTAAAATAGCCATGGCACACATGGAGGTAGGGGTTCGACTTGTGGCTCCCAAAGATGAATATTTAGTGCTCATTTTACAAACCAAACCAAACCCATTTTCTCCTTAAGGCCTGGGAAGCAATGATTTTAAATCATTGGTGAAGGTTCCATTCCCAAGGGATTTACCAGGAATCCATAGGGGATATTGGAGGTAGATGTTGAGCTTCTAGCACATGGAGATGAATACCAAGGGTAGTGTTACAAGCCCAATCCCAATCCTTAATTCTAACTTATCCTCGAAGCTTGGGAAGCAAAGAGCTCAACACCATTGGTCAAAGTTTTATTCCCAAATGCTTTACCATAAACTAATGAAGGTACATGAAGATAGGAGTTAAAATTAGGCACATATTTCATATTACATACCCTACCCCACCCCAATGTTCCCCTTAAGGCATGTGGAGTGGGATCTTGACAACAACTACCTAGTTCTATTCGCAAGGGCTTTACCCAACACCTTTGGGTAGCCTTAGGGCACCTTGAGGTAAGGAACAAAATCATGGCAACTCGAAATCAGTGCCATATGTTTATATTAAAAATTCAAGCCTGCCTTCGTGTTGTGGTTTTTCATGAAATGGTAATTCAAGTGCACTTGATTCTACCTGAGTTCAATTGTTTTAAAAAACATATTAATGCAGCCAATTATTGTGCTATATTGTCATATGTATCAGGTAGAGATAGTGTTTTTTGCAGGTCAGAAATAAATCCCCCTCCCTTGATAAAGTTCCATTTGTATAATTATATATCAATGAAATGGGGGCATAAAGACAACTTTTTTCCAAGCACCTACCAAGAGATAATTGGGAAATTATATTTTACTTCAAATATGAGTAAATTATCTCTTGAAAAACATCTTTAAATGACTTATAACCAAATTGTGATCTTGATTAAAGTCTTGCGCTGTAAATTATTTATTGGCATGGACCAATTGACCTTAAGAATGTGAAGCAAGCCTAAGTCAACTGCACTGAAACATGGTGCAGGATTTGAAAGTAAAAGGGATAGTCAGTAATAGGCTCAAAACCACAGAATTGTACATTAGGAATGTTTCTAGAGGTTGTGACATACTCCATATTTAAAGGAGGAAAATACCAACAAAATAAATGCATAACTGGAAGGATTTGTAGGGATTGTGAGTACTTGTGGTAGTACTAATGATGTCGAATGTAGAAATCATTGAAGAAACTCTTTGATAATTGAGTTTTTGAATATGACGAAGCGTGATAGAATTCGTAAAGTTACACTTACTATGATCTAGAATCCCTCACTTCTGCCTGATTTAAAATATCACAGAAACTATTACTGTACAAAATCTGTCAAAACATGTTTTAGAAAAAAAATTTAATAGTCAAAACCCTCAAATATAAAGAAACCATAGGCTGTGTGATTTTTCATGTACAAGTTTCCCTAGGCTTGTGCCTTAACTTTACCTCCAAATAACAACCCTCCAAATTTCAAATGTTTAACATACATCCATCTTTATTCTCAATTTTTTAACATCTGTTTAGCAATGGTCAAGGCTCCAGATCATCGCGTCCATTCCCTTGGGGCCAAGTGAGGTGTGAAGGCTTCTTGCTAGCCCTAGCAACCACAATTTTCTCTTTTGAGCATTTAATCCCCTTATTCAGGTTCTACAATCCTGCTCATAAAAGTAATGGATTTTGAACCATGGCTACATAAAAACAATGGGTTTTAAAGTAGAGACCGGATGTGTGTACTCTTCTCTATGTGGAACACTGAATCTAGGGTCGCACCATCAATGAAATAAAGATCTTATGTTGGTCAGGTGTAAAACCAAATCCCTCCCCACCCCTCGCCCCTTTCTTCATTCATTTGTGACCTTTCCAAAATCATCTGGTTGTTCCCTAAAATCTTGATTTTGCACCTGCCCTCTGAAAAAATTTCGTGGTAAAAAAATATACAATATTTTATTTTCACAGATATTTGAACATATAAGATCTATGATAGCTAAGAACAAGGTAGATCTCACATTCCTCAAATGTTGCAGGGATTCCTCAGTCATTATTTATTCAGTCCAATGAGATCTGTGTTACACAATTACTGATCTATCCTGATGATGAGCCACGGTAGATGGATCGAAACGTTGATTCAAACAATTATGGATGCGAGAACTCTAGAAGAAAACTACACAAGAAGCCTTTAGTGCCCCATTTTCAGATCAGCTGGTATCAGAGGCTGAGATTGATTAACCCCACCTTTAGGAAGGTGATACCAAAGCTGGTTATACCAGAGCAAGTGGTATCATATTAGAATTCTTGATTTATAGAGCAAAGATTGCTTGTCTTAAGGTGTTTAAACAGTCAGAGATTGATTGTATGCTTGTTTGCAGACTGACTATTGTTTGAGTTTGCAGAGGTGAAGGGAAAGTTATTGATAGCTCAGCCCAAGAGAGGACAGGAAGGAAGAAGGGTTGAAGGCATTCTTCTTATCCCAAAGGACCTCAAAGCAATCCTTGAAGCACAAGAGGTTTGTTGCAGAAGGTTGCTTGAATAAGCTCTTTGTTAATCTTGTTTGAAGTTCTTTTGTGCATTATGATAATGACAACTTCTACAAGTGAGTCCTCAAATTCTTATTTCTTCACAAGAGTCTTTGATGAGGACATGAAGCAAGAGTTTTTCATCATGATGGACAAGGTGAAATAAATGTATGAGGATGGCAGGAAGAGCACCATACATAGAGAGCAGTTGAATTCCGTGGAGGAAGAGAAGCAGGTGCTTTCTGACAAATTGCAGGAAATGGAGAGGCAACTTCATATTGCAAATATGAACCTAAAAATGATGCATGAGTTGGAGACACAGCTCTTTTTCTACCAAAGAATCCTTAGTAAAGTATGAGCTTGAAGAAGAGGTAAACAATTCCTGTTTGTCTTCAAATTCTTCTAAGAATGTTTATATTGGTTATTTTGAAAAACATACTAGAGGAATGGGGTCCAAGTTAGTGTCCAAGCTGGTCTATGAAGGAAAAGGCTTCGGTAAACATGCACAGAGCATTGTTGAGGAAATAATGGTTGAGGAAAGGCCTAATTATTTGGGTCTTGGCTATGGACAGTCTTATGGAGAAAGTTCCAAAGCTGCCATGAAGGCCATTGAAATAGCTCTAAGAAGGAGTTTCATTTCCTATCTTCTACCTCAACAGTGTGAAGATTGTATTCATGGAGAATGAAATAGCTTGAAACATCATTTGCAAGATGCAGGTGTTCATAAGCATACACTTGAACCAGAGAGTTGTGGAAACTCTGAAACCATTGAATAGGTTGATGGTGTCCCAAAGGGAGCTACTTCTTCATTTGTTTCAACTCCTTATGAAAGGGAGCTACTTCTAATCATATTCCTTTTGATTATGTTTAGCATGGTAAATTTCCATATAAGTATTGGAAAATAATTGCATGTTCCCTTTGTGGTTTGGATAACCATCATGTTTATAGAACTTGGAAGAGAATGGCCACATACAGGAAACATTTGAAGGAAAATAAGCAAGAAGCCAAGGCTCCATTGGACAAGGGAAGTCATGCTGTCAAGAGGATGCACATGTGTTGCACTTATTGCCATAAGCAAGGAAACCTTGCTGAAAAGTGTTGGACTCTGAATCCAACAATGCTTCCACAAAAGTTGAAGAAGGTGGAAAGAGAAAATGGCAGGAATGGAAAGAGAGATTCCATGAATGATGTGTTTCAGGATGATTCACATGTTGATTCTGATGTGAAGACAAAGGTCCTACCTTTGAAATGGATTGGTAAGAAATGGTTAGAATTCTTATCCAATTAAGATTGCATGTCTTTTTGAAGATGCATTATATCAAGTTGCATCTATTTGCATTTCTTTGTTAATGAGATGCAAGTTGCAGGGTTTTACCAAGAAGGTGAATGAAGAATTTGAGTAGGAGACTCACTTTATTGCTACAACATAATATTCAGTTTAGCTTCTAAAGTACAATGTGCTTAAGTGAAATTTGAAAGGTGAAATGCATGCATAAGCTTGATATGCATGAACATAGGGATGTTGACGATTTCCTTGTATTTGAACATGTATGTGTAACTAACTTGAAGGGTTGATTTCTTTGTTTTTAAACATGCATGTAATATTGACTTGAGAAAAGTTGATTTGGTCTCCAAGATGGAGATAATGATGAAGTGTTTCATCTTTTGAAAATAATCGTTGAGATCTTTTATACATGCTTGACTTGAAGGGTCATTTGTTTTAAAGGCATGTTTTGTGGGCTTGTTATCTAGTCCATCATTTATATGCAGATGTAACGACATGGAGGTGTTCATAAGATGTGAAATCTGTTTCTTTTTCTGAAGTGGGAGTTTATTCCATCCAGTTGTTGTCTGTATTTTTGTTGTTGTTAATAGTTGTTGTTGACAGCTTTTCAAATAGGTACAAATGAAAATATTGTGAATTAGATGTAACTTCACATTGGTTTGAGCGACCTTGGATCAATGATCAAGGAAGAGAAGTTCAAAATACCTTCTGTGACTATCTTAGCAGGGGTTCTGCATGAAGTCAAGGAGGAAAACAGTTCTTCCCGAATCAATTCGTGGTTAAGTCAAATGAGTCAATGGAGAAAGCTATATGACTTGAATCATAAGTAGACCCAGAGAAACGAGCTTCTGTTCCTCGTTCCAATTAAGTGAGCGAGGAATTTCCTTTACTGATCAAACACATCTAGGAAGGAGAGTGTTCAAAGGCTTTGGATCAGAGGCACTATGTAAGGCAAGTGTATGGAGGCTGAAAGAAGAGGGTGCTAGTACTCTCATTTACTGTTTAGATCAGTATATCAGTGTTTTGGAGACCAAAATCTTTTTAATGGGAAGGCGTGAACAGAAAATGATCCTAGATGAATTTTCACCCAAAAATGAAAGTGAAGGGCTTCTCCTAGAAATAGTCCCATTGCATACATTTTTTCATTCTAAATTTACTGCAATTTGAATGGGCTAAAATGCACTTCAGGTGAAGACGTTATCCCAGAAAGAAGGTTGCCTTTGTCCTTTGAAAAAGGAGGCATTTCTTCTAAAAATGGTATAAAAGGCCATATATGGTAAATCACATTGCGAAAGGTTCCAAGGTCAGACTTAACGCCAAGGCAAAAAGGACCCCCAATCAGTGATCCCTGACATATCGCAATCCGACTATGCGACATTGCAATTGCCGATTATTAGATCAGCGGATTGGCGTTAGCGTAGTCCATAGCCAAAGGAAGAACCCCAGGGCCACTACAAATGTGATATATGATAAAGCGATGGGTCGATGTGTGATCGCACAACAACCGTCAGATTGGAAAAAGATATCAACATTCCAGATTTTATTGGTGGTCAGGAGATTGGTGATCCCCAATAAAAAGGGTTGTTGAGACAACGATATGCGATATCGACTATCTAATCAAGGAGTAGATCAATGGTCCAAATTTAATCTGTAATCCCCGATGCCAGGGATAATGTGATTGTGATAGCGATATGCCAATAAGGGCCTGACCTGATGGGTTTATAGACCCAATTCCATAAGTTTTGAAATCTGGGAATTCAGGATTTCTGTGTATTCCTCTGTATTTGGGTTTTGGCCATGCGATGATGCGATTGCGATATTGCAACCGAAGGCGGACCCGATAGGGATTATGCATGCAATTTCATAGATTTTGAAGTCTGGGTTTTTGCGCTGAATAGTGTAATTCCAAATATTCTCTGTGTATTGGAATTATGTGCTATTTTTAGGTTTTCGCCTCAATAAAGGCCCCAATTCCTTTGTAACTGTCCTTGATCATTGTGCCACACTGCAAGTGGGCATTTTGTAACAATTATGCATTTGTAATGCACAAATCCACAGAGCCATATGGCCAAGAGTAGAGCCACAGAGTGAGAAAGCTAGAGGGTCAGACACCGAGCCAAAGGGAGTAGGGAAAATGGAGACACAGAAGAATTATTGCATAGAGAGGAATGGATGGAAGCCGTAGAGTTAGAGGATTCCTAATAAAAACACAAATATCATGATTAATAGGGGGTACTTGATAGAGAGCTCAATATATGCGCGCAAAGGTTGAGAGAATGTACAGACTGAGACAACGAAGAGAGTTTTGGAGTCACTTGGAGGTCGAGTGAACCGGAGAGCTCAATTGACAACAGCGAAAAGTTACCAATGTCACTGGAAGGTTACTGAGAGTTGCTTGAAGATCAAGTGAACTACAGAGGAATGTAGAGGTTGAGAGAAGCTCGTAAGAGCCAAGAGCCAGAGCCAGAGCTAGATCTGAGAGAATAGTAAAGAGATCAGATGATCCTGTTAATTTTTGGTATGTTCTATGCTAGAGCAATTTATTTAAATTTTCACAGTTAGCAATCACATCAGCATTAATATAAACTGCAGATAGAACATAAATATAATATGGAGAAGACAAGCCAAGACAAGAGGACACAAGATATGGCACGAACCAGGGACAAACCCCACAATGTGTGGGGAAACCCTTTGATCAAATCTTCTTTTATCTTCAAAGTTCAGCAGAGAAAGAGAGAGAGAGAGAGGGAGAGAGTACATTTACAAAAGAATTCAACACTTTGACTTATCTCGATCTAGCATAGATCATTTCGTATAATGATGAGATCAGTTGAAGGCACTCTGCTTCAACTGATTCTCAAAGTGACTCCTTCACTTATCATTGTGCTGCAATTCATCCATTTGCTGCACTTTACTGTGTAGCACCATCTTGCTGCATCATCATGCTGCTCATGATCTCATACATCACACTGTCCATACATCATGTTGTCCATGATCTACATCATACTGCCCATACATGCTGTCCATGATGCCCCATCTTCCATCATCATGCAGCCCTGTGTTGTACTTCATCACTAAGATCTTCAGTGCTGCTATTATCATCATTGTTGCACCATAGTCCCTTGAAATTACCCCAGAGGTGATCTTTGCATCAAGATCATGATTTCACAAGAACTAGATCATGCATTTGTCACTAATCATCACAGCTTCTTATTGACAACGTTAATATGCTGAGAATGTAACTATTTTTTATCATTATTAGAGCAGCACTTGGCATAGCTTGAAACCCTCATCACAACTTTTCATTGACAATGTATCTACACATGGTGTGGATCTGCTCCTCTCGTGGACAGGTCTCCTTTCCAGACCTCCTCACAAGACATGACTGCGGCTAGGCTTCGTTACCATTACTGCAACTTCATGTATTTGCTGCGGTTCCATATATATCTTCATTTTCATGCATTGACTGCGGCTTCATGTATTGTTGCGGTTTGATATATATCTTCGTTTTCATGCATTGACTGCGACTTCATGTATTGCTGCGGTTTCATATATATGTTCATTTTCATGTATTGACTGTGGCTTCATGTATTGTTGTGGTTTCATATATAGACTGTGTTTACGTGAGTTGATTGCGGCTTCATGTTTCCAGCGTTCCAAATGGTCTAGCGTATATATATATCGATGAGTGCCCAGCGTCAACGTATATAATGTTCAGCGTATATATTTATATCTATGAGTGCCCAGCATAGACGATCTAGTGTGAGGCGGATATTTACATTGCGTTCACCATAATCTGACGGTCTGTTGTTCCAGCGTATCCACCTATGTTGTGCATATACATATCCATGGAGTTGCTGTGTATAATCCATGTAATATCTGCGTATCATATCTATGGCCATTGGCTGCGTTCCATTTGATGGTGGATCATGAACATCGATATTTGTGGCTCTTTAGGAGCAGATTAGGCCAACGTATCACTGTGGCTTCCATGGCTCCCTCTTACTACGACTTCCATTTACCCTGGCTGAGTATTTTTACTATGAATGTTACGATAGAACTAGGGCATCATAGGCCAGCGTACATTTTCATGGTGTCTCTCTCCTATTCCAAAAACCCGAGACGTGGAGAGGAGAAGATCACCACAATAATGTATATCTCAAATGACATCAAATTCTCATCTATTTATACCACAACGAGGATGATGAATAGACACGTCGATTGGCCTTCTAGAGCCTACATAAGCGCTAGTCGGCTTGACAATAATTATATAAACAAAATAAATTCATATCTCCATAAATACTTATCGGAATCGGATGATCTTTGGATCAATCCTACACCTCTCGAAGAGAGGGATCCAATAAAAATATCAGCTCCCATAAAAAAGCTGACCCACATGGAGTTTGGCCCTAGTTGCCAATTTAACACTCCCTCTCAACTAGGGAGAACTCCATCCATTAATCCATAAGTCTGACTGTACTATCTCTGCCATCAGTGCCCTACACTGTTCTGCCCAACTTTGCTCAGCTCTGCTAGCTCTGCTCTACTCTGCTCAACTCTACTAGCTTTGCTCTGCTCAGCTCTACTGGCTCAGCTCTGCTCTACTCAGCTCTGTTGACTCTGCTCTGCTCTGCTGGCTCTGCTCTGCTCAGCTCTGCTGGCTCTGCTAGCTCTTCTAGCTCTACTCTGCTCAGCTCTGCTGGCTCTACTCTGCTCTGTTGGCTCTGCTAGCTCTGCTCTACTAGCTCTGCTGAACTATGAAGAAGAAGAATTGATCGATAATGTCTCATACCATTCTCCACTGACCCAAAGTCAAACTCAGAGTGCGTACCACTGGTCCCAGACCAGTGTCAACCGACCCAAAGTCAGCATCATAGTATGTACGAATCTCACTGGTCCCAGACCAGTACTGCACTGACACGAAGTCAGTCTCGGAGTATGTACCACTCGTCCCAGACCAGTCTCAGCCGACCCGAAGTCAGCATCATAGTATGTACAACTCCTACCACTGGTCCCAGACCAGTATCATTGATCCCAGATCAATGGAGGACATCCTAGCGTAGGGAGTACGGTAGATACAATGATGCGTCCATCGGTACTACTATGGTCCCTAACTTCATTTCCCTGCTCATTGATCAGATGAGAGGTACTTCCCATGAGTCCTAGACTGCATGGGTAGTATGCCTCGACAGGAGAACTTAATCAATCATGTCCTCACAGGAGAACACATCAATCGTGCTACAATCGCCATGGAGAACACATCAATCCAGGCCTCACAGGAAAAAACATCAATCCTGCTACAATCACCATGGAGAACACATCAATCCAGGCCTCACAAGAGAGCACATCAATCCTGCTACAATCGCCATGGAGAACACATCAATCCAGGCCTCACAGGAGAACTAATCATCCTGCTACATAAGAGAGCGAATCATCTTGTCCCACAAGAGAGCGAATCATCTTGTTTTAGTGTGCACCACCAGGGGAGGGTGAGTCACCCTGTGGTCGTATGTTGCTCCAATAGAACTACAAGCCCCCCAAAGTTCCTAGAGCTCAATGTATGTAGCATGTAGGACCCTTTTACAAAGGTCTCTCGACGACTCCAAGTCGTTCCGGAAAATCACAAATTTGATCTTTCCTCAGGGCTCTGTCCTGTACATCATCTCAGTGTGATGGAGCCTCCTTGATCATCGACTTACCATATCCCAGATAAGGCAGTAATTGATTTCTATCTGCTGGAGCAATTGTCAAATACGAGATTCCTCAATAATCGAATCCCATCTCTGGTTGTCACAGAGAATCACAGTGGTATTCATCATGTGTACAAACAACTCACTGAAGAGCTTCAGCAACCAGACTGCCTCACAGAAGGCCATAATATCAGCAATGTATTATGCGTTGGTGGTGCTTAGAGTCACCGACTTCTGCTTCCTGCTCATCCAGGATATCGAGGCAGATTCCAAATAGCACTGAGAAGTGCTCTAGTGATCCTCCATACTTCCTGCCCACTCATCATTTGAATAATCATGTGGTTTCATATTTCCGGCAGTGTATCTCACTTCATGGGAGATTGTGCCCTGAAGATATCTTAGAAGATTCTTGGCACCAATCTAGTGAGGCTCAACCAAATATGAGCTCACCATGCTAACTACAACACAGATGTCCGGACGGAGGTTCTCCAAGAACATCAACGCGAATGAGTTTATGAAACTCAGAGGCATTTCCCAAATCTGGTCCGACATCATTACCATATAACTTCTGAAAGTTAAGATCCTTGAGGCAGTCACAAGCTTGCAGCTTATCTTCCCACATTCATAATCGAACTCCCTCTGTCTCCTATAAATGAGAGGGTCTGCACCTGTCAGACATAGGTGTCGGTGTGATGGTTTGGATCGGTTTCACTCCTAGTGAATCTCAGCTGCATTAGACAGCTGTCAATCCTCTCATATTATGCCTGAGGTGTTTTTCTTCAAGCCATAGAGGGTTTTCTTCCACATGTATACATGAGATTCCTTGATCATGATTCTCAAACTCCTCGGGTTGTTCCAAACCTGTGAACCTGCTGCATGAGGGGAATGGTACCCTTATAATATTTTCCTTTGGTACATTTAAGACATGTACCTTCATGCTTCCTTTTGAATTCAGGCATCCTAGACACCATCTGACTCACAGACCTCTAGAGCTGAGTCAATGGACATGGTCCCCAGTAAACTCCCTGCAACTTGAAACAACCCTGAACTCAAAAACATCTTTAAAAGATCTATTCTCAAACACGTACCTTTCCATCGATAAGTGCCGCCCTGCAACCTTTGACTTCCATACCTGAGATGGACATCAGGTTCGATTAGGTACATAAAAGATATTTTGGGGTTCCTTGCTTTCGTGGAAGAGTCGACCATTTCCTTGATGACCTGCATTACTAGCCATTCCTTTGATCATTGAAGATGTCCAAGAAATGGTTTTTATCTTCATCAAGAGATGTGTCTCTGCCATTCAGACACTCCTTCGCAAAACGGCCGAACTTATTTCAACAAGGCATCCGCCTTTCCTTCCACCCTTAGATCCGAACTTCCCAACGAAGTGATCCTTAGATGGGCCATCAAAAACTTCCGCTGTGCCATTCTGATAACATTCTCTGCTTCGACTTCTCCCTTAGGTGAATTATGAGGAACCCATTGATCCTTCTGTCTTATCCCAACTGTCTTCGGTGATTGCTCATTCACTCTTGCTTTGGCATTGTCTTCACCTCAGCTTCGATACCATGTTAATTTTTGGTATGTTCTATGCTAGAGAAATTTATTTAAATTTTCACAGTTAGCAATCACATCAACATTATGATAAACTGCGAATAGAACATAAATATAATATGCAGAAGACAAGCCTAGACAAGAGGACACAAGATATGGTGCGAGCCAGGGACAAACCCCACAATGTGTGGGGAAACCCTTTGATCAAATCTTCTTTTATCTTCAAAGTTCAGCAGAGAAAGAGAGAGAGAGAGAGAGAGAGAGAGTACATTTACAAGAGAAGTCAACACTTTGACTTATCTGGATCTAGCATAGATCATTTCATATAATGATGAGATCATTTGAAGGCACTCTGCTTCAACTGATTCTCAAGGTGACTCCTTCACCTATCATTGTGCTGCAATTCATCCATTTGCTGCACTTTACTGTGTAGCACCATCTTACTGCATCATCATGCTGCTCATGATCTCATACATCACGCTGCCCATACATCATGTTGTCCATGATCTATATCATACTGCCCATACATGTTGTCCATGATGCCACATCTTCCATCATCATGCAGCCCTGTGTTGTACTTCATCACAAAGATCTTCAGTGCTGCTATTATCATCATTGTTGCACCATAGTCCCTTGAAATTACCCCAGAGGTGATCTTTGCATCAAGATCATGATTTCACAAGAACTAGATCATGCATTTGTCACTAATCACAACTTCTTATTGAAAACGTTAATATGCTGAGAATGTAACTATTACTATCATTATTAGAGCAGCACTTGGCATAGCTTGAAACCCTCGTCACAACTTTTCATTGACAATGTATCTACACATGGTGTGGATCTGCTCCTCTCATTGACAGGTCTCCTTTCCAGACCTCCTCACAAGACATGACTACGGCTAGGCTTCGTTACCATTACTGCAACTTCATGTATTTGCTGCGGTTCCATATATATCTTCGTTTTCATGCATTGATTGCGGATTCATGTATTGTTAGGGTTTCATATATATCTTTGTTTTCATGCATTGGCTGCGGCTCATGTATTGTTGCGGTTTCATATATATCTTCATTTTCATGCATTGACTGTGGCTTCATGTATTGTTGCGGTTTCATATATAGACTGTGTTTACGTGAGTTGACTGCGGCTTCATGTTTCCTGCTGTCACACGGAATCAGTCAAGGGTGCGGACACCGCTGGCCTTCCTAGAAGTCTAAGACATTCTAATGACAAACAAAACAAACTGGAGCTATCCTTCTCTAAACATACATTATGACATGAGAAATCAAGTGTTTCGTTCTTACCTCTGTCCAAACGCTGTTGTAGAAGTCCAAGCTTTGTTGATCCGGATGAGCTCCTCCCGTTCTCCAAAACCTGCAATCACCAACAGTCAAACAATTAAATAGCACCTGATTATAACATAAAACAAAGCATATTCAACATATAGACCAAGGAGTACATGAAATAACCCATTAACAACAAGCTATTGAGAAGAATGGACCAATTTGCATTAAAGGTAATCAAAAGGAACCATTACAACCTGAGACTTGGTGTTGTGCAAGCTCCTTCCAGGGTCCGCAAGAGTCTTCCTCTACTTTGACAAAGCTCACCCACTTCCAAATAGAACAAGTAAGGGTGACAATCTCTCCTCACAAGCTTTTAAATGGGAGTCCTAATTCCTGCAGCATTTACCCTTAGAAATCTATAGCTTTCAACCTTCTTCCTTCTGGCTCAATGCCTCTTTTTATAGTGCTCAAGAGGAAGTTAATCAGGTCCACCATCAATGGGATAGTCCCCCTCTTTGGATGGGATCACTCCCTTATTGATGGGATAAGTTCCTCTTTGATAGGAGTGCATGAACCATCTGGAGGCGCTCAATATTCATCCAAGAACCTTCTAGAAAGCTCTAGATGTGACCACAAGTAAGTTTTTGAAGATGAAACTCACGCATTTTAACCTTTTCAGAGGGACGCACCTGTCCCTTTAGATACAGAGCGTCCTTGGACGCAGACCTTGTGAACAAAAGGTGCGTACCCGCAGGCAAGGCTTGAGAGAACCTGCGTACCCAGAGATAAACATATTTTATAAGGAATTTCTCTCTTTCTTGGATTTTGACATGAATAGCAGAGGCATAAGACTTGCTCAAAAGGGTAGTATGACTGTTGATTGAGCCATACTGACTGTAAATAGCCATGGTGACATTTTTTAGTGTAACAGATTGCCCCCTAAAGTGCGAAGCCTGGAATAGATTAGGGTTTTGTATTATCTAGGAAGGGTGAAGCGCTTTATCATTTCGAGGATTATCTCGTGGAGAACCTGGTTGGAACCTGCAATTTTCAACACAAAATACATGGATAAGATTATATCATCACTGAGGTAGGCATTCCCATACTCAGATAAAAAATTTAACTAACAGACTAAACTACTCTGATACAGAAATGATCTTGTAGTACATCATAATCATAGACTTTTGTAGACACAGTATGGGCGCAGCCATCTGTTTATGATTAGTCTACTTAGATAATGAATACAAAACTCCTCGCAGCCTGGACGGTAAAGATTTGATCCAGGGTCTTCATTCCTACTTCTCGAATTGGTACGATCCTAGCCATGCGAATAAATGAGTCGATGTCGAACATGGTAGAAACCACTTGATTACCAGTCGATGATGTGAACTGTTAACAAGCGTGAGAGAGACCACCAGTAATGTCAATGGTTCTCAAAGTACCCAGTACAATCCATGAGATGTGAATGAATGAGTTGGTGTCGAACATTTCACGGAATCCTTCGATCGAAAGTCAATGATGTAAACTGACGTCAAAGGCGAGAAACCTGCCATTGATGCATGCAGACTTCAAGGAACTGACGATTTCTAAGTCATCTCTCTAGATAATGTGCTGATGTCGATAGAAAGAGACTCGTTGCAGGTAAGCCCACAACACGAAATCATTGTTCAAGTTGAAGAAATATTGCTGTAAGGACTGACTCAGGGATGGTCAAATGGATGACAAGTATTTTGCAGATGAAAGTTTTGTTTGCAGACCTCTTGAACACATAACGACACGACAGATGGTTTGGTGCTAAATAACTCAAAGTTAATCCCCGGAACCCGGTTGAAGACTTTCAAAAGTGGTTTGATTGACTGTGAGGTAAAAGATTTCCCAACCCAGGTGAATGAAAAGTGTCGTGTCCAAGAGTGGTAATAAAGTTTCTTTTGAGACAAAAGGTAACAAATAGGCTCATTCTTCTCTCTTTTCCCCCGCCATTTCTGGCAAGTACCTCTTTATTTTTAACAAGCTTGAGGAGGATAACATATGCTTGATTATAAGCTCATCCTTCGGATGAGTCCAACCCAGTTTTGATTTGAACCCTAGGAAGGAGTGGTTCGTTCCTGTTTGTAATTGAACAGGTCCTTTACTGTGAAATGTTTAACGAGCCCAGTATAGGAGAAACTCGGCGTTTTTCAATTTTAGAGAGTCTGAAAAACTTAAGGAAACTCCAAGTTGAACTTTTTCGTAAATTTGTGTCCCTCAAGCCCGAAAAAGTATAAAATAATACCTGGGGGAACCGCTTGATCTTACGACCAAGGAGTACTTTCATAGTTAGTGTCACTGACCTGAAAAGTAAAAAGCGATCAAGGACACGTCGTTTTATTTCCATATCGAGTTTGAAACGACAAAAAAACGACTATCATTTCCTGATTTTACGGTCAGAAAAGAGCTATAAGGGGACCGTCTTTTAATTCCGTTTTAACGAGTGTAAAAGAAACGCTCGGCAATCTTTTCATGTTTTAGGAGTCAGAAAAGGGCTTAAAAGATGACTATGATATTTTGTTTGTGAAAAATGACATTTTTCCCTCTAAGTCCCTTTGTCCTGCACAAAAGCGACACATTAATCATACCTGTTTAAGATAGGCAAAAATTCATCGAAAAACATCTTTTCATGGTGAAAAATGAACAAATTCATCCAAAAAACCTATAAAAAGACTTTTTACCATGTCATTTTTACCGTTTGACTGTTGAGGTTGAAAAAGGAGCTTTTGAAAAGAAACTTCCCGTGGTCGCTGCGGAAAAACCGACCGTTAGAATCGAACGCCGTCTCTTCCAGGTATTTCACAACATCCTCCTTATCAATTTCATCCGTTTAGAATTTTGTTTTAAGTCTCATTTTTGATCTTTGGGGGGTTTTGGGTTTTGGAAACCGCCCTGCGGGGGACGCAGCTTTCCTAAAGGCTGGCCTGCGTCCCCCGACTTTTTCCTACACAGGGAAAAGGTCGGGGGACGCAGGTTGACTTCAGGCCACCTGCGTCCCGGCGCACTGTGTGCCAAACGCGGGGTGCGTCCTCCGCAAAACGCGGGTTTTGAAACCCCAAACTCCCAAACCAACCAATGAAATTTCTCAAAACTAATTTTAATGCCTGTTTAATCATGTGTAGGGCACTTATCATGCTGGATTGGAGAGAAAGAGAGCATGAGGAGGTTGATGAAGCTGCAATCAATCATCAACCCTCCCTCGATGCCCTAAGAGGATGTGGTTTATACAAATACTGGTCCATTCCCGGTATGAGAGCTCAGGTAAGGTTCTTGGAGTGGCTGGTCGAGAGGTGGAACGTTCAGGAACAATGCTTTTATATCGGCGGGCAAAAACTCGAGATAGAGCCTGCTGACATTTACTTTCTTACTGGCTTGCCAAACAGAGGTGAGCAACTCAATCTGGCTGGGACTTGGCCGGGTGGCCAATCCCTTGATAGTCTCCGAGCAGATTGGTGCCTACCTGATCGAGAGCACAAGAAAGGCATAGAAATCAAATATGTCTCTCTACGTGAACTCATGGTCTTGGCTTTCACTGTGACCAGAATTTGTGGCTCAGCCACTTTACATATTGCTACTGGGTCTCAATTTCGGATGGCAATTGATTGTCTCCAAGGCACCATTTTCAACTGGTGTGATGCACTGTTGGCTAACTTGAAAGTCCAACTGACCAAGGCAAAGACCGGCAGACTAAAGACCTTTGGATATGGGCCTATAGTCGTGAGCTTTGCCTTAGAGAGGATACCAATGTTGATCCCTCAGCATCTCACTGTTGATATTTCGGGTCCTCAGGAGCCAAAGCTGGTACGATGGGTTGCTGTGATGGCCCGGCATCCGGACGAGGGTGCGACAGTTGTTCGATTCACTGACAGTTATTTTCACTGGTTAGAGGACCAGGTGTTCGCGATCCAGGATTTTCCGTATGCCGTAATAGATTTTCGAGGTGATCCGGACATGGTTCTTCCACAGGGAGAACAATAGGATGACAGAGGTACTTTATTTTTCACAAGTTTTCAAATTATGTATTTTTTTTTTGTTTTTTATATATATCGTCTTAAACTGACAGTAAAGTTTTCAAAATGCAGATGTTGGTCCACAGCGTCCAGCCAACCTCCGGCTTTTTGAGAGGCGACATCCAGTTGCACCGCTACCGGCCCCACAGGATGCGGCGGCTGCGGAGGTACTGACTGAGTTGGAGCATGATCTACAGCGTCTGACGGAAGATATACCAGAGACATCTATGGATGATATTCCTATCAGACTGCAGCGCTACGTAGTCGCGGTCCCTGGACCGTTGAGGAGATTTTTGCGCAAGGTAGCTCGTGCAATGGTGTCGTACAGGGAGCACCACGAGTGATTAGCTAGTCACTTGTGGACACATGTAACATTTTGACTTTTTGTACTTATCATTTTGCCAATCATAAGGTGTTTTTCAACCTATGATCGAAGACGATGCATATTTTTTGACACATTCCTATCTATATATATATCACTATTACCGGCTTATCTTGTTTAACATGTATGATGAAATGTTTTTTTAAAATTTACTTGCATGATTATCGTAAATGTCTGTCCAACACTCGAGAAGCAATTGCATCTGCTAATGTATTCAAGGACCTTGGAATATGCTGATATTCAATGTAATCAAATTCACGTTCCAAGAGACGCACTCTCAAAAACAACCTTAATAACACAGGATTTCTAATGGCATAAACTCTATTAAGCTGTAATACAACAAGTTCAGAATCTAACCTCACTATCAAACGTCGAATTCCAAATGAAATAGATTCGGATAATAATTCAACCACTGCACTGTATTCTGCAATGTTATTCGTTGTTTGACCGAGGCTTACCCCATGCATAGAAACTAACTCATCAGAGGGTGAATAGATAACCCAAGCTGCGGAAGAGATATTCCGTGTATTACGACAAGCACCATCAGCAAATCCAATGTATGTTTGGAGGGGCGTCGACATCTACAATATCAAGAGCAAAACCAAGATAAGCCATAATAACGACGAAAAACACACTCACTAAGCTAAGCACACTGACTAACTAACAATCAAACTAGCTAGAAAGAAAACCTAACCTAACTAAAAAATCTCCATACCCACCACTTAAGCATAATACCTCTTTAGGTAAAGCCCATTTCTGGGTTTATCCAAAGAGTCCCCATCAAAATCTACTAGCTCATAAGCCCCTTTTGCTAGCTTTCGCTTTACAATATAGGGTCCATGCCACATAGGAACGAATTTTCCAGCACCTAGTTTATCGTTAGCTTGATCATATAAGAGCACTAGGTCTCCCTCCGAAAAATTTCGAGGGGTCACATTTCTATCATACTGAGCTTTCATTCGCTTCGCGTGAGTCTCGATTGCCAATGTAGCGTCACGTCGAGTCTCATCTAATTTAGCTAAGTACAATAAACGTTTCTCCTCTTCGGAAGTAGCTGGAAGTAATTCGACAGCCATTTGAAGTGATGGGATTTCACATTCAATGGGTAACACTGCTTCTAAGCCGTAAACTAGCTGGAAAGGAGTGAACCCTGTTGAGGTTTTCACTGAGGTTCGGTATGCCCATAGCGCCGAAAATAACATGTTGTGCCAATTCGACCGATGAATCCCAATGGTTCGTCGGATCATGATAACCAGAACTTTGTTGATAGACTCAACTAAACCGTTGGCTTGCGGATAATAAGGAGTAGAGCTGTCATGGCGCAAACCAAGCTGGCTTGTAAGTTCAGTCATCATGGTGTTTCGAAAATGGCTTCCATGGTCAGTAATAATTGCTTGTGGGACACCAAACCTAGTTATTATATGATTGAATATGAAAACTGCAGCTATTTTGCCGCTTGCGTCGAATGTAGGCATCGCCTCGGCCCATTTAGTGAAATAATCAACCGCGAGGATGATATACGCATGCCCCCCGGCCGAGTGAGGGTTACAAGTAATAAAGTCGATACCCCATTTGGCGAATGGACCAACGGCAATTATAGGGTGGAGAGGAGCAGGTGGTGCGCGCATCTTTCGATCAAACACTTGGCAGTTGTGGCACTTCCGGACTGCAATGATACAATCTTTAAACATAGATGGCCAGAAGTAACCAGCGCGCAACACCTTCTAAGCTGTGGCATACCCAGACATATGACCGCCACATGCTCCAGAGTGACAATCATTCAAAACTCTCTCAGCCTCTTCGTGAGTTAAACAACGTCGAAAAACTAAGTCTTCCCCCCGGCGATAAAGTGTATCTCCAATAATTTTGTATTGCTGGGATTGAAACTTAATTTTGCGCCGTTCTGCTTTGGAAGCTTCAGGCCGGAAGGTTTGGGTTTGGAGATAGATGATTATATCCCCGAACCACGGATCTAAAGTACTGATAAGAAACAAAGATTCGTCCGCAATGGACTCTTCTGCCACAGTCTCTGTGTCAGTACGCAGGAAATCACACATCAATTCCGCAAAAACTAAAGATTTCTTAGACTTGGACTTCTCGAACTCCAAGTCGAACTCTTGCAGGATAACGATCCATTTAGAGTACTTGCCCCCTAGCAATTGTTTGGTCAAAATGTAAATCATAGGGTTGCAATCCGAAATGACTGTAGTTTTACGGAGAAGAATGTAGTGACGAAAACGCTGGACAGCTTGAACGGCTGCCAGGGCCAATTTCTCCACATGTGAATATTTTAACTCAGTGGGATTTAAGGTTCGACTAAGATAATATATCACATGTTCAGTTCCGAATTCATCTTCTTGAACTAACACCATCCCAATGGTGGAATGTGAAGCTGCGAGGTATAAGAAGTAGTCCTGGTTGTAGTTGGGAGGATTCAATAACGGTGCATGGGTCAACGCGTGTTTAAGTGCATCAAAAGATTGTTGGGCAATCTCGTCCCAAAAGAATTGAACGTTCTGTTTCAACAACCGTGTAAAACCTTTAGTGACCTCGGCGTAGTTTGGGATGAATCGACGTAAAAAGTTCGCTTTCCCTTGCAAACTTTGGAGTTGGCGCAAACTCGAAGGAGGAAGCAATTTGATGATCGCTTCGACTTTCGAGGGATCGACGCGAATGCCGGCTTTTGAAACAACAAATCCCAGCAATCGACCTGTTTCTATACAGAAAACACACTTGTGGGGATTCAACCGAATTCGATAATGCCTACACCTCATAAAGATTGCTCGTAGGTGGTCAAGGTGATCAGCTCGTCGTAAAGAATGAGCAGGCAAATCATCGAGATACGGTTGCACAATGTGCTTGATGTCGTGAAATGCGTAAGACATCGCCCGTTGAAAAGTGGCTCCGGCATTCTTAAGCCCAAAAGGTAATTTGCAATAAGCAAACGTTCCCCATGGACAAATGAATGCCGTTTTTGGTTGGTCGGCAGGTAGAATATTGATTTGATTATAGCCCGAAAAACCATCCATGAAGGAAAACATTTCACTTCCGGCACAATCATCAATAATTTGATCGATATAAGGCGTAGGATAGTTGTCTTTTGGACAAGCTCGATTGATATCCCTATAGTCGATACAGATTCTTATTGTTCCTTGTTTCTTATTGACGGGAACAATATTCGATACCCAATCCGTTAACGGGATCGGATAAATGAAACCTGCTTTCAACAGCTTTTCGACTTCTGCTTTAATCGCAGCCGCTTTTCGAGGGTGAATTTGACGCAACCGTTGCCGAATGGGTTTAGCATCCGGGTAGGTTTTGATTTCATGAACAACAATGGCAGGATCGATTCCCGGCATTTCCTCGTAAGACCATGCAAACACATCGCGGAATTCTTGGAATAGGGCCTTGTAAGTTTGGATTTCTTCTTCTGTACATGAGGCACCTATATGAATGTTCTCCTCAATTCCGGGTTTCACTGAAATATCAATGGGAATAGTACGAGAAATATTCCCTAAATTCAACTCTGAATCAGAATGTTTCGTTGGATCCTGAGCGTCTTTGACATATTCAGCGGTAAAGATAGATGAAAAATCATTTTCAAATGCATCATCCTTAGGTAAAAACGAAGATCTGTGATGGAGATCTTCCCATGGTAGATCGTCTACACTTAGGATTTCGCGAAGTTGTTCGTCAGATGACACGACTTCGGGAAATGCTATCCGTTCTAAGGTTGAGGTGAAAAGTGATTCTTCACTGACCACATTCATTTGGTCGACTTCGGTTGAATGAAAATCGGTAAAAGACATAAGAGCTTCATAAGCAATTTCATACGGACTCAAGGGCATAGCATCACCGAATGAGTCTAACTCAGAGTCAGATGGGACATACCAAGGATCATCATAAATAATGTTTTCTGACGTGATCATATGAATTGTTGCAAACGAAGGTTCTACGCTGAGTGGAGGGAGAGGAAAAGTTCCCAGTAAACCGGAATCCTTAACTAAACCTACACCAACGTCCCTATAAGGGATTGTCGTCTTGCCGACATGCTGGATACTCTTTGAAGAGGCTGGGTTGGATGAAAAGTATGTCAACTGATCAATAGTCACGATCTTACCGTTGTGTGGAAACTTAATTACTCTGAAGACCGATGAAACGACCGCTGTCATAGCATATGACCAACTTCGACCCAAAAGAAGGTTGTAGTCTAGAGGGGCATCAACCACTTCCACATCCAGACTAACGGTTTTACCTTCTACCCCTATAGGCAATTCTTGTAAAATACCAAACGGATGGAACCCACGGCCATCAAAGGCCTTAAGGATGGTGGGGGATTGGTTCAATGAAGGAGAACCAAGGGATCTCCAACATTGAATGGACATAATACACGTAGAAGCTCCCTCATCAATCACAGTGCGATGAATAGGCCTGTTTTTTACTATCACTGGAATTTGGAAAGCCATTTGATGGGGGAGTCGTGGTGTACTATTTTCTAAATCGAAGATCATTAGATTCGGATCCTGAACGTCAACAGCTCCTATAGCCGACAAAAGCAATTTTCGTTGTGCTGGACATGATTGCAGCACTTCTAACGCCGACATTGCTGAGGGTGAAACAGCTAAGTCCTCAACAATATTGTAATTCTGGGCCGCTCTCGCATGTGGATTGAAAGCAGACCTTCGAAGTACACCCTTGGCGGGCGGTTTAATTACTAAGTCTGGGTTAGGTTTCTCGATCTGTAGTGGATCGGAACCAGGAGCTGAGGTTGATGGGTTAGAGTGAGAAGATTCTGCTTCTTTGCCATCAACATGATTCTTACTACCATAATCTTGCGATCGAGTCGCAATCCTCACATGAGACATCATCAAAATGGGTTCTCCACTGGCATTCGAGGAAGAACCTATCATCTTATTCTCCTGCTCCGGAAATGGATTTTTTAACACTGCAGGAGTGGGAGAACCTTTGACTATTTTCACTACCTCGGCCCGATGAGGGCAGTCTCTCGTAAAATGATCCTCTTCACAAATGAGACAAGGATATCGAGGTTTGCGCTTTTCGTCATTGGTTTCCAACTTTTCAGTTTTCTCCTTTGGAGCCTTGTCTGCTTTAGCCTTCTTCTTTCCTTTCTTCTTTCCACCGTTTTTTGATTTGGCCGTAGATGACTCTACAGCGTGAATATCGGCGGTAAGTTCAGGAGAAGACTCTCCTGTCGGGGAATCGGGCAAAGTGATAATAGGAGTAGTCGAAGCCTTTGAAGACTTCTTCTTGCTCTTTGTAGTCACGATACCAATCATACCATCAGCGGCATGAGATCCTGAAGGAGAAACAGCGATTTGGTTCGACTTTGGAAGATCCGGAATCTTCTCGTGTAATGTACCCGACTACGTGTAAACTAAGTCAAGGTATTGTGCCTGAGCAATGACTTGCTCCTCAGTAACTACTCCGGCCTTAGCTACATCTTCAGTAATTCTTGGTAATAATGATTTAACAAACCATTCAGCTAAGATTTGGTCCGGGATAAAAACTTTCACTAACCTTCTTCGACGTCTGCACTCATGGATGTGATCTGAAATATACGTGGAGGTTGATTGTTTTAGTGAAGTTAATAACTCTGTACTGTTATCGTATCTGACTGGTAACTGAAAATGAGTTAAGAACGAAGTAGCTAACTGGCTAAAATTGTAAAAAGAGGCCCGTGGTAACTCAATGTACCACTTGGCCGCGAGACCAATGAGTGTACGCTGAAAAAGACGTAAACGGATGGAATCATCCGAGATGGAATTTGAAGCACACCAGAGGTGGTAAGTCATCACGTGATTGGACGGATCCTCTCCAGACTTACCTTCGAACTTGGGTATATCACTGGGCAACTTATTTGGCATTGACGACCAGAACGGAAGATATTGAATTGGATCGTTCGTTAGGCGCGTCAAGTCGGGTAAATCCAAAGTTGCGATAAATGGTAACTGCCGGTTAGGATCTCTAAAACTCTGGGTCACAATGCCGGCCCCAGGAGGAGGATATCCAGGATAACTAGGAACAGGAGTCGCATTTGGGATATTATATCCTCCTGGAAAACCAGGATTAACCGGACCGTACTGGGGTTGCTGAGGTTGTTGATAAGTGTACCCAGGATACGGTTGATACTAGTAAACCGGTTGTTGGACAGCTTGCCCAGGTTGATACTGTCCCTGGTACGGAGGTTGAACAAATTGAGGTTGAGTAGTAACAACCGTACTTATACCACGTTGGCCTACAGGCATCTGGACTGTGGTTTGAATCGTAGATCCAGACAACGGTACAGATTTCTGAGGAGTGGTTACAGGGACAGTAGAAACTGGAGCTGTCGATACTCCAAAAGTAAGTATGGTAGATGTGGCGGTAGTTGCTGCAGCCGTTTGAGATGGAGTACTAGGTGCAATTGGCGGCTGAGTAACTACCGAAGTTACAGGGGTCTGAACACTTGACTGGACAGGTTGCGGTTGCTGGGGTGGACCAGGAACTACAGGTTGTCCTGCTTGAGGTACCGACTGTATACTTGGCTGCAACATCTGTTGACCTTGTGACGGATCCCATACTAACATTCCAGGGTATTGACCCATAACAGGTTGAGGGTACTGAGATCCATAGCCGGATTGAGGATAGGGTTGATAATTGTAAGGTGTAGTCCCATATGATTGCCCTTGAGGTGGTTGATAACTTTGACCTGAGTATTGACCTTGAGGTTGATAACCTTGAGGTAAATACGGGTACTGGGGTTGACCTTGACCTTGAGGTTGGTATCCTTGAGGTTGATACCCTTGGGGTTGATACCCTTGGGGTTGCCATCCTTGAGGTTGCCATCCTTGAGGTTGATATTGATACTGAGGTTGACTTTCGGGTACACATTGAGGCTGGGGTTGACCTTGAGGTATGTATTGCCCCATAGGAGCGTACTGACCTTGAGGTTGCCCCCCAGACACGAATGAAGTACCTTGAGGTTGCCCCCAGGCATTAACGAAGGCTGCCCCCCAGGCGGTAATTGGCCACCTTGAGGTTGGGTAACGGGAACTGAACCTGACATCATGTAAATGTCTCCTACACTCAATGGTACATTACCACTGTTTCCAACTAATAACCCATGATCAATGGGTTGAGGAGATGCGCCCGCAAAGGTACCAGAAAGAGATTGATACCCAGTAGGAACAAAAGGACCGCCATGTAAAAAAGATTCAGGACTTTGTGTAAACACAGATGACTGACCAGACATATTTACAGGAGTATGAATTCCTCCAGGTGGAAAAGGAGTACGAGGGGTGGAAAAACCTAGCCCAAAGTTGTCTAAATAATTGGTTAACGAAAGGTACCAAGTGGTACTTCTAGGAGGACTGTAAAAGATGGATTCACGCTCCCTTAGATCAAGGGTAATTTGATCTTCAGGATTCGAGACGCCTATTTCTTCCTCTGGAACAAGTTCTTCTATAGCAATCAAACCAACAGGAAGATTTTCGGTGATAATTCTTTCTATTCTCGGTGAATCAGGAACACTAGGAGTCGGAGTAACAGGTTCGGATATTTCTGGTTCTTCGCCTGTATCGCTAGCAGACGAAAAACTACCAACAAGTTCAGAAACTATAACAGCTTCGGGATTATAACCTGTCTCTAAACTTTGGTAATCTGGATGGACTACCAAGGAAGATTCTCCTTCTTCAGGTGAACCTACTCTACTGCCACTAGGAGGAGTTACAAGGACCTTTAAACCTTCTAAATTACTGGGGTTGTCTCGAGGAGGTTCACCCCTAAGTCTACGGGATCTTCTCAACAATTCGGCCACAGAAACAACTTCAGGAGACTGGCCCCGAATTCTACGGGACTGTCTCGGTAATTCCGCCACAGCTAAAAACTTTTAACTACTACACACGAAAACAAAATAAAATTTCAAATCAAACCACCTAAAGTCTCTAAAGAACCAAACAAATTTGAATCACACGCCTAAAGAATCTAGGGCGTCAAACCAAACACAAACAGTATCTTCCGGACCAAAAGCGCTAGTTGGTGATTAGGTCCAACCTCGCAGGATTCAGTACAAAAATGGCGGGTGGAACAATTACGCCGACAACCTGCTTAATGAATAGACTGGACCAAGTTCCTCCACTTTAACCGTCTCGAGTGAAGTGAATCCCCCAGAAAATCCAAGTGAGTATAGCCGACGTCTGCTCCAGGTATAGTGGGACCTTCCCTCCACCGTCACCTTGGGTAGAATCCTAGAGATTATGGTTACTAAGGTTACCAACGGCCACAAGTACACCTGGGGGAACAGTCTAAACTCCGACAGCACGCAAGGGCAGAGTAGCAAGCTCAATCCCCTTACCGGCTCCTTGACAGTAATCCAAGGTTTACCGATAAGTGACCCCTGGCTCCTCGACAATGGTTAATCCGAGGTTTACCGTTTGTAATACGTACTGCCTGGCGTCGTTCCCAACGAGGGGGGAATGATCCCCTCACTGGTTCGGACACGAGCTCGTGCTTCTCCTTTAAGAGGAGCTTTCCCAGAGTGTAAATGTAACAATTGGATTTGATTCTATCACAAGATCGACTACTTGTTTTTTTTACTGCCTTGGAGAGTTAAGTACTCACCTACTCCAAAACACTAGCCTAAGCTAAGTTGGTGCTTCAGAGCCCTAGAAAATAAAAGTTACTAGTTCAATTTTACTTTAAGCGTTACTTTTAAGGTTGTTCTTTAAAGTCACAAGGTGATGGAAGTGAAACCAATGGTGTATAGACTCGACTCCAACCACTATAAAGATGCACCTAAGATGATCTTGACTACTTTTGCTTTTTCAATGAAAATCTTTAACTAAAAGAGTTGAGAGAATGCAATTTTTAAAGAAAACAACTTCTTTAGAAAAGACAATCAAAGAAACAATTCTATTTTTCTTTTTGAGCACACAAACATAACCACTCTTTACTTGCACGAAAAGCTCTTTTTCTTTCAAAAACTTTTAAAGCTACTTGAAACAAAACTTTTCAAAGGAGATATTTTTGTATTTTCTTTTTCAATAAAGCATGTAAACCTACTTTTAACAAAAAACAATCTCAAAAGCTATAAAACTATGAAAATTTGACTCACAAGCAAACCAAAAGAGAGATTACTCTAAGTAAACCTAACAAGGCAAAAGCTCATAAAGGCGATTCCGGGATGTTTTACTTGATCAAAAACAAATCAAGGGCTAGCTAATGCAGAATCAAAAGACTAGCCAAAACAAAACTCAAATCTTTTTGTTCTTTTCGTAAAATGGAATTCAAGACTTAAATAACAAGCACTTCGAAAATGGCCCAAAAGACAACTTGATGGTAAGTTACTTCTATAGGTAGACTTTTAGAACAGGTTTGACTTCTTAGAAAGTTGACAAAACCAGAGAGATCTAAGGCTTTGACAATTCCTACCGCTAAAGTCACTACAAGACTGACTCAAAATCAAACCCTAGGGCTTACACTTCGACGAAATCCACTAAAACACTTAATACTAATGAAACCAGTTCAGGTGAAGATTCTGGACAAGGGACTGATGAATCTGGGCAGAAAAAACTAAGAAAAAACAAAATCTAAGAGCAAAAAGGGCAAAAAATGGAATTTTCTTAAATTTTGGCAGGGGACGCAGGCAACCCGTTAGCACAGGTGCGGGCCCGCTCTGTGCACACAGCAAAAGTGCGTCCAGGGACGCACTGTGCAACACTCAGAGGGTGCGTCCTACTGAAAAACTCAAGAAAACCAAAAATAAAACTAATCCTAAGCTAACCCACCCAGAGACAAGATCACAAAGCCAAAACCAGAAAAATAAATCAATTTTCTCAAAGCAAAGTTCAAACAAAAGAAAAGACTCTTTTCATTAATGGAAACTATCCCCAGCGGAGTCGCCAATTTGTCACACGGAATCAATCAAGGGTGCGGACACAGCTGACCTTCCTAGAAGTCTAAGACATTCTAATGACAAACAAAACAAACTGGAGCTATCCTTCTCTAAACATACATTATGATATGAGAAATCAAGTGTTTCGTTCTTACCTCTGTCCAAACGCTGTTGTAGAAGTCCAAGCTTTGTTGATCCGGATGAGCTCCTCCCGTTCTCCAAAACCTGCAATCACCAGCAGTCAAACAATTAAATAGCACCTGATTATAACATAAAACAAAGCATATTCAACATATAGACCAAGGAGTACATGAAATAACCCATTAACAACAAGCTATTGAGAAGAATGGACCAATTTGCATTAAAGGTAATCAAAAGGAACCATTACAACCTGAGCCTTGGTGTTGTGCAAGCTCCTTCCAGGGTCCACAAGAGTCTTCCTCTACTTTGACAAAGCTCACCCACTTCCAAATAGAACAAGTAAGGGTGACAATCTCTCCTCACAAGCTTCTAAATGGGAGTCCTAATTCCTGCAGCATTTACCCTTAGAAATCTATAGCTTTCAACCTTCTTCCTTCTGGCTCAATGCCTCTTTTTATAGTGCTCAAGAGGAAGTTAATCAGGTCCACCATCAATGGGATAGTCCCCCTCTTTGGATGGGATCACTCCCTTATTGATGGGATAAGTTCCTCTTTGATAGGAGTGCATGAACCATCTGGAGGCGCTCAATATTCATCCAAGAACCTTCTAGAAAGCTCTAGAAGTGACCACAAGTAAGTTTTTGAAGATGAAACTCGCGCATTTTAACCTTTTCAGAGGGACGCACCTGTCCCTTTAGATACAGAGCGTCCTTGGATGCAGACCTTGTGAACAAAAGGTGCGTACCCGCAGACAAGGCTTGAGAGAACCTGCGTACCCAGAGATAAACATATTTTATAAGGACTTTCTCTCTTTCTTGGATTTTGACATGAATAGCAGAGGCATAAGACTTGCTCAAAAGGGTAGTATGACTGTTGATTGAGCCATACTGACTGTAAATAGCCATGGTGACATTTTTTAGTGTAACACCTGCGTTCCAAATGGTCTAGCGTATATATATATATATATATATATATATATATATATATATATATATATATATATATATATATATATATATATATATATATATATATATATATATATATATATATATATATATATCGATGAGTGCCCAGCGTGAACGTATATAATGTTCAGCGTATATATTTATATCTATGAGTGCCCAGCATAGACGATCTAGTGTGGCGGATATTTACATTGCGTTCACCATAATCTGACTGTCTGTTGTTCCAGCGTATCCACCTGTGTTGTGCATATACATATCCATGGAGTTGTTGTGTATAATCCATGTAATATCTGCGTATCATATCTATGGCCATTGGCAGCGTTCCATTCGACCGTGGATCATGAACATCGATATGTGCGGCTCTTTAGGAGCAGATTAGGCCAACGTATCACTGTGGCTTCCATGGATCCCTCTTACTACGACTTCCATCTACCCTGGCTGCGTATTTTTAATATGAATGTTGTGATAGAACTAGGGCATCATAGGCCAGCGTACATTTTCATGGTGTCTATCTCCTACTCCAAAAACCCAAGACGTGGAGAGGAGAAGATCACCACAATAATGTATATCTCAAATGACATCAAATCCTCATCTATTTATACCACAACAAGGATGATGAATAGACACGTTGGTTGGGCTTCTAGAGCCTACATAAGCGCTGGTCGGCTTAAAAATAATTATATAAAAAAAATAAGTTCATATCTCCATAAATAATTATCGGAATCGGATGATCTTTGGATGAATCCTACACCTCTCGACAAGAGGGATCCAATAAAAATATCAGCTACCATAAATAAGCTGACCCACATGGAGTTTGGCCCTAGTTGCCAATTTAACAGATCCAGATGTTGCTGATGTTCAAAGTGTGTTGAAGATAGAAGAAGTCATTCCAGAGATAGTGAGATAATTCTGAGAGAGTTGGTGCAAGCTAGAGCGAGATAGCTCAGAATGCTAATTGAAGTAGTCTAGTCCAGAAGCCTAGATCTGTCTGCAGAAGTATCGACAGCCAGGGGATAAGATGGTATTCTAAGCCCATTGTTTCTGTGTAATCCAATGGATTTGAGCATGGAGCTTGTAAGAGAACTTATGCCATAATCCGAGAGAGCCTAGTCAAGTTGACTAGAGCTCAAGGAGACATAGCCCAAGAGTTTTGGGTGAACTCCATATTAATATTGATGTTATGTGTGTTTGCTTATTGGCTGCACTGTTTCACTGTTATATGTTTTATATCAGTTTAAGAAAATCAAATTAAAGCACATAAACAGTTTAAAAACAAACACAAGCATACGCCTATTTTCAAGCACTTTTTAATTCCACAATTGGTTAATCATAAGGTCTTTGGAATATTTAAGCTTTGGAAGTGGGAGAGGTTCTTCTATGCTAACAAGAAGCCTTTAGTACCCCATTTTTAGATCAACTGGTCACAAATCGCATGCTCTCATGCTAAGCCATGTGTGTCACTTGTTATGTATAGAAATAGGAATCTATTTGAAGATTGTTGGCATCACATATAGTGAGAAGGGATATGGCAAGAGCCCTCCATATCTGGTGGCTCTGCCATATCCCCAATCGTGGTTATCTTCTTCGCTATTTTAAATAACCTACAACAGTGCTATGGATAAGTAAAAGGGCCATAGTAGATTATATATGTTTTATTTTATGGTATGGTGGGGTGGCGGGGTCATTGACCATGCCACCATGATATTTAAAAATATTATTACGTGTCACATGTTGATACAGTCGCCAGTGTATATCATTCCAAAATCGTGCATGTCTAATATGAAACACCCGACCTCATATAACCAGAGCATGCAACCCTTGAGATATACTGGGTTTTTTCGAAGAGTTTTCAGTCCAAATTTGTTTTAAGTTGCATGAAAAGAGTATTTTTGGGATATTATGGCCATTTGGAGGGAAAATTGAGCATTTCAAAACCCTAAAAAGGGTTTTTTTGGCCTTCTGAATGCCTTGGAAGAATTATTTTGACTCATTGGATCTTGTAAATATATGTAATAGAGAATTTTAGGATCTTAAAAAGTAGTCATACTCAAAGAAGACCCCAAGACGTAGCCGAGGAGGGGTGAGCTACGTTATCAACTTGTCTTTTTTTTCTTACTTCTATTTTTAGTCTCCATTAATTTATTTTGCTCCAAATTTTTATCAAGTTTATGCATTTTTGAAATTTCGATTTGTTTCATAAGAATACATAAAATAACCTGGAATTCATTCAGTAGTGCCGTCATTTAAATTTTTGGATCAAATTTGGTATCAGATGTCTTGGTTGTGTGAAGGTTTGATAGGGATTGCAAGTTTTTGTATCCTCACAAGGTCCAAGCTCAAGAAAGGAGAAGTATAACTTGAATGATTCAATCCTAAAATAGGCTTAAGAAGACAACATTTCCCTTCTTCAAAAACCATGGCGGGGGAAGAATATGATGGTGTTTCTCTAGCAGAGTGAGAATTCAAAAAGACTTTCCTTGATATGACTCACATGGTAAAAGTATTGTTTGATAGGACAGTCTGATTGCAATATGAAAGTTCTCCTCAACCAAAAGAAGAATGTAATGGTTCTCATAAGCTACCAAATGGTAACAATAATGGTAATGGTAATGGTAATGGTTGTGATGGTGGTAGGCCTTCTACTCCTCCACCTCCTTTGCATACTACTTCACCATCTTCTCCTTTATCTCCTTCTTCTTCACAAAAGGGATGTAAAGGATATGTTAAATCCCCTTTAATCAAGATTAATGTAAAGTTTGAATTTCTGATATATGATGGATAATTGAATGATAAAAAATTGTATAATTGGGTAAGGAAAACTAAAATATATTGCAAGATCCAAAACATTTATGTTGATGTCACAAAAAGCCAACTTTATTCTCTTAGCTTGGGAGAAACAACTCTCATATGGTGGGAAGGAAAAATGAAAGAATATCTCAAGAAAAGCGGTAATATTATTTCTTATTAGAATTATTTTGTAGCTGCTTTGAGAAAACAATTTTATCCATTGGCATATAAACAAAAAACAATGATAAGATGGAAAATTATTAGGCAAGCTAAGGGTCAAAATGTAGAAATTTATACTCAAGAATTTCATAAACAAGCTTTAATTTCGAAATATGCATTTAGATACATAAGATACACTTATGAAGTATATTAGTGGTTTATATAGCTATATTAGATAAACTAGTCATATGCCTAAGCGAACCAAGTTATATAAAGTGGTGTACATGCTATGCATGTTGAAATTCGAGGAAAGAATGTGTGAGAGGATACTTCAAAGAAATAGTCCAAGCCATTTGCTGATAAGTCAATGGGGAAATGAAAAGGAAAATGGAAGAAGAAAACAACTGTTAAGAAAGAGGAAACGAAACTCACTTGAAAACATTGGAAGAAGGATGGTCACGATGAAGACCATTTCTGGAAGTTGCATTCAGATTTGAGTCGAAAGAAGTTTGACAACAAGGGGAAACAAAATAATGATGCTTCAATTGAACGAGATTTGGGATCTAATTCAGGCGACGAAACAAAGATCACAACCATGGGAATGAAAGATATAACTTCTAACACAAGCACAAGTTCTTCTAATGATTCCTTTGAATCTCTAAATGATAAGAAAATAAATGAAAATTATCATATTAGAGTGATCATAAATCATAATAAGGTTCATACTCCTTTTGATAGTGGTTCTCAAGGAAATATTATTTCTAAAGCAATTCTTAAGACCTTACCCATTTGGTTGGGTATGTGATTATGAAAAATTACGAGTAACAAGACAACATAAACATAAGTTTTCCCTCACTCCTAATTTTGTATATGAAGTTTTTCTTGATGTTGTACCTCTTTGCATTTGTGGGATTGTCTTGGAAGTGCCTACATGTATGATCAAAAAGCCACATTATATTGTGAGGAGAAAAAATATGATCTCTTCAAAGGGGGGATTGAATAAATTGTAAGAACACATCATAAGAAGACAAATTAACCTCTTGTTAGTGAAAGAAAAATGAAAATGCATGTTAATGCTAGAAAGAATTATATATTGCTAATTGCAAAAGTTGAGAGTGTGAATAAATCTGAAGCCTTCTCAGGATGTGATCCTAAACTCAATTAAGAATTAAGTAAAGTTATTGATAATTATAGAAATGAGTTCCAGGAACCTGAAAGAGTTCATCCAAAAATAGGAGTTCAACATGAGATTCAGTTGTAGCAAGATGCTACACTTCCTAATATTGGGATGTACAAAATGTTGGTTTTAAAAAGCATGAATATTTTGAAGCATGTGGAATAATTGCTTGACAAAGGCGTCATAAGACAAAGTACATCTCCTTGTGGGTCTCCCTTTGTTTTGGTGCCAAATAATGATGGCACATGATGGATGTGCATTAATTTGAAAGCTTTGAACAAAATCATAGTATCTAATCATTATCCTCTTCCTCCCATTGATAATTTTCTACATCATTTAAAGCATGTTGTTTATTTCACTAGGTTAGATTTAAGAAGCGATTATCATAAAATTAGAATTTATGAAAGTGATATTTGAAAAATTCTCTTAAGACCAAATAGGGATTGTTTGAATCATTAGTAATGCCTTATGGACTTTATAGTATACCCTCAACATTTTTGAGGGTGATGAACGATTTATTGCGACCATTCCCTAATAATTTTTTCATAGTCTAGTTAGATCATATAAAGCATGTAAAATAGGTCTTACATGTCTTATAAAGGGAAAAATTGTATTTGAAGATGTCCAAATGTGAATTTGGAAGGCCATATGTGGTGTACTTAGTTCATATTGTAGGGGGTGGTGAATTGAAAATTTATCCCTCTAAAGTTAAGGTCATTGTAAATTGGCCTAAGCCCAAAAATGTAACTGAAGTCAGAAGCTTTCTCGTAGAAAACCAATACTGGAGGAACCTCATTGTAGGCTTGTCATATATTATAGCACCGCTACATGCTTTAACAAGTGTGAAGCATATTTTTCATTGGGTATGCAAACATAGCAAGGCTTTGATACATTGAAAGAGCAGATCAGTACAACACCGATTCTAACACTACCAGATCTCAAGAAGTCATTTGAAATCCAAACAAATGTTAGTGATTATGCCATGGGGGCAGTATTGCTGCAACATGGTAAGCCTGTATGCTTTCACTCTTAGAGTTCTACAACTACAATAATTAATTGTCTAACATATGATAAGGAATTGCATGCTTTCGTACAAAGTGTAAAGAAATGGAAGCATTATAATGGCTAAAGAGACAATCATACATACAAATCATCAACCACTACAACATCTTTAATCAAAAGCTAAGATACAACAATCAAGGCACTTCATATGGATGGTATTTTTACTACAATTTCAATTGCTTATCACATATAAGAAAGGAACATATAACAAAGTTGCATATATATTATCAAGGCCTATAATAAATGCTTCTACAATTATTAAGCATATTTCAATCACACATGAAAACTACATTGAAAACTATAGTCAAGGTGAAGATTTTAAAGATCTATATGAAACTTTGATTAAAGGCGATCAAATTAAAGAACTAGATTATCATGTTCATGAAAAACTATTATATTATTTTGGCAAGTTATGCATTCCACAAAGTGAAAGAGTTAATATTACAATGGAAGCACATATATCTCTTATTGCCGGTAATTTTGGTGTACGTAAAACAATTTCTCAATTGTAGAGGTATTGTTATTGGCATTGTGTGAATAAAAGTGTATCAAGATATGTAAATGGGTGTTTTATGTCTGCTACTAGTAAGCCAAGTAACAAGAAATTGGGATTGTATACTCCACTTCTTGTTCCTTCATGTCATTTGGAAAGTGTGTCCATGGATTTTGTGGGGGGCTTACCTATATCTAGGAAAGGTCATGGTTATTTGTATGTTCTCTTGGATAGGTTCAGTAATATGTGTATCTTAATTCCTTGTAGAAATCAAGTCATAGCTAAAAAATGAAGCATAGTTGTTCTTTAAAAATGTATGGGTTCACTTTTGGTCCGTGTCTATTAAATCTGACCGAGATTCTCAATTTCCACCAACTAATGACCAGACAACATTGGCGAACAGGAAAGTGGTGCATCTACTACGATGATACTGTAGCAAGAATACGAAGCTCTGGTAGGAACAGTTACATTACATTCAACATTCCTGCAATTGTGCCAATCATTCATCGACTTAGATATCTCCATTCGATGCATTTTATGGTTCTTTACCAAAAGCTCCTTTAGATTTCACCTTTGGGAAAGATATTGCAGTGGATGGACATAGTGATGTGGAGAAAGCCAAGCATTTCATTAAACAAGTCAAGTTGGTGCATAAAACATTGTAGGGAGAATTGGAAAAGAGCCAAACCAAATACAAATTCATGCATGACAAGCATCATTTTGATCACAATTTTCATGTGGGAGACCAAGTTTGGTTATACATGAGTAAACAAAGGTTGCAAGGAGAAGGTAAAAAGCTAAAACTGATCTGGTATGGTCCATTCAAAATCTTAGAAAAGATTGGTAATAATGCTTTTCAATTAGATTTCTCTCCTCATATGCAAATATATTCTACTATAAATGCTAAAGACTTGAGATTGTATGAACCTCATATGATCATGGATTAAGAGGAAAGTATTAAGATACCTTACATAGAATACATTTCTCCTGAATTCATGTATGAGCTTCTAGAAGACACCATTCTTGACAAAAAAACAAGGACTTCATGTAGGGATGATGTGGAGTACCTTCGTATGGGGCTCAAAGGTACGAATCCATGGAAAGCACAATGGATCGAGATCGGGAAGGTGGGGGAGCTTAGCCCTCACTTATTGTTTGAGTAATACTAGAATTATGGTGGTCCTAAAGTTGCAAGTGGGGTGGAGTGATCCGAAGGTCTCATAGGAAGTTTAAACTAGGTTCTATGCATATATCACATCAATATGATTCCAACGCAACGTGAACATGAACAAATAGACCTCGTATGCAAAAGCTATGTAATGTCAAAGTTAAGGTAAAACAAGGAATATATTCAAAGGTCAACATGTCAAACTCAATAGTCAACGTTCAAGGTTCCATAGGTCAACAATTAACTCATGGTTCCATTAGTCAAAGTTCCAAGCTCATTGTTATGGATCACACATGGTGCATCCAAGTTTTGATAAGTGTTGTTGCGTGATTGTTTATATTCGGACCCATCGTTAGGTGACACATGGACCACTCAAGAAAGTCGATGTGGCCCTCTCAGATTCATCAAAAATTGTTATGGATTGACGAATAAACATGATGGGATGTGAACCCTGAACATACTAGTCACAAATCACGTGCTCTACTATAAAGGCATGTGTTTGATTTGTTATGTATAGAAAAACGCATCTATTTGATGGGTATTGGCATCACATGTGGGGGGAAGGGATATGGTTGGAGCTTGCCATATCTATAAGCTCCACCATATCCCACGACATAGTTATCCGCTCTGCGAGTTTAAGAAACCTCCAGGAATGTGATGGATAATTTCAAGGTCCATAATTCATTATATACATTGTATATTATGGTATGGTGGGGTGGAAGGTTGACTGAACTCGCCACCATAAGCTTTAAAAATATTGTTACATGTGATAAGTTTATACAACTGCCACTATATATCATTCCAAAATCACGCTTTTTGAGGATCAAACACCTAACCCCCACCTATATAACCAAAGGTCCCAACCATTGAGCCATGGTGGGTTTTTTTAATAGTTTTCAGAATCAATTTGTTTTAAGTTGCAGGAAAAGAGTACTTTTTGGACTATTGTGGCCATTTGGAGGACAAATTGAGTGTTTGAAAAGCATAAACATGGGTTTCTAGTCATTTTTAACACACTGAAAGCATTACTTTGACAAGTTGGAGATTGTAAATAGACGTAATTAAGAATTTAAGAATCCTAGTAAAGCAGTCACACTAGAAGTGGTGATGTAGCAGAAGAAGGGTGAACTACATTATCAACTTGTTTTATTTTTCTTCCTTCTATTTTCAGTCTCCATTATTTTCTTTTTTTGCAAATGTTTATCAAGTTTACTTGTTTTCACAATTTTGACTTTCATAATAATACATAAAGTGACTTGTAATTCATTCATTAATACCTATATTTCAATTTTTTTATCAATATTACATTTTGCAAGCATAGTCTAGTTGTTCTCATATATGTTATTGTTCTTTGTTCACAAATTTATGAGTGCATGCATAAACAAATTAGTCATTATTTTTAGTGATGACATTGTGATGGCTTAATACACATTTAAGTTTTGATCCGAGCATGAGATTGGAAGATGCATGAATAACTTATTTATTTCTTATTAGAATTATTAAATATTAAATCCAAACTATGAAAGATATAGATTATTTCGAAATTATACTTGAGATATCAATTGTACAAGTTAAGGAATATAATTTTTGGATAATTTCAAAAAGGTATTAGATAACTACTAAAATTGAAATTAAGAATATATAGTCTATATGCTAGGAAATATATCTTGTAATTATCAATGTGAATACTATAATGGAATCATGACTTAGTTGAATAGATGAGACATTCTAGATTTCTAGTTAATTTCATTGGAATAATTGTTATTTTCAAGTTATGTTACAAATTAAAACAGACGAAAATGCTTTACTATAGTAATTATTTTATTGAATAAAACTATACTAGATTATGTTCAAGGTCTACCAATAAAATAATTCTAAATTGGAATGGAGTTATTTATTTCAAGTAAGGAAAGATGGAATTTTCATATTATTCCTATTCATTAAATAAATTAATGTTTCTTTTTGTAAGCCTAATTAGAAGCTAATGGACTACACTTATTATTTATATGCAAGTATTTATGTAATTAAATTGTATACTTCTTTTAAATTTTGTAAGGAATATACAAACTATATACCTTGATAGTCCTATATTCTTCATAACTAAAGAGGAATATTGGAAGTGACAATTCAAAGAGTAATGAATTGAATCTTAGCTAATAAGAAGTTATGCCGAAGAGTATTTATATAACAAAACACATAAACTAAATTTATAAGATAAATAAAGTCAAGAAGCATTAAAAAATTCTTTACTATACAATAAGCACAATTGAGTAGACTATCTTATCCCGAAGGAAAAATGGAATTAAGGGATGGTCATAAATATAGAAATAATACAATATTGTTATAAAATAGTAATTGTGCTAGATCTAAATCTAGTATGACAAATGGTTAGCTCTTGGTTTCAACTGAAACAGAAAACCATAGAAAATTTGTAAACTATATCTTTTTTAATATTTATGCAAGAGTGATTAAATTAACCTGCTAAAACTTAGTGGGAAAATCAATGGAAAATGAATATAACAGTCTATTATACACACTAGTTATTAACATAACTATACATTAAAAATGGTGATTTAGAATTAAAATCATGATGCCATTAACCCAAAACCAAGTATGTATGCTAGTGCAATAATTTATATTTAAGTAACTCATATAATCCCAAATAAATTGGGAGGGAGTACAATGCGTATAGAAATCAAAATTATAACAATTTAAAAATTCTTATTATTGAAACAAAAAATGTACGGAAATGGAAGGAACATTAAACTACTGTCAGGAAAAAGGGTGATTTAGACTTAAAATCATGATGCCATTAATCCAAAACCAAGTATGTATGCTAGTGCAATAATTTATATTTGAATAACCCAATAATCCCAAATAAATTGGGAGGGAACACAATCGGTATAGAAATCAAAATTATAACCATTTAAAAAGTCTTATTATTGAAACAAAAAATGTATCGAAATCGATTCCTTCCCTATAAAAAATAATTATGTTATTCTAAGATATGAATTGTATAAATATCTGATATATGTGAAAGGAAGAGAAAGGTTACACATAGGACAAAAATATTACTGGTCCGTTTATTCGAGAGAATTAATATAAAAATATTATGGCCAAGGTCTACGGTTGCATCATTCATTGATAACAAAAACTCATGGCCATAATGTTCGTGTCCAGCCCTACTACGGTGCAATAAACAAACAACCAAAATGAAGGAAACCTATACTGGGTTCTGAAAACCATCAGTGAACCTAGAAGCCATGTATCTTATCGTAGTCATACAAAGCATGGGAGTTCGAAAGAAGGCCGACTTGTAGTTCACAAAAAATATGGAGTCAAACTTCAAGACGTTCAAGTGACTCATTTGTAAGTCATACCTAGAAACCTAAATAAGAGCCAAAGAAATTAATAATTTGAAATATAGAATGAGAAATCGTATTTGGGTATTGTCACACTGAAACCAAAATGGATTCGCACCATTTAAACCATATCTGAGAAAAAAGAGAATGAAGTGCATCCTCTTCAGAACTACCTATGCCAATATCAATATATCAGTTAATAAATGGAAAACAATAAGTTTTGAAAAAATGAGAAACTGTAACATTAATCTTTATCAAAGGAACTAGTCTCGACATTCTCAGTATAGAGACATAAATCTTATAATGTCACTAGGTAATCACTCATGACTTTCATTATTTAATCATCATTGAAAATTTAAAAGTCTATAAAAGATTGGCTGATGTAAATATTTATATATTTTTTTTAAATGGAAAAGTAAATTGATTTTTATTGTGTTAATATTATTAAAAATACTTAAAGAGTAATCAGGTAAAATTAAATCCATAACAGTGAGAGAAGCAGTTGGAGAATTATTTAGACCCAGGAAAGCGAATAACAAAAGATAAAAATCCTCATTTTTTCCAATGCTCTAAGGAGAGAGGGAAGGAGAGGAAAACTAAAGAAAAGAGAGAAAATATTCAGACTAGATGAAGTGGCTAGATATAAATACCACAAGTCTAGAAGATTACTTAAACTGGCCATAAATCCTACAGAAATATGCCATTAATATGGTTCCAATTGGAATTAATGTGGGCGAGAAGGACAATAGATTCTAAACCATAATAGTGGGAGAGAAAGAATTGTGGGACCCTAAAACAAAATGAAGGTGTTGCTTGGGGTTACAAGAATATAGTCTCTGAAATGTTCATAGAACTTATTCTCTTACTTGAAGGGGTGAAGGTTGATAGTAGCTATGTGAGTAGTTAGCTTACACTTGGGTGGATGGTGAGAGCCCTTTGCATATTCCCCATAATAGTTTAGATAATTTTTTCTAACTAGTCTTAATATACTATGGAATAAGGCAAGTTTGGGAATGTGTAACAGTCTTGTAAATGACTAATATAGATAGAAATATTCATATGTATACCTATGTCAAGAAAATATGTGAAGGTACATGGAACTTTCTATGGATGATTGTGCAAGAAACGACATGAATAAAGTTCGTGAAATATTTTAGAATGAGGAAAACAAAAAGGATCGTAAGTTTAAATAAACAATGTTTACAAGAAAAATTATGTTAAGTTTAATGTATATGTGTAAATTAGAACGAGGGTTAGTATTTATTGTTTTGGAAGGGCCAACAAGTAAATACCATACCCACCCAAATATAGTCCTCATTTTTGATCTTTTAGGACACAAAAAGCCCTATAGGTCATGTGACACCATGCGTGTAGGTTTTAGACATTTTATGTAGTGATTAGATAGTGTTCACTAAAAGAAATAGTAAATGTGCAAATTTATGTCTATGCATGTTGATGAAAATTTAAAAAATAGACTTTAAAGTATACACATATATATATATATATATATATATATATATATATATATATATATATATGTATTGTATTGTATGATATCTATTTAATGGAGAGAGTAATTGTGATGGTTGGAGTAAATAAATAAGAGTCACATAATAGTCTTGAAACTCTGAGATAGTCGAGTTGTAAAGTAGAGTAAATATTTTGAGAAGAAACAAATCAACTACCTATTGATGAATTTTCATTTAACCCGTACATATATGAATTACTACAAGTATGAAATCTAGGAACGATATTAAAATAAGTGTAGAGTATCAGTGGTCGAATGCACCAAAGAAAGCAAGAAAAACGTATTCTTTCGATACAACAATGACAAGGAATCCTTGCAACTGAAAATAATGGTCATATTGACATTGAAAGAAAAATGTATGTTGTGTGTCAAAGGTCGACTGACCATGCGAATATGACATTTTAAATAAAAATAATAATAGCCACATGAAATGTTACAAATACAGAGATGGGTGTAATAGGAAAAAGTGTTAAATTTCCTTACATGAATGGAAAAGGGAAAATCCCTTGAGGAATACTTTGTGTTGACAGAGATACATCTCTAACTCTGCAGCTATAGCCAAAACCCATTAATTTGGAATGTAGTCGAAGAAACCCTGAAATCAAAGACAAATCATGTAATTACAAGCTGGCGGTTATAACGAAGTGAATACAGTGAAAGAAGGGTATTCATATTTAAGAATACGTGTTGATCCAAGTTGAGAGCCACACGACAAGTAAAGGGAATACAATGAAAACTAGTTTATAAGGGACTCGATTGGCCAAAGTGTAACCACATGCATTTCTAGAAGGAACTTGTTATAAAATGAAAAATGAAATGATTAAATTACCTATGGCGTGTAAGTTGATGTATTATTTTCTTTTGGGACACTCAGATAACCCCAATAGGGTTTACCCAACAGTAAACAGAATTAGAAATCCTTTTTCTAGGAACAAAATGGTTAGTCAAATATTAATAGATACAATGACTAAGTCTCATTTTCTAGTGAAGGGTTTCAATACTAATTTCTTGCCCAAGGTAGATGAATTTGAATAAATGTTTTGGTCATGACTGCCATTAAAACATCACCTATGCTGCAGCCCAACAAATACTACAGTGAGAATAATTTTTAGGGTGAAAGAAACAATGATATGAAAGTTGACTTTATCGATAAACAGAATTGGGATGACACTTACCAAAGGAATTAACCATCGAAAAGCCCCATTAAAATTAGAACAAGTAGACATTAACCATGGCTGAATGCAAGTGAACAAAAAACTATTGTAGAAGAATTGATGGGAAGATAAACCCTAGAATCTCTATATCAGAGACCCTCTTCCCCTTCACGAAATAGTGCAAAATGAGAAAGACCGATGGTAATCCACGAGGGTGGTTACCACCAAGAACCACCCCAGTGAACCACAATTGTAGGACTTTCCAATTGAGGAATGTGAAATAGAGATGGAACCAACACATTCAAATAATTAATAACAAATATAATGTAAGTGATATTTTACCTCAAGAACATTGTTGCGGTTTACATATAGGCATAAAGAGACTTTGATATAAAACATTGTGAAAACATAACATATATTAAAAATCAGTCAAGTGTTGTAATACTCATCGTCAAGCCTTATAACAAAAACTTATTCTTCTAATAACGAAAATCTCTCACATGCATGGCACGAAAATCACAATGGGGCAAAATATCATTGCAAAAGTAAAATATTATACCGGCGCTAGGTAGTGTGGAGCGCACTCTAATACACTAAAAGGTACTAGAGTGTTAGTGAGTTGATAGAACATAGTAATGTTTATTTGGTATAAGGAATTTGTATAATTATAATCAACCTCAACCATGGTGATAAACTGTGCGTTGACATAACCTTGACTTTTTATATAAACCAAGTTCCCTGAGCCAAATAAATAAATGAGTTTAATTGTTAAGATAAACCAAGTTCCATGAGCCAAATAAATAAATGAGTTTAATTGTTAAGATAAACCAAGTTCCACGAGCCAAATAAATAAATGAGTTTAATGGTTAAGATAAGTAGGCTTGTTAGTGAGTTGATAGATCATAGTAATGTTTATTTGGTATAAGGAATTTGTATAATTATAATCAACCTCAACCATGGTGATAAATTGCGCGTTGACATAACCTTGACTTTTTATATAAACCAAGTTCCCTGAGCCAAATAAATAAATGAGTTTAATTGTTAAGATAAACCAAGTTCCATGAGCCAAATAAATAAATGAGTTTAATGGTTAAGATAAGTAAGCTTATATGTAAACAACCTGTTAGTTAAGCCATAATAATGAAACATTGCTAATCAATAGAATACATGAAGAATTGAAACATATTGTAATTTTATAGGGAGAATTTTTTTATGGCAAGGAATTGTGATTTCCAACTATTGTTTTGTCAAAAATGTTATTCAAAGTTTCCTCAAATTCCTTATTGAAGCAGAGAAATTTTCCTTTAAAACTTTGATAAATTCTAGAAGTTAAAAAAAAAGAATAAGTTCTCTTATACGTTTAATGTTAAGATTAATTTCCTTATCGATTTTGGTGGACATGGAAATTTTACATGTGGTATAAGAGAAATAGGCTCAATTCTCAGGCCTACAGGCCAACCCAAAGTGAGAAGTTTAACAAAATTATTGTTCGTGTTATAGAATTAAGAGATAAAGAGGAAATTAAGGGAAAAAACACCTGCTGGACCTCCTAGGGAAGGAGAAAAGACATGTGTGCACTTACGAGATCAAGTGTCCCATCCTATAGAAAACTTGATGGGATAGTAAAAGACTTGAAACTTAGAGTAACCAGTAGTAAAGGGATTCCTATAATCGTTGGTAGGTAAGTACCCTTATAAAGAGAATGTGATTAATATAGAAAATTTATATCTAATAAAGGGTGGTTGTATGAGAAAACCTTAAGAAAGTTGAAGTACACAATTCTGACTGAAGAAAAATTCGAAACAAAAACTAGAGAGATCAAGATATTAGTATAACTTAATCAAAATAATAATACAATTTCAAACATAATTATTCTAGGAAAGGACCATGGGAAGAGATATTTAAAAAAATAAATCCAACAACTATGCCACTTGAGGTCAAGAACAAGTTGTTAATGCAAAAATCTAAGAGTTGCTTTCTCAGTATATACATAAAAAGTTAACTAAAAGTAGGCACTTCTAGCTAACATTTCTAAATGGAATTAGAGTGACCAAGGCCATAACAAGCCATTACAAAATAAAAAAGCTTGAAACAAAAAAGGGGGATGAAACAAAAACATGTATGTTCTTTAATAATTGTATGAATATGCTTTCCATAAACCCCCATATGGAAAAATGATGAAGGTTTATCATTTGAATGGATATTAATGTTATTTTGGACATATTTGTTATCTATACACATTGTAAATAATTTTTATATTAAGTAAACCTTAGTAGTGACCTCGAGTTTAATTGTAACAATAACATCACTCTAGGAAACGAAAACTTTGTTCGATTTTTTTTGTAAGCTTGGTAGTACTTGCTTTTTCTATTAATTATCTATAAGTAGGTAACAAAATATATCTAGTGGCCTCAACCTACCTGAAAGAAACTAAGTGTGTTGGCCACCCATCATCGTCAAAAGATGTCCAAAATTTAAATAGTTTGATCCTTATCATCCATGCTACTTAATGTTTTGACTTCTAAAGTAAATCATATCCATCATAATAACAAAAATTAACTTTCTACTACTCTGCATCAGTCATCAGATGACTCTGGATGGTTCGGGTCCTTGACACTTGACTCAGGCACTTCATTTTGCAGCAAGGTTTGGATATACTTTTCCATTCTATGAAAAAAATGTTTTGGGTGATATTATTGTACATGTATAGCCTGGATTTCCTTTTGAATGTCCTTTAAAGTTGATTCGTCCTTCCTTTCTTGCCCTGGTTCTTCTCTGTCCCTATATGTTGTCATTGCCCTTGCCAACAGATTCTTCATGACCCAGTACTCCTGGATAGTCTATCTGAATATTGTTTGGTGGCCTCTAATATGTCCTGGGTCAATAAGTAATGGCTCTCAGTCTTCCATTGAAAGTTATTAATTTTCCACATTGGCATTTAACTCTGTCTCCCATGTCACTATTACTGCCTTTACCTATGTTGGGGTGCATACTGGTAAGCATACATTAAGCTCTTCATACTTTCCTCACCCATTTTTCTTCCCCTTTTTTGCTGGGTTTTTCTCATTGGAGCCACCAGAACATTCATTTTCTTATCTGCATTCTTATCTTCTCTTCGACCTCATTTCCTTCCCTGTCTCGCTTCTTCTTTCACCATCTTATGCTTCTCCAATTCCTTCAGTCCCCACCGCTCTCGCATTCTCACATGTTCCTGATGTCAGAGCAGCGAGGACTGAAGAGTATAGATGTTAATTAAACTTGTAATGTTAATATAAGTGCATACATTAAGACCAACCTAAATTTATTTTTTTTAGTTCCTTATAATTGTTCTTTACAACGTTCCAACTACAAGTTTTCTTCCTGGCAGCCCTGTTGCCTCAAATTCTCAGCAACAACAGGGTTATCACTTCTCTCCTCATCTCTAAGCCCCCGTTCGATACCTTCAACTTGGATCCTCATAGTGGTCCCTCTCCAATCTTAGGAGTTCACCGACAAGGATTTAGGATTCCAATGTCGGGAAAGCAGGGTTTTGGCTCTAATTTCACCACCACGGTAGACACTTTGGACTTCATATGCACCAACCACTCCCTCTTACCTTTTTGAGTTTAGGCCTCCCTTGCAGTCGATCTCAAATCAGGGTCTTTCAGAATAGATTTCCCCTCGGCCATGCGGAGTTCCCCTAGTCTAGATTCCCCCCATTCCTATTCCACTGAAAATATTTCCTTCCCCTTGGGTTTTGGCAACCCCCCAGTAGCCAGACTAACTTCACAGGGCCTGTATTACATTTCCCATTCCCCCCTCTCAGCCCCCACTGATGCTAGAAACTACTAGACCGCTGCAGGCTGAAAGATAAGCCATCAATCAATCCTATACTGTAAAATTTCCCTATAACAGTTATCAATTTCTTTCCTTGGGGTTCAAGAGACCCTACAAACCCTCGGCATATGCCTCCCCCATCCCCCTGCTTTCCATGAAATGTAGACAATTCATTTCCAGACATTAACAACACACAATTGAACCCAAATTCACGTATTTTTTCATTTCTTTCAGCAATTAAGAAACGAAACATCCACATCTTAAGACAGGACCAACATTTTCCAATTACTTTCAACACCACCCTCCTTTTATGCTCTACCTTCCTCCAATTTTGTGACATTGGTGCCAAATCTAGGCTTAGATATATTTGGTTTACATACCGGTTTCATTCTAGGTTGATGCAGGCAGAATCCAGATGCTGACAGTCGCCCCTTCTCCTCCTCTCCTCTTAACTTCCACCCACAATGTATGGCTCTTTTTCTCCTCTCACACTTCACATGCATTCACCCATCTCTCTCACCACATTTTTTTCTTGAACATTCACCCACCTTCCCATTTGCTTTCCGGGGCATCCTCCACTTGCCTCCTTTTCCCGAATTCTTCAAGCTCCTTCGTGTGGGGTCCTTGAATGGGCTACCCACGTACCCTCTTCATTATTCCTTCTCTCATAACTGTATTCCATATGACTCCAGGGTCCCTTCACACCCTGATCGGGTGTAACTTTGCTTGATTATGAAATACATGGTTAATTTTTTTTAGAAAAGGGGGTTGATGACAAGTGGGAAACTTACATAATTGTAAGATTTAACCAATCAGAAAACCAGGTACAAATTTATCTGTAACAATTAAGGTTATATTATAATTATGATGCAAAAGAAACTTAGTTGTCATTGGTTTTCTATAAAAAATCATTGCACCCATATAAACTATGTGAGGAAAAACAACTAACTATAGTGGTACAAATTAACCCCTACTAAGATTCAATATCATAAGGGGAATATAGACCATAAGTGTCACCAGTATGGAAGTAAAGATAACTGGTACATCACTAATAAACCAAAATGCAATCACCCTTACTTAGTACACTTGTATTAGCAAAAATATGAAAATGAGAGAGAAAATGCATTGGAAGGAAAAGGAATTTATTTGAGGGAGGTGGTCCCTTGTAGGTTAAGTTCAAGACTGTGCATAAGGGTGATGGTTTTCATTGAAGTAAGGATGACTAGAAATGGAAGTACAAAAAAAATTATGAAATTTTTTTATCGCGATCATGGAACTTAGTTATAGATATAATAGGTCTAGTAATTCCCACTTGATTAAATACATATACTTCTTGCTAAAGTGTATGACTGTGGCACTTATATAGATTAAAAAATGCGACTAGAAATGGTAGGGTGTGGATAAAATCTATAAGAGGCATAAAGAAAATATGCTATGTGTAATTTATAAAAAAAAAGAGAGGAGAAATGACTCGCTTATGTCAAAGTTAATTTGGAAAATACCTCGCACCGAGAAGTTGAAAATTGAACTTGTCTTATAAAATTTATATATGGAAGAAAGTGCATAACCATAATTGTTTTCATTTTTAAATAACAAAAGAAAAATAAAAAGCATAATGTATTTTTGTTAGAGAAGCACTATGAGACCTAATGTGGACATTGATAAAATGTATGCAATATGGTCCATAGCGATGGAAATACCCATGGAAAAATACTAAGAAGAGGGTAGAAAACTCTATATTATGTAGAATAAAGTGCAGCACAAACACACGAGGTACCCATGTTAACATGTTTTAAAAATGAGCTGAATATAAAAAATATATGTGTCGAAGGAGAAACCTATAATAGAAACATAACTCAACTATGAGAGTGCTCAATATTGTAACTTATGATTATGAGTAGATATCCATGGCTACCATGACCAGGTTTGGTCTTCAATACTAATAAGATTATGGAGAAATTATTCATATTTTTTTTGAAAATTTCAAAGGGAATATTTTGTGACTTTCTTAATTAAGGAATGCCACGAATTGTCTTAAAATATAAATTTTACTTCCAAATATAAGAAAAACCTAATGAATGATGGGACAAAACATGGCCAACGATATTTTTTAATGGAAGAAAAGTGTGTGAAAGTGGGCAATTATGTGATACAAAAGAAATTCCAGCCTAAAAAAATCCCTATCAAAATTTGTAGAATGTTGGTAAGCCGAGATATAATATCATGATAATTTGTTAAGATAACAAAACAAAAGGAACATTTTGGCACTCTCCAATTAAAAGAGAGAGTAATAATATTACGTCGGTTTCGCCCAGAGGAAAATAATCACGAAGGCACGTGGAAATCATGATGAAAAGGCTTATAAAATGAAAGTCTAATGCAAACATATGAAAGATGAAACTGATGCAAGTTAAAATGGAGGATGGAAAAAACAATGTGATAGAAATGTAGGCGACTTGAGTCTATGGGAATGGTGGAAAATACAAAAGGTCAAAGGTATTTCTCTTAACCCTGAATTGAATTGCACATGCGCTTATGTCTATATGTATTGTAGACATGGAAATTCTCTCTCTATAAATATGAAAATCTCACTATGTTGAAATGGGTCTCCAAGGTCATTGATATAGGTGGATGAATAATTACAAATGACATGAAAAGAGGAATAAGTTAACAAAAGCGCATTTCTATTGAGCATGACTCTTACATTGTGGTCATCGAAAATCAAAAGAGGAAGTATCATCTAGTTCAAATAAAAGAGGACAAATGCAATGGAACCTAAAAAGAGCAGGCAATCTTTGGTTGTCTCGATGAATGAATTGGTTATTAAATGTATATGAGGGTTCTTTTTTGGTGTTCTTAATAATTGGAAAATTCGGTAACTGATTTATTTATGGTGTTTTCCATAAAGTGAAGAATCAACCTCACCTAGAATCAAATAACTAAGAGATATAGTCAATTCAATTGGTAGTTAACTAAAATTGGATTTGAATTGATGTTTCATGATAAATAGGAAACCATTGATTAGATTACCTAGATAAAACTAGTGGAATTGAAATATTTTATGATTTGGAACAGTCAAGAAGAAAATAAAGAAATATTGTGAATGGATGGTGCATCTGCAACTATGAAAAGAAATCTCTAAACCCAACTTTTGCTAGTTGAGCTATTGATCCCTTTTGTTACCAATTTTGAAAATATGTTTGAAATTGATTAGGATAACTATAGTAAGAGACAACCAAAGTACATATTAGTGCAAGGGGGAGAACCCCACAACTGTACACAAATCTCTAAACCCAACTTTTGCTAGTTGAGCTATTGATCCCTTTTGTTACCAATTTTGAAAATATGTTTGAAATTGATTAGGATAACTATAGTAAGAGACAACCAAAGTACATATTAGTGCAAGGGGGAGAACCCCACAACTGTACACAGAATGAAACTATATATAACCCTCACTAACACCTTGTAGTGCAGGACATCAAAGCTTAAAATTAAAACAAATTTATAATGTGAACACTTGGTTTCATGCTAAAAGAAATATCAAAGAATCCCAAAGAAGCCATAGCTAAGCCGTTCGGACAGAGTAAAGAACAAAGTAGCTGCCACGTTATCCTAAAATTACTATGGTATAACTAATGCATGTGAAATATTTGAAATTATGATAAAAGCATAATAATGCCACCTGGTGTGATGAGACACTAGTTTAGATTTATGATAAAGGGAAAGAAAAGTAAATGGGTCATGAAATATCATTGGAAATTTGTAAATAGTGCAAATGGAATTGGTATTTCCATAGTCTAAAATTTACAGTGGAACTATTTGGTGGGTTCCATGTTATTTGGCATAGCCATGAGATAATTGAAAAATGATTTATTATTATTATTCGTGTGCTTAGATTATTGATTCTAACTCTTATTGAAGTGTAGAGTACTAGAACTTCTCAGGTTATCATACATGCATGTGACCTTATAGGTTATATGTTAGTCATCGTGTTGGGTGCAAGAATAGAAATTGATTGTCCTTATTTTTCATGGACGGGGATATCTCATAACTGAAATATAAAATTTATAAAAGAGTGAATTTTACTTCATAAATTGAGCCCACTCTCAAAGTAAAGTTTCATGAAAGCACTTCGGGCCTAAAGAAGGCAGTCGAAAGATGAAATATGAAATGAAGGATGTCTTTCCTATATGATTCCAAAGAAAAATGGGATATGAAACACCAAGGATGTTGTCCGTTTTAAAGGGAGGGGAGATCTACCACCCCTCGGTAATCACTCATTACATTTATTATTTAATTATAATTGAAAAGCTAAAAGTCTAGAGAAAACTAGTTGATGTAAATGTTTATATTTTATTATTAAATGAAAAAAATATTATTGTGTTAATATTGATTGTGAAGACTAAATGTTTGTATTTTATTATTAAATGAAAAAAATATTATTGTGTTAATATTGATTGTTTGAATATTTATATGGTGGCCATCTTGATATTGTTTAGTGCTCGGAGCTAATCTCACAGTAGTAGCCATTTATGAGTCGACATTTTTAGTCTATAACAAGACTCATCATCAGGACAATACCTACAGAGAAGAGTGTGAAATGAAGGATATTAATATGGAATAGAAGGAAATAAATGAATGAAAAATCCTACCAACTAATAAATTTGTATTTTTTTTTTAGGAGAATTATCATCTTATCATAATTTTTCTTATAATAATGGTTATTATATTAAAGTTGAAAATTATAATTATAATTATAATTATTATTAATTTTTCGTATTATTAGTATTAATCACATGATTAAAACCAATAATAAGGTAATTAATAATAATAATAAAGATGAAGATAATAATTATTATTTTTATTGACCTAATGGGCTCATAATAGATAATGACCCATTGAGTTATTAATAATTATTATTAATGAAGTTAATGATATTAATTGGTATAATTAAAATAATTAATTATTATTGTTATTAATTTAATCATTATTAAAGGGGGAGATTAGGTAAGATTATTAGAGAAGGCCTAGATGATATGTTTGTCGATTATAGGATATACTTTTAATATTATGAGATAATAAGGAGGAAAGAAGGGAAATAGGAGAAGGAGGGTGTAGAGAATGTTGGAAAAAATACTAAGGGGTGAGGGGGTGAATCATTATTTACAAATCAATAACTTTTCCATTTCATATGCAGATTTATACACACGACTTTACTGAATCAAACTTGCATGTGAACGTGACTGTTCTAGAGAAAATTAGTGTATATTCAGTGAACTTATAATTCAGTTAATCCATCATATGTTTGTCTTCAACCAGTGCAATAGTACTTGATTAACCACTAGATAAGAAGTAACCAGGTGCAGTAATAATAGAATAAACCATCACACATAAGCAACACACATGAAGACCAAGATTTAAGGTGGAAACCTAATGCGGGAGAAAAACCACCTATTGTTGTCATCTCTATCTTATTTTGAATATAAAGAAAATATGTTTACAATATTGTACTGGTGCAGACTCATACCAGTACACAAGAATCTACCTATAGAAGACTACAACCTTCTCTTATTCTCTAGTTTCTACTGGAAGGGAGCTACAACCCCCTAGCTCTTGTACTGACTGATATGTTTACCAATACGTAGGTGTCAGCCTACAGAAGGCTACAACCTTCTCTAGTAATCTAGATGCTACTAGAAGGGATATACAACACCCTAGCTCTTGTACTAGCTGATATGTTTACTAGTACGTAGACGCTGACCTACAAAATGCTACAACCTTCTCTCATTATCCAGCTACTATTGGAAGGGAGCTCCAACCCCCTAGCTCTTGCATTGGCTAATATGTTTACCAGTACATATGTGCTAGCCTACAGAAGGCTACTAGTTTCACTCTTCCTCCACGGACCACGTTTCATAAATTTTGAGACTAGATACTCTTGGTACACAACAACACAATATCTAGGCCACGTTTGATAAAATTTTCATACTTGGTCCATTAGTAACATTTAATCTCAAAATCAATCACCAATGTAATACAACCAATCACTGAAACCCATCAACTTTGAAGCAAATCACAATCAATCAATCTAAACAATTAGATCACTGTCACTAGAACACAGAGCTAAATGCAGAACGCTGCATCAACAACCAAAACCAACTTCAAATTCAAAAATCATATGTGAGAATGTATATGCTACTTAGAAGTTTCGAACCAGCATGTATACGCACCTTCACCAAGGCGAACTACCGTATAGATCTATAGATAATAACTTATAACTTCGCAGCTATTCTAGACTTCATATATACCAAGATCATAGCATATAAAGGATAGAAAATGCATTAGTAATGAGATCTAGACTATACATTATAAGGTCATGTTAGCCTCCTGCTGCAGCAGGTTAATCATCTTTCATGAGCGACATTTTTACATGCCAAATATGTCATACTTTTCTTACTGAAATGCTCCATATTTGCTACAGATGACCAGAGAAGTATCCATGAGAGTGTGCTAGTCTAAATGCCACTGTTGTGTTCCAGTTTTGATGAGTAATCCATTTTGATCAGTTTTCAAGTATAGTGAGGTCCAAACAGCTTAATCTTGGCCTCCCTAGGTTTCAATTTCCTGTTGTTGAATATAGAGAATGAACATCTATCCAAACAGCTTAATCTTGGCAGATTTGTAGATAGGTAGAGAAACAAGGGTGCTCAACAGCTTAATCAGAGCCCCTGGATGCAATAAGTGTAGTTGTAGATAGGAGGACAGTAAGAAGAAAAGAACAAAAGCTGGGTATGCTAGTTCAAGTGCACCAAAACCAAAAAGAAGAGAAAATGCTAGGTGAATATGCTGGGTAGGTAGCTTTGTGGTTGCAGAATCATGGCTTGTGATCCATTTCATATTGTCAAGTGTTATATCTATCATATCACAAGTTGAAAGTGATTTTTTAGTTGGAGGACTTCAATAAATGCATGTCTAACTTCCCCTTCTCCCTCTTTCCCAAATCACTCACTAACTTCCCCTAAAGAGGTCAAGATCTGCTTGATACCTCTTAGATTTATCATTCTCCATATCATCTGCCTTGGTGAAGATCTGCTTCACTAAAGGAATGTTCACACTTCTTCTATCAGTCACTTTCCCCCATTGATAGCCTAAGACTTCATTCTTAGTGCTTTTTCTCCTCATTATCATATTAACTTCTAACTTTATTATGTAACTCCCCTATATACTTATCCCCTCCCCTTGGTTGAAAAGTAACCATATACATCCTCGGGAATTGCTAAGTTTATCAGAAACTCAGCAAGAACCCACACTGCCCCCCTCTAACCATCTTCCATATGCATTTTGGACTCCTTCCGATACATAAAGCCCTTCATCACTCCATCAAACCCCTCTAATTCTTTTTGATTCCTTCACAAAGCATAAATTCCCTTCATATGTATAAAAAACCATCTTTTGGCCTTGTTTCTACCTTTCCCAAGGCACAAGCCCTTTTAAAGGCCTAAAAATCCGTCTCACAGTCCATTGAAATCCTCCCAAGTGCCTTTGGAAGCCTCCCAAGGCATGAATTCCTCCTTTTTGGGCCATCAGACCCCTTCCGATGGCTTATAAACCATTCAAAAGCATAAAGAATACCCCTCTGAATTCATTTGCCTTGCATTTTTGTGCAAATAATGGCTCCGACAGCGAAAGTTCCGACCAAATCTAAGTCATCCATCTTTCCACCCAAATCAAACGGCCCTCGGCGTTTTGGCGATCGCAATGTGTAAAGGTTGTGCCCTCCACCCCGCTGATTGCCGAAGTCCCGAAATAATCACAACCATCCATTTTTGGGCCCCAGATCAACGGCCCATATGTAATGGCATCGCTCCCATATGGCTCCGTCCAGCGGAGCCGAAAATTAATAAAGCGCGGCATAAATATATTTCGGGTCCGATGGGTTTCGGCGTTTCTATGTGGCAGCCCCATGACCCCGCCGATAGCGAAATGCCGATGTAATCTCTGCCGTCCATTGCCTTCACCAAATCAACGGCCCATGTTTGATTGGCGATCTCCCCTTATGTTTGGCTCCGATATGGCAGAGCCGAAATATTATAAAGGCGGCTCTTATGAAAGCTATCGGGTCCGTAAGGTCCCCGGCGACAACGAAAAGGGATGTCTCCGATATTCCGGAGCCGATAATTTATAAAGGGTAGTTTTGAAAGGGATTTCGGGTCCGTTGGACCCGTTTCAAATGTAAATCTGCCGATATGATGGGTTCCGATGGTTCGGACCCGTTCTCCATTAAAAATGGGCACAAAGGCATTTCGGGTCCGCAAGCTATATCGCTCCATCGGAAGTTTTATGTGTTGGGACCAATGGTCCGCCTCGATGCGATTTAGTGTCGGCCGTCGGATCGCCCTCCGAGATCAACGGTCATGATTTTTTCACGGCTTTCCCCATTTCCTATTGGCGAAGCCGAAATATTATATAGCTCGGCATATAGGGATTTCGGGTCCGAAAGGCCCTTTGTGCAGCTAAGCGAGACTGCTCCGATATGGCGGAGCCAAAATAACATTAAAGCATGGTATATAAGCATTTCGGGTCCGCAAACCAAATTGTTGTAAATCCGCCGATATGACATCGCCGATGGGCCGGACACGATTCCAAATAAAAGGAAGGGCCTATAGCATATCAAGTCCGCGCAGTTTCGGCGATTGTTTATGTGCCACCCCCCGGTCCGCCCGACGCCGATATTGCGATAAGATCTAGATCCAATGGCGACGATTTAATTCAATGAACAGTGTCGCTATTTGGCCATTTTTTAATGAAAATTCATGTTTTTATGCCATTCCATCTGTTTATAATAAAAGGGCCATTTAAATGTTTTTTGTGCGGCGCCCATGCCCGCCCAGGTATAAAGGAAATGATGGTTTCCTTAACCATTTTGGATCGCTCCAAGCCCTGTTTGTGCTCCAGGGGACCAGTCTCGGTCTCGGCACAATCGGCAACACTTTTTCCTCCTGTTTGCACCATTTTTCAAAGTTTAAAGTTAGTTTTGATCGGCCAGAGCGCCGATAGCATTCCAATGGCCATGGAAGCATTTGCAGCAGTTATTGTGCATTAAAAGGCAAAAGGGGGCGATGGGACAGTTTAAAGAGTATCAGCGGTGAGAAATGGCCCAGATTCAGTGCCAGAGTGTATCAGGATGCGGAAAAGGGTATTAGTGAAGGTGTTCAATGGAAACTTTGAACCCGAAGCAGGAAATCATTAAAGAGCCTCCCAGCAAAGTCAATAAAGTAGCTCTGAGCCATAAAGACTCACCAACTCACAGTTTTGGCCACTTAAGGCAGCAGAACCACTTGTAGGCGCAGATGAATGAATTTAAAGCACACTTATGGCTAAAAGAGCCAGCACAGAGCCATAAGAAGAGATGTTGATCCATTTTTGAGGCAGCTGCCCCAGCGCAGCACTTAGATAAATGTTTTAAGCATTTACCTCAAGATAAAATAGATTAAGGCACTCATTTTCCTCAGATCTGCCTAAGATCTGCTGTAATAGATATTTTGAGATGCCAGTTGCCCCAGCACAGCTGTTAGATAGATATTTCTGCCATTTACCTATGTACAAATTAGGTTAAAGGCATTTATTTGAGGAGATCTATCCCAGATCTGTTGTTTGTAGATATTTTTTCTATTTAAACCACCCTCTGTTATGAAAAAAGGGTTGGTTGGTCGATAACTTCCTCTAGACTTTCATTGTATTTTCTGAGAGTCTCTATAATCAAAGATCGCTGGAATGTTTGGGAGATGAACTGACTGTTGTGTTTTAATGTCTAAAGAGTGACTATGGAACCCTAATGCTTCTACATAGCCCAATAAGTGTTTCTTATCTATGTTTACAATTTATATGTTTTATGCCATCATTGTTTCACTATCTAAATAGCAGAAAGAAAGAATAGTTCAGAGCTCACTTAGTTGTATTCTATTATTAATTTCTGTGATTTATCTATGTTTTCCTCTGAATTAGTCCTGAATATAAATACTGATTTGCTCATATTTACACTAGTTCCTTCATATACGAATGTTGTTTAGGAATCCTTCATTTCTCCTATATAAATGTTCATTCACCTTCCCTCTGTTAGCATAATGAGAGCTACTTAGTTGCCTTTCATTCACTGACCTTCATTCCATACTTATTCCAGCTTGATATTGTTTTATGTGTAGCTATCCTGCTCTGTATTCCTCTTGTGACCAAGAAAACACAACAGCAAGCCTAATCCACGACTCCATGCCCAATGGTTTGAACTTCTCACACTATGCATCCCAACTCTGTTTGAAAGAATCCTCCATCCCACCAAAATCAAAACAAAACCCAAGAAAATCATAACTAGCCTAAAATTAACCCAAAAAAAAAGCTAAATTATAAAGAGAGAGCCCTCTCTGATTGCAGGTAGGCTAGGACCTGCAGTCCAAAGATTGGTTTGTGGTTACCTCGGTCGTATCCTTTAAGGAGCTTTAAGGACAACCTGAGTGATAACATAATGGCGACTCCACTGGGGAACATCCTCAGATAATTTCACAAATCAAGGTGGAAAGCTTCACTGGGAAGGAACCAGACCTTCAAAAATTTCTTTCTAACCCTTATATTCTTAGAAAAATCCCCAAAAAACAAGCTAGAAGTTGGCTCCCAAAAAGAATTCACGTTATACAATGTCAAATCCACAGCCAAATCCCCGAGCAGCTTTTGAAAATCCCAATATAATCCCAAGGAACCTCAAGAAGCTAGAGTGAAGAGAGGATTTTGCTGATAATAATCCTGAAGCAGTTCACCCACGCTGTGGCCCAACCCCTGTCAAAGTTTTATTTCGTTCAACCCCTAGTTCCCCTTGTTCTTCATCCACCTCTCAAAGCACTCCGTCCGCACCTCCATTCACTACACATACTACCACTACTACTCCTATTATCCCAATTGTTCTAGCTGTTCCATTTATCCCTGCCAACATGGCGAATAGATATGCACCTTTACAGCTGCCTGCAAATCCCGAGGCTATGCCTCAGGATTACCAAACTAAAATCACATATTTTGATGGCACAAGTGCCTGCACAACCCTTCATCATACAAAGAAAATGCATGATTACTTTGAAAGCTATGAGATTGACGATGATGGTGTGAGAATGAAGATTTTTGTCCAAAGTTTGACAGGCGATGTGAGGACTTGGTTTAGAGCACTTCCAGCCAATTCCATAGCAGACCCAGAAGCCTTATACCAGTCATTTATCAATAGATGGGAGAAAAAGAAAGACCCTTTGCACATACTAGCTGAATACGATACAATCAAAAGAGGTCCACAAGAAACAGTCTTGGACTATTGTGCAAGGTTCAATAGCGTTTATAATGCTATCCCACAAAACTTAAGGCCCCCACCTGACCTTGCCTTATATAAATTCCCTGATGGATTCGACCCAGATATGGCCTACCAATTAAAATAAAGAGCCCCTAACAGCCTTGCAAACATGCAAAATGTGGCTGTCATTGTGGAGGAAAATTTAATTGCCAAAAGAAACAGAGCTAGAACTGAGAGAAGAACCACCTTCAAGGAAGAGCCCTCAGCCTTAGATCAAAAGCTTGATGCTATTATCAATGGCATACACAGGCTGGGATATAGAGTAGAGAGTGTTGATAGGAAATCATCATGGGACGGGCAACAAGCGAACACTGTCAGGAACCCGAATTTCAGGAAAAATCAAAATCCAAATGCTGGTAGGTCTAGCCCAAACCATGATATAAGACCTCCTTTCCAAGAAAACTATACAGAAGCATCCACATCTAGTGATGCCATAGATGACACTCACATGAACTTGGTGGATTTGAAGGGTGAGCAACAAATTTTCCTAACTCAACAAGACCAAGATGAGCATGACTTTAATCAATTTCAAACCCAGTCAGGTGAGTCTTTTGACTTCAAACAAGGTTATGATTCAGCGGTTTATGAATTGCACAAACAATATAAACTGAGAACTAGAATAATTGATGTAACCGAGCCCACCAAACAGAAGGAATCAGAGCAGCCTAAGAAGATTAAGGACAGAGCTGCTTCCACAGAACCGACCAAACAAACAATCCCAGATTCGAAAGAAGTCACAACAGAGGATAAAGCAGACACACCAGACATGCAGCCCTCTAATGATCAGCCTCTGCTACCTTCGTCCTCAAAAGAAAATGTAAATAGCACGCCTAAAAACCTTCCCAAAACATAAATACCGCAAGGTATCACTCAGCATCACACTGATAATCAAGAGGAAAATGCAGAAAATACGCTTGAAAAGGGGAAATCTGCTATTGCCAACACAAAGACTCCATTGGAGAAACCATTCAACTTAGAAGCAGAAATAAGCAAACTTAAGATTTCCATCCCCTTATCTGAACTTGCAAAGCATGATGTGTATAGGCAACAAATCCAAAGATCACTGCAAATGCCAGAGAAAAGGGATGATGTGAATGTTTTGGATGATACACCTGAGTTTCTTTTTGGTCCACAAGTTGATGGAAAATCAGCACATGGAGTTGTTCTACCCTCTTATGTCAGTCTGCACATACATGACAAAGTCTTGCACAATGCTATGTTTGACTCAGGTGCCTCACACAATCTTATGCCCAAAGCAGTAATGGAGAAACTAAACCTTGATGTCACAAGACCCTACAAAGATCTATTCTCCTTTGACTCAAGTCAGGTCAAGTGTTTAGGCTTAAGCAAAGACTTATGTGTCTCCTTAGTCCAATTTCCCAACAAGATAGTCCTAATCGACGTGGTGGTTGTTGACATCCCACCAAAGTATGGCATGCTCTTGTCAAGATCTTGGGGGGGAAACTCCAAGGATCTCTCCAATTAGACCTCTCTTATGCCACTATTTCAGTCTTTGGGCAACCAAAGAGACTGTATAGAGAAACACTGATGAAGTATGTGGTAAGTAGTGAGGAAAAGCCCCAGAATTTCCATATCTATTCAATCCATTCTGATATGGATTCTTTTATTTTGTTTAATGATGAAACAAGTCGTCCAACTAATCAGAGGCCTTTGCCTTCAGAACAAGAAACATGCATCAATCAAGAATCGGTTGCACATACCCATGAGACTGTTACAACAGCCAATGCAACCAGCACACAAGAAAAACCTCCCGAAACAAAAGACTCGGGTCTGCCCAATCCTAAAATGACTGAAACTCTTAATACTAACCACAAGCAAGAAATAACATGGTATTTAGAGTTTGATGGTTCTGTTAATAAGCTAGGAGTAGGGGCAGGAATATGGATTCACAATACACATAATAGCCATGCAGAGGGTCATGCTTACAGACTTAACTTCAGATGTACCAACAACATGGCAGAGTATGAAGCTCTCCTTTTAGGCCTTAAACTGCTCAAAGCTCTAGGAGCTGCAAAGGTGTCCATTCTAGGTGACTCCGATTTAATCATACAAAAAATGAAGGGCAACTTCGTTACCAATGATAGAAGGCTAAGAGCTTATAGGACTGCTGCCACTGCAATACTTGATACATTCACTAAATCCAATCTTGCCAAGATCTCAAGAAATCATAACATTCATGCTCACAGCCTAGCCACTTTTGCTAGTACATGCAAGCTTCCCTTTGAGCCAAATCACCATTTCACTGCTGAAATAAAACATAGGCCTGCTGTCCCAAATAACATTAAAGATTGGCAAGTGTTTGAGGATGATGCTCAAATCAACAATTTTCTTACCTTACAACATGAGTTTTCAGGCCTAAACATTGATATGGATGCCATGGATGATCCCCTGCAAGCAATAAACCAAATCCAGCAAACCGTAACAGCTGAAGCGGCTAGAAAATTGCTACAGCCAACCATCTTTGATGAAGAAAACATAGAAGAGCTGAAACAGATGCATTTGGAGGAAATAGCCAAAACAGAGGCTGAAATCATTGATCTAAAGGACAATTTTCTCTCGGTTGGCCTCACTCCACTAGAAGACATGTTTGATGCAAATGACGTGCCCAAAAAGCCAAAAATGCAGCCTATAAACACTTCCATAGAAGAATACAACATTGGAATAGTAGAGAAGCCCAAAATGATCAAACTGTCTAAATCTTTGCCTCCTGATAAAAAACCAAAGTATGTGGATTTGTTAAAATAATTCCAAGATGTATTTGCTTGGAGTTATGAGGACTTGAAGTCCTATGACACCTCAATTATTCAACATATCATTCCCTTAAAGCCAAATCGAAAGCCCTTCAAACAAAAACTGAGGAGAATCAATCCTGTGCTTCTCCCTTTAATTGAGAAAGAAGTGAAAAGAATGTTTGAAGTAGGTATCATAGCACCCATTAGATTTTCTGAATGGGTATCCAATCTTGTTCCCACAAGAAAGAAAACAGGTGAGATTAGGCTTTGTGTAGATTTGAGAAACCTAAACCAAGTCTCCCTTAAAGACCACTACCCATTGCCCAAAATGGACCACATCCTACAAAGAGTAGTGGGGTCATCTAGAATCTCTTTGCTAGATGGCTTTTCAGGTTTTAATCAAATACTGGTTCACCTAGATGACCGAGACAAGACAGCCTTTACCACACCGTGGGGAACATTTAAATATGTGAAATGCCTTTCGGCCCAAAGAACGCAGGTGCCACCTTTCAAAGGGCCATGGACATTGCATTTTCCAAGGAAATGCATGATTTCTTGGTTTTCTGTCTTGATGATCTTACCCTTTCTCCAAATCTGATCAAGAGCACCTAAGACATTTGAGACAAGTGTTCCTAACATGTAGGAAATATGGCATTTCCATGAACCCCAATAAGTCTTTATTTGGCCTTGAAGAAGGCAAATTACTTGGACATATCATTTCAAAAGACGGGATTAGAATTGATCCTGAAAGGATCCAGGCCATTCTCCAAATCCCATATCCAAGAAACATAAAAGAGCTGCAAGCATTCCTAAGAAAGATCAATTTCCTAAGGAGATTTATCCCAAATCTAGCCGAGCTGATAAGACTGTTGAGCAACATGTTAAAGAAGGATGCCAAGGTAAAATGGTCTCTTGAAACCAAGCAAGCATTTGAGAGTATCAAAGTTTCCCTAAATCAAGTCCCAGTCCTCACAACTCCTCAATTTGATAGGGAATTTATCATATTTTCATTTGCATCTAATAATACCATAGCTGCTATCCTATTGCAAAAGGATGACCAAGGAAATGAAAAGCCAATTTCTTTTTTCAGTCGAGCCTTAAGAGATGCACCGCTAAAGTACCAAATCATGGAGAAGCAGGCCTATGCCCTTGTTAAAGCAATCAAAGACTTCAGAATTTACATTTTATATTCACACGTGATTGCCTATGTCCCAAATGCTGTTGTAAAAGACATATTAACTCAAGAAGGATTAGAAGGCAAAAGAGGCAAGTGGATTGCTAACATTCTTGAGTATGACATAGAAATAAAACCAGCCAAGCTAATAAAGGGACAAGGTTTAGCCAAACTGATGTCCGAAACAAACTTTCAAGCCTTAGACATCAACCAACTGGACAATTAATAGGAGCTGGCGACTCCATAGATCAGTGACACCTTTCTGCAATCCCCATGGTATGCTGATATATGCTTTGTATTGTTAAACCTGTTTGCTCCCCCAGGATTGTCTAGGACCAAGAAGAGATTTTTAAGAATGAGGGCTTTGAAATTTTGTGTCTTAGATGGTGCTTTATTTTGGACGAATCATGAAGGCATATTGCTTAATTGTTTGACCATGAATGAAACTAATAATTTCATGAAAAAATTCCATGCAGGGGACTGTGGAGGACATCTGTATTGGAAGTCCACTGCTGATAAAATTTTAAGGGCTGGTTTCTATTGGCCCTCTTTGTTTGCAGATGTAAAGAAGTTTGTTATCTCATGTCACAATTGCCAAATCTTTGAGGGCAAGAGAAAGCTGCTCCCTTTTCTTCTTAAACCCATCTCAACCGAGAAGCCTTTTCAACAATGGGGTCTTGACTTCATTGGAGAAATCCATTCCTCTTCCTCAGGCCAGCATAAGTGGATCTTAACAGCTACCGACTATTTCACTAAATGGATTGAAGCCATTCCATGCAGGTAGGCCAATGACACCACCATTATCCAATTCCTTGAGTGCAATATCCTTTCTAGATTTGGCTGCCCTGAGAAGATTATCACTGACAATGCCGCTGCTTTCAAATCCAAAAAGATGATTAATTTTTGCCATAAATTTCACATTACCTTAGGCCACTCTACAGCCTATTACCCTCAAGGTAATGGATTAGCCGAATCATCCAACAAGAGCCTGATTAGTATTATCAAGAAGATCTTAGAAGAAAACAAGAAGAACTGGCATAGAAAGCTCACAAATGCCCTATGGGCAGACAGATTGTCAACCAAGAAATCCATTGGGATGAGCCCTTATGAGCTAGTATATGGCATGGAGGCCAGATTTCCTTCATCACTGGGCATTCCTATTATCAAGCTGCTGCAAGAGATTCAAACTGAGCCAAATGATATACAAAGGAGGATAAACCAAACAATTCATTTGCAGCAGACAAGAGAGCAGGTCTCTGACAGAGCTCAAATTATTCAAGAGAATCTCAAAAGGATGTTTGATAAGAGGACTAAAGCTGAGAATTTCTGTGTTGGCAACAAAGTTCTAAGGTGGGACTCACGAAGAGAAGACAAGGGAAAACATGCAAAATTTGATTTCCTTTGGAGAGGACCATTTGTTATTTCTGCTGTTTAGGGAAATAACACATATTTCCTCAAATCTGTAGAGGGCAGCACTGCTGAAGAAGGCCCTGCAAATGGCTATATGCTGAAGCATTATCATGATCCCTTTTGTTGAACATAATGCAGCTTTGTATATATCTCTTTGTACATTGATATTTGTATATATAAGCACTTTTGTTTTTATTTTTATAAACAGTCTCATTCTTAGAGGAGTAGCAACAAAGATTTTGAAGACATAGCCAATGCAAGTCCTCTAATTTTAATCTCTGTCTCTGCAGTAATCTCAGCAAAACAGCAAGAGCAGCGCTGTCATATCACAGTGATTTATGTTAAAGAGAAGTTGTTTGCAGCTTGTAGTCTTCAAGTCAATAGTATCAAAAAGAAAGGAGGATTTTCAGTTTACTTCAGCACGCTTTCAAAGACAAGAAAAGAAGAGCTCCAGTTTTATTCCTTTTTTTGTGTTTATTTCACAAGGCAGTGCTCAAGCAAAAGTGTATGCAATATCAAGCACGCAGAAGAAATTAGGCGATGCTTTATTTTTCACAGTGTTTCAGTTAAGGAGGAGTGTTGCAGTCAGAAGTTAAACTTCTAGTCATTCAGCAGTTAGCGCAGAAGAAATTTTCAATTAACAGCAACTACAGAGGATCAAGGGATTCTGACCTATTGTTCTTGGCTTGTCACAAGGAAAAGCCATCCCCACGTGGAGCCACTATTAGCCTGCTGCTGCAACAGGTTAATCATCTTTCATGATCGACATTTTTACATGCCAAATCTGTCATACTTTGCTTGCTGCAATGTTCCGTATTTGCTACAGATGGCCAGAGAAGTATCCATGAGAGTGTGCTAGTCTAAATGCCACTGCTGTGTTCCAGTTTTGATGAGTAATCCATTTTGATCAGTTTTCAAATATAGAGAGGTCCAAAAAACTTAATCTTGGCCTCCCTAGGTTTCAATTTCCTGTTGTAGAATATAGAGAATGAACATCTGTCCAAACAGCTTAATCTTGGTAGATTTGTAGATAGGTAGAGAAACAAGGGTGCTCAACAGCTTAATCTGAGCCCCTGGATGCAATAAGTGTAGTTGTAGATAGGAGGACAACAAGAAGAAAAGAACAAAAAGCTGGGTATGCTAGTTCAAGTGCACCCAAACCAAAAAGAAGAGAAAATGCTAGGTGAATAGGCCGGGTAGGTAGCTTTGTGGTTGCAGAACCATGGCTTGTGATCCATTTCATATTGTCAAGTGTTATATCTATCATATCACAAGTTGAAGGTGATTTTTCAGTTGGAGGACTTCAAGAAATGCATGTCTAACTTCCCCTTCTCCCTCTTTCCCAAATCACTCACTAACTTCCCCTAAAGAGGTCAAGATCTGCCTGATACCTCTTAGATTCATCATTCTCCATATCATCTGCCTTGGTGAAGATCTGCTTCACTAAAGGAATGTTCACACTTCTTCTATCAGTCATTTTCCCCCACTGATAGCCTAAGACTTCATTCCTAGTGCTTTTTCTCCTCATTATCATATTAACTACTAACTTTATTATGTAACTCCCCTATATACTTATCCCCTCCCCTTGGTTGAAAAATAACCATATACATCCTCGGGAATTGCTAAGTTTATCAGAAACTCAGCAAGAACCCACACTGCCCCCCTCTAACCATCTTCCATATGCATTTCGGACTCCTTCCGATGCATAAAGCCCTTCATCACTCCATAAAACCCCTCTAATGCTTTTTGATTCCTTCACAAAGCATAAATTCCCTTCATATGTATAAAAAACCATCTTTTGGCCTTGTTTCTACCTTTCCCAAGGCACAAACCCTTTTAAAGGCCTAAAAATCCATCTCAAAGTCCATTGAAATCCTCCCAAGTGCCTTTGGAATCCTTCCAAGGCATGAATTCCTCCTTTTTGGGCCATCAGACACCTTCCAATGGCTTATAAACCATTCAAAAGCATAAAGAATACCCCTCTGAATTCATTTGCCTTGCATTTTTGTGCAAATAATGGATCCCATAGTGAAAATGTCGACAAAATCTAAGCCATCCATCTTTTTGCCCAAATCAAATGGCCCTCGGCATTTCGGCAATCGCAATGTGTAAAGGCTGTGCCCTCCACCCCGCCGATTGCCGAAGTCCCGAAATAATCACAACCATCCATTTTTGAGCCGCAGATCAACGACCCATATGTAATCGCATCGCTCCCATATGGCTCCGACCAGCGGAGCCGAAAAGAAATAAAGCGTTGCATAAATATATTTCGGGTCCGACGGGTTTCGACGTTTCTATGTGGCAGCCCCATGACCCCGCCGATAGCGAAATGCCGACGTAATCTCTGCCGTCCATCGCCTTCACCAAATCAACGGCCCTTGTTTGATCGGTGATCTCCCCTTATGTTTCGCTCCGATATGGCGGAGCCGAAATATTATAAAGGCAGGTCTTATGAAAGCTATTGGGTCCGTAAGGTCCCCGGGCACAGCGAAAAGGGAGGTCTCCGATATTCCGGAGCCGATAATTTTTAAAGGGCGGTTTTGAAAGGGATTTCGGGTCCGTTGGACCCGTTTCAAACGTAAATCCGCCGATATGATGGGTTCCGATGGTTCGGACCCGATCTCCATTAAAAATGGGCACAAAGGCATTTCGGGTCCGCAAGCTATATCACTCCATCGGAAGTTTTATGTGTTGGGACCAATGGTCTGCCCCGATGCGATTTAGCGCTGGCCGTCGGATCGCACTCCGAGATCAACGGTCATGATTTCTTCGTGGCTTTCCCCATGTCCTACTGGCGGAGCCGAAATATTATATAGCTCGACATATAGGGATTTCGGGTCCGAAAGGCCCTTTGTTCAGCTGAGCGGGACTGCTCCGATATGGCGGAGCCAAAATAACATTAAAGCATGGTATATAAGCATTTCGGGTCCGCAAACCAAATTTTTGTAAATCCGCCGATATGACATCGCCGATGGGCCGGATGCAATTACAAATAAAAGGAAGGGCCTATAGCATATCGGGTCCGCACAGTTTCGGCGATTGTTTATGTGCCACCCCCTGGTCCGCCCGACGCCGATATTGCAATAAGATTTGGGCCGTTGGATCGGCCCACGCCAGATCCAATGGCCACGATTTAATTCAATGAACAGTGTCGCTATTTGGCCGTTTTTTAATGAAAATTCATGTTTTTTTATGGCATTCCGCCTGTTTATAATAAAAGGACCATTTAAATGTTTTCTGTGTGGTGCCCGTGCCCGCCCAGGCATAAAGGAAATGATGGTTTCCTTAACCATTTTGGATCACTCCAAGCCCTGTTTTCGCTCCAGGGGGTCAGTCTCGGTCTCGGCACAGTCGGCAACACTTTTTCCTCCTGTTTGCACCATTTTCAAAGTTTAAAGCTAGTTTTGATCGGCCAGAGCGCCGATAGCCAGGGAAAATTTTAAGAACCCCCCCTAAATTTATAAATATAATAAATGGGCGAATCTGCATGGTATATAAGAAAAATGGAAGGCGATTTTATCAATAATATAATATGTATATATAATTTTTTGGCGAATCTCTCACCAGGCATGGCGAATATTTTACTCAATTATAAAATCTTGTAAGATCTTGGCAAGTCTTTCACTAAATAATAAAACTTTGTAAAGTCCTAGTGAATCTTAGCATAGGCTACATGCTGGTTTAATTCCCCCATTTAAATAGGCTACATTCCAGGTGAATAGCATGGGTCAATACCATGTGCCATTTTGGTGAATCCCATGGGTCAATACCACGTGCCATTTTTATTTTTATTAGAATATTTTACTCAATTATAAAATCTTGTAATATCTTGGCGAGTCTTTCACTAAATAATAAAACTTTGTAAAGTCCTAGTGAATCTTAGCATAGGCTACATGCTGGTTTAATTCCCCCATTTAAATAGGCTACATTCCAGGTGAATACCATGGGTCAATACCATGTGCCATTTTGGTGAATACCATGGGTCAATACCATGTGCCATTTTTATTTTTATTAATTCTAATATTAGGGTTAATAACGGTTTTTTGCATGGTATTAATAAGTTTCACCTAAATATAACCCATTTTTTGAGTGTTCGTAAATATAAGGTGACTTATGGAGTAAATATAAAAAAATGTTTTATTTGTTTACCATACCTCTCGTTTATTTATATTTTTTATTAATTTACCATACCTCTTTTACAAATATGGTATTCGGCCCATAGGATTCACTTAAATAAAACCTCTTTCTTGAACCTTCATAAATAGAACGAAGGTTATGGACTAAATATAAACAGAGATTTTATTTATTTACGATACGTCTAGTTTAATTATATTTTTATTTATTTACCATAAGACGTTTTATTTATCTACCATACCTCCACTTTACTTATATTTTTATTTGTTTACACCCTTACATGTATATAAGGTGACTTATGGAGTAAATATAAAAAATGTTTTATTTATTTACCATACCTCTTTTATAAATATGGTATTTGGCCCATAGGATTCACTTAAATAAAACCTATTCTTGAAAATGGTCGAATGGATTCACTTAAATAAAACTTATTCTTGAAAATGGGCGAATGGAAGGTTGTAAGTCCTAATTTCAAGGGCTAAATTTACCTTTTTTACCCTATCCCTTAAAATAAGGTGGGCTATTTGAGGTGATTTGTAAAAATGTACTATGATACAAAATATTCGCCCACTAAAAATTTAAAACCCCTTAATTTCGCCAAAGGGCGAACATTCGCCCCTAAAATTATCCTTGCCGATAGCATTCGAATGGCCACGGAAGCATTTGCAGTAGTTATTGTGCATTAAAAGGCAGAAGGGGGCGATGGGACAGTGTAAAGAGTATCAACGGTGAGAAAAGGCCCAGATTCAGCGCCAAAGTGTATCAGGATGCAGAAAAGTGTATCAGTGAAGATGTTCAATGGAAACTTTGAACCTGAAGTAGGGAATCATTAAAGAGCCTCCCAGCAGAGTCAATAAAGCATCTCTGAGCCATAAAGACTCACCAACTCACAGTTTTGGCCACTTAAGGCAGTAGAACCACTTGCAGGTGCAGATGAATGAATTTAAAGCACACTTATGGCTAAAAGAGCCAGCACAGAGCCATAAGGACAGATGTTGATTCATTTTTGAGGTAGCTACCCCAGCGCATCACTTAGATAAATGTTTTAAGCATTTACTTCAAGATAAAATAGATTAAAGCACTCACTTTCATCAGATCTGCTGTAATAGATATTTTGAGATGCTAGTTGCCCCAACGCAACTGTTAGATAGATATTTCTGCCATTTACTTCTGTACAAATTAGGTTAAAGGCATTTATTTGAGGAGATCTATCCCAGATCTGTTGTTTGTAGATATTTTTTCTATTTAAACCACCCTCTGTTATGAAAAAAGGGTTGGTTGGTCGATAACTTCCTCTAGACTTGCATTGTATTTTCTGAGAGTCTCTATAATCAAAGATCCCTGGAATGTTTGGGAGATGAACTGACTGTTGTGTTTTAATGTCTGAAGAGTGATATGGAACCCTAACACTTATACATAGCCCAATAAGTGTTTCTTATCTATGTTTACAGTTTATATGTTTTATGCCATCATTGTTTCACTATCTAAATAGCAGAAAGAAAGAATAGTTCAGAGCTCACTTAGTTGTATTCTGTTCTCAATTTATGTGATTTATCTATGTTTTCCTCTGAATTAGTCCTGAATATGAATACTGATTTGTTCATATTTACACTAGTTCCTTCATATATGAATGTTGTTTAGGAATCCTTGATTGCTCCTATATAAATATTCATTCACCTTCCCTATGTTAGCATAATGAGAGCTACTTAGTTGCCTTTCATTCACTGACCTTCATTCCATCCTAATTCCAGCTTGATATTGTTTTATGTGTAGCTATCCTCCTCTGTATTCCTCTTGTGACCAAGAAAACGCAACAGCAAGCCTAATCCACGACTCCATGCCCAATGGTTTGAACTTCTCACACTATGCATCCCAACTCTGTTTGAAAGAATCCTCCATCCCACCAAAATCGAAACAAAACCCAATAAAATCATAACTAGCCTAAAATCAACCCAAAACAAAGCTAAATTATAAAGAGAGAGCCCTCTCTGATTGCAGGTAGGCTAGGACCTGCAGTCCAAAGATTGGTTTGTGGTTACCTCGGCCATATCCTTTAAGGAGCTTTAAGGACAACCTGAGTGATAATAGGTCATATAATGATAAGTCATTTTAGGTCTCATGATCCTCATCCGTCTTTACATCCTATCCATCTTCAAACACTCAGGTCCATACTTAGTTCTGATCAAGCAAAGCAACAGAACCCCTTAACATGCATATTTTCTTTTGATTTAACTTTTCATAAGATATTCATTACTTGCACATGTAGCCCTTCGATCCTCTCCTTCTTATATACTTAGAGACTTTTTCGATATCTTGGATCAAAACCATAGTTATGATCTTGTTATTATTTGATTGTAACAATATTTTTTTGCATGCTTATTACCATGGGTCAATACCATGGTAGGAACTCATGGTATTATTTAATCTTAGTTTTCCATCCCATACGCGCTTTCCCTCTTACGAAAGTGTGTGCATATATATATGCTTATTTTTCTATGTCTACCTGTATGTATATGCGACTTGGATTGAGATAAACATCGTATTCTTCTTAAAACATTCTCTTTCTTCAATTTATGGAGTATGATGTGTAAGCCTTGGATCTTACCTCTAAATTGATCTATTTCACTCTGAACTACCATCATACATCACTGAATCATTTATGGGTATCATATATGTGAGTATCCATCAAGGAAAACACTTGTACCATAATGCCACAGAAAATATTAAGAGCTAAATTAGTGTGGATGAGAGGGAATAGATGAAAGGTCAAATGAGGTCAAAGGTGGGGGATGGATAAAGTTATAGAGGTACTAGTCAAGGTTGAGAAACATAGATAATTGAGTGAGCAATGGGATCCAATTTCCACTAAAATCCAAGCCCCCATCTCTATTAAGATTGCAAGAATGATTTATAACTTCAAGGGCCTCACAAATCTTACACTTATGCTAATGCTTTTCTTTGGTGATAATTTTTGTCTTCAAGGAAAACATGGCTGCATGTTTTCTTTGAGTCTTCTGCAAGAGAAAAATACGTAGATATACCATTTCTGATCTCAGTGCCATGCTCATTGACTATAATCTTAAAGGATATTCCTATTTCACCAACATAACATTCTCCACATGAACACATGACCTTGTAAACCCCTTAGTGCTCAAGGTGATCAAGACTATATTTTACATATAACATTCTTTGTCTCATGGTTGTTAGGGGTTTGAAAGAGGTATCGATATTTATATTTTTGAGAACCCTTGCCAACTTATCAGTCACTCCTTAAATGTATTGTAGATATGCCTGGTGATTGTTAGGATATTCCTACACATAGGAAATAGCTAAGTATAACTTGGTCTAGTATAGAGTTAGGTAAAGTGTGTTTCTTTACTATGTACATTTTGTAACTTACAATCCGACAGTCGCGATATGTAGTGATTCGACGGTTCATTCTCTCCTCGGTATTACCGACACTTGATCCGTGGCTTAGCACCCGATTGGTCCATGATCTCTATTTAAAGAGCATGGAGGGTCATTTTTAGGGTAACCGCCCATGAGAGAAGCTTATGTAAATTTTCATTCTTTTATTAATAAATTGCCTGAAGTGGCCATGTTGGCTCATGTCGTGGACTGTTTCCCTCTTTGAGGGTTTTAACCACGTCAAAAATACTGGTGTATTGATCTGTGATCTGTTTGTCAGCGGTGTCCTTTGGTGTTCTGTCTGAGGAACTTACCCTGTAAATTCCTACATGGTATCAGAGTTATTTGAGGGTCGTGTCCATTGGTGGTCCAAATATGAAGCTGGTAGAACTGCATCCGACTGTCGTTTCCTAGATCTATTGTTTCTAACTACTTTCGGGCCAAGAGGACTGCTCTATTGTGTTAGGAGCATCTGTTCCAGTGAGGAACCCCTTTCGTTTCACGCGAAAAGGTTTCCGTTAGCCCTAGCTACGTCATTTTTAAGATCTGGAGGTATACAATGTTTATTTGCAGTTTACAGTTATTTTCTCTCTATTTATTTTAGTTTCGGTTTATTTAGCATTTTGTTTTTTTATTACTGGATCTATACCTTTCATTTCTGCATATGCTCTTTGCCCCACAACTCTGTGCCATCTGGGCAAATCAGAAACAAAAAGGAAGGATTTTTCTCATGCGTATGCTCTTTTCCGCCGCACCTTAGTGTGATCTCGGAATATCAGAAACATTGAGGAAAATATTTAGTTTCCGACTAAAGCTAACTTCGAGCCGCAAGGTTCGTTTTTTTTTCTATGTCCGTGTTGGGTTTTGTGTTCTTTTTTTTGTAGGGAAAAAGAGCTTTCTCAAAGTAAGCATGCAGCCCAAAGCTTCAGCGACTAAAGAAAGGAAAAAACCCCTTCCTCTTTTCCAAAAATTACTAAACTTTTAGTTTAGCTCACTTGGTCCAAAGATACTTTATGAGAGTAGAGGTCTTGAGTTCTAGTCTTGTTTTTGTTGATCTAATTAGATTAATTTTGGAAAGGGGGCTGATTTTTTTTTTATAAAATTATCATTCATTTCCGCACATTCCCGCACTACGTCAGCATCTTCATCAGATTTTCTTCAAAAAGCCATAACTTCTTTATCTGGAAGCCGTTTTTAGAGCCGTTTTTTTTAACCAGCCTAATTTTTTGAGATCTTTCCATTGGAACACTTAGTTTCAGCATCTATAGCTTCAGCTTCTGTTAAAATGAAAATTCCATGCCAAGCTATTCTTGACAGCACCAACTACTTCCAATGGTGGTCCTACATTGTGGATTTACTTAGAAGTAGAGGTCTCTACAGAATAGCCTCAGGCCAAGAAACCAAACTGAAAGATGAAGATAAGGCAGCTAAATGAGAAAATAGGAAAGATCAAGCGCGAGGGTTGATAGGGATGTCTATTTCTCCAAATCTTAGATTCCATATTGTAGAACTTAATACTCTTGAGGAAGCAATGAAATAGATCACTAAAGTTTTTGGAATTAAAAATGAACTTAAAGCCCATCAACTTGAAAATGAGTTGCTTACATTAGACCCCAATAATTTTTCTTTCATTGAAGATTTTTTTCCAAGTTCAAGACCCTTAGACTTCTCTTCGAAGGTGTTAAGGTTAAGAAAGAAGACAATAACCTTATCTATTCCATTCTTACTAAGTTGGGACCAGCCTACTTTGTGTTTGTTTCCACCTTCCATTCTACAAGAGAAGCCTTCATTTCTCAAGGACAAGCCTATAAGTCCCCTTCATTTGATTCCTTTTGTGATTCTTTAATAAGAGAACAAGAAAAACTCTTACACCTTGGTCTTCTTAATCTTGGAAACTCTTCTAAGAAAGCGTTAGCCACCCAGCAGCAACCAAATTCAAACAATCCTAAGAAGTTGTATCCTAAAAGGAATGGTCCTAAACCAAACAAGGGTCCTAAGCAATTTCAGCCTCAAAATGAAAAATCATTTCAACAAAATGATAAGACAAATAAAAACAAAGGGAAGAAGACTGATAGACATTGCAACTTTTGTAATCGAGATGGCCACTTAGAATCCAAATGCTTTAAGAAGATGGAAGCCTTGGAAACAGCAATGAAGAAGCATAACTTCCGTTTGGAGCACTCTTCAACTTCAACTTCATCTTCAGGAATAGCACTTTCTGCATGTGGTTGTCAAGCATCTCGGTCTAGCTATGCACTAAATGTATCCTCTTCTTCTCATTCTCATGAGTGGCTCATTGATTATGGAGCTTCTTATCACATGACCAAAAAAAAAGCCATGTTTCTTCTTTAAATGATTGTAACACCAAAAATATATATGTTGGTGATGATAGATATCTTAGTGTTGTAGGGACTGGATCTGTTCATATAGACAATGGTCAATTTAATGACCTATTATGTGTTCCAACCTTATCCTACAACCTTCTATCCGTATATCAGATAACTCATTCAGGTGAAGGTAAAATCGTTGAATTTTCACCTCACGATGTTTTAATTAAGGACCTAAGAGATCATAGATAGATTTTAGCTACTGGCATTGCTGATGATTCTACAAGATTGTATAAGTTTCACAACTTTGGGTCATCAAATCTTCCCTCGGTATTTCTTGCTCATAACGATGAATTGAGAAAATTTTGGCATGAGCGATTTGGTCACTTAAACTATCGCTCCCTTCAAAATCTATGTAAAGAAAATATGGTGACAGGTCTTCCAATAGTATCTTGCAGAGATGGTGTTTGTTCTGGATGTGTACTCGGAAAACATCATTGAGATATTTTTGAAAAACGTGCCTCTTGGCACACCTCAGCCCCTTTACAGCTTGTGCATAGTGATTTATGTGGTCCACTTCCAGTTGTTTCATTCTCTGGCTACAAGTATTTCTTAACTTTCATTAATTATTTCTCTAGACGCACTTGGGTATACTTCTTAAAACTCAAGAGTGAAGTATTTAACATGTTCTTGGCCTTTAAGGCCTTTATTGAAAAACAATCTGGACATCAAATTCTTAAGCTAAGATCTGATAATGGCAGAGAATATTTTAACAACAAATTCATCAACTTTTGCACTGAGAATGGAATTCAAATGCAACATACTGTTCCATATACTCCAAAAGAAAATGGTGTAGCTGAAAGGAAGAATCATACCTTAAAGGAAATGGCTAATTGTATGCTTCAATCTAAAGGACTTGGTCTTAATTTTTGGGCAGAAGCAATTAACTGTGCAAATTACATAATAAATCACACTCCTACTAAGGTTTTAAAGAATATCACTACAGAAGAAGCATGGAGCTCAATTAAACCAGATGTAAGTCAGTTTTGTGTTTTTGGAAATGAAGCATGGGCCCATATTCCAGACGAGAAACATAAAGCTTTAGAGCCTAAGAGTGAAAAATGTATTTTTGTTATATATTCTGAAGATGTTAAAGGATATAGACTTATTCCACTTAAGTCCAAGAATGTTATCATTAGAAGAGATGTAAAGTTTGCTAAAAATATATCGGCCTACAAGCCTAGTTCAGCAGATGTGCCACCTCTCCTATCTCTTCTACTTTTGAAAATATTTCTTCTTCAGATGATGAAAGTGAGGATGAAAATCCTCCCCCACCTTCTCAGGATCCTCCTTCATCTCCTCAACTTCCAAAATAGGTCCATGCTACTCGGGATGCAACAGGTGATCTTGCTGGTGATCCTACAGATCAGTGACATACACGTTCTCAGTTTAATATATCCTCTTCTTTACTGGCTCAAGCTTTAGGGAATTATGATCCTGACACCTTTGCAGAAGCTTCAGGTCATCGATATTGGGAAGCAGCTATGAATGAAGAATATCATTCATTATTGGCAAATGATACATGGGATCTTGTTCCTCTACCAAAGGGACGAAAACTTGTTAGATGCAAATGGGTTTACAGAACCAAGTATGGACCAGATGGGAAAGTTGATAAACATAAAGCTTGTCTTGTTGCTAAGGGTTTTTCACAAGTTGAAGGCATTGACTACACTGAAACCTTCTCCCCTATTGCCAAAATGAACTCTATCCGCTTTCTTCTTTCCCTTGCTGCCTCTTTCAAATGGGTAAGTCCATCAGATGGATGTTAAATCTGCCTTCTTGCATGGGGACTTGCATGAAGAAATCTATATGGAACAACCTATTGGCTTTATACAAACAAACTCTAGCCTTGTATGTCGACTTAAGAAATCCCTTTATGGTCTCAAGCAAGCTCCTCGGGCTTGGTATGCCAAAATGGATAGCTTTCTTTTAGAATATGGCTTTTCTAGGTGTCATTCTGACAATATTGTCTACACCAAGAAAGTGGGAAAGTCTCTTATCATTCTTGTTCTTTATGTTGATGACCTTCTCCTCACAGGTAATGATCCCATCCTTATAAACCATGTGAAGTCCAACTTTAAAAAGAAGTTTGAAATGACAAAATTAGGACACTTGCATTATTTTCTTGGTCTTCAAGTCTTGCAATCCAAGGAAGGTATTTCCCTTTCCCAGTCGAAGTATGCCTGTGATATTCTACACCATTTTCACATGGAAGACTGTAAGCCAACCCCTTCTCCCTTTCAGTCTGGAGTCAAACATTCAGTCACTTGTATTTCTCCTGAAGTTGATGCTACCTTATACCGTCAACTTGTAGGAAAACGTTTGTATCTAATCCATACTCGTCTTGACCTTTCCTTTGTTGTTGGCCTTGTTGCTTGGTTTATGCAAAACCCACATGAAAGTCATTGGAAAGCAGCTAAAAGCATACTTCATTATGTTGGAGGTATAGTTTAGTTTGGGATTCATTATAGTGCCGAAGCAGCTCCTCTATTGGTTGGTTTCACTGATTCTGATTGGGCTGGTGACCCTGATGATCGGAAGTCTACTGCAGGTTATGTGTTCACTCTTGGTTCAGGAGCTATTACATGGTCTTGCAAGAAACAAGGTTCCATTTCTCTTTCTTCAGCAGAAGTCGAGTATCATGGTGCCGTAGAAGCTAGTAAGGAAGCCTTGTGGCTTCGTCAGATCCTGTCAGAGTTTGGCTTTCAGCAGCAGCATCCGACTACACTTTGGTATGATAATCAAAGTGTCATTCAACTATGCAAATATCCAGTCCAACATCAACGCAACAAACACATTGAACTGCACATGCACTTCATCAGAATGCTCATTCACGACCATGTCCTTGAAGTGCAATATTGTTCAACAGATGATCAAGTTGCAGACATCTTTACAAAGGCTCTCACAGAGGCGAGGTTTACTAAACATAGATTTATGGTTGGAGTTCAGGAATTTGTCACTAAGGGGGGATAGGCTCTAGTGCCTCCTTCCTTCTCCTACTGTGTCATATTTGTAAATCCTTCAATCCTATCCCAAGTTGTTCTTAAGGGAGGATGTTAGGATATTTCGACACATAGGAAATAGTTAAGTATAACTCGGTCTAGTATAGAGTTAGGTAAAGTGTGTTTCTTTACTATGTACATTTTGTAACTTACAATCTGACAGTCACGATATGTAGTGATCCGACGGTTCATTCTCTCCTCGGTATTGCCGACACTTGATCCGTGGCTTAACACTCGATTGGTCCATTATCTCTATTTAAAGAGCATGGAGGGTCATTTGTAGGGTAACCGTCCATGAGAGAAGCTTATGTAAATTTTCATTCTTTTATTAATAAATTTCCTGAAGTGGCCGCGTTGGCTCAGGTCGTGATCTATGATCTGTTTGTGAGCGTTGTCGTTTGGTGTTCTGTTTGAGGAACTTACCCTATAAATTCCTACAGTTATTACAGGGAGGTTGAGGTCTTGTTGAAAAAGGTCTAATTCCATTACCAATTCTAGCACTTTTGATGGTTTCTATGAGATTTTTATCTTTATATCCAATTCTAGCAACGACCTTCTTTAAATAATTTTTTTCCCTCTTCTACATGCTCTATGTCTAAAATCCTTAACGATCTAGTGAAAAGGGTTTTGAGTACACCCATATTTTGTTTTAGGTGATGGTGTGACTCGACATGAAGGTAGTTGTCTATGTGTTCTTTCTTCCTGAAAATTTTGTGTCTTAATGATCCATCTTCATTTCTACGGATGAGAATGTCTAGGAATATGATGCAATTGTTTTCTTCAACATCCATAGTGAGCTATAAATGGCTATATGGTAGAACTAAATCCCTAGCATTAAGAGAAAAGGTTGTATAATTAGTTATGCCTGAAGAAGGGGAATAACAAAAGAGGAAAATTCTCATTTTTTATAAATTCTGTAAGGAATGAGGGAAGGAGAGAAAAAGGAAAGAAAGCAAAGAAAATATTTAGACCAAAGGAAATCACTAGAGATAAATTCCATGACTTTGGAAGACTACTTAGAATAGAGATAAAAGGTTGGAGATAAGTTCCATAAATATGGTTCTAATTGGAATTACTATGGGAGAGAAAGACAGTAGTTTTCAAATCCCACATGTGGGAGAGAAATACTAGTGGGAACCCTCAAACAAAAGCACGACGCTACTTGGGGTTGCAAGAAGATACTCTTTGAACTGTTCAGAAAATTGATTCTCTGAATCCAAGTGATGAAGATTGGGGTAGCTAGGTGAGTAGCTATATTATGGTTGGATGTACTATGAGAGCCCTCTCTATATTACCCACAATATTTTAGATAACATTTTATAATCTTCCTTAATATATTGTGGAATAATATAAGTTTGTGAATGTGTACTAGTCTTTTAAGTGATTAATGTACATGGAAAGAATTGTATGTATACCTATCTCAATAAAATATGTGAAGTTCTAGGTTTGCACATATAGGAAACTATCTAGGGAATATTGTGCAAGAACCGACATGAATAATTATGGTAAATTATTTCAGTAGGCGAAAATAATAAAAGGGTTGGAAAGTTTAACTAACAAAAGTTTACGAGATAAATTATGTTACAAGTTCTTATAAGCTTGTGTGGAAATTGTTCTATAATATAATGAGAATCCTATCATAAAGAAATAAGCAAAAATTACCTATCTAGATATATAAGTTTTTGTATTTTAATGTATATGTGTAAAAGGGAACTTGGGTTAGCATTTCTTGTTTCAGAACAACTAACGAGTAAACATCCTCCCCACCCAAACACAATCTCTATTTCTAATATTAGAACATATAAATCCCTAAAGGTCCTATGACAGGATTCGTGAGGGTTTTGGACCCTTTCCAAAGTGATTGGATAACATTTAGTAAAAGAAACAAAAAATGTGTAAATTTATGTCATTGCATGTAGATGAAAATAAAACAATTAGAATTTATAGTCAATATATGTATAAGAGAAACTAACAAACATATATAGATCTGTGTGTGTGTGTGTGTCACAAATAAACAATTTTTTTATTTTTTCTATACTTATCATACCCTTTTGATATATATAAAATGTTAAAGTTTACTCAAATGGATAGGGTACTGGTGACCTTTATCATTATTAATCCAATCTTCACCTATGTTCCATCACTTAACTGCACTATGCATTTAACCTTATAATATGTTCAAAGAACTAATCATTTCGTGTGTGTGTGTAAATGGAATTCCTGTGTGAATGGTAACTAGAGTCTATCGATAAAAATTTATGATATACACAACCCCCCCATTAACTTAACCATATAATTTTTCTTGTAGAACTTTGGTTCCAACAAGGCTTGTTATGTGGTATTGGGGTTTCCCTTTACCCAATGTGCTTAATTCTAAGCATTTGGTGCACATTCTCATAGGCTTAAGTGTCAAATCCTTGGTAGACATGTACCCCTTACCCAGGAGATGATAACCTGAAAGATAAATCTCCCTTCGTATGAACAGTGAGATGGAGTTTCACTTCATCAATGGTGATAACAATTTACTCAAACCCTATGACTATTGTCGCATCTCGCTTCAAGTCTACGGGCCAATTTGTCCAAGGATACTTCTCATGCCTATAGTATCATGTTTGGTTATGCAAGTGGTAGCTATTCATGGCCAAAAATGTGGCCCATATTTTGCCCTTATAAGAATCGTAAGATATAATTCCAGCACCGGTATTGTCATGGCAAGGTTATCCCTATACTTTTTGCAACTCTTTCATTTGTAGTTGATTATTTCATCATTTGTATGGTGTCCACAACTCTAAGGTTCACTATATTTTATTACTTGTTAATATGATTTCTCGATCTCACCGCTACGATCCAGAGTACTATAGGCATGGAAGCCTACTGATCCTCTTCATACATGAATTACTTGGGGTTGATGGTTCACCTCTTTGCATTTCCTATAGCTTTGGGTAACACACAAATTGTTACAATTGTAGCTACTTCCTGGTTGTTTTCCCATGGTAAACATAAATATACATCCTCGGTTATGATTTACAACTTCTTGTCTTTTGATTTCTTATGTTATATTTTCCTTTGTTTTAGTTTATAGGTATTTTTCATGGATTATGAGTTCTATCCTTTTGGTAAAGCTCTATGTCCCTGCTATCCACTAGCTCATACAATGAATGTTAACAACATGGATCCTCAAAGCATTTCCCTAATTTTCTTGGTTTGAGGCTCTATTAAATTTTGTAGCATTTTACCAGGTTCCATGCTGAGTAATTTTTTTTCTTTTTATATCATTCCTCTTTCGTAAAGCTAGACGGAGCCTAGAGCTTCCATCCTCAACTATTACCTTTCAAGGATCAATATCGAGATAGATATTTATCTTGGTGTATCCCCTTCCATGACCATGCATTTTACAAGAAGACGCAGGCTCGTCAATCTTTGGTTTAGTAATTTCTTTCCCTTTTCCTCGTTTAGGAATTTCATACTCTAATGGGGTTCTCTAAGGTTTATATTCCTTCTTATTTTATAATGTCAAACCCTCAGATGTTGCAAGTAATGTTCAACCCTGTTACTACCATGTACCTACATTCTCAACCTACATTTATATTTTAATGCTTATAAATCGACTTTTTTCTTCCCAGTTGGTTTACTTTCCTCATGGCCTCAACTGTTATTGCATACCAATTGGTCTTTTATTTTTTCATGGATGATTTGGGTGAATTACTCATCGATGTTATCCTCATGTGTACAACTTTGGAGTGAATTTTATTTACTTACTGAGTGCTCTGTTCACGTCAATCTCTTCGATGGAGGCTATGGATTCTATTTCAATGACACCTAGTTCCTGTTTTGTTTTTTTTTCTTCAGGATGGATTTACCAATGACACTTTAAAGCTATGGAACAATTTGGTTTTACCTCGGTGTCCTATCGCATGAATTTCTATACCTATCAGAAACCATTAGAGGGTGCATAACATTTATGTATTTATAATCACTATGATACGGTAATGGCCTACTACAAGCATTTTCTTTCCTCTATTTCCTGGAGGCTGTGATGTAATATTTCCTCTATGATTTCTAGATATATTATAAAATCATTTCATGTTTTTGGTTCTTCTCCATGTGCTTTTGGGAATAGACCCTTGTATTTAAATACCAACTAGATGAGCTATGCATCTATTCTGATGTCCATCTGTCTTGATGGTATTTTACCTCCTAAGTCAATACATGCTAATGAGGTTGTTTGTGATGAAGTTATAAATTGTTACATGGAACCTTTTGTAGACGTATTTTTTTTTATGTGATCAAGCAACACGAAATATTTGCTTGTTTTCCATAAGGGTTTTATATAAACCAATCATGAATTCTCTTACTATTTCCTAACAAAGATAGTTAGTTTATATTTTATTTCAATTAACATAGCTCTACATGTAGGAGCACCTATTATAATTGTTCTAGTTTTGTGCTCAAATTATGTTTTTAATGACTAGTCTCTTCATGTAGAGCTATATATGTTCCTCTAACTCTGTTGAGCAAGACATCTAGGTTTAGCACAAAAAATATTGATTGGGGTGATAATCTATTTTATATTTAATAAAGAGATTAACCTTAACAGAGTTCCAATATAGCGTTATATTGTTGTTCTACCTTATATTGATATATCCAATTCCTTTCTTATCGCACAATAGTAGTTATATGCTACTGGAATTGCATCTTCCTTGTGTTCAAATGAAATTTTAATAGATGATCCATTTCTGTAGACCTCAGTCTTTTTTTTAAATTTTCCTTATGCAATTCCTTATCGATCTCATCCTGTATGTGATCCATTTTTCACACTCACAACATCATTTTAATCATGTATCAAAGTGAGATACCAACTCGTCTTTCACTTGACCAGAAAATAAAGGGAAAATCCACGGAAAAATGAGTAATACAGTTAGTGTTCTAGCTTAAAACTTATGTTCCTAATATTTTTTCTTTTGTAAATGTAGAAAATATTGTTATTGATTTACCTATATTATAGTTCTAGGTTCCCATATCATACCACAAAATTAGAAATACGAAAGGTCATGCACTCTCATAAAATAGTAATTTTTCTATGTTCAAAACAAATCTCAATTCCAATCAACAGATACCCACACTTTTGTATTACAAATTCAAGATTGGGTTCATTTAATAGTTCTAATTACTCTAACTTGTTACCTAGTTCTTTTATAACAATATTAAAAAAAAATTAGACTCAAATGAGCCAAAATGAAATAAGTCCCATAGTAGTAATAATCTAACCAATATTACTCTGTAATCCATCCAGAATAAAAGTAATTCCAACCATAATTACCGAAAGGATAACACTTGGGACTTTCACTCTTTCCCCACCCAGCCTTGAACTACAATCTACTAGTTCCCCCCTAGCTGATAAGTTATTACCAAGGTATCAACCCCACTCAGTGGATCCCTTTAGTAGGTACTTAATACCTTTCTTTCATGATAAAGTGTCCTTTGGTGGTCCCCCGCTTTTGTGGACTTTTCTATCCACTTGCCAAGGATTTTCCATAAAATCCCACTGTTCTCTCCCACGACGCTTTTGTGTTTTATCCAAGATTAGCATCATTCTCTAGCTAAGAAGCTTAATGGATTTTTTTCTCTCCCATCCATTAAACTTATCTAGAATTTCATCTAGAATTCTTATCATGCAAGGTTTTCCCAATATCATTTTCTAATGAGATATTTGTTTATTCTTCTTTGGAAAGAATCTCATTTTCTGTGTCTCATTCCGAGTAATTACATTTCATTCATTAATTTAATAAAATATTCATTTATATATGTATTCTGATATTTTTTCATCGCTTCCCCACCATTCTTTCTATTGTAACTCAATTTATCCAAAACACAATTACAACAATGGAAGGACCTCACATTCTCCTCCCCTTTTATTAAAACCATCCTCGGTGTTCGTTGTCTAGGTTTTTTTTTTTTTTTTTGGGAATTCTTGCTCGATAAATTTTCTTCTTTACATCTTATTCCTTCTTTGTAGCATTTTAATTTTATCCTGAGCGATAACTCAATTAAGAGTTGAATCTCTTTTAAGATGCAATGGGTTCTACTAGACATTTTCCTTTGACTATACCTACATCATTTTCCACTCAATTGGATGCAAGTTATTATGTACCTATCTCTTGGATACTAGTACATAAAAAGCATTAGAATATATATATATATATAATTGATAAAGTACATTTCCCAATCTATTGGCTTTGTGCAGTTTTAGTATTTCACTACACTCTTCATGTTGTCGGAGAATTCCATATTTTCCCAAAACTGAAAGGAAAACATTTCCTATCCTTCATGTATTCAATCAACATTTTGTTTCATCTGGTGTGATGACTTAATTTTGAGGCATGCATATTCTTACATTTATGCATTGTTCCTACTCTAGCACATTGGTGTATATGACATTTAATTTTCATGTGGACTCAACATACTTTCTACATACATTCCACAACACTATTAATCTATTACTACAATAGACTTGATGTCTATGCCCCCTAACATGAATATTTTTTACTTATATACTTCAATATATAGAACTGTACATTGATTCTCACATTGCTAGTACACGATAGCAATTACTAAGGGTTGTTTGTAGCATATCGTATCAATTGTGGATATACTATTTTACCCATTTTTATAGCTTCTAGGTTAATATTAAAATAACCTTCTAATGGACTTATTTATGTCTACCCTTGATGGTTTTTACTATCTAATCACATTCTCTGACATTGGTAGTTATAATATTTCACCATTTACCAATTCTCTTGGTTTACTCAACAAAATGTACTTAACAATGTGCTATATCTTCTTCCCTTATTTTAATCATTTGTGTGTGTTTTTTTTAATTCTTGTTACAACCATACAATTTCCATTTCTGACCTTTTTGAGATCATTTCCTTCTTAAAACTACTACTACTTCGATGTTTCTTAGAGGTTGTTAGAAGCTAATGAAACTTATAATTATTGTTTTGATACACTTATGTCAAATAAATAGATGTATTGTCTATTTGGATCCAGAAGATCCTACTCATGGTTCTTATATCTTGTTAATTTTGTCCAAAGATGGCTTAATCTATTCCATTCTTATAGTATTTCCACTTGCTTTCAGATGGAAAATATTTCATTGGTTACCCTCTGCACTGTTATTATTGTGGTTAATTGGACATTGGAACTAAATCTACCAAGAATATTTCCAACTTCCTCAACACAATTCCCTTCAAAACACCCTAGGGAGATTAATTCTCAATCATAGAGGTGTAAAATTTTGACTATGTATGTGATTTGGCATTAGGTTTCTTGATAGAAGTACTTTATTTATATCAAGAAAAATATTAACTATGCTCAGGAAATATTAGTTTCTCCGTACTTTTTACATGTTATTGGTAGGTTACTAGTTTTGAATCCTTCTTTTACTCTCTTTTCTATCTATCTTTATATATTCCAATGACTTGTATCTATGGGCACACTACATTCCCCTTCCTTTCTAACATTAGATATTTTCTTATTAATTTATTCATAATTGTACTTAGTATTATTAACTTCTAATTCAAGTTCTTACTTTATTTCCTTCAAGCTATAGTGAGTATTATGTTTTACTCTAAACCATGATTGTTTACTGTATAAGATTTATTATTTTCCTTGTCATTTATTACCCCATCTTAGGTTCTCATTATTGGTACTATTATTATGATCTCCCTGCTACCTTAATTTATAATGGCTCATGTATCTGGTAATGTTATTATGAATTTAAGACACATTCCAACCTTTATTCCTCTTGCATACTCATATCTAGTACACTTTTCTTTTTATAGTGCATATTTTTCTGCACCACATTGTTATCACCAAAAATTGATGATCTAGCCATAACTTACTACATGGATCGAACTACACCATGTAGGGCCAATTTTACCATAGTAAAATTTCTTTCACCATAGTAAAATTGATTTCACCATAAGGAATTATGTTATGAAACCAGCTCAAGAAGAGATAGAAAATATATATCAACGCCTTAGAATTCAGCCTCTTCGAGGGGGCAACCTCCTTTACATTACCTAAATGAACAATTCTTGGATGATACAAATGGAAAGACCTCCTTTCTATATATAGGAGTCTAAGGGGTCATAATATAATCAGAGCCGACATAACAATAATAATGTAAGGGCACAATAATAACAATAGTGGGCTTCTATGGGGCAGAATAGTAACAATATGGGCACTACATGGGTACATCAATATAATAATAGGGTTGTAATAATAACAATAAGGGGTTACACTAGTAGTATAGGGGCCTAACATGCCCCTCTCCTTCAAAAAGTGTTGTCCTCAACGCTTGAGTAGTTCTTGATGCTTTTGTATAAAGATCTTGTCCTCCCATGTGGAATCTTTAGCAGGTAATTTCTTCCACTTGATGAGATACACTGAAATTGATCGATTTTGTAGCTGTCGGGTTCTTGTTTCAATGACTGCTCCAGGTTCCAATATGATTTTTCCTTCCTCTTCAATTTCTAGCAATATTCTTTGAATTGGGATCTTTTGCAACTTTTGAATAAGTGGCCATACTTCTTCATCCTTCTTCCATTCATCCCTTGCCTCGTTTATCCAATCTGGTTGGATAATAGAAATAGCACAAAAAAGTGCTTCCACATCCTCATCCTTTCTTGAGAGTGCATCTGCAGCAAAATTTTGCTTCCATTTTCTATAGATGACGTCAATGTCATAACCCAGCATATTTTGACACATTTTTTTGTTCTTCTAAAGATAATAGTTGTTCTAAAAAGTATTTAAGACTGTCATGATCCATTTTTACCTTGAAGTGTCTTCCCATTCGGTAAGGTCGCCATTTCTTAAGTGCATGTAGTGTTGCCAATGTTTCCTTCTCATAAATAGCTTGCTTGAGATGTAGCAGTAAAAATACCCAATCACCTACATCAAAACAATTTTCACTATGATGTTGATCTACCTATTGTTTCATTCGATTTTGCACCAAAGTGGCGTTATCCTTTAAAAGTTGGAGAATTTGTTGTTGATGCTCGATGTGATCTTTCACTACTTGAACCTTTCTCTTCTTGATATGTCCTTATATCTTTAGAGTTTGAGAAGTGGTAATTTCTTCCAGTCCTTTACAAGATATGGTTGGATTCATTTCTTGATGCTCGATGTGATCTTTCACTTCTTGAACATTTTTCTTCTTGATATGTCCTTCTATCTTGATAGTTTGAGGAGTGGTAATTCCGACCAATGAATTACAAGATATGGTTGGATTCATTTCTTCTTTCTCGATGTGATCTTTCACTTCTTGCACCTTTTTCTTCTTGATATGTCCTTCTATCTTGAGAATTTGAGGAGTGGTAATCCTTGCCAATGCTTTACAAGATATGGTCTGATTCATTTCTTCTTTCTCTAGGGTTGGGTCCTAGCGTATGTCCTCTTCTTTTGATGTTTCTTGATCCTTTTCTTCCTCCTCTTCATAATCTATGTGAAATAATTTCTTCTCAGCACACTTATGACCTTTAGTTCATTTGCTATCACAATTGTAACAAAGCCCTTTTTCTATTTTTTCTTCCAACTGTTGTGGTGTAACCCTTGTATGTTTTGGAAGTCTAGGAGAAACAACACTTCCATCTTTATAGTTGTGAGGGGTAGACTTCCTTGTTGCCAAAATTTTACTTTCCGCTATGTAACAAAGCCCTTTTACTCTTTCCAATTGTTGTGGTGTTGCTCTAAAGAAGGCATTGCTCTTTGTATCCTCATAATGTGCTATCATTTCCTCCATGAAAATTGACCACATAACAAGTTGTTTATGAGAACAAAACCCTTTACACCATAAAAATTGATCCGGTTCTAAATATGAAGATGCAATAAATACCTTTTGTAATGGCGGTACACTATGTAAATCAAAATATTTCTCCATTTGAAGTATCCAATTTACCGGATCCTTGCCATCAAACTTCCTCATATCACCTTTTCTTGATTTTAGGAGTTTGATATTGAAATGACTATAACTCTGTAATTTCGGTTCTTCCAGTTCCGAAATTGTGACCTATAGTAGCCTTCTATGTCCTCTTTCCAATGCCACCAGTCTGATTGAATTTAGATTCTTCAAGGCGGAGCTATGCACAATCTCCCAAGATGACCTGATTATAAACCTTTCCCGAAGAGCGAACTTGTAAGAAGTCCCACGTGTCACTATTTTTACCTTAGTATCAGAAGAATATACACAAGAAACTATAGTTTGTCCTCTTTCTGTAACCTCTAATGAAATTTCAATTTGATGCTCAAAACAAAAGTTAAGACGATTTTCCCCAGGTCACCTATTTGGAATGAAAGTTAGGAGTCTGTAAAAAGGCCAACTTCCTTAGATGATATCTTGGGAAATATAGCGCGAAACATTCTGAAATTCAGATCTGAGGTGCATAACTATTTTTTCCCAAATGGGTTTTTACTTTAACATTGGAAACTTCGCAGAAAAAAAGTTATAGTGCAAATTCCACGATGACCTGTTTGGAGCAGCGAAACCCTAGAATTCAAAGCTCTGATACCAAATGTTATGAAACCAACCCAAGAAAAGATAGAAAAGATAGATCAACACCTTATTATTCAGCCTCTTCAAAGGGGCAACCTCCTTTACATTACCTAAATGAACAATTCTTGTATGATACAAATGAAAATACCTCCTTTCTATATATAGGAGTCTAAGGGGTCATAATATAATGAGAGCCGACATAACAATAATAATGTAAGGGCACAATAATAACAATAGTGGGCTTCTAAGGGGCACAATAGTAACAATATGGGAACTACATGGGTACATTAATATAATAAGGGGGTTTTACTGATAAAGATAAGGTGTTACACTAGTAGTATAGGGGCCTAACAAATTACTTAATAAACCAGATTTGTTAAGTTATTTTTGGCTAAACCCATGAAGAATAATTAAATACATCATTACTTATTTAATTATCTTCTAGGAATAATTAATTAATCATTATTTTGTTATTATTCCTTGTCAAGTTTGACTAAATCCCCTAGGAATATGTAAATAAATCATTATTTGTTGATTATTCCTTAACCACATTCCTTGAGATGATAAATAAATCATTTCTTTATTTATTTATTATTTGTAAATAAAAGTATTTAACCAATATAAATACGTTTTCCCTCCAACCAAATATAATATAATATTCCAAATGGTTAATTCTAGATTTTGGTTAATAATATTTTATTATTTTCCATTATTTGAGAATAACCTAATATTTTGTGATAAAGAGAAGGGTTTTACATTCATTCTTCACTTCCGATCATTTTTTTTGTTGCACTCACTGTTGCAACTATGATTATTATCATTTTCGCACACCATTTTTTTTTCCATTTGAGTTCTCATTCATCTCAAACATTTTGTTTGCTGGATTTTACACATTATAGAGGAGAGAGACTCTATAAAAAACTAAAGACATTGAGGATAGGCAAGAAGCCTTCCCATAGAGGGGTACTCGTAACATTATTTTTTCCCTTCACAGGTGTCATCTAATAAAGTATATTCCTTGTATATTTTGTTTCCATTTGATTATTAGAGTTACTTGCTTATTTTCTTATTCCGTTTTTCTATATAACTATTTCTATTGCATAGATCAGGGATTTGGTAGGTTTTCTTTCTATCACTTATTGCAGATCCACAATGTTTAAGAGCCATTTTCATTGTTATGTTTGTTTGTCATCCATAGTATAAAGTGGTTTATTTTTGAACACCTTCGAGAAGAAAACAATCCAACGGATGGAGACTCCACTACATTTTTAATTTTCATTCAGAAACCTTTGTGACCTTCTATTTTCAGATTAGGGTTCTTCCTTTTTCAATGTCTTAATGTTTTTTACTACCATTATAACCCTAGATCAGTCAAATTTCTAACTCCTGCAAGTTTTGTGTTTATTTCCGCAAGTCACAGGAACCAACTGCAATAGAGACGATAATTTTTTCCGAGACTTGACGCCCAAGAACTGAGGAGCATAAATTGCACTTTTCTACCCCAAACCTATGATATTGAGGTTCAAAACGCAATTTATGGCCCAAAAAGTGCAATATCCCATGAATGAGTTTAGTACCTGAGATTTTAGGGTTTCCATCAGTTTTTATGGTCTTTTTCTGGGTTTTGCCGAGAGCAGTTTGTTGGGTTGGTTGACCATTGTCTTAGCCTTCTTAGGGCTTGATATACTCTGTTTCACTCGTCGAAGTGGAATTTAGCCCCTTATGGCTTCTAGTATGCTTCCACATTTATAGGAGTAGTTTAGTTGAGTAAGAAGTGTCATTTTTTGCAGAGATTTCAGCCATATTTTCCAGATGTGTAACTTCCTTTCTCACATCTTCAAAGATAGAATTTTTCCATCCAAATTTCTCCCTTAAACCTTGTTTGGTCATTTTCCTTTGGGCGCCATTATTTGCCCTAGGTTTCACACCCATCTTCCTATCTTTTGTAGTGATTTTCCTCACTGATTTTTTGTTGTTGCTGCACCACATTCTAGGGCATAGTGTCATTTGATCCTAGTCACAACGATGCTTAGATATCTTGGCCTTTTTTCTCGGTTTCCAGATGATTTCACCACCAACCAGAACAATGTTTGGAAACCCAGTTTGGGTGGGGTTTTAGATAATTGATTTTTTGTTCATTTTCTGTTTTTAATTTCAATTTATTTCAGCAATCTTTTTATTTTTTCAAACATGGTCTCGAAGTCAATAATAAACACACTTGCAAACACAGGCACACCTTAAGTGAAGGGCGCTTGGTTTACACCACCAAGCCAAGACTTAACTTAATTAATTTATCTCCCAAAACAGAGAGAGAGAGACATTTTATTTATCTCCCTTCACCATTTCTATGTCACTTGTGTCTTGTAACCAGTGTACCACCAAGGCATTTTTTGCAGAGACTTTTAGGTCTTCATCCTTAGTTTCCACTTGGACGTATTACTCCTCCCCACAAGTTTTGAGTTAGGAATCCTCGGAGTCCCCATACCGACTCTTCTTTTGGTTCATCTGATTCCTCATCTACTTCATGCTTTGTTCCCTGCATACCATCACCATGTCAGGTCCCACTGTAGGTGCAAGAAACCAACTTGGTGGTACCTCCAGTTCTATCTTGCTAGTCACATGGAATGGAACTGTTATAGGAACTGCCCTAGCAACTCCTTTTCTACCTTTCATGGGTGGGTTATGTCTCCTAGATTTTAGCCAATTTATTAATGACCCCATACACGATGATGCTGGTTGGCGAGCTATGCTGACTAAGCTTCCCTCAACATTCCTAAGTTTGAGAGTAATTCTGTAGTGGACCCCACCAATCACGTCTCCTCCTTCCATATGTGGTGTTCATCTAACTCCACCACCGATGACTCCATTCCTCTTGAGTTGTTGCAATGCATGCTCACTCAAGATGCTATGAAGTTGTACATTGACCAACCCTCTGTTTGTCATTCCACTTTTGCGATGCTTGCGAAGCATTCCTTTCATATTTTCAGTTAGCTCTCTGGTACGAGACCAGTATAGAGCTCTTGACCATACTTTGTCAGTCCTCTGCGACTCGTCTTTCTGACCATGTCCAGGAATGGCATAGTAGCAGGAGCATGTGTCATGATCCTTCCTTCAAAGACCGTGTATACCTCGATTGGTTTCTTAGGACTCATTTAGCACCCATTTCTGAAGATGTCACATCTCACTTTCCTCAGACAGAGGAGGAGGCTCTCTAGACTGCTCTAATTTATGAATTGATTTATGCTCAATCTAGTTATGTCTATATCGATGTACTAGAACTCCCTCATCATATTGGTGCTAGTGCACCGAGGGAATATCACGCCACCAATGGTATTGTTGGAGCTATCTCACATCCTTCATCGTACACTCAATAGGGTTATGGCTAGCAGAAAGGGGGCACCAATTCCTCCAGCATTTATCCTCCTCCTTCCAGCAATGTGTATTTAGGAAATAGGATACCTTATGCACTCACCCAACCACATTAGTAGATGTGAGGTCCGCTTAGTGCTCATATTGTCTATGAGAGTGTTGGCCCTTCACCATCTTACACATATGCACCGTCGAGTGCTCCAGCCCCTCAGGCATTATCGTCGCAGTCTCCCATGCATCCTCAGCCCCAGTAGACACCTCCCCCTCAGGGACAAGTGTATCCACAAGAGAGTGCAATGAATCCAAAAAATTTGAAGAAAAATAATAAGGGGAAGGGTAACCAGGGTAATCAACCTAATCAACCCCAGGGGAACCAGCCTAACACCAACAACCAGCAGCATGGAAACCAACCCAAAGAGAACAAGGATATTCATATGAATAAGCCTTGTGCATGTTGTGGTGTACATGGCTATTATACTCATGAGTTTCCCCTATTACCTCAGATGTGCCAAATGTGGGAATCCCAAGCAACTTCTAGAGGTCAATCACTAGTGCAACAACCACCTTAGAATCTTGCACCATCTCAACGAGATGTGCTTATGAGTCCTTTCCCTCGGTAAGGATTTGTTGTTGCTCAACTTGAGCAAGATCAAGTAGCCCACCGTCCCCAACCTTCTTGTCCCGGTGACTACCAGATCCTCCTGATGAATTCTGATGAGGTCAATATGTCCAATGTCAAGTTGCAAACTCGGTCATGTCAATACGACAAGCCATCGACTTTGTCAGCAACTGAGACCAAAACCAATGAATATACTTAGCCTCTTACGACACCAAATGGTCTGTTATAGATCCCTCAACCTAAAGTTGAGTCAATTCCCAAGATCCCCAAGGGGTCATTACGTCGTAACCTGACTTCTAACTGAGCTGCCCATAGATACATTATTATAGTCGACGTGGTGCAATCACGTGCTACGATGTCGACGTTGGAGGTTCTCTAGTCATGCCCGTCTCAAAAAAAATCTCTACTAACTACTTTGGGTGTAGTAGATCCTTTAGATGATCATTTGATTACATTTCCTATTGATGCATCAAAACATCCTCCTGTAGCTCCATCCGTTGCTTTCGAGATACCCGTCCAAGTCCGTAATGCCATCATCTCCCGATGCATTATTGACGAAGGCACATCCACCTTCATGATGTTTGTTGCTATTTGGAAGCAACTAAAGTTACCCGAATTGGCCCCACCCAACATCCCTTTGCTTGCTTGGGACGACCACCCCTCCAAGCCTCTTGCCATGTATCAAAATTGTCCAATGACTCTTGTAGATAAGACTATAAATTTAGACATTGAGGTTATGATGCCCCTCTAGATTACAACATTCTCTTAGGTTGTTGTTACAGATACGCCATGTCAGTCATCACTTCTGTGGTTTTCCACAAGATGTGCATCCTCCATTAATGGAAGATCATCACTATAAATTAGTTGGCATATTACGAGTTGTCATCCTTAACCTCCCATAATTCCATTATCTCATCAATGCTTGGTAAGAAATCTTCAGTCCCTCTCACCGGTATTTCACCCGGAGTCAACAAATATTCCAGCTTGGTGGGGTTCTTTCCCTGGTCCTTCCCCACTAATTTCTAACCCTAGCTCATTGAGTGTCTACATGTTACAAGCGTCAAGGGCTGCTCAAAAGCACTTCGGTATCTATGGTCAACAACAATCCCTTCAGCACCCTGTTGTCACCATCTCAGCCAAGCCATTTGGATCCAACCCTCCAGGACCTCATCCTTTTGTGGGTGCCTCTCCTTTATTCCCACCAGGAACTATTGCTCCATGTCTTAACCATATAGGAGTTGTTCCGCCAGGACATTACCCTGAAGGACAAATATCTTTCTTGTTTCCCCCTAGAATCTTTTTTATCCCTGCCTCAGCTTTGTTTAGTCTCCCTAATATGACTTTGGGTATCCTAGTCCGGTAAATTGATCCCCCTCATGCACTTTTCTTGGTCAGCTCAGACCATATCATGCTTTTACCCCAGTTCAATCAGTTCCTACAAACCCTGCCTCTACTCCACTTCCACTGCAACCTCAACAAGAACCCACTCCTCTTGCGAAAGAATCTGGAAAGGGGGGAATGCCAAAAAGAAGTAGCTTGAGGACAAGCCTTCCCAAGCACCTCCAGCTCCTAAGCCTCCAAAGTTGACACCTCCATGCACTTTGAGTGAGGTTGTTGGGCATGCCACCAATATTTGTCCCGAGTTTCCTTGTCTTAAACCTCTGGTTCATGAAACATTTCCTGAGTCTAATATCCATGAGGTCCAAGTTATCTTACTGGATTTATCCAAGAGATTTAAAAAGTTGTGCACAAATCACCCTTGTTCCTTATGCCTTGTGCGATCATTATGGTCATTATTCTGATTGTTTCCCTCATATTGATGAATTTCATGATTTCTACCAAGTTCTTTGCTACTTCAAGGCCACTTGTAGAGGATCATATACTCCTCTACCTATGGATTCTGGTACCACTACTAGACCAGAACTGGGAGACTTTAAACCCACCATCGTGATCTCTCCCCTCGATGTTGAGATAATAGACACCACAAACCATATCCTTTACCTGTCATCATCCTTGAGTTCCCCATAGGAAAATATTTCTGAGGTTTCTGTGCATGCTTCTATTGAACCTCCTTCATCGAAAACTCGGGTCTCAACATCGGTAAATTTTTCATTTACTAGCTCATTGTCTATGATTTTAGATGACGCATATGTGAACCTTCCTTCTTAAGATGCTGCACTAGGTACTGCCACTGCATCATGTATTTAGTATTCCTCCCATCCACCTACCTTCCACTCTAATGAGGACATCATGAAAGCAATGTCTACCCCTGACTACCCTTGGGATGATATGCACCATTGTGCATACTCGCTTCCATATTTGAAAACCTAGAAATTCACCCCCCATCTCACCCATGATGATCGACGATGAATAAAATACCAGTCCCCTCACTATCTTCTCATCGGTGATGATCTTTATCATCATGGTGTGGATTATATCCTTCATCATTGTCTCACCCATATTGAAGTAAACCAAGTTCTTAATTCCTGTGACGGTGGCGCTTGTGGAGGTCACCTCTCCCGTATGGCGACTTCCTAGAAAATCATGCGCATTGGTTACTTTTGGTCTTCCCTCGTTAGTGATTGCATTGAGGCAGTAAAATGCTACCCCAAGTGCCAGTATTTTTCCCAAAAGGCAAGAGACCCACCGGCTCCCCTCCATCCTATCATCACAACTGGTCCTTTTTGTAAATGGGACATTGATATTATGGAGTTTCAACCATCGTCTGTTAATAGTCATAAGTATAATATAGTGGCAACTGACTATTTTACTAAATGGGTCGAGGCCATGCCTAAATTCAATAACATGGTGGCTACCTCAACCCTTTACTTTTTTAACCATGTTATCACTCGATTTGGGGTTCCAAAGAAATTGATCTCCGACCATCACCGACATTTTGAAGATGAGGTATGGTGTGAGCTATCCTCAATGTTGGGCTTCAAGCACCAATATTCGTCATCTTCTTACCCCCAAGGTAATGGACAAGTTGATGCAGTCAACAAGTTTCTAAAAACCATGCTTTAGCGAATGGTGAATAAGCACAATACCAACTAGCATCTTATGCTCTTCCCAAATTTGTGGGCCTATTGAAGTTCTATGAAAACTTCCATCGGGTTACTCCTTTCCACCTTGTTTTTGGTGAGGAGGCAGTCTTAGCAATCGAGTGTGTGATCCCTTCCCTTCACCTAGTAGTCGAACATCTCCTTGACACCAAACCATTAGAACAAATACTTATCATGCTTGACCGTGACTCTGAAGGTTGTCGTGTTGCTTTGAAAACCATTGAAGTGGCCAAGAATCACACCAATGCCCAGTACGATAAAAAAGCCAATGAAGGTGATCTTGTTCTCGCGTATAACCAGGCCCATGATAGCCTAGGACATGGGAAGTTTGAGTGCTTATGGCTAGGACCTTACATTATTTGTAAGGAACTAAGCAAGAGGGCATATCTTCTAGAGAATTTTGAAGGCCAAGTTCTTCCTAATCCTCGCAATGGACTCTACCTCAAGAAATTTTTCCCATAACATATCCCATTGATTTTCATGTATTGATTTCTTTCATGCATCTAGTTAGGCTGCATCATCTAGTTTGATGTCTTTGGCACCTTTCAAATGGATCTAACATCGACACTATATATCGGTTATGCCGAAGGTGTGAGTCGCTTTTGCAGGAATCTAGCCTTGGTAGCATGGGCCATTTTAAACCCTTTGCATAAATTAGTGCATGCTAACAGCAGGTGCATTGGATCTGTTATCAATAACCAAGCCAAATATGATGTAGTGATAGGTTTGTTAGTCGATTCCCTTGCTCATCACATCCTTCATCTTCATGTTCATTTAGATTCCTTGCTAGTTATCACACAATTAAATGGTGTGTATCATGTACATAACCAAGTCTTATTTAGAAAATATCTATGAGTTAAGTTGTTGGTACGTGAAGTTGAAACCATTACTTTCAATCATGTTCCTAGAGCCCAAAATAGCTATGTAGATGCCATTGCAAATAACATTCTATATTTACATTTATCACATGTATACCAGAGAAGAAAACCATAAACACAACACATGGAGAACCATCATCATCACATAAAAGATGGATAATCACGTTATGTATCACATAAAACATATAACTTTTTGGAGCCCATATTTATAGATACATTTGACATGCCCATAGCATGTTAAAAAAAACAAAACAAAGCAGACCCACATGTCCCCGTCCCTAGTCATTGTCTGGCGGATCGTGTGCCAAAGCCTCTGCTCCACCTGCTCATATATTACGTACCACCTAACTAGCCATCGTCATGCACCGCATGATCCCTCACTAGTCTAAGGGAAGTCCCGTACACTCATTTGTGTATTAATTGTCTAACTCATGCCACCTGTACTCAGAAACTACGGTAAGGAGCACATCACATCTATGACATATGTCAGAGAGTAGAGCACTGTCATCTGGACCTTGGCATGATGATGATGTTCCCTAATCTACATCCCTAGGCGCTGTGGAGCAACCTGCATATCCTACTGGTTTTATCAGTGCTATATATGCATATCACAAATTTTACACTCAATACCATATACATGTGATAAAAATATGAAATGCACCATAAAAATATAAAATTATCACTTATCATCTAATCCCCATGCTCGTCAAGGTGGAAGTGGTAGGTGAGGATCACCTTGGTAGTTCATCCCGCTATAGGGATAATCATCTATGAATAGGGGCATCTGATCCTAGTATGCAAAAAAATTGAGTCAGAACACACAACCGACCCCCCAATCCTCCCCCTCTCTACATTAGTTGCCCTAGGTGTGCATCCTGGGCTCCTGTGGGACCCCATCCCAGATTTGTACATGAGGGAAGATGGTGGGTATCTTCTCAAAGAAGAAATAACAGAGCACTATACCAAATGCACATTCATGCTTCACCTATCTCCTGATATACTCAGATGTGATTTCACTTATGACAGCATCACTTGGGCCCACCCATAGTAGGTCCCTCCCAATACACTCTCAACAAGAATCATCTGCCCACCAGTGATGTGGTGGAATTCCTAACTTCCTAGAATCTATAGCATTGTTTCAGTGATATCTCGTGTCTCTAGCCTATCTAGATCAATGATCAAGTTCATCGTGTCCTTCACACGAACACCACATGGAAAATATAAATCCATAAACTATGTAATGTTCCTCCCATGCGGCATCAGATGTATATTTCCCACCAACCCTTGGGGGGGGTGTGTGGTCAAGAAATAAATGTCCTGGAAAGTGAATTCGATCCTGTGCCCTTGTACTATAAAGACCTCCTGGTCGAGGTCCCAATAGCTCAAAATCCTCGATAACAAGGGCTCACCTACCCTCATCAATGGGTTCTCTAACAACTTGAGAACCCCGTAGCAAGCTAGCGCCTCTTGACCCCCCTGATCCCTATGAATCTCAAATCAAAGCACATCCAAATCTCACTTGTGCTAGTTGATTTTCAACTCTACCATACCTGTAAGGCACCACATTTATTGTCAGTTTAGAGAAGTAAACATTGGCCTTGACTATTAAGCCTAGAACACTCTCCAAGGCAGCAAACCATTCTTCTTTTGAGCTCCAAATCATAGTTTTCTAACCAGAACCTGCAATTTTGTAGGTTTTCCTCTCTTTTTGATGAGCCAGAACACAGTTCTCGGTCCAAAAAGTGCGACAGATGGAAAACTAGGTGCACTTGTGAAGATACAAGAAACTCCGATTTGTATGTCGTAGCCCCAATCTTTTGTAACACCTTCTATAGATCATAATACTTTGGTGATAATTTATTATCCTTCTTAGCTTGCTTGAGGGATGTTTTTTTGTATGGTTGTAGTCAAATAAATACCCAGACACCCACATCAAAACTTATTTCACCACGATGTCAATCTTGTTGTTGTTTCATTCTATTATGCGTCAAAGTGAGGTTATCCTTGAATAATTGGACAACTTGTTGTTGATGCTTGATGTGATCTTCGACTACTTGAACCTTAGAATTTTCTCTTAAATATGATGTGATAGCCGGTAGATGATATCTATAAAGTTCCATAAATGAGGGCATTTTTTCCGCAGTATGGAAGGAAATGTTATACCACCATTCGACATCTAGAGGCAACCACTTAACCCATTTTATATGTTTATCAGATACAAAGCAGTGAATATATCCTTCCAAAAATTTGTTCACTATCTTAGTTTGCCCATCATATTGGTGATGATAAGATGAGCTATAAGCTAACTTAGTACCCAAACAAGAAGATAATTATGTCCAAAAATTTCCAATGAAGATGGGATCTTTGTCACTTACAATAATCTTTGGGTTCCCATGTGGCGTTTTGTTGGCTTGATGGGCCTTGACTGAGGTTCACCATTAGGCAGCCAAGAAAATCCCTACAGTACTAGCCCTTTCGGCATCAGTCCGTGGACTGCGGACTGATGTCTCACCTGAAGTAGTATGGGGGGATGCAAGAACCAAGTTTCGACACCCTGAGATGGTTGTGATGTTGGTTTTCTACCTAAATCCCTGCCTTCACATAGATTGATAAGCCTTTATGGCTTCTCGAAGTATTTCCTCCTTCATCTTTCAGAACCTTCGCAAACGTATCCGATCATCCTATGCACAACCCTAAACAATTATTCAGGCACTTACGCACCTTTATAGCTATGTTACTATCACGTTTCTAGAATTATCTTAAGTATTAGTTACTTTACCATCCATTTAAGCTTATCCTCGCATAAACATATATTATCACTTGGGATCAAATAGCAGATAGAAATGGATACATTCGCGCATTAAAACAACATTATAATGTAAACTCAAAACTTAACATATCATAATCAGATGCAATAATCAGAAATAGAAAACACAGTGATTCAGAACACTTATCCTTATTTATGATTCATGTTCGCAATATAGACTCTATCCACCCTACGCACACAACTGCAGGGGTCTACGCACTCAGCTGTGAACTTCCACCCTAGGCCTCTATGCACTCAGCTGCAAAGCCTCTTCCTACGCTAAGAATCTTACTCTTATCTATCGTAAAACTTACCAATGACTTATGACTTCTTACTGACTTGCTTTCCTCCATTTTTATAGAATCCCATGGTCTGTGGACCATGGGTAGATCTCAAAACTGACACAATTTATCTAAACCAAGGGTGGAAAACACTTTTACTTTTAGATATCTTACATGCTCCGCGACCACAAAATGCAGAGACTTTACATTTCTTTACACGCAATTCTGACCTTCTACCCCAAAACTTGGGTGTTTAACCCAAAATTGACCCTAGGGGACTCATTCGCAATAGGCCCCCAACACAAACTTGGTGACTTGCCCTCGAGTCACTTGGCTGGGGCGGAGATCTTGTCGCGAAGACCTCCCAACTCGACTTAGACAACTGCTACGTCAACAGAGCACTGTGTTGCCACCTGCTTCAGATCCTCGACCAACTGTTATGTCATTGGCCTTATGTTAGCAGTCTGTAGCTTCTTCTGAGTTTCCTGCGCTATGCGGTAGTTCGCGAGGAACTCAAAGCAGAGGTAGCGCACCCAATTAAATTGAACACCTTCTGCGCATTGGGCCGCCAAAAATATGATTGGTGCTGGCACTTCCTTTGTGTAACACTTCTGCATGACCATCCCTGCAAAGAGTTGTGTGGCTATCTTGACCACTAGGTCACAAATGCTTGAGATGGCGTAATTGCGCGGCTTCTTCACTAACTTGAACTTTTCCTTCATGGCCTCCACAAGGACATGTTCACTAGTCTTTCCGCCAAACTCCATGGCCATATTTTCCCCTGTGTATGGTAGCTGCGTGATCCTATGGATCAGTCTATCAGTGATGGGTATTAGCTCCTCCAGCCACAAACACCCATCGTGCACCAAGCATAGTAACTGCTTGATTACCACCATTGTGATGGGTGCACGGTTGTAATGCGGCACACATAGCAGGTTGAGAATTCTTTCCTTATCCACGCCTCTCAACCACTTCTGCATCTCTAACACGATTACTCTAGTGGTTTTATGGAACATGCGGTGCATGATTTGATCCGTTGCTAGGCGAGGAAACCGCTCTCTGTCTGCTAAATCCCAGTCTGCTAATTTCAAAAGGGGGATACTCCACAAGAGCAGTCCTTTAAACACAATTTGGTCTAGTAAGAGGGTTGTATTTAGGCTGGCCTTACTCTTGTCAATGTCTTTGGGCACCTTGGTATTTCCCTTCCATGAAGGAATGTACTCAGGAAGCATGGTGATGGGGTTAAACCCCACAATTTCGAAATCCTCTGTTTCCATCCCAACATCCTCATCATCCAACAGGATATCCTCAAATTCCTCTTCTTCTAGCTCTAGGCTAATTGTCTTAACCTTTTCCTATCTAGTGGGTTTAACCTTATGGGGGTGTTTCCTGTGGGATTCGCGCACCGGCTGCGATCGCGTGGCTTGCTTGCCCTTTTTGATCTTGGGACCCTCCGTGGTAGGGGTAGGCCTTGGCCTAGGTGTTTATGGAGACTTTGGTACATCAGTTGGTATTTCTGCATGCGCTCCCTCTAGGGAAAATCCTTCTGCTTTCATAGCCACCTCTGGGACAACTCCCTCGCTTGTCGTTTCTTCCACTCTCATAGCCTCAGTGGGCATTGACATAATGCTATGTAATAACTCCTGATTCACCTATGGCAATGTCTCAAACATAGGACTTGCTAGCAAAAGGTCGAAGTTTTCACGGTTCATGTGGGCCTCATAGCTCAACAACTCAATTATCAAAACGACAAGTGTTTTTTGCTGGGAAGCCACTTATAATTTATAGGCACTTTCAAATTCAAATGTGACCATTCCCCCCAAAAAGAGTGCATTAATGCTAGATTGGTGGTAGATTTTTAGAGATCTCGTCCATAAAGTATGACTTAAATGCTTCCCCCCCATTCCATTTGGCCATTTTTTCATCGTTAAATCGTGAACAGTGACTTTAATGTTTACTTTCCAACTACTCTATGTAGTTTCTTCCTTGGTAGTGCACCCCCTACATGCTTCCGTGGGAATTGTGACATATCTTTATTCCACGGAGTTTCCCGATCGCACACCTCTTTGACCTAGGAAGTGTAGTTTATAGTCCCGCACATCCTTTCAATTGCCCAGAGCGTTAAGACTATGGTTCCCTCACATGTTCACCTAGCTAGATCACTGGTGTATGACTTCAATCGACTGCCATTCACCTTCCCTAGGAAGGGTTCTCCATTCAATTTGACCAACTATACTACTCCACCATCGGTAATCTCCTTGATGACATATGGTCCTAGCCAGTGCATCTTGAATTTCCCTGGAATTTATCAAATTTACTGCCATATAACAAGACCAGATCATTTACCTTGAAAGTGCGTAGTTTGATGTGTCGATCGTGCCATGCCTTTTTGTGCTCCTTTTGAACTTGTTTATGAAATCCAGCTTGAAATCGATCCTCCTGTTGGCCCTTATTTTTAGTCCATTTTTTCTTAAGAAAACATACTTAATTTTTATATTTGACATCCATTTTCTATCAAATCCACCTCATTTTGATGCATTTTATGCATATTTATGTATTTAATTTTAATTTTGCAATTTCTAGAAGTTTTTATGAGAATTGAATTTCAAGTGCAATTTTTGGACAAAGTCAGAACTTCCCGTAATAGCTATATAGATGTCATATTTGGAGGAAACCTGGGCACGAGCTAGATACATTTATAGAAATTTTTGGAGCTAGGGCTGAACTAACTCCAATTGGTTTGGTAAAACCAAGCTAAATCAGGCCCAGTCAAACTTGGTCAACCATGACCAAACAATCATAAAATCCCTAGAAAATAGGGCAGTTTTATGATTTCATGGGATTTTCCATATTTTTAGTGATAGGTTGGATGAATTCAACTTGGATAGTTGGATATGGATAGATGTATTTGTTAGAGATACTTTAGATTAGTTTATTTCATGATCTTCTATTTAAGCCAAAACTTTGAAGGCTTATGCATGTAGAATTTGCATAGTTTATGTGGAGACATTTGAATATTTGAAGTTAATTTGAAGAACCTATTCTAATTTCATTTTTATATTCAATCGTGTGGATGATTGACTAAATTTTCAGTATTTTATAACCTCTTCAAGTGTGCAATGCAAGGGTGGATGGCCCCCACTCCAATCTAAGTATACTTCATTGTTAAACTAGCTTGATTTTCATGAACTAGTTGTTTCAGATTTGTTTACTTCTTTGCTTCAGATTTTCTTACCTGAATTGATGTGTGATGATTTATGTTTTCCGATGAATATTAGTTTATTTATAATTTTAATATGAAGGGACAACACAGTGTTCAAGTTGAACCCTCCTTTTATTGAATTAATGAAGAAACACTAGAGTTCATCTTTCTTGTTTTCAAGCAGTTTTATGCAATTACAACTTTCTAACCATAGCATAATGATGAATGAATTTGTGATGAGGAATATCAAGGATCTCCTAAGTTAGGAGCCTCTTTCATTGTTTATTTATTCATCTTAAGCTATTGTCCATTAATGTTTTTTTTTTTTTTATCTCTATTCATCAAGTAATATTGTAGAAGAAGGACACAAATGGATCTGTTAAGTTAAGAGCCACTTCATCTCACATATTTTGCATAAGTGAATTAGAAATCATTTGATTAGACTTATATTTGTAATATGTACTTCCTTAGTTATTCATATTTTATCTTCTAAACTCAACTACATCTGATATCCATACATTCTAGACATGCCTCTATGTTTTACAAACCTAGATTGATAATGAAATATATGTGTTAATTTGTGTTAATAAATTAGCCCAACACCTCTGTAAGCTTTGCTAACTACGTGAGCCTCTCTTCCAAGGCTCTATGGTTTGCCATTCCTGTGAGTGTCGCTATGCGTAGAATAGGTACAATTTATTCAATTGGCATCACAACTTCTATGCCATACACGAGTCTAAAAGGTGTTTTCCAAGTCAACTTCTTGCAACTCGTTTTGTAGGCCCATAGCACTGCTCATATGAACACATCCCAGCCACTTCTCTGAGCATTTTAGACCTTCATCATTGTGTTCTCAAATATATTATTGAATGATTCCACCATTCCATTGGCCTGCGGGTGATAAAGCATGCTCTTATGATGATACACCTGAAATTATTCTATCAACATGTTGATTGTTTCATTAAGAAAGTGTGTAGCGCGATCGCTCATCAAGGTCTTTGGATAGCCAAATCTTGTCAATACGTATTCAAAAAGAAACTTCATTGTTGTTGCGCATGTACAGTCCTTCATAGGCTACGCCTCCACCCACTTGGTTAAGTACTTAGTTGTTGTGATGATGTACCGCACACTTGTCTTCTTTCCCGGAGGTTGAATTGGGCCCACAAAGTCAATCTCCCATTTCTCGAATGGTTGTAACATCACCTGTGACATCAAAGGTAGTTCATCCCTCTGCAATTGCCTGCCAGTCCTTTGACATGTGTCAGAGGCCCTACAATATGATTTCACATCCTTATGTAGAGTTGGCCACCACAACCGAGCACGCAGAAACTTCTGTGTTGTTGCTTTTCCCGCATAATGTACTCCTGCATCTCCTCCATAAGCCTCCACAAGAATGCTACTTCACTCAAAGTTGAGTACATAATGTCGGAATATTTCATCTGACCCAATTTTGTACAAGTTCCCTACAATGACAGAGAAGTCTGCCACGTGTACTATTAACTCCTTCTTCTGCTGGCTTGTATACCCTTCTGGGGCAGTTCCCGTCATCAGAAAATGTATCATATATTCAAAGTTACTGTTCACAATGCGCACTCCAAAGAGTCGTGCATCAGGAAACCCTACCTCTAAATTCGTAGGTTGCTCTCCCGTTTCAATGCGTGATAGGTGATCAGGTCCCACATTCAGTCGTTCTACCTTTACAATAACTTCAAAGTCATACTCCTGGAACAACAACAACCATATGTAGATCTTCCCCCCCGACACAAGCTTATTGACCAGGTATTTCAACGCTGAATGATCTGTATACCTCTTAAAATTTCCACCCAACAAATAGTTCCTGAACTTTTGGAGTGCGTATACCATGGCTAGTCCTTCACGCTCTGTAGTGGAATAGTTCTTCTCATCCTTGGACAACTTCCTGCTTGCTAATGTTATAGGATGGTCCAATTCCACCTCACCTGTCTATGTCAGCACGTCCCCCAATGCAATACATGAGGCATCCATGTGCACATGAAATTCCTTCTTCTAGTCTAGGAAGACTAGGATTGGCATGGTGACCATTTCTCTTTTAGCACGTCCAAGCTCCTTTGGCATTCATCACTCCAACATAACGTGTTGGCATTATGATACATATGTTGTACTTGATGGCAACCCACTCATCTCAGATGATAAATTATAGTGCAGCAAAGTTCACGCACTTTCATGAAGATAAAAGTTTCTTTCATGTAGAGAAAAGTTCACGCACTTTTATGCAGAGAAAAGTTTATTTCATGTAGAGAAAAGTTCACGCACTTTTATGCAGAGAAACGTTTATTTCATGTAGAGAAAAGTTCACGCACTTTTATGCAGAGAAAAGTTTATTTCATGTAGAGAAAAGTTCACGCACTTTTATGCAGAGAAAAGTTTATTTCTTGGAGAGAAAAGTTCACGCACTTTTATGCAGAGAAAAGTTTATTTCATGTAGAGAAAAAGTTCACGCACTTTCATGCAGAGAAAAGTTCCTTTCATGAAGAGAAAATTTCACGCACTTTCATGGTTGGCTCATGGTATTAGTCCGACAGTTTTTGATCCTATGGTTTTGGTCCGTGGTATTGCATCCAAAAGTGTTGATCTCACGCACTTTCATGGTTGGTTCATCGTATTAGTCCTATAGTTTTTGATCCTATGGTTCTGGCTCGTGGTATTGCATCCAAAAGTATTGATCTCACGCTCTTTCATGGTTGGTTCATGGTATTAGTCCAACAATTTTTTGATCCTATGGTTTTGGACCGTGGTATTGTGGAAGGCCTAAGACTATAAAAGAGGAAGGAGATCATTTGGCAAAGCATCATCGAATGAATTGAATATATAATAAGTGCTAGATCTGAAATATTTGTGATTGGGTTATGGTGCAGATCTGGATCTGAATGAAGGAGGAACCTTAGCGCATAAAGAAGGATAAGTTCTTTTGATGGGTCATAATATTTATGCTTGAATAATAGTATCTTTGCATGATTTTGATATGTTATATGAGGCGCATGCTTGATCTATAAATCTGACAATCTGGGTTAATTAGTGTCTGAATATTTGAAAGAAGGAATTATCCTTTATAGATCTGCAACAGGTTTCAGGTTGTTTAAGTAGCGTATATCTTTAAATTATGATCTAGCTGCCTCTGTCTATTGCTGCAGTATTTTGGGTTCAGAATTTGGTGTGTTGTTACTGTTACTATGTTCTGGGTACAGCTGTCAGAGAAGTGTTTATTTGATTCAGTGCTAATTGGGAAAAGGAGATTGTTTGATGCAGATATACTTGATGATTGATTGATGTTCATGGATCCAGTCTGAAAATTTATGAAACGTGGTCCCTGGAAGAAAGAGAAGGTAGTAGCCTTCAGTAGGCCAGCACCTACGTATTAGTATCTTGGCTAGTACAACAGCTAAGAGGGTTGTAGCTCTCTGCATGTTGTAGCCTGCGTACTGGTAAAGGACTGCACCAGTACAAAATCATTGTAAAAGGAGTTTCTTATTAAAAGGAGATAGAGACATATTGCAGCAGGTGGTTTTCACCCACATTGAGTTTCCACCTTATATCTGGTGTTGTTTTGTGTGACTATTTGCTTTTCTTGTTCCTGCTCATTATTTTATGATACTGACATACAAAGTAATGATCAATATTTGAAGAATTATTCAAAGTATAAATAAGGAAGATATATTGAAAAGAATTTGATAATACTGATTCACCCCCCCTCTTAGTATTATTTGCAACAATTGGTATCAGAGCAGGTCCTTCTGAAGAAGCTTGATCGCTTGAAGGAAGATCTAACATCATGAGCAACTATGAGAGGGGAGCATCAATCAGGCCACCGATTTTTTATGGGACAAACTTCGTATATTGGAAGGTAAGAGTTACTTCCTATCTTCAATCTTTGGGTACAGAAGTATGGGACATTATAGAAACAGGGTATACTTTTCCATCAGCTACTCCTACAAATTCAGCTGAGAAGAAGAAATATGAAACAAATGCAAAGGCAGTTAATACTCTTCTAGGATGTCTATCTCAATCTGAATTCGTGAAGGTTATGCAATATAAATCCGCAAAAGAAATATGGGACAAGATTGTTTTGAGCTACAAAGGAGATGAACAGGTAAAACGTGCAAAACTTCAAACCCTCAGGATTCAGTATGAGAATCTTAGAATGTATAATGATGAAAGTGTGGCTAACTATTTCCTTCGGGTAGATGAGATTGTTAATTGTATGAAAAACCTGGGTGAAGAAGTAAAAGAGGCTGTTATGGTTGAAAAAGTCCTAAGATCATTGTCCCCCAAGTTTGAATCTAAAGTATCTGCAATAGAAGAAAAGGAAAATCTACGAACTCTTATTATGTCTCAGCTACACGGAATTCTAACTACTTATGAAATGAGAAAAGGGGGTCCATTAGATAGGAGAGAAGCTGCTTTTAAGGCTTCAGGCAAAGGAGACTACTATGAATCAAGTCACGTGCCAGAAGAAGAAGAAGAATCAAATTTTGTCAGAAATCTTCAATGGGGTACTGGAAGGTTCAGAGGTAAGCTACCTTTTAAATGTTTTGCTTGTGGAAGAGTAGGTCATTATGCTGCGAAATGTACTCATAAGGATAAGATTGACAAAGGAAAGGAAACTGCTAGATGGAACAAGAAACAGAATGCAAATAAGAAAAGTTACTACACTCATGAAGATAGTGATGGTCTATCAAATAGTGATGAATATGAACGATTTAATGACTATAAACTTTTAATGGCATTTGAAGATGATGATTACATGGATGATATAGATGTGGATAGTTTTTATGATGAGATTTCTAGACTTAAGACATGTATAGAAGAAAAGAATATGATCATTGATACTCTACAATTTCAAATTGATGAAAAATAAAAATATCTTGAAAAGTTAGAAGGTGAAATTGTTGGCCTTAGAAAAGAAATTGAGAAAACAAAGGCTATTAATCTTAAGTTTGTCAAAGGATCTGAAACTCTGGATGAGATCATCAATGTACAACGTTCTTCGCTAAAAAAGACAGGTCTGGGGTATAATGGAGAAACATCTCAAGCATCCACCTCAAAGAGTTATCTTGATGCAGCAAGAAGGAATGAGCAAAAGCACAATGGAGATCACCAGGTAAAGCAGGGATGAATTACATCAAGAATGAACAAAGACTGTCAGGTAAACCAGGGGCAATCTGTCTTAAGGATGAACAAAAGCTACAACCAGCCACAGGTAAAATCTTCTCAATTTGCTTCAAGAATGGATGACAATAGAAATTACAATCATTTGGCCAGTAGATTTGATAATCGCAGAAGTTTCTTCAATGGGCAATATTTCTCTTGCCATAACTTTGGTCACAAAGCAGCTCAATGTGTTACATATAAAACAATCATGACTAGAGAAGCTCAAAAACAAGGAAGTATGATCGGGATTACAAAAAGGACCTATAACAACTTTTCGGCTCTTGAAAATGAAGTTGAATGTTCTATTTGCAATAACTTTGGTCATGAAGATTCTGAATGCAGGAGCAGGTTTCAGCAGACAAGGGAACAAGCCTCAAGCACCAGAACATGGAGAATAAAGGAACCACAAACAGAAAGATGTGGGATAGCATTTTATGCAAAAGGACAAGAAAATCTATGGTACATTGACAGTGGATGTTCGAAACATATGACAGGTGATAAAGAAAAACTTGAATCATATTCTGCTTTAGAAAAGGGAAAGAAAGTTTCTTTTGGAAATGATACTCCTGCAACTATAAAAAGAAAAGGCACTGCTCAGTTAAAAGAAAAGGTCAAAGCTGGAAATGTTTTGTATGTTGATGGATTGAAGCATAATCTTCTAAGTGTCAGCCAGATGTGTGATCAAGGAACCGAGGTGATATTTAGATCAAACGGATGTTGTGTTCGTGATCTTGATATAGGTGAAACAATGATCAAAGGTAGAAGAACTCCAAATAATCTATACATATTTGAAGAAGGACAACAACAATGCTATTTGAGCAATGATGATGAACATTGGTTATGGCACCAGAGGTTGGGGCATATAAGCTTTTCACAAATAAGGAAAGCATGCAAATATCAGGTTGTTCATGGTCTTCCAAATATCAAAATTCCAGACAACACCATATGCAAATCATGTCAGTTTGGAAAGCAAACCAGAACTAACTTTCCAGAGAAGGAAGGATTAGCTAGCATGCCTCTCGAGCTAGTCCATACAGATGTATGTGGTCCATTTAGGAAAAGGACACCTCGAGGAGAAGAATACTTGATATTATTCATTGACGATTTCTCCAGGTTTGTTTGGTTAGGACTTATGAAGCACAAAGACGAAGCATTCGAGAAATTCAAATCCTTCAAAGCCTTGGTTTAAAATGAATCAGGTTACAAAATTAAGTGCCTCAGGTCTGACAGAGGTGGGGAGTTTACCTCAAATGAATTTTTCGATTTCTGTGAAGAACATGGGATAAGAAGAGAATTATCTACAGCTAGAACTCCTCAGCAAAATGGAGTGGTGGAAAGGATGAACAGAACAGTCCAACAAATGGCTTGTGCTATGCTGGATGAGTATAGAACTCCTGCAACTTTCTGGGGTGAAGCTGCATATGCTGCGGTTGTTATTCTCAACAAAAAAAATGTCTGAGTGAACAACACTCAAACTCCTCATGAGTTATGGTATGGTGAGACTCCTTCGGTAAAGCACTTCAAAACCTTTGGGAGAAAATGCTATATTAAGAATACTGATGAGCAACTTGGCAAACTTGAACCTAAAGCAGATGAAGGCATTCTTCTTGGTTATTCTCCACACAACAAAGCATATAAGTGCTAAAATAAAAGACTTGGAAGAATTGTTGACAACATTGATGTAGTGGTTGTTGAAAAGGGATACATTCCTAGGCAAGTAAATCATGAAAATATCAAAGAAGATGAAGACTACCCTCAAAGACAGAATGATGAAGAAGAAGAACCTCAAGAAGCACCAGAGGAACAGATAAGGATAGAAGAGAAGACTCCATCCTGGTACGTTCAGAAGAATCATCCAGAATCTCATATTTTGGGGCAGAAAGAAGCAGGTGTACAAACAATAAGAACAATTGCAGAAGCTTCAAGCTATTTGGCATTACTCTCCTCCACTGAACCACAAAATGTAAAAGAGGCATGCAAAGATGAATGTTGGGTCAAAGCAATGGATGAAGAACTTGAGAAGATCGAAAAGAACAATACATGGGAGTTGGTTCCTAGACCAAATGATAAGAATGTTATAGGGACAAAATGGGTCTTCAAAAATAAGTTGAATGAAAATGGGGAAGTAATTAGAAACAAGGCAAGACTTGTTTGTAAAGGGTATGCACAGCAAGGAGGAATAGATTTTGAGGAGACTTTTGCTCCTGTTGCAAGACTTGAGGCCATCCGAATGTTCCTTGCTCTCTCAAGATTTAGAAAGTTCAAAGTATTTCAAATGGACGTGAAATCAGCCTTTTTGAATGGAGACTTAGAAGAAGAAGTATACATTGAGCAGCCAGATGGGTTCATTCTTGGAAATGATCCAAATCTTGTATGCAGACTGAAAAAGGCTCTCTATGGTCTTAAACAAGCTCCAAGGGCTTGGTACTATCGTTTGGACAAATATCTTCATCAACAAGGTTTTTCAAAAGGATCAGCAGATAGCAATCTTTATATAAAAATTGAAAATGACAAATTGCTAATACATGTTGTGTATGTAGATGACATTATCTTTGGCAGCAATGAAGAATCTATGAGTCAAAGCTTTGCCTTGGTGATGCAGAAAGAATTTGAAATGTCCTTGCTTAGAGAATTGACATATTTTCTTGGCCTGCAAATCCAACAAAAGGAAGGAGGGATCTTCTTGTATCAAACCAAGTATCTCAAGCAAATTTTTAAGAAATATGGCATGGAAGATGCAAAACCAGTATGTACACCCATGGTCATAGGATGTAGCCTCGGTGCAAATGATGAATCAGCAGCAGTACATCAACCAACCTACAGATCTATGATTGGAAGTCTACTTTATTTGACAGGTACCCGACCAGACATCATGCATGCAGTGGGAATAGTTGGAAGATTTTAGGCAAATCCAAAGGAGACTCATCTTCAAACAGTAAAGAGAATCTTCAAATATCTTCAAGGGACTCAAAATTATGGCTTATGGTATCCTAGAGATACAGATCTCACACTTCATGCTTATACTGATGCAGATTGGGCCGGAAGCGTGGATGACAGGAAGAGCACAAGTGGTGGTGCATTCTTTATGGGTTCCAGATTAGTATCTTGGTTCAGCAAGAAACAGAGTTCGATTGCCTTGTCTACAGCTGAAGCAGAATATGTTGCTGCTGCATCTTGCTGCACTCAACTCCTTTGGATGATGCAGACCCTGCAGGATTTTCAAATCACTTGTACACCACCTATCTCCATCTTATGTGATAATACAAGTGCAATCAGCATTTCAAAGAACCCAGTCATGCACTCAAAAACCAAGCACATACCAATCAAGTATCACTTTCTTCGGGAACAAGTGCTTGAACAAAAGGTCAAGTTGGAGTATGTTCCTTCTAAGGAACAGGTTGCTGATATACTCACCAAACCATTTCCTAGGGAGACCTTTGAATACCTCAGGCAAAAGCTGGGGGTTCTTGATGCATCATCTTGTTGTTGAATCTCTTATGATTGTTGGTTGTACGCAAGGTTCATCTGAAGTATATGCGTACATGTGCTGGGTTGGGGATTGGTCAAATATCGAATGGCATGGGTTCAGGGGGAGCATATCATGCATTGTTGGCGTTATGGAGAAAGTACAGAAGGAGATCATGGATGCTGGTCTGAATATTGCTGCAATATGTCTCTATCTCTTTCATGGTAATTTATGGTGTTTGATGGATTATGGTTCTTCTTTGCAGATCTGGTTTATAGTCAGGGGGAGCATGTTCTTAGGGGGAGCATAACCCTTTGCCCTTGATGTCAAAGGGGGAGATTGATTCATTGTTGTTGCCATCAAGTCCAAAGGGGGAGATTGTTGGCATTATGATACACATGTTGTACTTGATGGCAACCCACTCATCTCAGATGATAAATTATAGTGCAGCAAAGTTCACGCACTTTCATGAAGATAAAAGTTTCTTTCATGTAGAGAAAATTTCACGCACTTTTATGCAGAGAAACGTTTATTTCATGTAGAGAAAAGTTCACGCACTTTTATGCAGAGAAAAGTTTATTTCATGTAGAGAAAAGTTCACGCACTTTTATGCGGAGAAAAGTTTATTTCATGTAGAGAAAAGTTCACTCACTTTTATGCAGAGAAAAGTTTATTTCTTGGAGAGAAAAGTTCACGCACTTTTATGCAGAGAAAAGTTTATTTCATGTAGAGAAAAAGTTCACGCACTTTCATGCAGAGAAAAGTTCCTTTCATGAAGAGAAAATTTCACGCACTTTCATGGTTGGCTCATGGTATTAGTCCGACAGTTTTTGATCCTATGGTTTTGGTCCATGGTATTGCATCCAAAAGTGTTGATCTCACGCACTTTCATGGTTGGTTCATGGTATTAGTCCTATAGTTTTTGATCCTATGGTTCTGGCTCATGGTATTGCATCCAAAAGTATTGATCTCACGCTCTTTCATGGTTGGTTCATGGTATTAGTCCAACAATTCTTTGATCCTATGGTTTTGGACCGTGGTATTGTGGAAGGCCTAAGACTATAAAAGAGGAAGGAGATCATTTGGCAAAGCATCATCGAATGAATGGAATATATAATAAGTGCTAGATCTGAAATATTTGTGATTGGGTTATGGTGCAGATCTGGATCTGAATGAAGGAGGAACCTTAGCGCATAAAGAAGGATAATTTCTTTTGATGGGTCATAATATTTATGCTTGAATAATAGTATCTTTGCATGATTTTGATATGTTATATGAGGTGCATGCTTGATCTATAAATCTGACAATCTGGGTTAATTAGTGTCTGAATATTTGAAAGAAGGAATTATCCTTTATAGATCTGCAACAGGTTTCAGGTTGTTTAAGTAGCGTATATCTTTAAATTATGATCTAGCTGCCTCTGTCTATTGCTGCAGTATTTTGGGTTCAGAATTTGGTGTGTTGTTACTGTTACTATGTTCTGGGTACAGCTGTCAGAGAAGTGTTTATTTGATTCAGTGCTAATTGGGAAAAGGAGATTGTTTGATGCAGATATACTTGATGATTGATTGATGTTCATGGATCCAGTCTGAAAATTTATGAAATGTGGTCCCTGGAAGAAAGAGAAGGTAGTAGCCTTCAGTAGGCCAGCACCTACGTACTAGTATCTTGGCTAGTACAAGAGCTAAGAGGGTTGTAGCTCTCTGCAGGTTGTAGCCTGCGTACTGGTAAAGGACTGCACCAGTACAAAATAATTGTAAAAGGAGTTTCTTATTAAAAGAAGATAGAGACATATTGCAGCAGGTGGTTTTCACCCACATTGGGTTTCCACCTTATATCTGGTGTTCTTTTATGTGACTATTTGATTTTCTTGTTCCTGCTCATTATTTTATGATACTGACATACAAAGTAATGATCAATATTTGAAGAATTCAAAGTATAAATAAGGAAGATATATTGAAAAGAATTTGATAATACTGATTCACCCCCCCTCTGAGTATTATTTCCAACATAACGTAGCATCCTTTTTCAACAATTTCTCCATGGGCATGGTGATCTGCACATAGCTCTTGATGAACTTTGTATCGTATCTGGTATGGCATAGAGTTGCGTGTATCCGTTTCACATTCCTTGGCACCTCCAAGTTGATTGTCACCGTAATCTTTGTTGGGTCGACCATCAATCCCTGTATGCATACCACATGACCGAGTAGGATCCTAAAAGGGACTTAAAATAGACACTTCTTCATATTGAGCATGATATGGTACCTCTGACATGTGTCTAACATTAAGTGCAGACTTGCCACATGACGCATGACCAATCCAAACATTGTCCAATCGTCAAAGCATACCTATAAAAGCGTATGAATGAAGTCTTTGAATGCCACAATGACTATACACGAAAGGATTGTTAGCACATTCTTTAGCCCAAAAGGCATTATAGTGTATTGAAAACGTCCCTACTCAGTCACGAATATCATCTTGCTTCTATCCTCAGGTGTGATTTTGATCTAATAGTACCTAGAGAACCCATCAGTGAAAGAGTATGCTTCTTGGCTGCCTACATTATCCAATACCTCGTCAGTGAACGAGGTCAGGAAGGGATCATGCATGCAAGCATCATTGAGTGTTTAGAGATCCATGCATATCCTTATTTCTTCTTTAGTTTATTTTCCATAACCACTATTGTGCTTACCAATCAGATTCTTCAATTGGTTCAATAATTCCTTCCACGACATCTTATCTAACTCAGCGTGAACCCTTTCCTTATACTTAGCATTAAGGCGGTAAGGTCATTGTTTCACGGGTTTCACGTCCAGTTTCAGGTTGATCTTCATGACACCCAGGTCTCATATTATCCCTTTTAAATCTAAAAAATTCCTGGGGAACAAATCATGATATTCGCATAGGAGCTCAGTGAACTTGTCTATTGTCGCATCATCCCAATAGTCCCTAATCTTGGCAAATTTTGGCTCCGCCTCTATGCCGATGTTGACATACCTAGTTTATGGTGGCACAGTTATCTCTGGATCCTCTATCTGTGAACCTTCAACCTCACAATGACCTTCTTTTTTCAGAATATTAGTCTTTCAGGGATCCTGGTCTTCTTCTCCAGCAGTCACATGATAGCATTTCGGTGCGTGGCTCAGCCAAGTAGTCCAATCAGGTTGGACTAGGTCCAAAGGATCTTGGGGTATCCTAAAGATTGTTCCTTAAAACTCCTATAGTGTCACGTCAATACAGTCAAACCCATCCTCAAAGTTGAACATCATTATAAATCTCTGGCGCAATATGTCCCACCCTTAAGTGCCATGGTGGAGCTTGGTTTCCAAGTAACAAATCAATAGTTTAACGCCCAAGGTATACAAAATAGATGCACCCATTCAGGTTGGCGCTCCACTCCATAACCCTTAGTCCATTTGGCCATGTGATCACATGGATCATCCCTTCCGTCATACTTATTTGTCATCCACACTTTTGGCTGCCCAAAATGTGTTCTCATCATCCTCCTATAGTTGCGCCAATCACCGAAACTATCCTTGTACGTAGCCCACCATATTGCAGGTGCAACACACAATACCCAGTTCAAGGCCTGGAAGTGATGTTTCTCTAACACTTCTCTTTCAAATGCATCCAAAAAGAAATCAACATCAGCTAGCCCATCATACTAAGCTAGATCCCTGACATCGGATGTCGCACAGCGCAATGACTTGGTCATCATATTACAATGCAACGTAGATATTTCATGCAGCCAGTTCTACTAGTGCTCTAATTCTTCATCTAATTCTAACATGTAGGAGTTTTCATAGCCCCATGCAATATGGTCATCTGCTATCAGATTCACGCAATCCTAGTCTCGTGCCGTTATCTTGCAAATATGTTCCAAATCGTCACCACTTTCACAATCTTGGACTGGTTCTGTATAGCACCGTCCCTCTGCAGGATCTCGCGACACCACAACCTGGAGTGACTTCTTTTCGGATATCATCTTTTGCTTCTTCAAATTGATTACCCCATTCATGTCAGTGGCCCAATCGATTCCAAGGAAAGCAGGGTATGGATTGTTATCATCCGCAATCTTTATTACTTCAAAATCCGCTAGTGCGCTCGCGCCCTTGATGTCAACTGTGACCTCCTGCAGCCTCCCCATTGGGATAATCTTTTGTTGATTCACCATTCTTAACTGTATCAGAGACCACTGGAGCGCAGGTCTCCCCATTCTTTCCCAATTTGTTTTTGGCAAAACATCCGCGTTAGACCCCAGATCCAGGATAACTTGGTCCATCTCATACTCGCCTATCTGCGCGGTGAGTCTAATTTCACACCCGGTCCTTGCCTTGTTCTTGCCAAGCTTCTTGACTGCGCACGGCTCACTAGTAGTGCCATCCTTACTAGTGTCATTATTGATCACTTCCTGCATGCCCTTCACAGCCTTAATTTCACAGAGTAGCTTCATGTAGGTCTCCAAGAATGTGTTAATCATGGATTAGTCCATTTCTTCAGTTGGTTTCTCTTTACCTTCTGAGGTAGAGGCCTCAGTGAAGCTTTTGTTTGCATGCATAAATGTTTCTTTTGCATGTTGCAAGTCAAACCCAACCTCCTTTTCTAGTGCTTTGCGAATCCATTCGCCTTCTACAGGTTTCTTGCCTTTATACGCCCCCATCGTAGTTCCACTTCACAACACAATGTTTACCTTAGGGTTTTCCTCATGGGGCTCATCCCTCATCATTTGTAGGTTTTGTGTTGGTTGCAAAGGCTGCACCCATTTTTTGCAAATCTTAAACAATAATATTGGGCAGTCCTCAGTCGCATGGTCAAACTAAGTAGAGTAGCGACATGAAAATCGTGTTAGATTCGGATAATATCTCAATGTCCTAGGCCTCTGCAATTGTAAAAAATCAATTGTCCTCAGCCTCTCCTAGGCCCTCCTCCACCTCAGCCTCGGTCACGCCCTTGATACTCATCTCATTTTCCCCCAACACCTTGGTCCGGAGGCTGCATTTCTACCTGCACCCTATATGCAGTTTTCCTATCCATCATTAATTCATAATTATGACAATTACACTCATTGTGACCTACTGATTGACATAAATTGCAAAAGGGATATTGCGGTGTTTGGAGGAATTTCTGGAGCAAATGGAAATTAGTGGTCACATGTTTCCCAATCACCTATAATAAGCGCAGCATAGCACAGGCCCTATACTTGGCCCTGCCACAGCCTCTAATCGTAGAGTCATTGGTCCCCTTGCTGCAGCATAGTTCGCGAACACTGGGCAGTGATCCTTGTCATGGCCTTGACCCTTACATTTTAGGCACGAAAATTCTTCGTGCACCTCTGGTCGAGCTATTATGTCCTTCTTCAGAGTTTTCATTTCAAGGAAAAGGTTTTGCAACAGTGCATGAATCTGCTGAACCCCCAGATTAACATTATAGATTGGGCTATCATGTAGCCTCATCATGATTTCCACAGCTTCCACTTAAGTCCCAATCTTCTATTGTAATAGTGAAACCCTTAGTTGGGGCAGGAGCGAGGCTACAAACCATTTGCAGTACTCCCCGTCAGTTAATTTCATGTTGGCTTCATGGATCGTACACTTCAATATTTGATCCAAATCCCATGGCGTCTCCCTAGGCTTCATCAAAATCTCCTTGAATCCCATAATCGATTGTGCTTGAGACATAGCTCTAGTGAATTCTCTATTCACCGTTGCTTGGATATCTACCAACACAGATGTTGAGTTATCAATATTGTACTTAATGTACCACATTATCGTCCTGTCCTACAGAGCACTAACTAGCATGGCTTTCTTCATGTGATCATCTGTGATACCCTGGGCTTCCCATAAAACTTTCACAATAAACCAAAATTGGTCTAAATCTTCATTCCCTAGGCCCTTGAATATAGGTAGTTTTACAGAGTTCTCCATATTGAACAGTGGAGTTGGCGGTGGTGTAGGTGATGGGATGAGCAGTGGAGGTGAGGATGGAGGCATTGTAGATGGATGGGATGAGGGTGGAGGCAGTGTTAGTTTTCACGGGAACCCTTGTCTTATCAAATGACTAGTGCTCAGAAGAGAAGTTCGTGGTTCTCCTTTGTCATCACTGAAAGGAGGTCTGATCAGTGGGCTATACTCAGGACCTTTTCTTCCTCTGTCCCTGAAAGGATTTCCGCTTCGTGTAGCTCCAAGCATCAAGGTAACCACACAACCCGATGTTCACACAAGAGCATCTTAATCCAAGTATTTAGCGATTTAAAATACTTACCTTGTGGTCCTTTAAAGAAGCGACGCTCTGCTTCACTGTAACTGACAGAGGTATTAGCCACGAACTCCATCACAAATCCTCCTATGATGTAGTCGAGCCAATGGTTGACAACACGTGTGATATTATCTTCAGAAGCTTCCAACCTCCATACTAACTCTAGTGTCCAAACAATTTGATTGTCAAGCCTCCACCTTCCTTGGCCATCTGCTAACTTCATGATCCACTCATATAACTCATACGGGAAGGAACAAAAGAAGATTTCGTGTATTTCTATGTATAGGTATCTGTCTAACCAATGTTCTCTCATCAATCGCAAATTATTTTTTTCTTGCACTGTGAATTCACGGATCTTTCTATCCAACCAATTTTTGATATCCTTCTTAGTTGGATTCCAATGAGATGACATCAGACATCTCATTATGCAGATCTCGGTCCCAACAATCGAACCTTTTTTGGCTTGATGGGCCCCAACCTAGGTTCAATGTTAGGTAGCCAAGAAAATCCCTACACTACTGACACTTTCGGCATCAGTCCGCGGAGCACGGACCGAAGTCTCACCCGAAGTAGTATGGGAGGATGCAGGAACCAAGTTTCTACACCGTGAGATGGTTGTGATGTTGGTTTTCTACTTGAATCCATGCCTTCACATAAATCAATAAGACTTTAGGGCTTATAGAAGTATTTCCTCTTCCATCTTTCAAAACCTCCTCGAAGGTATCCGATTATCCTGCGTGCAACCCTAAACAATGATTCAAGGACTTACACGCCTCTATAGCTATGTTACTATATCATTTCCCGAATTATCTTAAGTATTAGTTTCTTTACCATGCATTTAAGATTCTCCTCATCTAAACATATATTATCACTTGCGATCAAATAGTATATAGAAACATATACATTCATACATTAATAAAGCATTATAATGTAAACTTAGAACTTAACATATCATAATCGGATGCAATAATTTGAAGAAAAAAAACACAGTGATTCAGAACACTTCTCTTTATTTATAATTAAAGTTCCCAATACAGACTCTATCCACCCTGCGCACACAGCTGTAGGGGTCCGTGCACTCAGTTGCAAACTTCCACCCTAGGCCTCTGTGCAGTCAGATGTAGAGCCTCTTCCTATGCTAAGACTCTCGCTCTTAGCTCTCTGAAAACTTACCAATGACTTATGACTTCTCAATGACTTATTTTCCTCCCTTTTTATACAATCCCATGGTCTGTGGACCATGGGTAGATCTCAAAGCCGACACAAATTATCTAAACCAAGGGTGAAAAAACATTTTAATTTTAGATATCTTTCACGCTCTGCGACCAAAAAATGTGGAAACTTTACATTTCTTTACACAAAATTCGAGCCTTTTGCCCCAAAATTTGGGTGTTAAACCTAAAATTGACCCCCAGGGGAGCAGTCTCCAACACTTTTGAACTGTTTCCATAAATGCAATAGTAATAATACTTGCTTTAAATAGATGAGATAATGCACAAAACTGTGCATACTTGGTAAGGCTATCAACTACCACCATGATGACACTCTCTCCTTCAGACTTGGGTAATCTTGTGATAAAATCTGTTGAAATCTCCTCCCATCATTGACTTGGAATGAATAAAGGTTGTAACAGACCCGTGGTCTTAATTTTCTCAAATTTATTTTGTTGGGAAACCAAACATTTCACCACAAACTTTTGAATATTAGATTTTAGGGCATCCCAAAAAATTCCTTCCTAACGCTGTGGTAAGATTTTGAAAATCGTGAGTGCCCTCCTAAGGTAGAGATGTGCAATTGCAGAAGAATCTTTTGTTTGAGTTGGGAATTCTTACAGAGGTATAAGTGATATTTATACCATAATGAATCATTTTTCTAGCTAAATATATCAGATGTTCTGGGATCTTGTTGCGAATTTTGAATGCATTCCCACACTTCTTTGCCATTCTCTCATTCATCCCTTGCTTCATTTATCCAATCTCGTTGGATAATAGAAATGGCACAAAATAGTTCTTCCACATCCTCATCCTTTCTTGATAGTGCATCTACAACATAATTTTTCTTCCCTTTTTTGTAGATGATTTCAAAGTCACAACCCAACATCTTTATCACCCATTTTTTCTACTCTTCTAAAGATAATATTTGTTGTAAAAAGTATTTAAGACTGTCATGATCTGTTTTTACCCTAAAGTTTCTTCCCATTAGGTAACGTCACCATTTCTTAAATTCATGTAGTATTTCCAATATTTCCTTCTCATAAATAGCTTCGTGTAAATATTTTCCTTTCATTAGATGAATTTTGAAAGAAATGGGTTTTCATTCTTGCATTAAAACAACACCAATTCCATTTCCTAAGGCATCACATTCCATAATAAAGGTTTTTCTGAAATCTGGCGTAGCTAAGACTGGTGCTTGACACATTGCCTCTTTAAGATGTTCAAAGGCCTTCATTTCTTCTGGAGTTCAAGAAAACACATCATTCTTCAATAATGTTGTTAGAGGTGCTGCTATTCTCCCATAATTCTAAACAAACTTGCGATATTACCCTGTCAACATGAGAAATCCTCGCATATTCTTTATGGATGTGGGGATTTTCCATTCCTTAATGGCTTTAATTTTGCTAGGGTGTACATTAACACCTTCACAAGATAGATTTATATTATGGCAGTTTTTAGAGAAATTTATGGTTCCTTCGTTTGCAATCATCACTTGACACTCTAGTGTTGGATATACGAAGAGATTAAATTTCTTGGCTATCTTACAATGAATAAAATTATGGGTACTACCCTAATCAATCAACATTATTCACTTTTTCTTCTTGATATGTCCTTCTATATTGAGGGTTTGAGGAGTGGTAATTCTTGCCAAAGCATTACAAGATATGTTTAGATATCTTCTTTCTATAGGTTTAGTTCCCATGTATATCCTCTTATTTTGATGTTTCTTATTCCTTTTCTTCCTCCTCTTCACAATCTATGTAAAATAATTTCTTCTCAACACGCTTACGACCTTTAGTGTATTTTTTATCACAGTTGTAACAAAGCTCGTTTTCTATTTTTCCTTCCAATTATTGTGGTGTCAACGTTGTAGGTTGTGGAAGGCTAGGGGCAACAACACTTATCTTTATAGTTGTGAGTGGTAGGCTTCCTTGTTTCCATAATTTTTCTTTCAATTTTTATTGCTAACCTGAATGCCTTCTCTTATGAATCAGGTTCCCAAAGGTGAACCTCATGTTGGATGTTATCCTTTAAATTCCCTACAAACACATTAATCCTATGCTCCTCTGGAATATCTTTTACCCTTGTATTCAATTTTTAGAATTCCTCAATGTGCTCCACCATTAACCCTTTTGTTTGAGATTTATCAATTGGCTAAAGAACGTGTTGCTTTTTGTATGCTCATAATGTGCTATCATTTCCTCCATAAAAATTGACCAAGTGACAATTTTTTTACGAGAGTAAAGCCATCAATACCATACAAACTAATTGAGCTCCAAATACAAAGTTTCAATGCATACCTTTTGTGTGTTTCACATGTTATGAAGATCAAAATATTCCTCCATCTATAGTATCCATGTTACGAGATCCTTGCTATCAAACTTCCTTAGCAGTCTCTCAGTTTTGTTGGTTCTCTCATTCTCCACGAACTGCAAATTGACTGAGTTTGGTATTTGTTACGAACCTTCATGACACGATCTTAAAGGTGGCAGACCTACAGGGAAGTGAAGGCTGAGATCTACGGATCTTCTCGCATCTCTTCAAACACGCAGATCTTCACGCGGCTCTTCAGATCTTCACACTGTGGTTTTTTTAAAATCTTTATTCTGCGGCTCTCCACACATCAGGTCTGCAGCTCTTCACCTCAAATCTGTGGCTCTTCACCTCAGGCTGGGATCTGCGGATCTTCACGCAGCTCTTCAAACACGCATATCTTCACGCGACTCTTTAGATCTTCACTCTGTGACTCTCCACGCTTCATATCTGCAGCTCTTAACCTCAGATTTACGGCTCTTCACTCCGCAGCTCTTCACCTCAAGCTCAGATCTGCGGCACTTCACTCTGCGACTCTACCTCAGATCTGCGGCTCTTCACCTCATATCTGTGGCTCTTCACTTCTATTAAGCAATATTTTGTGGCCTTCTGTGGTCCTCAGCACTAGTGCTACATCTGTCAATCTTGTGGCTGCCCAAGAGAGCATTCCCCAGATGGCTCCTAGCTTCACGAAAATAACCGTTGGCTCAGTTTCGTCCGCCTCTCGGGGGCAAGCTCCTGCCCATATCATCAGTAAAGCCCCAACTCCCACTATCTAGGTGGGTCCAGGCCTCACTTGATGAGGCTTTGAAGTTCTCTGAAAGTGCCCTAATCTGTCGTTTCAATGGTTTTTGGACGCGGCTGACAGCTCGCCACAGCTGGATCTTGGAGGTATGGAAGCCTCTAATTCTTGATGCAATTAATATCTACCCCTGTGCTAGGGGTTTCTTTATAGTAGATTTTGAAAACAATGAAAGCATACAATGTATTCTAGATTCCGACCCTCGGTTTTGGGAAAACTAGGCCTATTTATGAGGCCATGGAACCCATCATTCTATCCTTCAACAACAGTCATAACCTTAGCACCAGTTTGGGTGAGATTGCCAAACCTACCCTTGCATCTCTGGAATTTTTCTTTGCTAAAATCGATTGGAAATGCAATTGGGAAATTTTACTACAGGTGCCCAGAAATAGAGGAATATGCCAAAACCACCTATGAACGCATCTGTGTGGAAATGGACTTCAATGCTGGATTCCCAGCCGAAATACACCTAACAAGTAAAGACTATGTGTGGAACTAGAAACTCGATTACGAAAGTGTCCTCTTCAGATGTCGATCTTGCTTTGAGACAGGCCACCTAGCTAAAAACTGCCCAAAAGCCTCCCAGAAATATTCTAATAGAAAAAATCACCACACATCGACATGGTGGGAAGGAGCACGAAAATAACAGTACACTGTCATCAAAGAAGAATACTCTCGAGAAAAATCTGAATCACAAGAATTCGAGCAAGAAAGGAACAGCTCTCAAGACAAGCAGTGGGAAAGCCCCACCCAACAACAAAAGAGTGAACTCGACAACCCCTCAAACATCAATAGTTATGAGGATTCAAATACCGCACAAAATAAATCTTCATTTAACAACAAACCATATCTCTTAGACCAAACTTCTTCTCCAACTATCTTCCAAAGGATGAACACAATAGATCGTGAAGCTAAGACACCAATGTCCCAAGAACCAGAAGAGATGAAGCAGATGCAAGATAAAGAAAGTTGGAAGACTGTAGAGGAAAAAAAGAAAGCTATAGCACCAAACTCGCCAAGAAAGATGAGGAGCCAGACAATTAGAAACTAAGAAAATTATAGGTCCGATAGACCAATTTGGTTTGAGTGGACGTTAACCACCACCACCACCACCATCATCATCATCATCAATCTTTGGAACATGGTGAATCTGCAATCCATTGTTAGATTCTATGAAATCATGATTAACATTACTTTTTTTCTCAGCATGAGTTTCCTCTACTATATTTTCACCATTAGGATGCATTTCTTGTAGAAAATTTGTCAAACCTCCTTTCAATCCTTCACGTCTTTCTTCAAATATTCTATGTTTTCTTTCATATTTGCTTCTAAAAAATCCATCTTAGCTTACATCTTAGTTTCCATATTAGCTTCCATGTCATCTATCTTATATTCCATGCCTTTCTTTAAACCATCCATATTAGCTTCATTACTATTTGTGAGAGTGAAATTTGTTGCACTTGATCTCGTAATTTTGATATATCATGCTGCATTTCTTCCTCCTCTTCATAAGTCATGGTAGAGTCTTTAGGTTGCTTACTAGGTGTTTCCATTTTCTTTCTTTGAGGCATAAATTAATTATAATTATGATTCACTATTCCCTTTGAATCAGTCCAAACAAAATTTTCAAACCAAAATTATGCAAAATTTAAAAAAACTACACACTTTTTTTTTTGCTTTGTAGGAGCTCGATATTGAAACTATTGTATATATGTAATTTGGGATCTCCAAGGTCTAAAATTGCATCCTATAGTAGCCCTATAATTCATCTTTCTAACCCTACCATTTTGATCAATATTGGATTCTTCAAGAAATATCTATGTCAAGTCACCCACGACGACCTCATTATAGAGTAGTCGAGTAGAGAAAACTTGTACGACCTACCACGTGTCACTATTTCAACCAGCGGACTTGAAATCGATACACATAAAACTACCATTTATTATCTTTATGTAAATTTTTATGAAATTTCATTTGATGCTAAGAGATAAAGTGATGACAATGTTCCCAACGTCACCTATTTGTTATGTAATTCGGTAGCCTGCAAAAACCCTACCTTCCTTGATTCATATGTATGAAAATATAGAGAGACAAGATATGAAATTTTGGCCCAAGGTTCATCCATATTTCATCTCAAATGGGTTTTAATTTCAGCTTCTGAAACTTCGAAGAAAATAGGTTATAGTGAAAATTCCATGATGAATTGTTTGGAGCAGTGAAATCCTAGAATCGAAACCTCTGATACCAAATGTTATGCACCCATCTCAAACAATAGAAAAAAATATAGAAGAAAGAATTTTAAATCAGCCTCTTCAAGGGGAAAACCTCCTTTACATTACACAAATGAACAATTCTTCGATAATACAAATGACAAGACCTCCCTTTTATATGTAGGAGTCTAAGGGTTCACAATATAATCAGAGACGACATAATAATAATAGTCTAAGGGCACAAAAATAATAGTAGAGGGCTTCTAAGGGGCACGATAATAACAATATACGAACTAAATGGGCACAAAAATACAATAAGGGGGTTGCACTAATAACAATATGGGGCTACACTAGTTGTATAGGTACCTAACAAATTACTAATTTGGCACCTTCGATGTCTATAGTTATGAGAATGATTTGTTCAAATATGATTCCTCATAAGGCCGCTAGAAAGGACAATTTCGGAAAGCATATTAAAGTGCAATAATTTATTCTATAGGCAACCTGTTTGGTTTTCCCAACTAAAAACAAGTATCTTTGTTCTTGAAATAACAAACATCATTTTCGACACTATTAAGGAATATCACTTTCTTAAATACTATGTGTACTCCTCCAGGTGTGAGTACCTAGACTAATTTAACGAACTAAGTTATTTTTTTGCTTCAACGATAAGCAATGAATACCATTGTAGGAGGCCTTGAGCTTAATCTATCCATCTTATTATAGTATACTATCTAAGTTGTATATTTCAACTTTATTTTAAAGAAAATGTCATCGAAGAAATTAAACCTCTTGACAAAATATTTTTTAACAGATGAAAGACATTGATATATATTATCATTCCCTATCATAGTTGTTGGTGTTCAAACATGAATCATACAATTTATCCAATTCCACATTAATTGTCAACCTAGGGCTCGACTAGTTATTTTAAGGATATCATGCAAGCTATATGCAGGCCACAATTTACCTACCTAGCATTCATGATTTAATCCTAACATAACAATGTGAAACAATAAGTTATAATTGTAATAGAAATAAGAATAACAACAAGCTAAGACTCACAAAAACACACTGAAATCATTACACAACAAGAGATGACACATCAGAAAATAAACCTGCGCGCAGATCTAATCCAACAACACCTGGTTAGGAGAGTTGTCCCAACTGCCTAATCAGGGTTGTGGCAAGATCAAGATCTATAAAATACTCAGAATATCAGTAGTTGTATTAATCAAAATGGCATTATAGAGCTCTGTTGTTACAGCTAAGAAATATTGCATATATCCTAGCGGTGGCTTTCCCAAGCCTGTAATCACTACTTATACATTTCATTAACAACTTACATTGCATAAGGTTATGGAAGTTGTTTGTCCACAAATACATAGTGATTATTCAGGTATAACAGAATGCAAAGAGAGCACTTGTGTTGGTCAATAGGTTGAACCATTGTCACAGTTGATATCCAAAGATACCACTGCCAACTCAATATTCATCATATGCTAAATCATGCCTTTGATCATCATTCCTCCAAATATGCACAAAAAATTAATTTATCAAGGCGTTTATTAACAATTCATAAAGACATGACAATAGGTGTACCTTTACTCTTTAGAATACAAATTGACTAACAAGGGCAGGAAATAAGTACAAGAAAGGGATAGAAAGGTGGGAAAAAAGTGGGAAACAATTAGCAACCAACATCTGGCCCCAACTAGCTTTTCTTCATGTCCTCATGCACCTCATCTCCTATGGAGATGCGTGTTAGAGCCACTATGGTCAGCATGGAGTTGTGAAAGGTCATATTTCGCAGCCATTTATGTTCCGAGAACCTGATATCCATCTGTGTGAAGGACTTCCTTTCACCAATATTTGTGTACCTCGTAAGCTAGTGTATATAGCTTAGCTAGCAAGAAAAAAATAGGAAAACGAAATCTTAGACCCATCCATTAGGTCCCACAGACCTTAATACATACAATATATCATGGTATTCTGTCCAAAACCCAAGAAAAATTAGGGGCGCCAGAAGGTTCACGTATCCTTACTACAATTGACAATAACACCGATCATCTCTGATAGCCAGCCTAGGCCTCCTCCTTACAAGTAAAAAATTTCTTTGTACATAGGTCATCGCACCACTTCTGTGTTGCCATCATTTGATCCTTCTATCCTTCTATTCCCAAGAAGGCACGATGTTTGTAAAATATATTCACGGCCTGACAATGCTCTACCTGAGCTACAAGTGGCTTGTTCACTTGGTTCCCTTTGAACATGTCAAAGGCTTTATTCCACTTAACCTAGTTAATCATGAAGGAGGTGAAGGATCTCAACTGGATATCCCTCACATATGGCACTTGATTGAACAATTGATCAGTGCCCAAAAACTAATCATGCATGTAGAGCTCGCACATCAAGTGCTAGTTCAGGATATTGTGACCCATCAGGATCTGGTGAAACTATATCAGATCTTCAATTTTATGGCTTATCTATTGATGGATGTTATCCAAACAAAATAACATGTATTATTCATGGAGGAACAAGGCATTATTATCATTAGGAGGTTAGCATGCCATTACCTGTTGCGCCAGAGCAAACATTTCATGTTTTTTAGCCTTCAGTAGTTGCACTTGTTTTTCTAGTTCCTCAATCCTTTTCTTATGATTTTCTGATTTTTTTCTTTTCTTTCTCCATATGGGTCATCGAATCAATCACTACTCTCGTAGATTTTTCTCGAATTCCTCTCACTCCTTCCTAGTGGTCTTCCAAAGAGATAGACTCTCATTGAAGGTGAGATGTGATAGCTTGCCATTTCTGAATTTCAACGGTGAACAAGAACTCTCATCACTCAAATAGATGAAAAAATGGTTTGATCTATAGTACTACGGAAGTGGTTTCAACTCCACGATTCACAACAACCTGATCGACATTCCTCTTATGCTTCCTCACCCATCTCCTAAGTGTAGCAGCTTCTTCCTTAACTTAATAGTCTCTGATTTTAATTTCATATTTCGTTTCAATTGTGACCAGTACCTTTCTTGGACGGGGGTCCTTCTGTTTGCGCAATGTTCAATAAATTCTTGCTTGGTAATGACTTCCTCCACTAGTCTCGCGGTCGGTGTTTGATGTGGTGGGTTGCTATCAGGAAACTCTTCAACCATTTATTCTTTCACCCTTATTTCCTCCCTCTTCTTCTCAACTGGGGGGTGGACCCAATATATTCTTCCATAGGTCTTGAAATCTTGACATGATCCCTGAATGACTTTGGATCCACTACAGGCCCTTGCAGATTAACAGTTCCAAAAAATTTCACATGTGGCTATTTTGGTTGCTTTGTTGCATGGTTATCTTCCTACATTTTCTCAAAAATTATGTTTGACCCTTACAGTTTGATACAAATAGCAGCGTTCTCTTTTGACGGCTTTGTGCGAAGAGCAGCAGCCACAGTTTATCCAACTTTCCCCTCAGACAAAACTAGTTCTTATGTAGTGATGTCAACCACCAGTCCTTCGACTTGCCTAATTTGTCCACCACTTGACACTGGTTCTTGTGTGACATTATCGACGATGGTGCCCCTATGTTTCCCTCAAAATTTCAATACCTGGGGAGGGATATTTCTTTCACCAAATGTCTAGGGGTGAAAAATTTCCTTGCCCCTCTTGCCAGGGAGGCAGAAAGTGGAGAACAAGGGATATCCTCCTCAATCTCCATCCTTTCTACACTTGTTGTTTCAATTCCTTCTCCTTCCCCTAGTTGTTATGCAATTTACTTCTCCTTCTCTTCTTGCTCCATATATTTTTCCATTTCAGCCACTTGCTCGGAAGTCGACGTTGGTTCTTGTGTAACAATGTAGACCATGGCTTCCACATCTTCCACTAGTTTCTCCATCACTTTGGTAGGTAACATTGGTTCTTATGTAACAACATCGCCTAGAATTTATTTCACTGTCATAAAGTCTTCCATCATTTTAGTGTTCGACACTAGTTCTTATGTAAGAACGTCAACTGCGCTTCCCTCCATTTCCATTACCCCTGCTTCTAGACCGGTTATCAATGTTGGTTCCTGTGTAGTATTGTAACATGCATCCCCTTCTCCCTCCATTTATTCTTCTTCGAGGTCAGCAATCGATTCTGGTTGTTGTCTAATAGCATCGTCTGTGACCCCTTCCCCTATTTTTTAGTAGCCAATGTTGGTTCTTGTGTAGCAACATCATCTGCAAATTCTCTCTCTGCCACTAATTCCTCTTTCTCTCTTGCCGGCAACATGGCCACAAGTTCATCTTATGCTTATGCAGTGAATTTTGGAAAAGCCATGGAAGTGTGTGAAAGGGCATGCACTACGAGCAACCTAGAAAGCCCATGGTTTTTGAGGACCACCAATGGTTGACGTGACCAATGACCAGATCATGCCATTAACTGAATGTTACTCCATAAGAAATATTCCATATCTAGAAAATGCACATGATGGAACCGAAGGCATGCAATAATCTTAAAATGGTATTTCAACAAGGTAGAGAGTCAACCTTCACAACCGATGTATCGCACCACAAAATATGTGACCTTGTACCATGGATGTGACAAGGATTTGTCATGGTAGCCCCTTCCCTTTCGAACCATGGTTTCTCCTTCCTATGATTTCCGGGTGAACTATTTTTTCCCACCTTACGACAACCTGCTAATAGTCGAGATAGCTTCCTCTATGACATGAATGGCTAGCCCATGAACTTTGGAATAATTCTCATCCAATTTCAATGCAAATTCGACTATAACGGCTTCATCGAATCCCTGCAACCTCTCAAAATAGGTATGACAACCCGTATTCTAAAAAACCTGCCATACATGCAGATGGAGTTGGACCTACGTTGTGTCTTTAGGTTTATGCCTAAGAGCTTTCCTACCTATTATGCAAGTTTCTCTATATCAGCACTTGGAGTAGCAACAAAACCATTGAGGAGAGGGTTAACTGGTAAAGTTCTTGTGACAGGGATTGTTGTTGCAAAGGATGCACTGAAAGGGAAATCTTGGGAGATATTATGGGAAAAATTCGTGGTGGATTATGGTAAATAATGGAAATTATTAAAATGCATTGGAAAGGACCCCAATTCAATACAATCATATGTACTTTAAGCTCCAATGTATATGGATAAATGTGCAAGGTATGGTGGGGATCAGTATGATGATGTGGAATGTACGAGTTGGTGCTTGGTTCAACAAAAATAATGACAGATCATCATTGCTATTAAATACAACATGTTTAAATTTAATATAGTACCTACCCCAAACTAAGGGATGACCATCCACAGTCATGCCTAGTCATGTCATAGGTGAAATGTCAATCAGATCCACAAAGTCATTTGCGGATCTACCTGGCGACTTACCTTGATAGAATAACAACACCATAGGAGTAATAACATCAGAGGAGTAATATCACCAATATACTTGGACGAAATCATGACGAATGGAGTAGCAGCATCGAAGGAGTAACAACACCAGTGTACATAGATGAAATGGCTGGAAACAGAGTAACAAAACTAGAGGAGTAATGACACTAGTGTACTTAGAGAAAATCACTAAGAACGGATTAATAGCACCGGAGGAGTAACATCACTGGTGTACTTAGATAATCGTGAAGAATGGAGTAAAAACACCAGTGAAGTACTTAGATGAAATCATCATCTGCCGAGTAGAAGCACCAGAGGAGTCACAACACCAGTGAAGTACTTAGATGAAATAAGCATTTACAGAGTAACAACACCAAAGGAGTAACATCACGAGTGAAGTATTAACACCGAAAAAGTACCTACAAGAAAAATAATGATAGAGTAGTAACAACATTTGATATATATATATATATATATATATATATATAGATAAGCAAGAGTTGCAGAGGAATAATTCTCTGTAGTAACAATTTCATAAAAAAGAATTATCAGAGAGATTTTTAATAAAGGAGTGTTTGGAAACTGGACAGTGATATGATCTGGGGTGATATCCATTTACAATCAGGGGAGTATGTGCTTCATCGATTGTTACAATTCTAACAGTCTCGTTACCAAACATCTTCTCAACTTCATATGGTTCCATCCATCTAGAGCAGATTTTTCCTTTAAAATATTCGAACCATGACTCATAGAGCAATGCCCAATCTCCTCTTTGAAACACATTTTTCTTGATAAATTTATCGTTCCATTTAGTTCGTTTCTGCTGAATTGCAGCATCTTTCTGGATAACTACCAAACAAATCTCATCTAACCCATTTAATTTTTCTGGTCAATGTTTCTAGGCTTTTGAAAGATCCAAGCCTACTTCAAGGGTTGCACTGAGCATCTTAATTAGGAATTCCACTGGAAAAAAGCGTGTTTTCCATAGAAAAGCTCATATGGTGAAAATATCGTTTTTCTTCGCCATGTTGTTCTATATGCCTAAAGTGCCTCAGGAAGATTTTCAACCCAGTTTCAGAAATGGTTTTCTACAATATTCATAAGGATATTCCCCAATGATTTATTTGTACTCTCGACTTGACCATTCACCTGAGGATGATATGGAGATGCCACCCTGTGCTTGATTCCATACTTCTTGATAAGTCCTACTATCTGATGTGATATGAACTCCACCCCTCCATCTAAAACTATCTCTCTACAAGCTTTGTACCACACAAAAATTTCCTCAAATAAGAAGTCTGAGACAACTCGTTATGTCACTTTGACAATAGCCTTAGCCTCTACCCACTTTCCGACATAATCTGTGCATGCCATAATGTGGACATTCTGATGTGAGGATGGATTGAATGGCCCAACAAAATCGATAACCCATTTCTTAAAGGGCTCAAGAACTAGTTGAGGCTGTAATGACATCTCATCCGATCGACCAGGTTGTCCCATCCACTGGCAGCTATGGTACCCTCAGACATATTTCCTTGAATCACAAAAAATATAGGGTCTATAGTACTCCATCTGAAACACATTATGATTTGTTCTCTTATCTGAAAATGACCTCCATAGGGACCATCGTGAGAATATTTTAGGACATCATAGATGTCATATTCACCTATGCATCACCAGATTTGTTGATCTAGTTCTGTATAAAAGAGGTATCCCTCTATCCATGAATAACAGGCACTATGATGGATAATCCTTTGCTACTCTCTGTATGGTAAGTGTTGAGGTACTTTTCCTGTAGCAAGATAGTTCGCAATATCTGCATACCATGAAGTGTGAGTAGAAATTGTAAAAAGGTGTTTGTTTGGAAAACTATCTTCCACAAGTGCACCATCATCAATAGTATCCAGCCTAAACAGGATATTTGCAACTAAATTATATTTCACTGGCTTATCTATAATGGTAATATCAAATTATTGAATTAATAATCACCATCTCGTAATACGACCAGGAGTTCTTGGTCTATTCATCAAATAACTGATGGTTGTATGATTAGTGTACACAAAAGTGGGATACCCTGTAATATAATGCCGAAACTTATTAATAGCATAAATAACAACCAAAACCACTTTTTCAGTTACGGTATAGTTCAGCTTGTAGGAGTTAGATTCTTGTTGAATTAATAAATCGCGTACCATTTCTTATCCTCCTATTGTCACAATACTACCCCTACTACCGTGTGAGAAGAATATGTAGAGAAATGAAATGAGAGCTTCTAGTCATGACCACGTAATATTGAAGCTTTGCAGACTAGTTCTTTGATTTTCACAAAGGTTGTTTCACATTCATCTGTCCACACAAACTCTGCATGCTTAGGTAACAATTTAGAAAGTGGAAATGCTATCTTGGATTTTTTTTCTATAAAACATCTATAATAGCCAGCATAATGGATGTAACTACACACCTATGTCAATGTATTATGTTTAGGAAAATTTAACATTACCTCTACCTTGGCAGGATCAAGCTGAATTCCCGTAATTAAAATTAGATGCCCCAACAATATTCCTTCTTTCATCATCATATGGAATTTTATTGTACTAAGAGAAACATGTGTTTACTTACATATTTTAAGTACTTTCTATAAGTTTTCTAGACCTTCTTCGAAAGCATCCCCATATGGGGTGAAGTCATCCATGTAGATTTCAACACTATCATTGACTAGATTAGGAAAAAATTCCCAATATTGCTCGTTAAAAGGTACCAGGTGCATTACAGAGAACGAGTGGGAGGACTCGATATGCAAAGGTGCCCCAAGGGCATGTGAAGGTAGTTCTATCTTTATCCTCACAATTTATTTGGGACTAGTTGTATCCACTAAATCCCTATAGAAAGGAGAACAACTTGTTTCTGGCTAATGTATCAAGGACCTCATGAATAAAAGGTAAGGGAAATGATCCTTTTGAGCCTCTTTATTTAATTCCTTGTAATCAACACAAATATGCCACTTGCCATTCTTTTTGGAAAAATGACTAGTGGGGATACCCATTGACTATCTGAGATTGGGTAAATAAATTCCACTTACAATAATTTATGTAATTCATCTTATAAATTTTCTTTAAATAAGGATTCATTCTTCTATTTGGTTTCCTAACAGGTCAACATTCGTCTTTAATGTATATGTGATCAGTGCATAAGTCAGTGACCGTTTTGACTAGGAAGGGATTCTGTTCCCAAAGAACTTTTAGTAACCATTCAAACTAGGAAGATAAAAGGTCAGGATTAACTTTCAACATCTTCCCTAGTTCAATTTTAATAGGAATACTATTACAGGGTACAACTACAAGAAAGTTTTCAACATCAGCCTCTTGTTTAATGGATTCCAAAACATTGCAACTCATAACAGATTCTAACAGCTGATGGGTTGAGCCATAAATGGAGTTGAGGCTACTGATAAAGGTACTAATGGCATCATCTTCCATTTCATCCTGAAAACAAAGGTCCTCACCAATAATAACAATTGGTCTAATTTCTTCATTTTCAGGTTCGAGCCCTTTTGCAGGTAGAAATTTTTATGTTGAGGTAAATCGTGGTTTATCTAGTGAACTCAATTCTCTAGGGGGAGAAAGGATAAGATTCTTTGTAACTTCCCCATTTGATATTACCATATTTCCTAACCGACAGCCAATGTAAGCATTTGCGGTTGCAAGACAAGGTCTTCCTAAAATCAAAGGATGCCTACTGGTTGGGGATTGGGTATGTAATACCAAAATATTTACATGGTACTACCATGATTCTACTAAAATAGTTATATCTTCCAAGTTCCCTACCAATATTATAGTAGACTGATCTTCCAATTCTATGATTGTGTGAGTTGGTCTAAGGTTTCACAGGCCCAAGGTAATCATAGTTGCAAAATTTATGACACTAATTGTTGTCCCCAAGTCTACCAACACATTTGGGATATCAACCCCATTAATCTATACTGTAAGAATTGGGTTCCCTAGATCCCCATACTTAACAGGTATAGACTTCCCCAACATTATATCTGATAATTTTCCCATAACGTTAATAGTGAGTGGGTCCTTTAGTTTTCTTCCAGGTTTCTTAGAGAAATATTATTTGATTGTTTTGACATAAATTGATATGTCCTTCATAGCCTGAAGTAATGAGATTTTGACAAATAAAATTTTCAATTCCCAAAAAAAGTCAAATTCAGGGAAATAACTCTATTTTCTCAAGGATAGTCTCTTAGGATAAGGTGGACTAGTCTAACATCCACTAGCAACAATTCTTTGAGAAGGGAGTTTTTGTTCCACATGAATTTGTGTTGACTCATCCCCAGTTGTTCCAGTGGAATTCCTAGGTTCTAGTTTTGAGACTTCATCATTAATATGTTCAAAAATTATTGGTGAGGTATAAGTACTTACCACCGGGTCAGACCAAAGGTTTAATCTGTTACATTATGTGGTGTCAATACTACATGCAGGAAGGTTGAGTGTCTCAACCTATTGAGCCCCCCTATTGTTTGTATTTGTGTTGGATTGAACAAGAAGTTGAGAATGAAGAGGAGGATTACTGGTGGAGGTATTAGAGGGAAGTTGTAACTGCTATTGTGTCATAGGATGGGAGAAATTTCCTGAATGAGAAGGAGGTCCATGCCAATTTTGGGACCATGAAACAGTTGGAGCTGACTATGAGAGCCATGGTTGTCATGCCATTGGATATTGACAGGACTGTAGCCATGAAGGTGAAAAAGGTACAGACTGATGCCCAAAATTAAAATTATTAAAGTATTGAGAAGGGTCTTGAGGCATACCTTGATTCATGTTTTGTGGTCATGTTCTCCATGGTTTCCTTGATCAGATGAAGTACAGTTGATCTGCTTCTTCATTTTCTCCTTGAAAATCGACCTTCAGCCCAGGAATCGATGGACAGGTGCTAGTGGAATTGCTCTGTTCACATATCACAAAGGTCTCGATAGTATTTAGTGGACATTCCTTCAATGGGTTCTTCTTCCTGCATTGAAGGAAGAAAATTTATATAACCTTCTCTGCTTCCATGTGCTTCTATTTTTCTTCTAAAACGTCCCGTTGTGAGGATAGTGTTCTCAATATATCAGTCCTCAATTTTTCCAACCAGTTTCCAATTTATTCTTTCATAACTTAATTGTTGGATGCCTTGAATGTTCAAATCCCCTGCCTATGCCGCATAGCTCCACGTGAACACTTAATGTAGAATTCACAAATGGTGTTGAAATATTCCTTTGATATATATCCCTTCCCTACTACATTCAAAAGTTCCACAGATTCCTTGCTTAGTGCTAGGAGAAAAATTATCTTCACTATTTCCTGATGCAGATCACTATGGCTTGATCTATGCAAACTTTATTTGAAATGTTCAACAAAGTCCTCCATGTTCTCATCTTTTTTGTTCATAATCTTAGATATTTATTCCTTAACATCTCGGTATTTGCAATAGTCTTGATACTTTTCAAGGATAATTGTCTTCATATCATCCCATGTATTAATATATTCCCCCCCAAACCCATGAACCATCTCAAATCTATTACTTTCAAAGTGGTAGGGAATATCTTCAATTTTTAGCATAAAAAATGTAGTCATACGCCCAATAGATAACATCAAATTTAAACAGGAATGTGTCCATACCTTCAGAAGAAAGACAATGAAAGTTAGGTAATGTTGTGCAATGAATACGCTTCATAGGTGCATCACCCCTGATATCACCAATGGGGAACTCGATTGAAGAATTTGCAGAAGCCAATAATATCTTCCAATACTCACATGGAATCCCAACAGGTTCTGGTTGTTTTGTAATGCATGCTTGAGTCTATTTAACAACACTCCCTTGATCAAATGGTGCAATGAATTCCCTAAAGTCTTCTTGTTCTTCTGATCTAACAATGTTCAGTTCTCCTGATCATGTGCTTGCTACTTCTCCTTCCCTGAATTGTGCTTATGTTATTGCAGGGAAGTTCTGGTTGTGAAACTGACTGCCCTCCAAATCACGTATGAGATCTTAGCCTAATAGTAGCTCAAGATGATTCTCCTCATTCATCTTTTGAAATGATTTCTTGGGAATAGGTAATTACGCCAAGATCTTTCCTTCCTCTTTCTGGGGGTCTTCCTCTGCCCCTTTTATTTGTATCTTTGTTCATGCAATCATTAAATAAAAGGAAAACATTCAAGAAAATTGAAAGCTCAGGACCTGAAGCAAGGTGAGAACTTCCCTCCATGGGACGAGAGAATGGCCCCTTAAAATAAGGAAAAAGAATGAAAAATAAATTAACACACAAAATTCTAAGCTCAGGAATTGAAACAGGGTGAAAAAAACACTTTCCTTCCCAACACGAGAGAACGGTTCTTATGAAAGAAACAAATATTCTTAGGACCTAGAGCATAGTGAAAAACTTCCCTCCCGAGGATGAGAGAGTGGTTTTATGGTAAATATTACTTGTACTTTCATACCATTGATAGCCTCCTCGGAAACGGTGCCAAAATGTTGGTGTTCAAGTATGAATGATGCAATTCACCCAATTCCACATTAATTGTCAACCTGGGGCTCCACTGGTATTTCAAGGCTATCATGCAAGGTATATGTCAGCCACTATTTCCCTACCCAACGTTGAATAGTTAATCATAACATAACAATGTGTAACATCATGTTATAACTATAACAACAATAAGAGTAAGAACAAGTTAATACTCACAACAACAAACTGAAATCATTACATAGTAGGGGATGACACAACACAAAATAAACCTATGCACACATTTAATCAAACAACACCTAGTTAGGAGACTGAGGCCAACTCCCTGATCAGGTTGTGGCAATATCAAGATCTATAAAATACTCAAAATATTAGCAGTTGTATTAATCAAAATGTCATTACAGAGGTTCGTTGTTAACACTAAAAAATATGACATATCTCCTACTGGTGGATTTCCTAGCCCCGTAATCACTACTTATACATTTCATTAACAATTGACAGTGCCTACGATTATGGAAGTTTTCTGCATGCAAATACATAGTGATTCTTGAGAAATAAAAGAATACAATGATAGAACTTGTGTTGGTTGATAGGTTGAACCACGGTTGCAGCTGATATCCAAAGATAGCGATGTGAACTTGAGAGTTATCATAATATTGAATCATGCCTTTGATCATCATTCCTCCAAATCTGCATGAAAACTTAAGTTAGCAAGTTGCTTTCGGAAATAATCCCCTACGAATATGCTTCAATGATTAACAATTCACAAAGGCATGAAAATAGGTGTACCTTCGCTATTTAGAATACAAATCTATCAACAAGGGCATGAAATGAGTATAGGAAAGGGATAAAAATGCATGTAAAAAGTGGGAAAAATTCGCAACCAACAACAGCCTTGAATCTATAGACTACCAATCCATATTACGTTCTTGTTACTAATCTATGCATACCATGTATTATTGGATTCTTCGTATAATTCCATATGTTATTTAAGGCAACAAGTTGTTATGATAGTTCCATATTCATTGCTTTTCCTGAATCATAAGACTTGAGTAGCTTATGTTGAATTTGAGTGGCATCAATGATGTGCAATTTTTTTAATTACCAATTAAATTTTCGTTATTGTTGTTCCTATTTGAGTTAAGTAGTCCACTTATGTAGGAAATAATTTGATAGTTATAAAAATCCATTGGTACTAACTAAATGCGTTTAGTGTAACTGTTGTGGTATAAGTTACTTTTTCCATTTATTTTCACAATGGAAATATCAGACAGTCCTTAGAGACAATATTCCATTAACCTAGATTATTAGGCTTATAATATATCACAATCAAACCCATTTCCTGATTTCATTTTTGATTGGTGGTTTTTGGCTTGCCCCACCCATAGGGTCAACCACTATTTTTGTTAGATTTATGGACTAATAAGTGTCTCCTTACCAAGAAAAAAAAAATCACTTGTGAAGGGCCTATTTGAAGCCCACGTATGGTTAGCGTGATAATTGGTACCTAATTTGTTTTTGATAGAGGGGTATGGTGCCCTACTTCTTTTTAGTCTACTAATAATTAGAAATGGAAAAGGGAACTTCCAATTACATTTCCCTGCCAATCAATAGTTAGTTTTGTCATAGGTTGAGCACCAAGTCTTTTATCTCAAGAAAATCCTCCCATCTTTGACTACATAGTTAGACTAAGTAATGGTGCCATGGGATTCTAAGGAAGCACTCTAACCTCATACAATAATGAACTATTGAATAGTAACAATGTGTCATTCATATGTTACTTGTTTTTGCTTTACAAGGTGAGAGTATATTTTCCCTAACACCTGCAAATTGGTCCAAGAAACTCTTCTAATATCAAAATAATGATATAGAAAGGCTGAGAAACCTATCCCCCAAAAATGGTCGCACTTCAAGTACAATGGAGTTATCAAACCCAATGACTTTCAACCACAACTATATTGCAGATTCAACAATGTATAGCTTTTCTGTGCATTGTGATGTCCAAAATGCTATAGATGATAGCATAATACTAATGTCATGAATGTATACCTAGTTTCATAATAAAGCCCATTAGGTTTGAGGGTTGAACGTTGGGCTTTGATACCATTTGTCACAACTCCACATTTTTATTATTATTTTCTATACTTATACACACCTATGATAGCCTTTCGATATATATAAATTATTGGGGTTTACTGAAATATCTAGGATACAAGTGACCATTAGCACTATTAATGTAATATTAACTTATGTTCCATCACTTAACTGCACTATGTATTTAACCTTATTATATTTTTAAATAAATAATCATTTGCATATATATATATATATTTACACCCTTGTATTATTTAGGGTGGAATTCCCATGTAAATGGTAATTTGAGTTTGCTAATCTACCTTTATGACACACATGCCCCCCCATTCATTTATCAATATCATTTTCCTTGAATAACTTTGGTTGCAATGAGGCTTGTTATGCTGTATTGGGGTTTCCCTTCACCCGACAAACTTTATTCGAAACAACGCGTGTGTATGCTCCTGGGTTTTGCTGTCAAATTCTTGGTAGAAACAACCTCCTTATCTAGGAGACGATCACCTGAACAATAAATCTCCCTTTGTATGAATAATGCAATGGAGTTTCACTTCATAAGTGGTGATAACTATTTACTCAAACCCTAAGACTATTCCTGCGCGTGGCTTCAGGTATACTCACCACTTTGGCTAGGGCTACTTATCCCACCTATATTATTGTGTTCAACTATACAGTTGACAACTGGTCACGACCGAAATTGTGGCCCATCCTTGAAGATATACTTTCAAAATTGGTCTTGTCATGGTAGGGTTATCACTACACTGTTTGCAACTCTTTCCTTTGTAGTTGATTATTTCCTCATTTGCACTGCATCCACGACCGCATGGTTTGCTACAATTTATCACTTGTTAATGTGATTTTTGGGTCTCATTTCTATGATCCAGAAGACTACAAGCATGAGAGCCTACCGATCCTCTCGATATAGGACTTGCTTTGGGTTAATGGTTCACCTCTTCACATTTTCTATAGCTTCTGGTAACACACAAAGTGTTATGAGTGTAGTTGCTTCCTACTTGTTTTCCCATCGTACACATCAATATACATCCTTGGTTATGATTTTTGTCTTCTTTTCTTTTGATTTATCAAGTTATCTCCTCCTTTGTTTTAACTTGCATGTCTTTTTCATGGGTTACGAGTTCTGTCCTTTTGGAAAATCTTTGTGTTCCTGCTATCCACTAGCTCATATAGCAAATGTTATCAAGGCAAGTCCTCAAAGCATTGGCCTCGTTTTCTGGAGTCAAACATGAAATACCCAGGTAATTTACAGTATCCCTTGTTCTTGGTTTGGGTCTCTACTAAATTTTGTAGCATTTCACCGGGTTCCACGCTGAGGGTATTTTTTTTCATTTCAAATCATTCCTCTTTCGTAAATCCATATGAATCCTACAGATTCTATCCTCAACTATTACCTTACAGGGTATCAGTATTGGGAGGAATATTTATCTTGACGTACCCCCTTCGACGACCATGCATTTTACAAGAAGGAATTGGACCGTTAATCTTTGTTTTAGAAAAACAAAATTCTCGTTTAGAAATTTCATACTCTAAAGGGGTTTTGTAAGGTTTAGCTTCCTTCTACATTTATAATGTTGAACCCCATGATGTTGCAGGTGTTGAGATTTTCGGTTTTAATAAAATAGGCAAAAATCTCAGAAGGTGACAACAATAAGATTGTGTTGCTATATTAGCTCTATTTTGTTGGGAGAGAGTTAATGCATCCTATATTTGTTGTAAGAGGATTTATGAGGCAGTTAGATTCTCTTAGCTATAAAACAGGTGTCCATACAGATTGAGATGAGTGTGTGAGAGTTTGTGAGGAACTTGATTCTCTTGTAATCTCATGTTTGATAATAAAGATTGCCGATGCCTATGTTTGGTGGACGTAGCCCAGATTGGTTGGATGAACCACGTTACACCTCTGTGTCTTTTGTGTATGGTTTTATTTGCTGTTGTTGTCTTTTGTTTAAGCTGCGCACCGTTGGCTCTAACAAGTGGTATCAGAGTGAGTTGGAGGAGTGGCGCAGCAGAGGTGTGGTGGGCTCACGTTTGCTGGAGGCTGGAGGTGTGTTGATTGGTTTACATGTCAATTTCCACCGTGTAATGTGGTGGTGGTTTAACGTTGTTGGAGCGTTTTCATATCACCAATCACCGTGGAGCATATGCAAATGATGTTTAACGTTGTTTGCATGGCTGTCTCTATGCGTTTGCGTGGCTGTTGAAGCTGAACTATGCTCCCAAAATAAATAAAACCGTTGAAAAAACACGTGAATCAACACGTGACCGAACGATTGCTGCGGAGGGTGCGTGTTGACGGTCGGCTGCCGGTGGACCTGCGCACGCCAAATCACAAAACGTTTTTTTGAAACTGCCTGCGCCAAACGACATTCATGGTTAGCACACAAACGACAATTGACGGTGAGTTGTTAAGCGTGTTGGAGCGAGTGCATGAGAACAGATCATTGTAGGTGGAGTATTGTTTTCCAAAAGTTTTGGCAATTGGCACGGGTAAGCACTGAACAGGTGTGGCAAGAATTGGCGTTGGCGTTGGACCGATATTCATAAGCGCGCCAGTGCACTAAGAGCCAAATGGGCATGGAATTTATAGGTATACGCACGCTGATTTTTAATACTTACACCGTTTTTTAGTTGGCGCCGATCTTTTGTTGTTCAACAAGTGCCAAGTCCATTTTCTGATTTTTTGTGCGCCAATCCATTTACATTGTTTTTAATTGTAATTTGCAATTCAAACAGCAAAGGGTTTTTTAATGTAAAGTAAAGGCAATGTAAAATAAGGCATATGCATTTTTCAAATATTAACTTTTTTTTTATTTAAAAGTTGGAATTGGAGATTGTTTGTTGTTAAACAAGATGGCGAAAACTCAGAGTGCCCGATTTGAAATCGAGAAGTTTAATGGCAAAAACAACTTCGAGATATGGAAGGTAAAGATGCATGATCTCCTGGTACAACAAGGCGTGGCAAAGGCACTGTCGGGAAGATCCAAACTGCCTTACCCCGTGACAGATGATGAATGGAATGAATTGGATGGAAGAGCCTTGAGTGGTATTCGACTGTGTTTGGCTCATGATGTTTTGTTTAACATCGTGTCAGAGAAAACTGCTGCTGGTTTGTGGACGAAGTTGGAGAAGCTGTATATGACAAAATCCTTGACAAATCAGATTCTCCTGAAGCGGCAGCTATACAGTTTGTGAATGAAGGAAGGTACTTCGATTACTGATCATTTGAATGTTTTTAATACTCTACTGGTGCAATTATAAAGCATAGAAGTAAAATTTGAATCTGAGGATAAAGCCATAACTTTATTGTGCTCATTGCCCGAGTCATGGGATCATTTTGTTACTTCTATAAGTCTTAGTTCATCCGAAACCATTGAATTTGATGATGTCGTTGGAGCTTTGTTGTCCGAGGAGACCAGGAAGTGGTAAAATGCTGACACCTCTACATCAGAGGCAATCATGGCTAGAGGTCGTTCTAGAGAAAGACGCTCTAGTAAGCACGACAATCCACGTTCAAAGTCAAAAGGGAAGAAGAGTAAAGTAAAGTGCTGGTTTTGTGGCAAATCGAGGCACTTGAAGAAGGATTGCTGGAGGCAACAACAAGCTTCTAAAGAAGCTTCATCGATAGAAAACAAGGAAGCAAACACGACAGATACAGGTTCGGCATCTGGTTCAGGTATGAGCGACAAAGCCTTATCAGTTAATTTGTCAAATAATGATCAACATTGGTTGTTAGATTCCGGTGCATCAAACCACATGTGTATTCATAGAGAATGGTTTAAGACGTATATATTAGTGAATGATGGAGTCGTGTAGATGGGTAATGATGTCACATCTAATATTGTGGGAATAGGGAGTATACAGCTGCAAATGTTTGATGGGACAACTAAAATGTTAACTGATGTAAGACATGTACCAGATTTAAGAAAAAATCTAATTTCACTAGGAGCACTTGACACAAATGGATATAAAACTGTAATTCAAGGTGGAGTAATGAAAATTTACAAAGGTATTTTAATAGTAATGAAAGTTAAGAAGGTAGGAAATCTATTTCAGTTAGAAGGAAGAACAGGGTCAGTTCATGTGTCTACGGTGTCTGAACATGACAGTAGTTCCATTCACCTATGGCATCAAAGGTTGGGCCATATGAGCGAAAGAGGGTTAAAGATTTTGGCTGATCGCAAGTTACTTCCTAATCTAAGGTCTGGAAAGTTAGATTTCTGTAAACATTGTCTGTTTGGCAAACAAAGTAAGCAAAAGTTTAAAATAGGCAAACATACTAGTAAAGGAATACTTGATTATATCCACTCAGATGTTTGGGGTCCAACACCTACAACCTCGTATGGTGGCTCGTCATATTTTGTATCGTTTATTGATGACTTTTCTAGGAAAGTGTGGGTCTACATGTTGAAAAGGAAGTCTGATGTTTTTACAGTTTTCAAGTCGTTTAGAGCATTGGTAGAAAACCTCACTGGTAGAACTATAAAATGTTTAAGAACTGGCAATGGTGGTGAGTTTACTTCCAAGGAGTTTGACAACTATTGCAAGGATGCAGGGATCAAGAGACATAAGACTAATGTTTATACTCCTCAGCAAAATGGAGTTGTTGAACACATGAATAGGAATCTTTTGGAGAGAGCAAGGAGTATGCTGAGTAACGCTGGCTTGCAGAAGGAGTTGTGGACAGAAGCGGTGGCTACAGCTTGTTATGTGATAAATCGGTCACCATTGATAGCGATAGGTTGAAAGATTCCTCAAGAGGTATGGAAAGGTCACCCTTGTGATTATTCTAAACTCAAAGTGTTTGGTTGTGATGCATATTCTCTAGTGCCTAAACATCAGCGCACTAAATTAGATCCAAAATCAAAAAGGTATATCTTTGTTGGGTATGGTGATGGAACAAAGGGATTTAGATTGTGGGATCCTACTACCCGCAAAATCATCATCAAGAGAGATGTAAAGTTTGATGAATCCTCTCTTGTACAGTTAGATGTAGGTAATAAATTGAAACAGGATGATGTATCTGATTTTCAGCACATTCAGTTTGACAGCACTTCTAATGATAGTCATGATGACCATAGTTCAGATTCTAGTCATGAATAGGTTTTAGAACCAAATTATGAATAGGGTTCATATGTAGGTCATGAACAGGTCTCAGATGGTGATCATGAAGAAGTTCCTACAGATGGTGGTCAGCCAATTGTGGAAGCACCAGAAACATCCTTAAGGAGGTCTACAAGAATCAAACACCGTCAGTGATGATTATGTTACTTCAGTTGCATTTACCGCTAATGACGATGAACCTCTGTGCTATCAGGAAGCTATAGAAGGTTCGAAAAGTGACAAATGGAAAACAGCTATGAAGGAAGAAATGATGGCCTTAGGTAAGAATGGCACATGGGATCTGGTTGAACTTCCCAAAGGCAGGAAAACTGGGGGATGTAAATGGGTTTTCAAGGTGAAATGGGGTGTGAATGATACAGAGGATAGATACAAAGCAAGGTTGGTTGCAAAAGGGTTTTCTCAGAAAGCAGGCATTGACTTTCATGAAATATTTTCACCAGTTGTTAAAATAGTTTCAATTCACATTATGTTAGCATTAGTCACTTTGCTTGATTTATAATTACAACAACTAGATGTTAAGAATGCATTTTTACATGGAGATTTAGATGAGGAAATTTATATGGAACAACCGGAAGGGTTTGTTCAGCATCGCAATAAGAAATTTGTCTGCAGGCTCAAGAATTCATTGTATGGTCTGAAGCAGTCGCCTCGACAATGGTACAAGAAATTTGATTCTTTCATGTTGAGTAAAAAATATATAAGAAGTGAATATGATCATTGTGTTTACTTTAAGAAATTAAGTAATGGCATGTTCATTATCTTAGTGTTGTATGTTGACGATATGCTTTTAGCAAGCAAAAGTAGTGAAGAAATCAACAGGTTAAAGACTCAGATGGCAAGGACATTTGATATAAAAGATCTAGGAGCAGCAAGACAGATTTTGGGCATGGAGATTTCCAGAGACAGGAGCAATGGTAAGTTGTGGCTATTACCATAGAAGTATATTGAGAAAATACTTTCGATGTTTGGTATTAACAATGTGAAGCCTGTGTTAGTCCCTTTAGCTTCACATTTTAAGCTTTCTTCCAGTTTATGTCCTAATACAGATGAAGAAAAGGAATATATGTCTCGAATTCCATATGCTAATGTAGTAGCATGTTTGATGTATGTGATGGTTTGTACTCGACCAGATATTTCACATGATGTTGGGGTTGTTAGCAGGTATATGGCAAATCCGGGTAAAGAACACTGGTCAACAATGAAATGGGTGCTTCAGTATTTGAGAGGCACAAGTAGTTATTGTATCACTTACAATAAGAGTAGTGAATTTGTTTGCGGGTATGTTGATTCTGATTTTGTAGGTGATTTGGATAAGAGAAGGTCAACTTCATGGTGTGTATTTACTCTTGCAGGTGGAGCGATTTGCTGGATGTCAAAGCTACAAAACATTGTTGCTTTATCCACTACTGAAGCAGAATACATTGCTGCTTCGCATGCTTGCAAAGAAGCTGTTTGGCTGAAAGGTTTGCTTGGTGAGTTTGGTAGGTTACAGGACAACATCAAGTTACTTTGTGATAGTCAAAGTGCAATACATTTGGCTACGAATCCGGCCTATCATAGTAAATTAAATCATATTCCAATAAAGTACCATTTTGTAAGACAGGTTATCACTGACAGGGGAGTCTCTCTTGAAAAGGTACATACAAAGGAAAATTGTGCAGACATTTTCACGAAACCAGTTTTGTTAGAGAACCTACGTTGGTGTTTGGCTTCTCTTGGCTTGCAGAAAAAATAAATAATAAAGAAACAGGGTATCACGCTAATTGTTGTCAACGTGGAGATTGTTGAGATTTTCGGTTTTAATAAAATAGGCAAAAATCTCGGTAGGTGACAACAATAAGATAGTGTTACTATATTAGCTCTATTTTGTTGGGAGCGAGTTAATGCATCCTATATTTGTTGTAAGAGGATTTATGAGGCAGTTAGATTCTCTTAGCTATAAAACAGGTGTCCATACGGATTGGGATGAGTGTGTGAGAGTTTGTGAGGAACTTGATTATCTTGTAATCTCCTGTTTGATAATAAAGATTGTCGATGCCTATGTTTGGTGGATGTAGCCTAGATTGGTTGGGTGAACCATGTTAATCCTCAGTGTCTTTTGTATATGGTTTTATTTGCTATTGTTGTCTTTTTTTTAAGCCGCGCGCCGTTGGTTGTAACAGCAGGTACATTTTTACACTCTTACTACTAATTAACTTCATGCTCAAAATAAAAATCTCTTTCAATTCTTATATAATGACTCTGTGCTTTCAAGTTCGTTTACTTTCCTCATGGCCTTAACTGTTATTGCATAACAATGGGGTTCATTTTTTTGCACAGATTATTTGGGTGAATAACTCATTGATGCTCACCCCATGTGTACAACTTGGGAATGAATTTCATTTACTTACCGATCCCTCTGTTCACATCAATCCCTTTGCTGGAGACTATGGATTCTATTTTAATTACACCCAGTTCTTGCTTTATTTTCATTTCTTCCATATGGATTTACCAGTAACACTACATAGCTATGGCACAGTTGGTTTTTACTTGAGTGTCCTCCCGCATGGGTTTCTACACCTAGAAGAAACCTTTACAGGGTATATAACATTTTTGTATTTTTAATGACTATGATATGGCGTGGTACATGCATTTTCTTTCCTATGGTTCCGAGAGGTTGTGACCTAATATTTCCTCAATGCTTTCTAAATTTATTACATAACCATTACGTGTCTTTGGTTCTTTTACCTGTATCGTTTGGAACATACCCTTGTATTTAAATATTAACTCGACACGCTGTGCATCAATTTTTGATGTTGTTTTACCTCCTTAATCAATACAGGTTAATTAGTCTATTTGTTCTTAAGTTCTAAATTATTACATTGAACCTTTTATAGATGTATGCACGTTTATATCATCAAGTAATAAGAAATAATTACTTATTTTCCATCAAAATTTTAGATAAACCTATCATTACTTCTCTCAATATGTCCTAATAAGGCTAGTTGGTTTATATTTTCTTCCAATTAACATATTTGTAGATGTAGGAGAAAATATTTTAATTGTTCTGGCTTTTTGCTCAAATTATGTTGTTAATGACTAGCCTCTTCATGTAGATTTATAAATGTTCCTTTGATTATGTTGAGCAATAGAACTAGGTTTATTACTAAAATTAAAGATTCGGGTCATAATCTATTAACAATGTAAACTTTGAAATGAGAACTGATACTATTACCCGTTTCGTAGAGACAGAAAAAAATTGACCCGATTTTGAAAAGGGGCAATGCAGAATACATATTTTTTTTAGAGCATAGTGTTTGGCACTTTAAATAACCGATAAGATTACCCATTTCATAGCGGTAGTAAAAACGTGACCCGATTTTGAAAAGTGGTGGATGCAGAATACACTTCTTTTTTTCCGGAGAATATTTTTGACACTTCAAATTTTCCTATGTATCAAATATAAAAATTTGTTTTTAAATGTTAGTAATTTTCATGCTGATTTTGAAACGTGTTTTATTTTTCACACTTTAAAATTTGTTACGTCCAATTTTTTTTGAAAGTATGATTACTTAACGAATTTTCAAATTGTTTTATTTTTCTTTTTTTAAATGTTGATTACATAAAAAAACAAATATAGAAAAATATATAAAAAAGACAAAAGAAAATGTTAAAAAAAAATTCTCTCATAAACCATAAAAGAATTTGGAAAAAAATAAATAATATATATATATATATATATATATATAAGTAAAAATAGAAAATTAAAAAAAAATAAAAATTAACAAAAACTAGAAAAAAAAGAATATTAAAAACAGACTACATTAAAAAAAAAATAGAAAATTAACAAAAAAATAAATAAATTAAAAAACTAGCAAAATTAATCTTAAAAACATTTAAAAAAAAAAAAAAAAAAAAAACTCAAATTATAAAAAAAAAACCAAACAAATATGAAAATTATATATATATCTCTTCAAATTTAAAAATTAAAATTAAAATTAAAATTAAAAAACATTTAAAGTTTAAAAAGAAACATGTATTTTTTATTTACAAAAAAAAAAAGAAAATATTAAGCCCTAGCTTTTTTTATTTAAAAACAAAAAAAACTATAGATTAAAAAATTCTAAAAAATAATTTTAAACAACTTCTTTTTATTTTTTTATTCAAGAAAAAAGAAATTTACCCCTGCTATCAGCCATGGTGGCCCAGCCCTAGGCGAAGGGTCTGCAAGCAGACCCTTCGCCGAGGGCTGCGCAAGACCCTCCACCAAGGGCTGCGCCACCATAGGAGGTTGGGCTGGGGGAGTGGTGATTCCAGTCTACATTAATCGCCTCTCTGCCCGCTCGACCACCCATGGTGGCGCAGCCCTCGGCGGATGGTCTGTATGCAGAGCCCTCCGCCCAGGGCCGCGCGACAATGGGCTATCGGGCAGGTGGAGAGGCGATTTCTGGGATCGCCTCTTCGCTTGCCTGACCATCCGTGGTGGCACGACCTTGGGCAGAGTTTCTGGAATCACCTCTCCGCCCGCCCTTGGTGGTGCGGCCCTGGGTGGAGGGGTCTGCATGAACCCTCTGCCCATGGTCATGCCACTACGGGTGGTCAGGTGCATAAGGAGGCGATTTTGGGAATCATCTCTCCGCCCGCCCAGCCCCTTGTGGTGAAGCGGCCCTAGGCAGAGGGGTCTGCATGCAGACCCCTCCGCCAAGGGTCGCGCCACCACAAGCGACCGGGCGGGCAGAGAGGCGATTCCGAGAATCGCCTCTCCACCCGCCTAACCGCCGGTGGTGGCGTGGCCCTAGGCAGAGGGTTTGCATGCAAAACCTCCACCCAGGGCCCTGCCACCATGGATAGTCGGGCGACAGCGGGGGTAAATTTTTATTTTTATTTTTAAATAAAAAAATTGTTTTAAAAAAAATTGTAAAATTATAAAATTTATATTTTTTTTTTTAAACTAGTTTGTTTTTAATTTTCATTTTTTTTTAGTTTTTTGTTAATGGTTTTTAAATTTTTATATTTTTACCTACTTAATTTTATAGTTTTTTTTTTTCTTTCCATATATTTTTTTTTTCTACTTTTGCCAATTTTTTTTTATGGTTTACAAGATAATTTTATTTTTTTTTTCTATTTTTTTTTTAAATATGTTTTTCTTACGATTTATTTGTTTTTAATTTTAAAGTTTTTTTTTTGGTTTTTTTATTCTTACCTTTTATAGATTAATTTTGTTTTTTTTACATTTTTATGATTGATTTTTTTTGTCATAGAAATATATATATTAAGTATATATTTTAATTTATGTTTTGTTATTTTTTTTAAACTTTTTTTTTTTGTATCTTTTCATCGTTTTAATTTTTTAATTTATTTTATGTTTCCATTATTCTTTTGAAATTTTAATGTTATTCGGGTCATGGTAAAATATTTTACGCCATTATTTCAAAATATTGAAATTTTACCCTTGAAAAAAAAAAGTGATATCCAGCATCAACATGTTTCGTTTTGAGGATGTTTTTTTGCACAAAATTTACCATTGAAAAAAAAAGTGTTATTCGAACATCAACACTTTTTGTTTTAAGGGTGTCTTCTGGACAATTTTTGCACAAAAAATTGGTTTTCACTGCCATTTTTAAAACATGTTGGAAATTTTCCCTAAAAAAAAGAAGGTGTTATTCCAGGATCAACACCTTTTGTTTTTAGCACTTTTTTTTATGTTTTTACGGGGTTTTTTTGCTAGAGTTCCCGTTTTGAGTTTATAGTTTCCGTTTCAAAGTATATATTATTTATTGTATATTTAATAAAGAGATTAATTTTAATGGAGTCCTTATATAGAATGATTCTATTGTTCTCCTCTCTAATCTAATGTCCAATTATTGGCCTGTCGCACCATAGTAGTTGTATGCCAATGGAATGACATCTTCCTCATGTTTAAAGGAAACGTCAATCGATGATTCATATCTCTATAGGAATTTTTTTTTGCTTATATAATTCCTTATCGGACTCATCCTGTATGTGATCCATTTGTGCGCACTCACACCATCATTTGTATCATGTATCAAAGTGATGTACGAGCTTGTCTTCTCCTGACCAAAAAATAAATGGAAAATCCAGGGAACAATTAGTATTATGCTCAATGTTCTAGCTTAAAACTTATGTTTCTAATAGTTTTTCTTTCGTAGAAGTATAAACTACTATTATTGAGTTACCTATACTATATTTCTAGGTTCCCATATCAAACCACTAAATTGATAATAACAAAGGACATGCACACTCATAAAATAGTAATTTTCAGCCTTCAAACTAAATCTCAATTCCAATCAATAGATACCCATATTTGTATATTACGAATTCAATATTGGGTTCATTTAATACTTCTAAGTACGCCAACTTCTTAACTATTTATCATATAAAAATACTAAAACAAAATTAGACAAATGAACCAAAATTAAATAAATCCCATAGTAATAATAATATAACTTGAATAAGAGTAATTGAACCAGAATAAAAGTAATTCAAACTAGAATTATTGAAAGGATAACACTTGGGAACCTCACTCGTTTCACCACCCAACCTTGAACTGCAACTTACCAGTTCCTCCCGAGATGAGAAGTTCTTACCAAGGTATCAACCCCCTTGAGTTTATCAGCTTCAATAGGTATTTAATAGCTTTCTTTCATGAAAAGTTTTCCTTTAACAATGTCCCACTTTTGTTGACATTTCTATTCACTTGCATAGGTTTTTCCATAAGAGATCACCTTTGTCTTCCACGACACCTTTATGTTTTATCCAAGCTTACCATATCTCTCATTATGAAAATTAATGGATATTCCAAACTCATTTTCTAATGTGATATTTGTTTATACTTCTTTAGCAAGAATCTCATTTTCCAGGTGTCTCATTACGAGTACTTACATTCCATTCATTAATTTAATAAAATATTAATTTACATTTGTATTCTGATATTTCTCATGGCTTCCCTGCCATTATTTCTATCGTAACTCACTGTAACCAAAACACGCTTATATAATGAAAGGATGTTACATTCTCCTCCACTTTTATTAACACCTCCTTAGCCTTTGTTGTCCATTTTTTTTTAGGAATTATTGCTAGATAAATTTTATCCTTTGCACCATCGTTCTTCCATGTAGCATTTGTACATTTATCCTAAGTGACAACTCGACTTCGAAGCCATCTCTCTTTTAGGATACAACAAATTCTACTAGACAATTTTCTTTCAGTATACCTCCATCACTTTCCACTCAATTAGATGCAATTTATTATGTACCTATCTCTTGGATAATATTACACTAAAACATTAGAATATATATAGCTAATAAATTCTAATTGATAAACTACGTTTCCCAATCTATTGGTTTCATGTAGTTTTAGTATTTCACTAAACTTTTCATCCTATTGAAGAATTCCATCTTTTCTCAAAACTAAAAGGAAAACATGTCTTGTCGTGCATGTATTCAATCAACACTTTCTTTCATCTAGTGTGATGACTAAATTCTGAAGCATACATATTCTTACTTTTATGCATTGTTCGCACTCTAGCACATTGGTGTATGTGATTTTTAATTTTCACCTGCAATCAACATACTTTCCAAATGTATTCCACGAAGTCAGAACTATCAATGTATTACTGCAATAGACCCAATTTTTATGCCCCCTAACATGAATATTGTTTGCTTAACTTCAATATATACAATTGTACATTGATTCTCACATTTGCAGTGTACGATAATAATTATGAAGGGTTGTTTGTAAAATATCGTATCAATTGTACATATACTATTTTACGCATTTTTATAGCTACTAGGTTAATATTAAAATAGCCTGCTAATGGACTTATCTATCTCTACCCTTGATGGTTTTTCCTATCTATTTTGCAGCCTTCGATGCTAGTTGTTATAATATTTCACCATTTAACAATTTTCCTGATTGACTCAGAAGAATGTACTTCACAATGTGCTACATTTTCTTCCCTTATTTCAATCCTTTGTGTTTCTTTTTACTTGTTGTTACAAAAATACAATTTCCTATTTCGGCCTTTTTGATATCATTTCCTTCTTAACACTGCTACTAATTGAAATATTATTATCTTTTGTTAAAAACTAATGGATTTTATCATTGCTCTTTTGATACTTGTATGTCAACTACACAGAGGTCTTGTCTATCTCGATGCAGAAGATGCTACTCATGGTTCTCATACGCTATTAATTTTGTCCAAAGATGGCATAATCTAGTCCATTCTTATAGGGATGCCACTTTATTTCTTATGTAAACTCATTCATTGGTGACCTTCTTCACTCTTATTTTTATGGGTACTCGGACATTGGAACTTAATCTACCAGGAATCTTTCCAACTTTATCAACAAAATTCCCTTCAAAACACCCTTTGAAGTTTAATTATCAATCATAAAGGTGTAATATTTATACTATGTGTGCTATTTGGAATTTGGTTTCTTGATAGAAATACTTTAATGATATCAAGAGAAATATTAGCTATGCTCAAGAATAATTAATTTTCCCGTACGTTTTCTATGTTATTGGTAGTTTACTAGTTCTAAATTCTTCCTTTGCTCTCTTTTCTATCTATGTTTATATATTCCAATGACTTGTATCTATAAGCACATTGCGTCCTCCTTCCGTTCTAACAACAAAGCTTTTCTTAAACAATTTGTTCATAATAGTGCTTAGTATTGTTAATTTCTAATTCAAGTTCTTACTTTATTTCCTAGAATGTTAATTTTAGGTATGTTCTATGCTAGAGCAATTTATTTCAATTTCTTCTCCACATTAGCAATCGCATCAGCATAAAGTAAATTGTGGATAGAACATAAATATAAATCACAGAAGACAAGCCAAGACAAGAGGACACAAGATGTGGCGCTAGCTAGGGACAAACACCAATGTGGGAAAACCCTTGATCAATTCTTCTTTTATGTTCTTTAAAGTTTAACAGAGAAAGTGAGAGAGATAGTAAATTTACAGTAGAAGTGAATCACTTTGACTTTTGATATTGGCATGAGATTAGTTGAAGACATATTGCTTCAACTGATTCTCTAAGGTGACTCGTTCACCTATCATAGTGTTGCATCTCGTCTATTTGCTGCACATTACCATGTGACACCTTGTTGTACTGTAACATGTGTTGAACCTTGATGATTGAGCTACTCTCATCTTCATGTTTCTCATCATGCTACATCTTCCATGGTTTTATTCATCATCAAGCTGCCCATTCTCATGATCTCATTCATCATTATGTTGCACATGCTCATATCATCATGCATCATTATGCTGCCCATGCTGATATCAGCATGCTGCCTTCCTTTAGAGGTAGATGCTCTGGCTATTTCGGCAGTTCCCTGTAGTTCCGGCTTTTCTGGTAGTTCCGACTTTTCCAGCAGTTTCGACAGTTCTGGTATTTTCGACTTTTTCGGCTTTTCCGATATTTTTGACTTTTCCGACATTTCCAGATTTTCCGGTAGTTCTAGCTTTTCCCACAATTCTGGATTTTCCGGCAGTTCCGGCTTTTCTGCCTTTTCTGCCTTTTCTGGATTTTCTGGCTTTTCCAGTATTTCTGGCTTTTCCAGTGTTTCCGGCTATTCTGGTAGTTCCTGCTTTTACGAAAGTTTCAGATTTTCCAATTTTTTCGGCAGTTCCAACTTTTCTGGTAGTCCCTGCTTTTCCGTCTTTTTTGGCTATTCAAGCTTTTCTGGTAGTTCCAAATCTTCCATCTTTTCCGACTTTTCTGGCAGTTCTGGATTTTTCAGCTTTTCCTTAGGATCTCTCCTCCTACTAAAACCCAAAGACAAGTAGAGAGAGGAAGAGATCCAAGTGTGTGTACAAATGACTTGAATTCCTCTTTTATTTATACTAAAATGTAGAGGTTGAACAGACATGACTGTTGGGCTTCTGAACCTACATAAGTTGCTAGTCGTCCTAACAATTTGTCCATAAAATAAATAAATTCATAACTTCATAAATACTTATCGGAATTACATGATATTTAGATTAATTCTACACCTCTCAATGAGAGGGACCCAATAAAAATATTAGCTTCCATAAATAATATGACCCACATGGAGTTTGGCCCTAGTTACCAATTTTAACACTCCCTCTCAACTAGGGAGAGCTCCATCCGCCGATCCATATGTCCAACTATACTATCTTTGTTATCAGTGCCTTGCACTACTCTGCTTAGCTCAACTCAGCTCTGCTAGCTCTTGTCTGCTCTGCTCTGCTAGCTCTACTCTACATTGTTGGCTCTGCTCAGCCCTGCTGGCTCTGCTCTGCTTTTCTCAGCGCTGTTGGCTCTACTCTACTCTTCTCAGCTCTGTTGGCTCTGCTCAGCTCTGTTGGCTCCGCTTTGCTCAACATAGCTCTGTTGAACCATGAAGAAGAAGAATTGATCGAGAATGTGTCATACCATTCTCCACTCACTCGAAGTCAGTCTCACAATGTGTACCATTGTCCCAAACTAGTGCTCAACCGACCCGAAGTCAGTGTCATAGTAGGTACAACTCCTACCACTAGTCTCAGACCAGTACTCTACTGGCTCGAAGTTAGTCTCAGAGTATGTACCACTGGTCCCAAACTAGTCCTCAACTGACCTGAAGTCAGTGTCATAGTGGGTACAACTCCTACCATTGGTCCCAGACCAGTATCATTGATCCAAGATCAATGAAGGTCATCCTAGCATAGGGATTACGGTAGATACAGCAATGTGTCCATCAGTACTCATTTCCCTGGTCATTGATCAGATGATAGGTACTTCCCATGAGTGGCAAACTGCATGGGTAGGATGCCTCAACAGGAGAACTTAATCCATCTTGTCCTCACAGGAGAACTAATCATCCTGCTACACAATCGCCATGGAGAACACATCATCCAGGCCTCACAAGAGAACTAATCATCCTGCTATACAATCATCATGGAGAACACATCATCCAAACCTCACAAGAGAACTAATCATCCTGCTACACAATCGTCATGGAGAACACATCATCCATACCTCACAGGAGAATTAATCATCTTGCTACACAATTGTCATGGAGAATACCTCATCTAGACCTCATAGAAGAAATAATCATCTTGCTACACAATCGTCATGGAGAACACATCATACAGACCTCACGGGACAATTAATCATCCTGCTACACAGGAGAGAAAATCATCCTATCCCACAAGAGAGAGAATCATCTTGTCCCATAAGAGAGAAAATCATCTTGTTCATAGGAGAGTGAATCATCATGTCCATAGGAGATCGAATCATCCTGTCCCATAAGAGAGCGATTTGTCTTGTCCCACAAGAGAGCGAATTATCTTGTCCACAGGAGAGCGAATCATCCTATCCAAAGGAGAGTGAATCATCCTATCCTAGTGCGCACGACCAGGGGAGGGTGAGTCACTCTGTGGTCGCATGTTGCTCCGGTAAGAACAAAAAGCCCTCAGAGCTCCTAGAGATCAATGTATACAACATGGGGGACCCTTGTACAACGGTCTCTTGACGACTCCAAGTCACTTGGGAAAATCACAGATTTGATCTTTCCCCGAGGCTTAGAAAAAGTGTAGTGACATGTCCATTATCTCATAGCGATGGAGCTTCCTTGCTCACAGACTTACCATATCCTAGATAAGGTAGTATCTGATGTCTATCTGCTGGAGCAATCATCGAATACGAGATTCCTCAATAATCGAATCCCACCTCTAGATGTCACAGAGAATCACAGTGGTACAAATAGCTCACTTGAAGAGCTTCCCCAACCAGGTGGCTTCATACAAGATCATACTCGTAGATATGTATCCAGTCTCAGCAGTGCTTATAACAACCGACTTCTTCTTCCTTCTGATCCATGATATCGAAGCAGAATCCAAAGAGAAACAGCACTAAGAAGTGCTCTAGTGATCCTCCACCCTGCCTGCCCAATCAGCATTCAAATAATCATGCAGTTTCATATTTCCGGTAGTGTATCTCAATCCATGAGAGATTGTGCCACGAAGACATCTCAGAATATTCTTGGCACCAATCCAATGAGGTTCAACCAAATATAAGCTCACCATGCTAACTGCAAAACATATGTCTGGACGTAAGTTCACCAAGAACATCAACGCGAATGAGTTTATGATATTCAAAGGTGTTTCCCAATTCTGGTCTGACATCACTACCATATAACTTTTGAAAGTTAAGATCCTCAAGGTAGTCATAGGCTTGCAGTTCACAATTCCACATCTGGAATCCAACTCCCTCTTACTTCTACAAATGAGAGGGTCTGCACCTGTTCGAAGTAGGTCATCCTCATAAGGTGCTGGTATGAGAGGTCTATCATCCACAACCTTCGGATGGTTTGGATCTGTTTCACTCCTAGTGAATCTCAACCTTATCAGACAGTGATCAATCCTCTCATACTATGCCCGAGGTGTTTTGCTTCAAGCCATAGAGGGCTTTCTTCCACCTACATATGCGAGATTCATGAATATCAATCTTAGACCCCTTGGGTTGTTCCAGACCTATGGACCTGCTACATGAGGGGAATGGTCCCCTTGTAAGATTTTCCTTCAGTACATTCAAGACATGTACTTTCATGCTCCTTTTGAATTTAGGCATCCCTGTCACCATCTGACTCAAAGACCTTCAATGCTACATGACAATGGACATGGTCCCCAGTGGACTTCCTACAATTTGATACAACCTTTAACTCAAAAACATCTTTGAAAATTATATTTCCAAACACGTACCTTTCCATCGATGAGTGCCACCCTAAAACCTTTGACATCCATTTCTGAGATGGACACTAGGTTCTTCTTGCGATCGAGTACATAAAAGTGATTCGGGGTTCCTTGCTTTCATTGAAGAGTTGACCATTTCCTTGATGAACTGCATTACCTTCGGACACTCCTTCGCATAATGGCCAAAATTATTGCAACCAAGGCATCCACCTTTCCTTCCACCCTTAGATTTGAACTTCTGAATGAAGTGATTTTTAGATGGGCCATCAGAAACTTCTGCTACGCCATTTTGATAATATGTTCCTCTTCGACTTCAGCCATTGTGAACTTAGAAGAGAGATGTGGAACCCATTGATCCTTTTGTCTTGTCCCTATTGTCTTTGGTGATTGCTCCTTCACTCTTGCTTGGGCATTGTCTTCACCTCAACTTCGGTAGCATGTTAATTTTAGGTATGTTTTATGCTAGAGCAGTTTATTTCAATTTATTTTCCACATTAGCAATCACAAATTAGCATAAAGTAAACTGCAGAGAGAACATAAATATAAACCGTAGAAGACAAGCCAAGATAAGAGGACACAAGATGTGGCGCTAGCCAGGGACAAAGCCCAATGTGGGGAAACCCTTGATCAATTCTTCTTTTATGTTCTTCAAAGTTCAGCAGAGAAAGTGAGAGAGATCATACATTTACAATAGAAGTCAATCACTTTGACTTTTGATATCAACATGAGATCAATTGAAGACATATTGCTTCAACTAATTCTCTAAGGTGACTCGTTCACCTATCATAGTGGTGCATCTTGTCTATTTGCTGCACATTACTGTGTGACACCTTGTTGTACTGTCACATGTGTTGAACCTTGATGATTGAGCTGCTCTCATCTTCATGCTGCATCTTCCATGGTCTTACTCATCATTAGGCTACCCATGCTCATGATCTCATTTATCATTATGGTGCCCATGCTCATATCATTATGCATCATTATGGTGCCCATGTTTATATCATCATGCTGCTTATTATGCTTCCCATGATCTCACACATCATGCTGCCTTCCTTTGGAGATAGTTGCTCCGGCTGTTTTGGTAGTTCCCGGTAGTTCTAGCTTTTCCAGTAGTTCTGGCTTTTCTGGCATCCGAAAGTTCTGGCATTTCCAGATTTTCTGGCTTTTTTGGCTTTTCTAGCTTTTATGGTATTCCTGAATTTTCTGGCATTTCCAGATTTTCCGACAACACCATCTTTTCCAATAGTTCTGGTAGTTTCGAATTTTCTGGCTTTTACGACAGTTCCAACTTTTCTAGCAGTTCCACTAGTTCAGGCTTTTCTGGCTTTTCTAGTAGTTCTGACTTTTCCAGTTTTTTGGTTTTTCTGGCTTTTCCGGCTTTTCCAGTAGTTCCAGCTTTTTCAGCTTTTCCTGCTATTCTAGTTTTTTCGTAGCTCCAACTTTTCCAGCTTTTCCGGCTTTTCCGACAGTTCTGGCTTTTCCGACTTTTCCTTAGGATCTCTCCTCCTACTAAAACTCAAAGACAAGTAGAGAGAGGAAAAGATCCAAGTGTGTGTATAAATTACTTGAATTCCTCTTCTATTTATACTAAAACGTGGTGGTTGAATAGAAATGACTGTTGCGCTTCTGAGCCTACATAAGTTGCTCGCCGACTTAAAAATTTGTCCATAAGATAAATAAATTCATAACTTCATAAATACTTATCAGAATTGGATGATATTTAGATCAATATTGCACCTCTCAATGAGAGGGATCCAATAGAAATATCAGCTCCCATAAATAATATGACCCACATGGAGTTTGGCCCTAGTTTCCAGTTTTAACATAGAAGTTATAGTGGGCTTTATTTCTTACTCTAAATCATGCCATTTTCCTCCTTTAACAGACCTATTTTAGTTTTCCAAAATCGTTTTGTTCCGAGAAAACAAATAATAACTCTTCTTTACTTTTATAGAAGTATATTGATATAAATTACCAATTTGGCACCTTGAATGTCTATACATGTTAGAATGATTTGTTCAAATATGCTTCCTCATAAGAAAAATATCAAGGACCATTCCTGAAATCATGTTCTAGTGCAGGAATTTTATTCTACAACAAAGCTATTTGGTTTGCCCAACTGAAAACGAGTATCTTTGTTCTTGAAAGAACAAAAAAACATTTTTTTAATATTAAGGAATATCACTTTCTTAAATAATATGGAACTCACCCATGTATGAGTACCTGGACTTATTTAAAGAGATGAGTTATTTGTCTCCTTTAGTGATAACCAGTGAATACCGGTGTCGGTGGGCTTGAGCTTAATGTATCCATATTCTTATTGTATACTCTCTAAGTTGTATAAGTAAACTTTATTTTAAAGAAATTGACATAAAAAAAATTTAGCCTCTTAACTAAATATTTTTTAATAGATGAAAGAATTTACTATATATTATCATTCCCTGTCACAATCTTAAATTTATAAACTACCAATCCATATTGTAGTATTATTACTAATATGCGCGTACCCTATCCTATTGGCTTCTCCTTATCATTCCATATGTTAATTAAGGTAGAAAATTGTTATGATAGTTCCATATTCATTTCCTTTCCTGAATTGTAAGAGTTTAGTAGCTTGTCTCGAATTTCAGTGGCATCAATGATGTGCAATTTTGTTAAATACCAATTAAATTTCCCTTAGTCCCCTTCTTATTTGGGTTAAGTAGTCGACTTATGCAGGCAATAATTCCATAGTTATCAAAATACATTGGACATAACTAAATGCATTTAGTATAACTATTTTTCTGTAACTTACTTTTTCCATTTATTTTCACAATGGAAATAGGTAGCAATCTGTAGAGACAATATTCCATTAACCTATATTATTAGGCTTATAATAGATCACAGTCAAACCCATTTTCTGAATTTTTTTCTATTGGTGGGTTTTAGCTTGCACCGCATGTAGGGTCAACCATTATTTTTGTTATATTTATGGAGTACAAAGTGTCTCACCAAAGAAAATAGAAATCACTTTTGAAGCGTCTAGTTGAAGCCCATGTATGGTCAACTTGATAATTGGTGCCTAATTTGTTTTTGATAGAGGGGTATGGTGCCTTGTTGGTTTTAAGTTTGCTAACAATTAGAAACATAAAAAGGAACTTCCTAGGTTTCCCTACCAATCAATAATTATTTATATCATAGACTAAGCACCAAGTCGTTTATCTCGAGAAAATCCCCCCATCTCTGACTATTTAGCTCGAAGAAGTAACGATGCCATGGGATTTTAAGGAAACATTCTAACCTGATACAATCATGAACCATTGAATACTAATGATGTCTTGTGCATCTGCTATTTGTTGTGGCTTTAGAACCCGAGAGGATATTTCCCCTAACACCTACAGATTGATCCAAGAAACTACTCTAATATCGAAATATTGATATAGAATGACTAGGATACCTATCCCCCAAAAGTTGTGACACTTCAAGAATAATGGAGTTATCAAACCCAATGAATTTTAGCAATAACTATATCGCATATTTAACAATATATAGGACTTTCGTGCAATGTGATTTCCATTACTATATATATGATATCATAACACTAATTTCGTGAACTTATACACAATTTCACAAAAAATCCCATTAGTTCTGAAGGTTGAACCATGGGCCTTGATACCATATGTCACAACTACATAATTTTTTTTCTATACTTATACATACTTATCATAACCTTTACATAAATATAAACTATTTGGGTTTACTCAAATGGCTACGGTACTAATGACCTTTAGCATTATCAGTCCAATCTTCACCTATGTCGTATCGATTAACTGGACTATGTATTTAACCTTATTATATGTTGAAATAACTAAACATTTTGTCATATATATATATATATATAGAGAGAGAGAGAGAGATAACCCCTTTTATCCTTTAGAGTTGAGTTCCCATGTGAATGGTAATTGGAGTTTGTTGACATAACTTTATGATATACATGCCCCCCATTCAATTAACCATACCATTTTCCTCGTATAAATTTGGTTCCAACAATGCTTAATTCTAAACACGCTTAATTCTAAACAACTAGTGCACATTCTCCTCGATGTCAGAGTCAAATCCTTGGTGGACACATACCCCTTACCCAAGTGCCGACCACCTAAATGATAACGCTCCCTTCATATGAATAGTGGAATTGAGTTTCAATTCATCGGTGGTGATAACCATTTACTCAAACCCTATGACTATTCCTATGCATGACTTTAGGTATACTCACCACTTTGATCAAACTTACTTATCCCACCTATCGTACTGTGTTCTGTTACACAGGAGGTAGCCAACCATGGCCGAAACTGTGTCCCATGCTTAGCCCTTATAATAATGGTAAGACGTACTTCCAACATCAGTATTGTGATGGTGGGTTATCACTGTACTTTTCGCAGCTCTTTCATTTGTAGTTGATTAATTCCTCTTTTGTACTGCATCCACAACCTCAAGGTTTGCTACAATTTACTACTTGTTAATTTGATTTCTAGGTCTCACTCTTATGAGCCGAAATACTACAGGAATGAGAGTGTACTGATCCTCGGTATTCACGGCTTCCCTAGGCTTAATAGTTCACCTATTCACATTTCCTATAGCTTCAAATAACACAAATTGTTATGATTGTAGATTTGTCCTCGTCATTTTCCCATCATACACATCAATATACATCCTTGGTTATGATTTGCGACTTCTTTTATTTTTATTTCTCAAGTTATATTTTCCTTTGTTTTAGTTTGCAAGTTGTTTTCATGGATTACGAGGTTTGTCCTTTTGGCAAAGCTCTGTGTTCCTACTATCCACTAGCTCATACGGCGAATGCTAATAACGTGGCTCCTTGAAGCATATTAGCCTTGTTTTTTAGAGTTAAAAGAGAAACACCGCAGGTAATTTCCAGTATCCCCTTTTCTTGATTTGAGGATCTATTAAATTTTGTAGCATTTCATCATGTTTCATGTTGAGGGTTTTTTTTCCTCTCTTCAGATCATTCCTCTTTCTTAAAGCAGGATGAGGCCTAGAGCATTTGTCCTCAATAGTTACCTTTTAGGTTATGAGTATGAGGAGGCATATTTAGCTTGACATAGCCACTTCTATCGCCACATATTTTACAAGTAGGTACAGGCCTATCAATATATGTTTTAGTAATTTTCTTCTTTGTTTCTCGTTTAGAAATTTCATAATATAAAGGGGTTTTATAAGGTTTAACTTTCTTCTGCATTGATAATGCCAAACCCTCATATGTTTTAGGTACATTTTAACCTTCTTACAACAATGTACCTTCATGATCAACCCACAAGTCTCCTTTAATGCTTATACACCAACTTTGTGCATCCATATTTGTTTACTTTCCTCGTGTCCTCAACCATTATTACATACCATTAGGTTTTATTTTCATGCATGGATTCTTTGGTTGAATTAGTCATTGATTCTATCCTTATGTGTACAACTTGGGATTGAATTTTATTTACTTACCGAGCAATTTGTTTACATCAATATCTTTGGTGGAGACTATGGATTCAGTTCTTGTTCTATTTTCGTTTCTTCCAGATAGATTTACCAGTCACACTATATCGTTATGGCATAGTTTTCTTTACTTCTGTGTCCTCCTGCATGGTTTTGTATACCTATCATAAACCCTTATAGGGTGTATACAATATTTTTATTTATAATGACTATGATATGGTAATGGCGTGCTATAGGCATTTTCTTTCGTCTCGTTCCAAGAGGTTGTGATGTAATATTTGCTATATGATTTCTACATATATTATACAATCATTTCGTGTTTTTGGTTCCATTCCCTGTGTTGTTTGGAATATACCCTTGTATTTAAATATTAACTAGACGAACTCTACATCTATTTCGATCTCCATATGTCTTGATGGTATTCTACCTCCTCACTCGATATATTTTAATGAGGCTATTTGTGTTGATGTTCTAAATTATTACATTGAACATTTTATAGATATATGTTTGTTTCTATCATCAACTAATAAGAAATAATTCCTTGTTTGTTATCATGGTTTTAGATAAATCTATCATGGCATCTCTCATTATTTCCTAATAAGGATAGTTGGTTTATATTTTCCTTCAATTAATGCATTTGTACATGTGCGAGCACCTATTATAATTGTTCTTGCACCTATTATAATTGTTCTTGCTAGGTGCTCAAATTATGTTGTTAATGATTAGCCTCTTCATGTAGAGCTATAGATGTTCCTCTAATTATGTACTAAAATTATTGACTTGGGTTATAATTGTTATCACAAAAAATTGATCATCTAGCCATAATGTACCTGATGGATCGAAGTACATCATTTAGGGCCAATTTTACCATAGTAAAATTGATTTCACTCTCAGAAATTTCTTAATAAACCACATTTATTAAGTGATTTATAATTAAACCCATGAAGAATAATTAAATAAATCACTATTTATTTAATTATCTTCTAGGAATAATTAATTAAACGATTGTTTAATTAAATTCCTTGTCACATTTGACCCAATTATGAGAAATAAACAGATAAACGATTAACTATCTTATTTTTCTCTAGGAATAATTAATTAATCACTAATTACTTATTATTCCTTGTAACGTCTGACCAAATCCCTTATGAATAATGAAATAAATAATTATTTGTTTACTATTCCTTAACGATATTTCTTTAGATGATAAATAAATCATTTATTTATTTCTTATTTCTAAATAAAAGTTTAAATATTTTTTCCTCTAACCAAATATAATAAAATATTCCAAATGGTTAATTCCAGAATGAGGTTAATACTGTTATACTATTGCTCATTATTCGAGGATAACCTACGACACACCATTTTTCTTTTCTATTTTAGTTATCATTGAGATCAAACATTTTATTTGCCGAGTTTATACATTATAGAGGAGAGAGACTCTATAAAACCTCAAGACATTTGAGGAGTCACCAAATTGTTAGGAGTAATTAAATAAATGATTATTTGAGATTTTTCTTCTATTATTTACTGCAGATATACAATGTTTAGCAGCCATTTTCATTGTTAGGATTGTTTGTCATCCATAAACTTAAGTGATTTCTTTTGATACACATTCAAAGAGAAAAGACAATAACAATATTCTATTGTATAGTTAATAAAGAGATTAAATTTAGTAAAATTCTTATATAGCATTATTCTCTTGTTCTCCTCTCTGATCATATATCCAATTCTCGGTAAGTCGCACCATAGTAGTTGTATGCTATACTAATTATATCTTCCTCGTGTTCAAAGTAAACATTAATATATGATCCATATATCTAGACCTCAATTCATTTTTTTTTTAAGTTTCCTTTTACAATTACTTATCAGTCTCATCTTTTATGTGATCCCTTTTTGCACACTCATGCCATCATTTTTATTGTGTATCAAAGTGATGTACCAACTCTTCTTCTGCTTGAACAAAAAATAAATGCAGAATCTAGGGAACAATGAGTATTATGCTCAACGTTCTAGCTTAAAACTTACGTTCCTAATATTTTTTATTTTCTAACAATAGAAACTACCATTATTCAGTTACCCATACTATAGTGCTAGGTTCGCATATCATACCACTAAATCAGAAATAAAAAAGGACGTTCACACTCATAAAATAGTAATTTTCATCCTTCAAACCAAATCTCAATTCCAATCAACAACTACCCACACTTTCGTATTACAAATTCGAGATTGGGTTTATTTAATACTTCTAAGTACGCCAAATTCTTATTTGTTTCTAATATAACAATACTAAAACAGAATCCGACTCAAATGAATGAAAATGAACTAAATACCATAGTAACAGTAATATAATGAGAATAATAGTAATCCAACGAGAATAAAAGTAATTCAATCTAGAATTACCGAAAGGAGAAAACTTGGGAATCTCTCTCTTTTCACCACCCAATCTTGAAATGCAATCTTATAGTTTTCCCCAGCTGAGAAGTTCTTAACAAGGTACCAACCCCCTGATTTGATCCCTTCATTAAGTATTTAATGCCTTTATTTAATGATAAAGTTTCCTTTAGCTGCATCCTGCTTTTGTGGACCTTTCTATCCACTTGTCCACGCTTTTCCATAAAAACTCACCTTTCTCTCCCATGGGGCTTTTATGTTTTATTCAAGCATAGAATATTTCTGGAAATAAGCAACTTAATGGATTCTTTTTCTCTCTCATCCATTGATTTTATCTAGAATTTCATCTAGAATTCTTATAAAAAAGGAAATTCCAATGTCATTTTCTAATAAGATATTTATTTATAATTCTTTGGCAAGAATATCATTTTTCAAGCACCTCATTCCAAGTACTTACATTCCATTCATCAATTTAATAAAATATCAATTCATGGCTTCCCCGCTATCATAACTCACTCTAATCAAAACACGATTACCAAATGGAGGGATATATATATATAGACATATATATATATATTCTTAGTCTTGAATTTTATTGCACGATATCTACTTAATGCAGAGAGTAACTATGAAGGTCAGAGTAAATAAATAACACAACAGTCGAACAACAGTCTTAAAACCGTGACATAGTTGAGTTGTAAAGTAAAATAAATATTTGCAGAAGCAACAATTAAACTAGATTAACGATATCAATTTACATATGTATTATGATATTTTTCATGTCTTCCCCACTATCATAACTCACTCTAATGAAAACACGATTACCAAATGGAGGGATATATATATATATTCTTAGTGATTAATTTTATTGCACGATATCTACTTAATGCAGATAGTAACTATGAAGCTTGGAGTAAATAAATAACACAACAGTTGAACAACAGTCTTAAAACCGTGACATAGTTGAGTTGTAAAATAAAATAAATATTTGCAGAAGCGACAATTGAACTAGATATTAACAACTTTTTATTCAATCCATAAGTATATAAATTGTAACAAGGATGAAATATAGGAACAAAATTAAAATAAGAGAAGATTATTGGTGGTCGAATGCACAAGAGAGAATAAGAAAAAAAAATTCTCTACATACGACAATGAGAACAAATCGTTAGATCTAAAAATAATATTTATCTTGACATTCTAAGGAAAATGTATAATATTTGTCAAAAGATGATGAGTCATTCCAACCTAGAATTCTAAATCAAAATAAAATTAGCCACGTGAAATATTACAACTCGAGACATGGTTTTAACACGAAAAGGTGTTAAATTTCCTTGCATGAAGAAAAAACGGGAAACCCTTAAAAATACTCTGTTTTGGTAGACATACATCTCAAACCCTATGACTATAGCCAAAACCCATCGATTCCACATGGAATATAAAAACCCTAAAATAAAATTAAAATAACATGATTAGAAATGAATGTTCATCTTTAAGAATAAACATTGTACCAAATTGAGTGTTGCGTTGCAAGAAAAGATAATACAAAGAAAACAAGTTTATAATAGACCTTATTGTTGAAGTGAAACCACATTCATTTGCGGAATGAACTTGTTACAAAACAAAAACCCAATGATTAAATTACCTGTGGCATCAAAATCCATGTCCTATCTTTCTCTTGAGCTGCTCAAATAACACTAATAGGCTTTACCCAATAGTAAATGAAAAATTACAAATCCTTTAACCTAGAATAAAATTGTGAGTCCAATATTAAAATATATAGTGGCTAAGAATCATTTTCGAGTCAAGGGTTCTAGTACTAATTTCCTACCTAGGGTAAGTGAATTTGAATAAACCTTCTAGTCTAAGCCATCATTCGAACATCAACTTTTCTACACCCCAAAAAATACTATAGTTAGAATAATTGTTAGGGAGAAAGAAACAAGGATTTGATATTTGAATGTATTGATATATAGAATTTTCATGACACTTATTAAAGGAATTCCCCATTGTTAAAGTCATAACATGGAGCCGTTAACTTTGCTCGACTCCAAGTGATGAAATTATGAAACTATTGCATAAGAACTGATGGGAAGATAAATTGTACAAACCCTCGGTATTAGAGCCTCTTCTCCATTCGCAAAGAGTGAAAATGAGAAGGACACATGGAAATTCCTTAGGGTGTTTACCCCCAAGAACAAGAACCACTAGAGTGAATCATACTTGTAGGATTCTTCAATTAACAAATGTACAAGAGAGATGGAGCCAAAACATTAAAATAATTAATAAAAAATATAATGTGAGAGATATTTCATGATGCAAGAGCATCCGACTTGAAAGGAAACAACTGGAAATGGTTTTTTTACTTTCTACGGGAAAGGAAGAAAAAATTACGAATTTTGTTTTATTTAAATTAAGGCTCATATAGCCATTGTCCTTTAAAAATTAAGCAAGCAAGTAAAATAGGATTAGTTAAGAGTATGTTTAAAGAAATTATTAGATAATTGTAAGGTAACTAAAGGATAGTTTCTCAACTGTAAGGGACTGCTAGTAAGGCGTAAAAGCAAAACTAGATCACCACTGTGAGGGTCTGCCATCTACAGAGAAGAAAGAATACAGAAATTGAAATTACAATTTGTTTTCTCGAGTATATGTGAAAGAAAATGAATCTAAAATCTATGTCATAAAGAAAGAAAGACAATTTCTTTTTCCTATGCATTAGTGCTTCAAATATTGTTTTAAGCAAAATAGTGAATTATTTCATTAAAGAGGCTGAATGACATCGACAGAAATCTCATGACTAAAGGAATTTGAGACCAGAAACTAGACAAAGGCAAAGCCAACAAAGATATCACATTCTTTCTCAAAAACCTAGGTACATTTACATTCAGTATTCAAGCACACTTTTGCATTTGTTACATTTCAAAATTTAACAGTTCAATATACATTTATGAAACCAAAACTGTAGAGGGTTTCGAAACCCACAAGTGCCAAAAAAACATTTTGCAGGCCCAAACCAATCTGACAACGAGGATTTGAAACCCATAAAACAATACAAAACATAACTGAGAAAACGAAATCCCAAGGGTTTTTGCCTGAATAAGGTTAACAAAAGCAGAAATAGCAAGACAATCATGGAGGGATCCTACCTTGTTTCCCCAAGCCACAAAGACTCCCAAGAACGAGGCCATGGAGCAGCATTCTCCAAGTACGACCTACACATCACCACGAAAACAAGATGGATAGTCAAAAACTGGAAAGGCAAGTAAAATAAGGTCACAGAGAGCGTATAAAAGAAGGGAAGAACAAGGGTTTACCTGAAAAAGGCATCGCTCTGAGTTAGAGGACGAGAACAAAGTCCTTATCCAGATGGTTTCTCTTAGCGAGAATGCCATTGGTAAGTTTACCTGCTCACTAAGGGGCCAGAGGGTTAGAATCACAAAAAAAATGAAATGCAGAAACGAAACCAGAACAAAAATTTACCTGAAATAGTGTTTGCTGAGCCATCCACTGAAGTAGCAAGGGAAGAACCTGTGGATACACAGAGCCAGGTCAACTATGAAACTAACATCGGAAACCACCATGAGAAGAACAAAAATGAAGCATAGGCGAGGCACAAAAGAATAAGTGAAAAATTGCAGATTGAAGGTCGACCTGAAGCCTTTTTGGACCAACAAACAAACCACCACAAGAAACAAGCGAAGGCACAGCACATACACAGAGCCGAATCAGACCAAAAGCGGATGCAGGAATGGAGACTAACTCTTAGTTTTCCCGCGGAAGATGTGAATTAGCTACATTTGCAAAACCAAGCCCAGTACAAAGGGCAGGCCAAAACGATTAAAAGTGCGTTAAACCCTCACACCTAAAACCCTGATTTTTTATTCGGAAGATCTATAAAGTTAAGCAGTTTTTTTACATGTTTCCTTTCCTCGGTATTGCCACCAATTTTTGGTATCAAAGCCAAGTTAGTTCCTTTTCTCAGTAAAGATGGATGTAGGTAGAAGATGTCGAGGTAGAGCCATAAGAAGAGTAGCAGATGAAGGGATACGAGAAGAGATCAGGACCTTAATTGCATGTTTGGCAGCAGTGGAAGCAAGAAGGCACAGAGATTCGGGAGGTGGGGATGACAGTGAGGAAGAAAATGAAACCACAACAGATGGATCAGATGAAGAGGGACCAGAGATTAAACTGTTGAGATTAGTTTTGCTAGCTAGTAGCAAGCCAATACCGAAGTTTTCTAATAATGATGGCAATTTTTCCACAGAGGCATTGTTGGACTCGATAAGTGAACTAGATAAATATTTTGAATATGAAGAAATCAGTGAAGATTATGAAAGGAGATTGTTGGGTAAGGCAAAACCCCTTTCATTTACAAAATTCTAACCTAAGGCATGTAGGTTATGGCCCACTTAATTATCAGAAGCTTTCATTTGTGCTTAGGCCTCAAACCCTGGACCACACAACTGTCGGAATACAGAGGATTACACGTGAAGAACCTAACCCAAACACTTAGCTGGATCTCAAAAATTATACATCCACATTCATAAATCATCGGGTCCGCACTCCCAGTCCATCGCCTTCCCGTTGTGCTCTCTATTCACTGATATTTGATTGACTATTAGCACATCGCTTAATCGGCCCAATGGCGTATCGTAATTCCATCTCCGTCATCTATTGAAATCTGTCTAATGCGATTTGCGACTAAATATTGACCATTGTTCTGGTGCTCGATCCAACAGTTTCTGCTTAGCCTGATCAATCAATTTGCGTGAAAATCCTCCACCATCAATCTTCCTCCATCATTTCCGACGGTTGACATTGATTTCGGGTAGACAAAAAGCACGGGGATTAACCACCCGCTAAAGCGGTTTCCTCTCTCCACCCGTGTGCTACGTGTCAAATAGTTAGTGGAATCGGGTGCTCACCCTCCAATACCACTTACCATTTAGACCTTGCCCGAAATACCACCTTCTGTAATGCAACGACTTTCCTTGAAAATTAACTTCCGCACTCATTCATCACCCAATGACCGTCAAATCTGTTGATCTACAGATTCGACGACTCAGGTCTACTTCTGGTTCTCTTCACCTTCCGCCATTACTGTTCGTCGATCTAAACAATCAGACAGTTCCCATTCTTTTCTTCCTACGTTTTTGATCTACTGCCATTTGATGGATTATGTGTTAAAATACAGATCTGCCACATTCTTTTAAGCACGTGACACAATAGTTAATTCTATATCTTTAGATCGCCATGAATCCTACAATGATCGATGGTCGATTAACAATCTCGCAACACATGATTTAAGCCATCATCGCATATATACATAGATAACACGAAAATGCATTATTACGTAAACACACACGGAAATTCACATAACACACATCTATTGATTATTCACAATACGATTACATCCTAAAGCATTTCAGCCTTAGTAACAGTTCTCCTCTCGACTACATTGTGGATACTCTATTCTTACACAAATTATATCTCTCACTCCATGTCTCCCTATCTCTATTGAACACGCAGGTTCATCATATATATATATATATATATATATATATATATATATATATATATATATATATATATATATATATATATATATATATATATATATATATATATATATATATATATATATATATATATATATATATATATATATATATATATATATATATATATATATATATATATATATATATATATATAAGGAAACATTGGATCGGATCACTGTGAAGGATCCGATCACATCCTTTCCTCAAATCTCTCAACTAATTGCATACATGCAGATTACATTTAATTAAGTCTTCTAGAGACTTTATCAATTCCATCATTTAAGATCTGTTTTAATAGAATTTGTCCACTATTTTGCTCTGATGGTCCACGTCTCCTCCTTGCTCTGCCTTGGATTCCTCGTTTAATTAAGATTGTCGGATGCTCCTGCATCAGACTCCCGAGGCATAAAAAATTATGATCTCCCAGTCATATGCTTCTCCTTATCCCTTATAAATTCTACCCACTTCTCAGTGGAACTGCTTTCATGATCTTCTGTGAGCTGTAACCAACCTCTGTAGTACCAGTCTTCCTTTGCTACACAATACCTCACCAAGCTTTCTCCTTTGAGCTTAGTCTTTTGGCATCCTTCTGGTTCTCTCCTCTGGAACCAATTGAGCACTCCTTGCTCTAGGTTGTTATAAGTCTTCTCACCTTACGCTGCCACTATCTACAAGATAGTAACGACCATAAACTCACCATACTTCAACAACTCTACCTCTTTCTCCTTCTTCTTGCACTCTTCCTCCTTCTCGCAGGAAATCATTCCCTTTTCCCTTCTCTGATACCAAATGATGAAAGGCGACTTTGGGGCAAGGCAAAATCCCTTTCATTTACAAAATTAGAACCTGAGGCCTGTGGGTTATGCCCCACTTAACTATCAGAAGCATTCATTTGTGCTTAGACCTCAAACCTTGGACCACACAACTATCAGATTAAACAAGATTACATGGGAAGAACCTGAACCAAACACCTAGCCGGATCTAAAAAATTATACATCCACATTCATAAATCACTGGGTCTACACTCTCGGTCCATCGCCTTCCCGCTGGGCTCTCCATTCACCAATCTTTGATCGGCTATCTGGAGTTCTAAATACTCTAGCCCAACCCATTGATGGTAAGGGTAAAATTTCAGCGCTCAATTGTTTGTCGATTATTTGATCTAAATAATCATCCTCTTTATCTATAATATTGTGTAGGCGAATATTAAGTACTAAATATTTGCTCATTTCTCTCATGGAAGATTATGCGAATTTTTTGTAAAAACCCGAACTATGAGAATCAAAATGTGCATATAGAATATTTTCTTCTAGCTCTCAAATTAGGTCAAGCACTGTATGACCGATTTTTTTTCTTTTCTTGGCCTAACGGTTATTCGACCCATTGGGGTATTGCAATTCCATCTCCACCATCTCTTCACATCTGTCTAATGTGATTTGCGACTAAATCTTGACCATTGATCTGGCACTCGAACCGAGAGTTGTCGCTTATCCTCATCAATCAACTCGCGCAACAATCCTCCACCTTCGATGTTCCTCTATCAGAGCCGACGATTGACATTGATTTCAAGTAGACAACAAGCACGGGGATTAACCACCCAATAAAGAGGTTTCCTCTTTGCACCCTTGTGATACGTGTCAAATGCTTAGTGGAATCGAGTGCTCACCCTTCAATACCAGTTACCATTTAGACCTCACCTGAAATACCACTTTCTGTATCAAAACAACTTTCCTCATGAATTAACTTCCACACTCCTTGATCACCCGGTGACCATGAGATCTGTTGATCTATAGATTCAACGACTCAGGTTTACTTTCGTTTGTCTTCACCTTCCGCCATTACTATCTGTTCATCTAAATGATCTGACAGTTCCCATTCTTTTCTACCTACACCATTGATTTTCTACCATTTGATGGATTCTGTGTTAAAACATAGATCTGCCACATTTGTTTAAGCACGCGACACAACAATTAATTCTATATCTTTAGATCGATGGTTGATCAACAATATCGCAACACAGGATTTAAGCCATCATTGCATATATATGTAGATAAAACGAAAAGGCATTATTACATAAACACACACGAAAATCCATACGGCATGCATCCATTCATTATTCATAGTACAATTACATCGTAAGGCATTTCAGCCTTAGTAACAGTTCTCTCAACTACATTGTGGATACTCTATGCTTACACAAATTCTTTCTATCACTCTGTGTCTCCCTATCTCTATTGAACACGTACGTTCATCATATATATATAAGGAAACATTCGATTGGATCACTATGAAGGATCTGATCACATCCTTTCCTCAAAACTCTCAACTAATTGCATACATGGCAGATTACATTTAATTAAGTCTTTTAGAGACTTTATCCATTCCACCATTTAAGCTCCATTTTAACAGAATTTGTCCCTTGTTTTTCTCTGATGGTCCATGTCTCCTCCTTGCTCTGCTTTTGATTCCTCATTTAATTAAGAGTGCACGATGCTCCTCCATCAGAAGACAAGAAGATCAGGTTTGTTGTCACCAAATTGAAAGGACATGCAGCACTTTGGTGGGATAGTGTGCAGCATAAAGGAGAGTGTTTAACAAACCATTGATTAAAAAATGGGACAGGATGATTGCTAAGATGAAGAGAAAATTTCTACTTGAAGATTACCAAATTTCCATTTATAGACAAGTACACAACTTGAGACAAAGAAGGATGACCGTAAAGGAATATACTAAAGAATTTTATAAAGTAAACCTAAGAGCTGGCTATGTTAAAGATACCCCTGAGAAAATAGTGAGGTTTGTAAATGGTCTACGGATCGAGATCCTAGACGAAATTAGTCTTCTTTCCCCTCAAACCATAGAGGAAGCCTCTCAGAGTGCTTTGAAGGTGGAGAAAAAGATCACCAGGAAACAAAATGCCAGAAGAGGACATGGTCCTAGTAGAGGTAGGGGATAGTTCTTTGGCAGAGGTAGGACTGCCAACAACAATGAAGAGGGCAGAACTTTGAAAACTTTGGGAAAAAATGAAAGGGAAGGTAACACTTGAGGAGTAATCTCATACCAACGAGGAAGAGATAATGGCAAAGGAAGAGGAAATTCCTATCTGTGTTACAAGTCTCACAAGTGGAGACACGGGTCCTTTGAATGTCCTGAAAATGAACAAACTGGACAGAGGGGCGCATACATTGCTCAACCCAATGAAGCATAGGCACCACCATAGGAGGTGGAAAATATGTTTGAAATAGTGGGAGCCTTGGTGTTGAACAAGGTGTTATTGAAACCAACTAAGGAAGTAGTTGATCAGACATAAAGGAAAGCATTGTTTCGGACTGTGTGCAAGTTGCATGGGAAATGCTGCAAATTAATCATAAATAGTGGAAGTACTGATAATCTGGTAGCTACTTAAATGGTGGGGAAATTTGGTTTGAAGAAGTTGAACCACCAAACTTCATATAGGGTGTCATGGTTTTAGAAAGGACACCAACTGCTGGTCGATGAGTAGTACGAAGTAGAGTTTCATATTAGCAAGTACAAGGACAAGGTGACTTGTGATATCATGTCGATGGATGTGTGCCATATTCTACTCGATAGGCCATGGAAGTATGATAGGAAGGTCGTCCATGAAGGGAAAACAAATTGTTACATGTTTGTTAATGATGGGATAAAGCATATGTTAGTGCCCATGAAGGAAGAGGATGCTGCAGAAACCAGTGGAACAAAGGCATTACTATTAGGTGGAAAAGAGTCTTTGTGATAGATTGAGGATAATGAGGTAAAATATGGAGTTGTGCGAAGGCTGAAAAAATTATTGATACATACTAAGATTACTGACTTTCCTGTAGAGACGCAGGACATGCTACAGGAATTTAGTGATATTGTGGTAGCTGATCTACCAGACAAATTTCCACCAAAGGGGAGCATTAGTCACCATATTGATTTCATTCCAGGACCTAGTTTTCCAAAAAATTCTCCTTACTGAATGAGTCCAAAGGACAATCAGGAAATCAGGAAGCAAGTGTAGGAGTTGTTAGATAAAGGGTTGATTCAGGAAAGTCTAAGCCCTTGTGCAGTTCCAATTGTTTTACCTCCCAAGAAAGGAGGTGACTAGCGGGTGTGCACTAATTCCTGGGCAATTAACAAGATCACTATTAGGTATAAGTTTCCTTTACCTCAGATGGATGATATTATGGATTGTTTGAGTGGAGCAGCATACTTTTGAAAGATAGACTTGAAAAGCGACTACCACCAAATCAGGATTTGAGAAGGTGACGAGTGGAAGACAACTTTCAATATTAATGAAGGCTTATATGAATGGTTGGTTATGTGATTTGGACTGAGCAATGCCCCCATCATGTTCATGCTTTTGATGAATGAAATGTTGAAATAATTCATTGGTAAATTTGTGATTGCATATCTCGATGATATACTTATATTCAGCAAAATGAAGGAAGAGCATTTTCAACATGTCAAGTATGTATTAGAAAAATTGTAGCAAAATCTATTGCTAGTAAACTTGAAGAAATGTTCTTTTTTCAAGAAAGAATTAATTTATTTGGGATTTGTGATTTTTGAGAATGAATTAAAAATTGATCCAGAGAAGGTTGCAGCCATAGTTAGCTGGCCGTCTCCCAAGAGTTTTTTTGAGGTACAAAGTTTTCATGGATTGGCGAGTTTTTACCGCAAATTTATTAAAAAATTTAGTGGACTTTGTGCACCCATGGTGGACACCATTAAGAAGGCAAATCAGCCTTTTCATTGGAAAAAATTGGCTGAGAAGAGTTTTCAGCTGCTGAAAAGGAAGATCACTAAAAAACAAATTTTAAGATTACTAGACTTTAACAAACGTTTTCAAGTTCGTTATGATGCCAGTGGGACAACCATTGATGCAGTACTCAGCCAAGAAGAGAAGCTAGTAGCCTACTTCAGTGAGAAATTAAATGAAAGTAGGTAGAAGTACACGTCTTATGAAAAATAATTTTATGTAGTCATCAAAGAACTAAAACATTGGAGACATTATCTACTAGCGAATGATTTTGTCTTATTTTCAGACAATTCCGCATTACAATATATTATGCAACAACATAAGTTGAACCATAAACATGCGAAGTGGCTGGAGTACTTGAAACATTTTACATTTTTGTTGAAACACATCAGCGGTCAAGCCAACGAAGTGGAAGATGCATTAAGCAGGAGGAATTTGATCTTGTAGGAAAGTACAATACAAGTATTAGGATTTGAACATCTTAAGGGCGTGTAGGAAATAGACGCAGATTTTAATGAAGACTATGAAGCTTGCTGAAATCCACTGTTGAGGGATAACAGTTCATGGCTAAAGTATAATATGCAAGAGGGGTTGTTGTTCAAAGGAGGGTAGTTGTGTATCCCGGAATGTTCTATGAGAGAGAACTTAATCCAGGAAAAGCATAATGGATGTTTAGTTGGACATTTTGGCATACACAAGACTTTGGATCTGTTGAGCCACTTTTACTATTGGTTGAAGATGCATACAGATGTACAAAGGTTTGTGACTAGGTGGAAAGTGTGTCATCTTGCAAAGGGACATAGCCAGAACATATGGTTGTATACACCCTTACCTATCTCGAATAGACCATGGGACTTAGCTAGTTTAGACTTTGTCTTAGGTCTACCAAAGACACAACGAGAATTCGATTCCATCATGGTGGTGGTGGATCATTTCACCAAAATGGCACATTTCATTCCTTGCAGGAAAACCAGTGATGTGACACATGTAGCACACTTGTTTTTCACAGAGATAGTAAGATTACATGGCTTTCTGAAGTCTATTATTTCGGACCGAGACATAAAGTTTACAGGTCATTTTTGGTGAACCTTATGGAAAAAGTTAAAAACCAAATTGAACTTCAGCTCAGCTTATCAGCCGCAGACCGATGGGAAAACCAAAGTGGTGAACCGAAGTCTGGGAAATCTACTAAGGAGTCCGGTTGGTGAAAATTATGGATAGTGGGATTGTGTATTTCCACAAGCGGAATTCTCGTATAACGATTCACCCAACACAAGCACGCGTAGTAGTCCTTTCCAGATCCTATACAGAATGCACCCATGTGGAGTACATGAGTTGTGGGATTTAGGTCATTTGGATCATAGGAGTGCTGATGGTGAATATTTCGCAAAGGTAATCAACGATCTTCATTAACAGGTAAAATTAAAATTACAAGACAACAACCAAAAATACAAACAGGAAGCAGATTTGAAAAGGTGAGAGGTACAATTCAACATAGGGGACCTTGTGCTAGCACACATATGCAAGGAGAGGTTTCCTAAAGGTGAATACAACAAGTTAAAACTAAAGGAAATTGGGCCTTGCAAGATTCTTCAAAAGCTTTCTGCGAACGCTTATGAGTTGCAGTTACCTCCAGGTATAGGAATCTCACCCATTTTTAATGTGGTAGATTTGCACCCATACATTGTTGCTAATGAAGAAGATAGTTTGGAAATATGAACAGGGGACACCCAGAATGAGAATGACTCGTGGATTAAACAGATGCCTCCAACAAAGCCTTTAGAGATCAAACAGATCCTAGACACCTAGGTGACCAGATGAACTCGAAGAAAATAATATTTGTCGTACATGGTCAAGTGGAAGGACCATCCTATTGAGGATATTTCTTCGTTAGATGTTGGCCAGATTCAAAGCGCTACGTACTCTATTAAAGAGCTCGTGGACAGGAGCCATGAGTTTAATCTACCTCGGGAGCATGATGCAGGAGCATCCAACTAAAAAGGTGACAACTGGAAATGGTTTTTTTACTTTCTGCTGGAAAGGAAGAAAAAATTTATGAATTTTGTTTTATTTAAATTAAGGTTGATACAACCATTGTCCTTTAAAAATTTAGCAAGCCAATAAATAGGATTAGTTAAGAGTATGTTTAAAGAAACTATTAGATAATTGTAAGGTAACTGAAGGACCGTTTCTGAACTGTAAGGGAATGTTGGTAAGTCATAAAAGCAAAACCAGATCCCCACTATGATGGTCTGCCATCTAGAGAGAAGAAAGAATACAAAAATTTAAATTGGAATTTGTTTTCTTGAGTACATGTCAAAGAAAATGAATCTAAAATCTCTGTCATAAAGAAAGAAAGAAAATTTCTTTTTCTTGTGCCCTAGTGCTTCAAATATTGTATTAAGAAAAATAGTGAAGTATTTCATTAAAGAGGCCAAATGGCATCGACAAAAATCTCAAGTCTGAAGGAATTTGAGACTAGAAAATAGACAATGGAAAAGCCAACAAAGATATCATATTCTTTCTCAAAAACCCAGGTAAATTTAGATTCACTATTCAAGCACACCTGTTCATTTGTTACATTCCAAAATTTAACAGTTCAATATACATTTATGAAACCAAAATAGTAGAGGGTTTCAAAACCCACAAGTGCCAAAAAGAATGTTTTGTAGGCCAAGACCAATATGACAATGAGGGTTTGAAACCCATAAAACCATACAAAGCATAACTGAGATAACAAAACCCCAGGGGTTTATGCCTGACTAAGGATAGCGCAAGCAAAAACAACAAGACACTCATAGAGGGATCCTACCCTATTTCCCCAACCCGCAAAGACTCCCAAGAATGAGGTTGTGGAGTAGCATTCTCCAGGTATGACCTACACATCACCACGAAAATGAGATGGGTAGTCAAAAACTGAAAAGGCAAGTAAAATAAGGTGACATAGAGAAGATAAAAGAATGGAAGAACAAGGGTTTACCTTAAAAATCCTGTATCTGAGTCAGAGGACGAGAACCGAGTCCTTAGCCAAAGGGTTTACCCCAGTGAGAATGCCATTGGTAAGTTTACCTTCTCACCACGGGGCCAGAGGGTTAGAATCACAAAAAAAAAAAATGAAATGTAGAAATGAAACAATTTTTTTTTTTTACCTGAAATAGCATTTGTTGATCCGCCCATAGAAGTTGTAAGGGAAAAACCCGTGGATACACAACCACCATGAGCAGAACAGAAATGAAGCATAAGTGAGGTAGAAAAGAATAAGTGAAATCTTTGAGATTGAGATTCGACCTCAAGCCTCTGTGGACCAACAAACAAACCATGACAAGAAACAATCGAAGGCACAATGCATACACAGAGCCAAACCAGACCAGCAATGGATGCAAGAATAGAGGCCAACTCTTAGTATTCCTTCGAGAGATGTGAATTGGCTACATTTGCAAAACAAAGGCCAGTACAAAGGGGTAGGCCAAAACAATTAAAAGTGCATTAAACCCTCACACCTAAAACCTTGATTTTTTATTCTAAATATCTATGAGGTTAAGTAGTTTGTTGACATGTTTACTTTCCTTGGTATTGCCACCATTTCACCTTGAAAACATAAGTGTGGTTTAATGTTAACCATCAAGATATTTTGATATAAAACATGGTGAAAACATTAGGTATATGAAAAATCAGTCAACAATTGTAATACTCATCATCAAGCCTCATAAGAAAAATTTAGTTGTGATGATAACGAAAATCTCCCACATGCATGGCATGAAAATACAAATGGTACAACATATCATTTCAAAGTTAAAAAATTAAAACAATGTTAAGCAGTGCGGAGCACATTCTAATACATGGAAATATATGAGAGTTAATGATTCTATATCACATATTGACGTTTTTTCTGTATATGGTTTTTTGTATATGGAATTTGAATGGTTATAATGAACCTCAGTTGTGGTCGTAAATTGTGGTCTCACATAACTTTGTCTCTTTTTATCAAATAAGTTCCATCAATTAAATAAAAAATTAATTTTAACTATTAAGATAGTTATTCTTATATGTAAACAACATGTTAGTCAATCCATGAGAATGAAGCATTAATAATCAATGAAGTACATGAAACATTGAAACACATTGTAAATTATATTACTAGAAACTTTTTATGACAATGAATTGTGATTTCCAACTATTATTTTGTGAGAGATGTGTTGCAAAGTTTCTTGAGTTTCCTTATTGAAGCAGAGAAATTTTACTTTAAAAACTAGCTAAATTGTAGTAGTTAAAAAAAAACTTACATTCTCGTGTATATAGTTGGATGGTCAATTTTTAAGATAGTTACATGATACATCACATTAATTAGGCTCTCTTCTTCTCTAATGTGTCTAGTATATGATGGGTTATTCATCCAAAAAATACCCATGAATACTTTCTGAAATAAACAACTTAATACTCCCTCAATGCCTTACATTGTGAGATTAACATACAACGAATTTCAAGAGACTAAGGGGAATTATCTAATACAATACTAAAAAAAAATCATTTTCTATATTAAATGGTGGTCTATATTGAACCATAGTGAAAATGGTATCCACATGCAATTATTTATGTTAAATATAATTGCCTACCTGCAAAGAGTGTTAATCTAAGAAAGAGTTAACTATACAAGAGATAAAGTTATGTAGATTGACTATTATTAGCATAATATGTTTTTATCCTTTTTATGGAGAATAGTTCTAAAATATTTAATGCCTACATATACTTTTCTTCCCAAGAAATTAAAACACTTTCATCTCACGAGAAACATTTCTACCATTTAGTTGAGTTATTTTTTTCGTTCTTGGATTTTACAACCATAGCTTTTTCTACTCTACCGTCAAAGTATTGATGGAACCTATTGAATCCTTGAAAATTGCTGCGACAACATGGGGGAAAGCCACCCGCTTTCGACCTTGGTTAGCAGTTCCTTTTTCGTTTGGTGTAGTGGCTTCGACTCGGGATAATGGGACGAGTTTTTGAGAAAATATTTTGATAGCGTTGGTGGGGTGATATATGATGTAACAAAAAAAAAATTAAGCTAAGTGTAGTCTAATATAACTATCAAATACATGCATATATACTAATTTAACACTATTTGACTATATATATACTCGTGAACTAAATACAATATGCGATCTACTATGATTTCCTACAACAATTGGTAATAAAGATCATTCAACTGCAATAAGAAGTTAAATCATTTAACAATAATCATTTTAGATAAATAGTTAGACAAAACTATTGAGAGAAATATATCGCATATAAAATCATTCATGTATTCAGAATAAAATCAGAGCTAACATCATACAAAAGTGCAATAATGCTAAACTATAATTCAATCTTTCATACATAAAAGAATTTATAGAAGAAGTATTATTTGATACATAAATAAAACATAATCGTAGGATAAAAGTACTATGTATGATAAGTCTTGCTCATGTGCTTCAGCAATATTGACCCAATTTCAATCAATCCAACACATTCTAAGAGTACAAAAGTGAATTTCAGTAGAGCATGCTAGATATTTAAAGAAAATAGATCATGTTCCATTCATTTCATCAAAACCTCCACAAAATTACATAAGTGAAATGTTTTGAAAAGTGCTTGCAATAAAATTCCTGGGTCCCTCTCTAAATGCATGAGAGGGGTTTAAATAATAAACTATAGTCTTAAAATAGATTATTACGAAAAATAACATAGCACATTTACACGACCTTCCTCAGAATATGAAAAAATAAAACAAAAAGAAAAATAAATTAAATGGCTAACTCCTTTGGACATAATTTCTAGGATCACAAATATCAGTCATGTAGGAATTTATAGGGTAAGTTCCTCAGAAATAATACCAAAAGGACACCGCTCACAACCAGATCACAGATCAATACACCAGTATTTTTGACGTGGTTAAAACCCTCAAAGTGCAAGGAGGGAAACAGTCCACGGCCTGTCCCAACGTGGGTACTATAGGAAATTTATTAATCAAAGAATGAAAAATTACATAAGCTTCTCTCATGCACGGATTACCCGAACAATGACCCTCCATGCGCTTTAAATAGAACTCATGGACCAATCGGGTGTCAGGCCACGGATCAAGTGTCAGTAATACCAAGGTGAGAGTGAACCGTCGGATCACTACATATCGTGACCGTCGGATTGTAAGTTACAAAATGTACAACGGTAAAGAAACACACTTTACCTAACTCTAACCTAACTCTATACTAGACCAAGTTGAACTTAACTATATCCTATGTGTTGGAATATCCTAACATCCCCCCATAAGAACAACTTGGGATAGGATTGAAGGATTTACAAATATGACACAATAGGAGAAGGAAGGAGGCACTAGAGCCTATCCCCCCTTAGTGACAACTTCTTGAACTCCAAGCATATATCGAAGTTTAGTGAACTTCGCCTCTGTGAGAGCCTTTGTGAAGATGTCTGCAACCTGATCATCTGTTGGACAATATTGCACTTTAAGAACATGGTCATGAATGAGCTTTCTGATGAAGTGCATGTGCAGTTCAATGTGTTTGCTGCGCTGATGCTGGACTGGATCTTTGCATAGATGAATGGCACTTTGATTATCACACCAAAGTGTGGTTGGATGCTGCTGCTCAAAGCCAAACTCTGATAGGATCTGATGAAGCCACAAGGCTTCCTTACTAGCTTCCACGGCACCACGATAATCTGCTTCTGTTGACGAAAGAGAAATGGCAACCTGTTTCTTACAAGCCCATGTAATAGGTCCTGAACCAAGAGTGAAGACATAACCGGCAGTAGACTTTCGATCATCAGGGTCACCAGCCCAATCAGAATCAGTGAAACCAACTAACAGAGGAGCTTCTTTGGCACTGTAATGAATCCCAAACTGTACTGTACCTCGAACATAACGAAGTATTATTTTAGCTGCTTTCCAATGACTTTCACGGGGGTTTTGCATAAAACGAGCAACAAGGCCAACAACAAAGGAAAGATCAGGACGAGTATGGGTTAAATACAAGAGTTTTCCGACAAGTTGATGGTATAAGGTAGCATCAACTTCAGGAGAAGTACAAGAGACTGAAAGTTTGACTCCAGACTGAAAGGGAGAAGGGGCTGGCTTACAATCTTCCATGTGAAAATGACGAAGAATATCACAAGCATACTTGGACTGGGAAAGGAAAATACCCTCTTGGGATTGAGAGACTTGAAGACCGAGAAAATAGTGTAAGTGTCGTAAGTCTGTCATTTCAAATTTCTTTTTAAGGCTGGACTTCACATGGTTTATAAGGTTGGGATCACTACCAGTAAGAATAAGATCATCAACATAAAGAACAAGGATGATAAGAGAGTTTCCCACTTTCTTGGTGTAGACAGTATTGTCAGAATGACACCTAGAAAAGCCAGATTCTAAAAGAAATCTATCGAGTTTGGCATACCAAGCCCGAGGAGCTTGCTGTAGGAATTTACAGGGTAAGTTCCTCAGAAAGAATACCAAGAGGACACCGCTCACAACCAGATCTCAAATCAATACACCAGTATTTTTGACGTGGTTAAAACCCTCAGAGTGCAAGGAGGGAAACAGTCCACGGCCTGTCCCAACGTGGGTACAGACAATTTATTAATCAAAGAATGAAAATTTACATAAGCTTCTCTCATGCACGGATTACCCGAACAATGACCCTCCATGCGCTTTAAATAGAACTCATGGACCAATCGGGTGTCAAGCCACGGATCAAGTGTCGGTAATACCGAGGTGAGAGTGAACCGTCGGATCACTACATATCGTGACCGTCGGATTGTAAGTTACAAAATGTACAACGGTAAAGAAACACACTTTACCTAACTCTAACCTAACTCTATACTAGACCAAGTTGAACTTAACTATATCCTATGTGTCGGAATATCCTAACATCCCCCCTTAAGAACAACTTGGGATAGGATTGAAGGATTTACAAATATGACACAATAGGAGAAGGAAGGAGGCACTAGAGCCTATCCCCCCTTAGTGACAACTTCCTGAACTCCAAGCATATATCGAAGTTTAGTGAACTTCGCCTCTGTGAGAGCCTTTGTGAAGATGTCTGCAACCTGATCATCTGTTGGACAATATTGCACTTCAAGAACATGGTCATGAATGAGCTTTCTGATGAAGTGCATGTGTAGTTCAATGTGTTTGCTGCGCTGATGCTGGACTGGATCTTTGCATAGCTGAATGGCACTTTGATTATCACACCAAAGTGTGGTTGGATGCTGCTGCTCAAAGCCAAACTCTGATAGGATCTGACGAAGCCACAAGGCTTCCTTACTAGCTTCCACGGCACCACGATACTCTGCTTCTGCTGACGAAAGAGAAATGGCAGCCTGTTTCTTACAAGCCCATGTAATAGGTCCTGAACCAAGAGTGAAGACATAACCGGCAGTAGACTTCCGATCATCAAGGTCACCAGCCCAATCAGAATCAGTGAAACCAACTAACAGAGGAGCTGCTTTGGCACTGTAATGAATCCCAAACTGTACTGTACCTCGAACATAACGAAGTATTCTTTTAGCTGCTTTCCAATGACTTTCACGGGGGTTTTGCATAAAACGAGCAACAAGGCCAACAGCAAAGGAAAGATCAGGACGAGTATGGGTTAAATACAAGAGTTTTCCGACAAGTTGACGGTATAAGGTAGCATCAACTTCAGGAGAAGTACAAGAGACTGAAAGTTTGACTCCAGACTGAAAGGGAGAAGGGGCTGGCTTACAGTCTTCCATGTGAAAATGACGAAGAATATCACAAGCATACTTGGACTGGGAAAGGAAAATACCCTCTTGGGATTGCAAGACTTGAAGACCGAGAAAATAGTGTAAGTGTCCTAAGTCTGTCATTTCAAATTTCTTTTTAAGGCTGGACTTCACATGGTTTATAAGGTTGGGATCACTACCAGTAAGAATAAGATCATCAACATAAAGAACAAGGATGATGAGAGAGTTGCCCACTTTCTTGGTGTAGACAGTATTGTCAGAATGACACCTAGAAAAGCCAGATTCTAAAAGAAAGCTATCCATTTTGGCATACCAAGCTCGAGGAGCTTGCTTGAGGCCATAAAGGGATTTCTTAAGTCGACAAACGAGGCTGGAGTCTGTTTGTATGAAGCCAATGGGTTGTTCCATATAGATTTCTTCCTGCAAGTCCCCATGCAAGAAGGCAGATTTAACATCCATTTGATGGACTTCCCATTTTAAAGAGGCAGCAAGGGAAAGAACAAGGCGGATAGAGTTCATTTTGGCAACTGGAGAGAAGGTTTCAGTGTAGTCAATGCCTTCAACCTGTGAAAAGCCCTTAGCAACTAGACGAGCTTTATGTTTATCAACTTTCCCATCTGGTCCATACTTGGTTCTGTAAACCCATTTACATCTAACAAGTTTGCGTCCCTTTGGTAGAGGAACAAGATCCCATGTATCATTTGTCATCAATGAATGATATTCTTCATTCATAGCTGCTTCCCAATGTGGATGGCCTGAAGCTTCTGCAAAAGTGTCAGGATCATGATTTACTGGAGCTTGAGCCAGTAAAGAAGAGGCTCTTTCAAACTGAGAACGTGTACGTCGCTGATCTGTAGGATCACCGGCAAGATCACCTGCTGCATCCCGAGTAGCACGGACCCATCTTGGAAGTTGAGGATCCTGAGAAGGTGGGGAAGGATTATCATCCTCGCTTTCATCATCAGAAGAAGAAATGTTTTCAAAGATAGAAGAGATAGGAAGAGGTGGCACATCCGCCGGACTAGGCTCGCAGGCCGATTTATTTTCATCAAATTTTACATCTCTTCTAATGATAACATTTTTGGACTTAAATGGAATAAGTCTATAGCCTTTTACATCTTCAGAATATCCAACAAAAGTACATTTCTCACTCTTAGGTTCTAAAGCTTTATGCTTTTCATCTGGAATATGGGCCCATGCTTCACTTCCAAACACACGAAAGTGACTTACATCTGGTTTAATGGAACTCCAAGCTTCTTCTGGAGTGATATTCTCTAGAACCTTAGTAGGAGTGCGATTGATTATATAATTTGCACAATTAATTGCTTCGGCCCAAAAACTAAGACTGAGTCCTTTAGATTGCAGCATACAATTAGCCATTTCCTTTAAGGTGCGATTTTTCCTTTCAGCTACACCATTTTGTTGTGGAGTGTATGGAACAGTATGTTGCATTTGAATTCCATTTTCGGTGCAAAAGTTGATGAATGCATTTTTAACATATTCTCCACCATTATCAGTTCTTAGCTTAAGAATTTGATGTCCAGATTGTTTTTCAACAAATGCTTTGAAGGCCAAAAAGGTGGTAAATACTTCGCTCTTGAGTTTTAAGAAGTATACCCAAGTGCGTCTGGAGAAATCATCAATGAAAGTTAAGAAGTACTTGCAGCCAGAGAATGAAGCAACAGGAAGAGGACCACATAAATCACTGTGCACAAGCTGTAAAGGGGCTGAGGCGTGCCAAGAGGCACGTTTGTCAAAACTGTCCCGATGATGTTTTCCGAGTACACATCCGGAACAAACACCATCTTTGCAAGATACCATAGGAAGACCTGTCACCATGTTTTCTTTACATAGATGCTGAAGGGAGCGATAGTTTAAGTGACCAAACCGCTCATGCCAAAGTTTGCTCACTTCATCATTATGAGCAACAAATACTGAGGGAAGATGGGATGACCCAAAGTTGTGAAACTTATACAACCTTTTGGAATCATCAGCAAGACCAGTAGCTAGAATCTGTTTAGGATCTTTTAGATCCTTGATTACAACATCATGAGGTGAAAATTCAACAATTTTACCTTCACCTGAATGAGTTATCTGATAGACAGATAGAAGGTTGCAGGATAAGTTTGGAACACATAATACATCATTGAACTGACCATTGTCTAGATGAACAGTTCCAGTCCCTACAACATTAAGAGATCTATCATCACCAACATATATATTTTTGGTGTTACAATCATTTAAAGAAGAAAACATGGCTTGGTTTTTGGCCATGTGACAAGAGGCTCCAGAATCAATGAGCCACTCATGAGAATGAGAAGAAGAAGAAGATACATTTAATGCATAACCAGACTGAGATGATTGACGATGACATGCAGAAAGTGCCGTTCCGGAAGTTGAAGTTGAAGTAGGCTCCAGATGGATGTTATGTTTCTTCATTGCGGCTTCCAAGGCTTCCATCTTCTTAAAGCATTTAGATTCTAAGTGGCCATCTCGATTACAAAAGTTACAATGTCTATCAGTCTTCTTCCATTTGTTTTTATTGGTCTTATCATTTGCTGAAATGATCTTTCATCTTGAGGCTGAGTTGGTTTAGGACCATTCTTTTGAGGATAAGACTTCTTAGGATTCTTTGAATTTGGTTGCTGCTGGGCGGCTAACGCTTTCGAGGAAGAGTTTCCAAGATTAAGAAGACCAAGGTGTAAGAGTTTTTCTTGTTCTCTTATTAAGGAATCACAAAAGGAGTCAAAGGAAGGGGGCTTGTAGTCTTTGCCTTGACAAATGAAAGCTTCCCTGGTAGAATGGAAAGTGGAAACAAATACAGAGTAGGCTGGTCCCAACTTAGTAAGGATGGAATAAATAAGGTTACCATCTTCTTTCTTAACTTTAACACCTTCCAAGAGATATCTAAGGGTCTTGAATTTGGACAAGAAATCTTCAATGCAAGAAAAATTATTAGGATCCAAAGTAAGCAACTCATTTTCAAGTTGATGGGCTCTAATTTCATTTTTAATCCCAAAAACTTTAGCAAGTTTTTCTAATGCTTCATGAGGAGTTTCAATTTCTGCAATGTGGAATCTAAGATCAGGAGAAACAGACATTCCTATCAAACCACGTGCTTGATCTTGTCTATTTTCCCATTTTTCGGCCTTGTCTTCATCTTTGGGTTTCTTCTCTTGGTCTGTGGCTATTCTGAAGAGACCTTTACTTCTAAGTAAATCTCCCATGTAGGCTACCCATTGGAAGTAGTTAGTGCTGTCAAGAATGACTTGGCATGGACTTTCCATTTTTTGAAAAACAACTGAAGCTGAAGATGCTGAAAGTAAGTGGTCCAATGGATAGATCTCGAAAAAATAGGCGGTTTTAAAAAAAACGGCTCTGAAAAAGGCTTCCGGATGAAGAAGTTATGGCTTTTTGAAAAAAAATTGTTGACGTTGCCGGCAAAGTGCGCGAATGTGCGGGAATGAAAAAATCCGCCCCCACAAAATGGAGACTTGAACCCAAGACCTCTACTCTCTTAAAAGGTCTTTGAACCAATTGATCTATACAAAAATTTGAGAGAGAGAGAGAGAGAGAGAGAGAGAGAGAGAGAGGGGGGGGGGGGGGGGGGCTCGATTTGCGTGCTTGCCTTGGGAAGACTCTTTTCCCTACAAAACACAAAACACAAAACCCAACACGAATATCCAAAGAAAAACGAACCTTACGGCTCGAAGTTAGCTTTAGCCAAAAAACTAGAAATTTAAAAAAAAAATCTCAAAGTTAGCTTTTAGCCGAAAAACTAAATATTTTTCTCAATGTTTCTGATTTTCCGAGATCACACTAAGGTGCAGGGAAAAGAGCATACGCATGAGAAAAATCCTTTCTTTCTGTTTCTGATTTGCCCAGATCGCACAGAGTCGCAGGGCAAAGAGCATACGCAGAAATGAAAGGTATAGATCCGGAAAAAAAAAAGGCTAAATAAACCGAAACCGAAATAAGCAGAGAGAAAATGACAGTAAACTGCAAAAAAAACACTGTATACCTCCCGATCTGAAAAATGACGCAGCTAGGGCTACCGGAAACCTTTTCGCGTGAAACGAAAGGGGTTCCTCACTGAAACAGATGCTCCGAACGCAACAGAGCAGTCCTCTCGGCCCGAAAGCAGTCAGAAACAGCAGATCTAGGAAACGACAGCCGCATGCAGTTCTACCGGCTTCAGATTTGGATCACCAACGGACGCGGCCCTCAAATAGCTCTGATACCATGTAGGAATTTACAGGGTAAGTTCCTCAAAAAGAATACCAAAAGGACACCGCTCACAACCAGATCTCAAATCAATACACCAGTATTTTTGACGTGGTTAAAACCCTCAGAGTGCAAGGAGGGAAACAGTCCACGGCCTGTCCCAACGTGGGTACAGACAATTTATTAATCAAAGAATGAAAATTTACATAAGCTTCTCTCATGCACGGATTACCCGAACAATGACCCTCCATGCGCTTTAAATAGAACTCATGGACCAATCGGGTGTCAAGCCACGGATCAAGTGTCGGTAATACCGAGGTGAGAGTGAACCGTCGGATCACTACATATCGTGACCGTCGGATTGTAAGTTACAAAATGTACAACGGTAAAGAAACACACTTTACCTAACTCTAACCTAACTCTATACTAGACCAAGTTGAACTTAACTATATCCTATGTGTCGGAATATCCTAACACTTGCTTGAGGCCATAAAGGGATTTCTTATGTCGAAAAACGAGACTGGAGTCTGTTTGTATGAAGCCAATGGGTTGTTCCATATAGATTTCTTCCTGCAAGTCCCCATGCAAGAAGGCAGATTTAACATCCATCTGATGGACTTCCCATTTTAAAGAGGCAACAAGGGAAAGAACAAGGCGGATAGAGTTCATTTTGGCAACATGGGAGAAGGTTTCAGTGTAGTCAGTGCCTTCAACCTGTGAAAAGCCCTTAGCAACGAGACGAGCTTTATGTTTATCAACCTTCCCATCTGGTCCATACTTGGTTGTGTCAACCCATTTACATCTAACAAGTTTGCGTCCCTTTGGTAGAGGAACAAGATCCCATGTATCATTTGTCATCAATGAATGATATTCTTCATTCATAGCTGCTTCCCAATGTGGATGGCCTGAAGCTTCTACAAAAGTATCAGGATCATGATTTACTGGAGCTTGAGCCAGTAAAGAAGAGGCTCTTTCAAACTGAGAACGTGTACGTCGCTAATCTGTAGGATCACCGGCACGATCACCTGCTGCATCCCGAGTAGCACGGACCCATCTTGGAAGTTGAGGATCCTGAGAAGGTGGGGGAGGATTATCATCCTCGCTTTCATCATCTGAAGAAGAAATGTTTTCAAAAGTAGAAGAGATAGGAAGAGGTGGCACATCCGCCGGACTAGGCTCGCAGGCCGATTTATTTTCATCAAATTTTACATCTCTTCTAATGATAAAATTTTTGGACTTAAATGGAATAAGTCTATAACCTTTTACATCTTCAGAATATCCAACAAAAGTACATTTCTCACTCTTAGGTTCTAAAGCTTTATGCTTTTCATCTGGAATATGGGCCCATGCTTCACTTCCAAACACACGAAAGTGACTTACATCTGGTTTAATGGAACTCCAAGCTTCTTCTGGAGTGATATTCTCTAGAACCTTAGTAGGAGTGTGATTGATTATATAATTTGCACAATTAATTTCTTTGGCCCAAAAACTAAGACTAAGTCCTTTAGATTGCAGCATACAATTAGCCATTTCCTTTAAGGTGCGATTTTTCCTTTCAGCTACACCATTTTGTTGTGGAGTGTATGGAACAGTATGTTTCATTTGAATTCCATTTTCGGTGCAAAAGTTGATGAATGTGTTTTTAACATATTCTCCACCATTATCAGTTCTTAGCTTAAGAATTTGATGTCCAGATTGTTTTTCAACAAAGGCTTTGAAGGCCAAAAAGGTGTTAAATACTTCGCTCTTGAGTTTTAAGAAGTATACCCAAGTGCGTCTAGAGAAATCATCAATGAATGTTAAGAAGTACTTGCAGCCAGAGAATGAAGCAACAGGAAGAGGACCACATAAATCATTGTGCACAAGCTGTAAAGGGGCTGAGGCGTGCCAAGAGGCACGTTTGTCAAAATTGTCCCGATGATGTTTTCCGAGTACACATCCGGAACAAACACCATCTCTGCAAGATACCATAAGAAGACCTGTCACCATATTTTCTTTACATAGATGCTGAAGGGAGCGATAGTTTAAGTGACCAAATCGCTCATGCCAAATTTTGCTCACTTTATCATTATGAGCAACAAATACTGAGGGAAGATTTGATGACCCAAAGTTGTGAAACTTATACAAAATTTTGGAATCATCAGCAAGACCAGTAGCTAGAATCTGTTTAGGATCTTTTAGATCCTTGATTACAACATCATGAGGTGAAAATTCAACAATTTTACCTTCACCTGAATGAGTTATCTGATAGACAGATAGAAGGTTGCAGGATAAGGTTGGAACACATAATACATCATTAAACTGACCATTGTCTAGATGAACAGTTCCAGTCCCTACAACATTAAGAGATCTATCATCACCAATATATATATTTTTGGTGTTACAATCATTTAAAGAAGAAAACATGGCTTGGTTTTTGGCCATGTGACAAGAGGCTCCAGAATCAATGAGCCACTCATGAGAATGAGAAGAAGAAGAAGATACATTTAATGCATAACCAGACTGAGATGATTGACAATGACATGCAGAAAGTGCCATTCCGGAAGTTGAAGTTGAAGTAGGCTCCACATGGATGTTATGTTTCTTCATTGCGGCTTCTAAGGCTTCCATCTTCTTAAAGCATTTAGATTCTAAGTGGCCATCTCGATTACAAAAGTTACAATGTCTATCAGTCTTCTTCCATTTGTTTTTATTGGTCTTATCATTTTGCTGAAATGATCTTTCATTTTGAGGCTGAGATGGTTTAGGACCATTCTTTTGAGGATATGACTTCTTAGGATTCTTTGAATTTGGTTGCTGCTGGGCGGCTAACGCTTTCGCGGAAGAGTTTCCAAGATTAACAAGACCAAGGTGTAAGAGTTTTTCTTATTCTCTTATTAAGGAATCACAAAAGGAGTCAAAGGAAGGGGCCTTGTAGTCTTGTCCTTGACAAATGAAAGCTTCCCTTGTAGAATGGAAAGTTGAAACAAATACAGAGTAGGCTGGTCCCAACTTAGTAAGGATGGAATAAATAAGGTTACCATCTTCTTTCTTAACTTTTACACATTCCAAGAGATATCTAAGGGTCTTGAATTTGGATAAGAAATATTCAATGCAAGAAAAATTATTAGGATCCAAAGTAAGCAGCTCATTTTCAAGTTGATGGGCTCTAATTTCATTTTTAATCCCAAAAACTTTAGCAAGTTTTTCTAATGCTTCATGAGGAGTCTCAAGTCCTACAATGTGGAATCTAAGATCAGGAGAAATAGACATCCCTATCAAACCCCGTGCCTGATCTTGTGTATTTTTCCATTTTTCCGCCTTGTCTTCATCTTTTGGTTTCTTCTCTTGGTCGGTGGCTATTCTAAAGAGACCTTTACTTCTAAGTAAATCTTCCATGTAGGCTACTCATTGGAAGTAGTTAGTGTTGTCAAGAATGACTTGGCATGGACTTTCCATTTAAAAAAATACTGAAGCTGAAGATGCTGAAGGTAAGTGTTCCAATGGATAGATCTCGAAAAAATAGGCGGTTTTAAAAAAACGGCTCTGAAAAAGGCTTCTGGATGAAGAAGTTATGGCTTTTTGAAAAAAAAAAAAAATTGTTGACGTTGCCGGCAAAGTGCGCGAATGTCCGGGAATGAAAAAAAACTCCGCCCCCACAAAATGGAGACTTGAACCCAAGACCTCTACTCTCTTAAAATAGCTTTGAACCAATTGATCTATACAAAAAATTAGAGAGAGAGAGAGAGAGAGGGGGGGGGGGGGGGGGGCTTGGTTTGCGTGCTTGCCTTGAGAAAGCTCTTTTTCCCTACAAAACACAAAACACAAAACCCAACACGAATATGCAAAGAAAAACGAACCTTGCGGCTCGAAGTTAGATCTAGCCAAAATACTAGAAATTTTAAAAAAAATCTCAAAGTTAGCTTTCGCCGAAAAACTAAATATTTTTCTCAATGTTTCTGATTTTCCGAGATCACACTATGGTGCAGGGAAAAGAGCATACGCATGAGAAAAATCCTTCCTTTCTGTTTCTGATTTGCCAGATCGCACAGAGTCGCAGGGCAAAGAGCATACGCAGAACTGAAAGGTATAGATCCGGTTAAAAAAAAGGCTAAATAAACTGAGACCGAAATAAGCAGAGAGAAAATAACAGTAAACTGCAAAAAAAACATTGTATACCTCCCGATCTAAAAAATGACGCAGCTAGGGCTACCGAAAACCTTTTCGCGTGAAACGAAAGGGGTTCCTCACTGGAACAGATCCTCCGAACGCAACAGAGCAGTCCTCTCGGCCCGAAAGCAGTCAGAAACAGAAGATCTAGGAAACGACAGCCGCATGCAGTTCTACCGGCTTCAGATTTGGATCACCAACGGACGCGGCCCTCAAATAGCTCCGATACCATGTAGGAATTTACAGGGTAAGTTCCTCAGAAAGAATACCAAAAGGACACCGCTCACAACCAGATCACAGATCAATACACTGGTATTTTTGACGTGGTTAAAACCCTCAAAGTGCAAGGAGGGAAACAGTCCACGGCCTGTCCCAACGTGGGTACTACAGGCAATTTATTAATCAAAGAATGAAAATTTACATAAGCTTCTCTCATGCACGGATTACCCAAACAATGACCCTCCATGCGCTTTAAATAGAACTCATGGACCAATCGGGTGTCAAGCCACGGATCAAGTGTCGGTAATACCGAGGTGAGAGTGAACCGTCGGATCACTACATATCGTGACCGTCGGATTGTAAGTTACAAAATGTACAATGGTAAAGAAACACACTGTACCTAACTCTATACTAGACCAAGTTGAGCTTAACTATATCCTATGTGTCGGAATATCCTAACAAGTCAGTGGCTTGAGTTGAGTTGCTTGGCCGATTGGAAATTTTAAATGCACAGCAAATATGGTGTCTCATAGTGTTGGCACCATATTTTGTGTAGAGGTTGTTAAGCACCTCAAGGTCATCCACTAGCTTTGTCGTTTCACTAAGAGCTGCCAGTATGCTTTCCAATTCAGCCTATTTACCTGCCTGATTGCCTCCTTCTTTTCCTACACTACCTCCTTCCACTTTACTCTAACTCTTTGATATTCATAAGAAATCCTGGTATACATTCTGTAACATGATTGATGCCATGAAGATTTTAGTTGATGGCTTCTATTATGTTGTTTGTTTATGTCGCTACTATTGTTATTTCCCTTTCCCCTTGTTTCAATAGAGAATCCAAATCCATGAACAAAATGTCTTTATGAGATTCCTCCATCTTCGGTAGGTCAGCCTTCCTCCCAACCTTGCATTCTAGCCAGGTGATAAACTCAAAAATCCTTTTATGGATTTTGTAGTAGTCAAGCCTCATGTCAATAACCTGATTTGCTAACTTATCACTTGCCTCACAGTAAGGATCTATCTGTGAGATTTTCTGGAACAATACTTCCTTCTGCTGCATTAGTAGGGAATTAAGGCTAAGTGCTTCCTTGATGAATTTGTCGATTTGAGGATTATACTTAAACATATCCATCATAGCTTGTATTTGTGTATATTTTTCTGCTAAGTTTTCCAAATGTTGTATTCTCATCTATTCAAATTCCTATTGAATCTAAGCTACCTGTAATTATGCTTGATGATTAGACTTCTCTTGAGCTAATTATTGTTCTAGTAGAAGAAATTTTTGTTCATTTTCCTTAAGAAGCATTAGGACCTCTGTCGCTTTGTCAATAGTTGTTGTGGCATAGCCTCCTGTGAATTGTGGCAATTTCGTGAGATTTTTAGATGGGTTCATGGGTGATTCCTTCCATACGATGTCCATTGGTTGATTATATGGAGTCGTAACAACTACATCATCCAACTTTGTTTTCTTCCTTTGTCTCTTGACTACATATTTGTGGGTAGGACTATAAAATACATTTAGAGGAGGTGTTTCCTCAATTTTCAAAACAATTTCAGAAGTGGGAGTAGTAGGAATGATCTCAACGTCCTGAGTGCCCTAGTTCCTTCCCATGTCATTTCTGGATTTGACTTGTGTTGGTTTTTCTTAGGAGTGTGTATCTCAGATGTTTGATCACCGTTTGAATCAAGGTGAAGTTTTTTGTTGAACTGTTTCCATTCCTATTCCAAATTAATAATTGGGGAATTTTCTCACTTATTTGATGTAGAGGGAGCTTTTACTTGTTTCTTTGCTGAGGTTTGCTTGGCCATTTCCTCTATATTTCTAGTTTTTTCCATTTAAGACTCTTTATTGGTGTCTCCTCCCCGATTTTGAGATTGTTGCTCTAAGCGCTCTGACTAACACATAGATCTCTCTTGGGTTTCTTCTTCAGAGTTTTCTTTAGAGCTACCCTCCAAGATTACACTGGGAGTTGACTCCCTTATTGGTTCAATTTATGGTAGGTCCAATGGGACCTTCAATAGTCTCTTTTTCGTATACACATGGAAACCCTTAGCATCATCAAGATTAAAAAGTAGTGATGCCATATGTGTCACTTGTGAAAATGTTTCTGCCTGTAAGAAGAGGTCATCAATCTCATCTTCTTCGTGGGTGAACTACTTTACTTTTACAATAGCAGTAAAGTCCTTAACAGTGTCATTTGGGTCATATTACCTTCCTGGGACTGTAGCTAATGTTATATACCTAATGATCTCTTCTTATTTTCATGCATCGAAAATAATGTAGTGCGAATGCACCACATTTTAATGGAAATGTAGGCCAAATCGAATTTCTTCTTCTCTTTCAGTCCTCTACTTAATCTGCCTTCCCCTATTGTTTGGTAGGCTATTTCTCTAGCCGCTAATTTGTCGGGGACATAATATGGGGTAACATGTAGTGAAGCAATGCTCCCAAATACTCTGATGTAGGTGAACGTCTCCTCCCTAAACCATCTGACTACTGGCAAGATATCTACTGCGGCCTCTTTAGAAAACCTAGGGGCGGTTCTGTCGTACACTTCTTTATGGATGGGTAGCATAACTCCTTGACACATTTTATAAAAATGGGGGTGAAATTGAAGTTCCCACAGAATCTTATGGTACATATGGATGGGAAGTGGATCTTGTATAGTCCACTTCCATCCCATTTTGGGAAATTTAGAATTAAAACAGATGGCATCACTACAAAAGCACTCATAAAAAATGGGGGATAAACCCTTAAAGAGGAACTTCTTTTTCTCCTATATTCTATAATGGTCTTAGCAAAATTGTCTGATAGAATTTGATCCTAGTTCATTATTGTTGCATTCACTACTGCATCTATCAATGGGACCCATTCCAAGGAAAACTTGGTGCTAACAGGTTTACCAAACAATCTACATAACATTCTTGATGCGAAACTGTGAGGGGGAGAAATGGATGCATAGAGTACATACCCATTTTATCTTGTTTGTGCTTGCCTTCGCATGATGTCTAGGTCTGCGTGACGTCTGCTCAAGGAACTATTTGTTGTAGAGCTGCTACGACTCTAATAACCAGTACATTAGTCGTAGGTTGCCTGTTGAGAAAGACCCCGTGAGCTCTTGCTTGTGATTCTTGAATGTTCAGTTTGTGATGTCTACCTCGTCAATTACCCATTTGACCATGTCCATGTATGGAATTACTTTTGGTCATGCCACTATGCGGTGTAGGAAAGAACATGCCATTTCGAAATAGGAGGCATCAGATGACTCCTGAGCATCTGTTGTGGCCTTTGTTACCAGTGGCTAGGGTTGCTCCTCTTCTAACAAGTTGTACATGGCCTCCCATGTCACTGTTCCTCCATCTCTAATGCACATAGTATCAAACAAAAGACGGAACATTTCTGATTTCTTAGATGTAGTTGTCTTTCCCTTCTTTCGCATTGTTTCTAATAATGCTCCCTATGGATTTTTCCGCAAATGGAGAAAAGCGGAAGTTATGAGATACAGGAAAGAATGAAAATGAGAATGAATGATACAGATAACCTAAAAAGGTGACAAGAAAGGAGTTTTAATCAAACACAAATGAAAATATATCGTATCACGTCCAGCCACTTTTTAACATAAATTCCATTAACCTATATTAAATAGCCACTAATGGTTCCTATCACTATCTTTATTGCTCATTAATGTAATATATCGCAGAATGGGAAGGAAAACATTTAAGGTGGCAGACATAATCTTTGAGAATGCCAATTTTGCGATTGCGATGGAATATCGCAAATCACATTAGCACCTATTTGATTGTGAACTTTCTCAAAGTTCTTTAGGATTCTACGGTATGCGAGATTCAGGATAAGCGGTATATTCTTTTTCATTTAGAGCGTAGTTTGTTTGAAGGAGTAATTACCTTATAAAGTGATTTTCACTACATGGAAGACTTAAATACCATTTATGACATTGGCTTCTATCAGGTCTCGGCTTCTATCGCATTTCACAAGATCACGCAGTTCATAAGAATTAGACATTTTTTAAGTATTTTTATGTGATGCAGTATGGTTGACTTTTCCTATCCCAATATCACATTTCGCACGTTTGAATGTGTTTTCTAGGTTTGTGTCCTTTGTGAGCCCCGATATACAATTGCAAGAAAAGCTTTATTTTATGTGAAATTCCTTAGGTCTTAGCTTTTGAATAAAAAGTTAAATGATATATAATTTAAGTTAGGTAATCCTTTTGATCGCAATTCACAAGTTTTGTTCGTTAATAAGGCTTTTAAGACACTTGGTCTAGCAGTATTCAAAAAGGCAAGAATTGCTAGCTTTCAAAGGGTTTTGTCTCGATATCTTGATTTATTCCTAAACATTCAAAGGAAAGCGCCTAAGTACTAATTTCCTTTTTACATGGTTTCTATTAAGGGTCCCCATTTATTAATGGAATATTAGCTATTAAACTAATAAATGGTGGGGCAGGTTGTTGAATAACCCAACAATTGGCAATTCGCTGGAAGAACTAGTTATCTCTGATGGTGTTTTAAAATTTCTAAAACTTTCAAAATAGAGATAGTTCATAAAAATAGGAAACCCATGAAATATAAGATAATTAACGTTTCTCTGAATAATGAAGATAGAATCTACATAATTATCATCCATTTGGTTACCCTCTTCAATATGAAAATTTCTTCATCTACATCAGTCATTACTTGGTTTTAAAGATAAAAGCAGGGGGTTCTCACAAATTATCTTTTAGATGTACTCAGTTGTCATAGGTAGAGCCTCTTCTACTAGTAAATGTCCATAGCCTTGAGAGCGTTACCTTTCAGCCAAAAATGATTACGTATCCTATCAAGATAAGAGTGCAATTTTTAGGGATAAATTCATATTCATATACTTACTCCTTTTTCCTTTCTTTTCTAAACAATTCATTTTTCTAAAAGTTTTACTTTTTCTCCTTAAAGGTCATTGTCTTAGTTTGGTAGCCAAAATTGGCAATGCCATTCATTTGTTGTAACATAACTGAACAAGCTAGCTCGTCATGAGGCCCATTGTATTTTGATTAACATAATCTTAAGCCATTACCCTGTTTTGATGTGTAGTAATTGTAATATCGGCTTGTTACTTCCCTATGACCATGGTAAGTCGGCTCTTAATGATACCTCTTATCATTTAAGTTTAAGTATATTTTAAAATTACACTCTAAAAAGAGAAAATATTACTAGATGGGGAGAATCATTGACTCCATAAGAGTTTCTGGATGACTATCTTAGAGTTAAGGATACAAATACTTTTCATGACTGATGGTAGAACAAAGGTTTCTTTACAAAGTTTAGTTTTAGCAAAGGACAAGTAATTCTGGTAGAGTACAAGAAGATTTCAGAGTTATAGAACTTAGCTTATGTTTCAAATGTGAAAATCATGTTATTAAAAATCCCTACTTATACAAATGAAAAGAAAAAAATATAAAATATATTATTATTGTAAAGGCCAAAAGTAAATTCTATTTAACTTTAATTTTCCTAGAAAAAGTAAAGACAGTAGTGTACAAGGGATAAAAGAGGTTATCCTCTATGAAAACTATTTTTCTAGAATCTTCTCATTAAAATGAAACGTATCTCTTACATTTGATAAATCTTGCAATAAAAAGTTGATGGGCCTATTTGTTCCACAATCTGAAATGTGCCAAGCCACATTCTCTGGAATTTAGTATGCTTACCTTTTTCCTGATGTTCTTTATCCCACTTTAATACCAGGTTTCCAAGCTAAAATGATTTTGAACTTATAGAGTTTGCATCAAATGATGATTTGCCTAACTGTTGATGATGTGAATGTGTGATTCTGGCTTTTTCCCTTTCTTCTTCGAGCTTAAGAATTTGTGATTTTCTTAACTGCATAGAAGAGGAAGGAGTTTCTTCAATAAATTGAAGTAGGTCTAGAGAGGGAATAACTACATTTGTAGGAAGGACAACCTCTTTTCCATAGATCAAATTAAATGGAGAATTTCTTATTGAGGCCTTCTATGTTATTCGATCTGCCCATAGAGAAAATGTTAAAGATTTGTGCCAGTTTTTCTGACTTTGAACAATGGTTGGTTTGATGATTCTTATGAGATTTATGTTTGCAGATTTGGCCAAGCCATTTCCCTGAGGATAATAGTTAGTAGATTATTTAAGTTTAAAACCTATTTTAAGAGAAAATTCTGTCATGGGATTGTCTGTGAAATAATATTCATTTTCAAGTAGCTGGCAAATGGTAGACCAAATTGGTAATAATAAACTGATCAATAAATTCAATGATGTTTCCAGAATTAGCTACCTTAACTGGAATTGATTTTGTTAGTGCCTAGATTTACCTAGGGTTGAAAAGGCAGGATCCAGGACCAACATCAAACCACACTCAGCCTCGTAGCTAGCCCTATGAGGATAGGAGAGGGCTCTCTCTGGGTCAATCTCAGCAAACGATAATCATATGGGGCTTGAGATGACTGATTTAACAACTAATCTTAGGCTAGGTATGAAGTGCAAGGATTTAATTTGAGTTATTTTTTTGGGGTTTTGTTGGAAAAAGGGAAAGGCAAATTTGGGTCCAGGGATGAGGCCAAATTTTTGCAGAGTTCTGGTTGGGGTAAGGTAGGCAGTAGTTTTGATGCTTTAGATTAAATGAATGGATCGAAAATACCACTGAGGAGCTAAAGAGGGAAAGAGGCTGCAAGAATCCTCTCCAAACAGATGAAAACATGTAAAACTAAATAATGTTTAAGGCAGAGCATAGCAAGCTAATGAATTCTACCTTTGTCACTCAATTTGTTTAATTTCAGAAACAGAGAGAAGGGAAATGGCATACATAAAACATCAATGAGCTTACAATTACATGAAGAAAAATACCATCAAAACACAGAGCCACAAGGAGCCCAACAAGTGCTGCAAAACCCTGGTCTTTCCTTTTCCAAAAATGCTGAAAATGAATGTACAATGAAGTGCCAAGCAATCCCAAGTGTCCAACCTTCTACCAAAATCCAACCCCTACACTATGAAATTCATAATATATATATATATATATATATATATATATATATATATATATATATATATATATATATATATATATATATATATCATTTTCTCATCCTTGTACTAAGGGATTGAGATCAACCATTTTCTTCAAAATAGAATTAGTTACATTAAACTTGGGCCGAATTTCTGAAAATAGGTGTTGAAGATGAACTCGTATGTCCTAAACCATATCACCTGTTACAAAACTGAAAGATGTTTTTATAGATAAGGGAATTCTGGATAAAAACCTCTCTCAAATTTTGGAAATTTTTTCCAGTAGCTTGCAATCCGTTCCACAAAATCATCTCTAAAACAGAAAATCATTAAAAATTTAAATCTATGAAAATGAGTTGTAAATATCTAGTCACATATCCCAATCCATGACACCTGTGAAAAAAATGAAAGAAAATTTTGTTATATGGCTCGATCTTAACAAAAACCTCCTTGGGTTTTGCAAAATTACATTCCATCTGTTGTAAAATGGCCCCGCACTAAAATGACTAAAACAATAAAAATATGAAAAAATTGCTTTGTTTTAATATAGGCTCCAAATATCACTATATATCTCCCACATAGTAGCACCTCTGCATAAAATAAAGGAGGTTTTTGTTATTTAGTATGTGATGAACAAAAACCTCTTTCACTTTTGAAAAATTCCTTACCATTATTTCAGAAACTGATTTTGTACCAAACTTGTCATTGTGTGCAGCAACTGACCTCAAAACATGCATAACCAACAATTATTCATTCATTTCTTCAAATCCAGGAACCAGTTATAGGAGTGTGATATACCATTGGAAATATTTTTCTGAGCTTCTTCTGATGGAAACACTTGTGACATGTTTTGTGTTGAACATCATGTACAAAACATCTAACAAAACCAGACATAGTAAGAGCTCATGTTGATCCCTGGTGACAGGTTGCGAATACTGGAACTAACATCGGCTCCAATGGGGATGGTAGCTCCTTGGAGGTTCCAAGAACTACAGATCTTTGGAAAGTAGACAGTGCCTCTTCCATTGGGTATGGATGGTCAAACAACTGCAAACCCAAAACAACTCATACCAATCCAAAAACATATACATACTGCAACTTGTACATAAAAAAACACCGAAAACTGAAATGCTGCCTTGGGCAGCTTATTTATGTACAAATCTAACCCACTTTGCTGTAAAATTGATAGATCAAGTAACGACATAATGCCAGATCAACCAATCAAGTAATTGTGACAAGGATGCTACTTGGAAGTGCTTCAACGAGGACGCAAATGTAAATGCTGACAGCCATACATGCACATAATGAGTCTGGTTATGTAAAAGACAATCTGACTTATCATTCAAACTGAAAAAATACTCCATATATGTGACAATAGGATCGAAGAAACCAGACTCTATTTGCTGCCTTAACTCCTCAACACAGACCACCAACTGCAATCTGTCAATGAAAACATCCACGGGCAGCTCTATTTTTTCTTGTTTTGAAGGAGGAAGAGTTTCCAAGAACTTTTTGGGATCTCAGAATTCATATTATTGGATCTGATCATTTAAATACTGAATCTCCTTCTCAAATTTTTCAACAACTAACTCAAAGAATCCAGTTTTAGCTTTAGGAGGAAACTTCGAAGATCTCAAACATTGAAGCATGACAATGAAAAATACTTCATCAATTTCAAAATCCTCTAACTCATCTCTAACTTCTTTTAAAGCTTCACAAAACACAGGGTCTATCACATGCCCTACCATTTTATTTTAGTGCATGAACGAATTAGTGAGCGCTGGAATATCTGGATTGAGTTAGAGTCTCCAGGTGAATGTTTCAGCCTTCATATGTGTCTGACTGTTGTCCACCATCAACAATCAAATCTAACTTCATACATGTACTGGGGCAATTTGCAAGTCAAATGTTCAGTTCATAAGACTAGACCGGAGATTGACTGAAGCATCTTTTATATACTTTCGCTAATGCAAAGTAAGAGCATTTCGAATGCTATCTGGCTAGCTTCAAGCTCCGTCTGTAGTCTATAAAACAAAGAACACTAACAAACAAATAAACTTTTCTTCCCTAGTATGGTCGCAACTATGTTAGTGCCTAGATTTACCTCAGGCTGAAAAGGCAGGATCCAAGACCAACATAAAACCACGTTCAGCCTCGTATCTAGCCCTAAAAGGACAAGAGAGGGCTCTCTCCAGGTCAATCTCAGCAAAAGATAATCATATGGGGCTTGAGATGACTGATTTAACAACTAATCTTAGGCTAGGTATGAAGTGCAAGGATTTAATTTGAGTTTTTTTTGGGGGTTTTGTTGGAAAAGGAGAAAGGCAAATTTGGGTCCAGGGATGAGGCCAAATTTTTTCAGAGTTCTGGTTGGGGGAAGGTAGGCAGTAGTTTTGATGCTTTAGATTAAATGAATGGATATAAAATACCACTGAGGAGCTGAGGAGGGAAAGAGGATGCAAGAATCCTCTCCAAAGAGATGAAAACATGTAAAACTAAACAAAGTTTAAGGCAGAGCACACCAAGCTAATGAATTCTATCTTTGTCACAAAATTTGTTTAATTTCAGAAGTAGAGAGAAGGAAAATTGCATACATAAAACATCAATGAACTTGTAATTACATGAAGAAAACACCATCAAAACACAGAGCCAAGTAAATCCCAACAAGTGCTGCAAAACCCTGGTCTTTCCTTTGCCAAAAATGCTGAAAATGAATGTACAATGAAGTGCCAAGCAATCCCAAGTGTCAAACCTTCTACCAAAATCCAACCCCTACCATATGAAATTCATTAAATATATAAATATTCTCATCCTTGTACTAAGGTATTGAGCTCAACCATTTTCTTCAAGATAGAATTAGTTACATTAAACTTGGGCCGAATTTATGAAAATAGGTGTTGAAGATGAACTCGTATCTCCTAAACCATAGCACCTGTTACAAAACTGAAACAATTTTTTGTAGACAAGGTTACGTTGGAGAAAAACCTCTCTCAAATTTTGTAAATTCATTTCCAGTAGCTCGAAATCATTTCCACAAAATCGTCTCTAAAACAGAAAATCATTAAAAATTTAAATCTGTGAAAATGAGCGTAAATATCTAGTCACATATCCCAATCCATGACACCTGTGAAAAAACTGAAAGAGGTTTTTGTTATATGGCTCGTGCTTAACAAAAAAAATCCTTTGGTTTTGCAAAATTACTTTCCAGCTGTTGTAAAATGACCTCGCACTAAAATGACTAAAACAGTAAAAATTATGAAAATTTTGCTTTGTTTTAATGTAGGCTCCAAATATCACTGTATATCTCCCACATAGTAGCTCCTGTGCATAAACTGAAGGAGGTTTTTGTTATTTAGTATGTGATGAACAAAAATACCTTTCACTTTTGAAAAATTCCTTACCATTATTTCAGAAACTGATTTTGTACTAAACTTGTCATTGTGTGCAGCAACTGACCTCAAAACATGCATAACCAAGAATCACTCATTCATTTCTTCTAATCCAGGAACCGGTTACGTGAGTGTGATATACCTTTGGAAATATTTTTCCAAGATTCTTTTGATGGACACACTTGTGACATGTTTTGTGCTGAACATCATGTGAAAAACAACTAACAAAACCAGACATAGTAAGAGCTCATGTTGATCCCTGGTGATAGGTTGCGAAGACTGGAACTAACAACTTCCACCCATTTTGTGAAGTAATCCGTTGCTGTAAGGATATATATATATATATATATATATATATATATATCTTTGAGGAGTGAGGAACGATCTCACCTATTATGTCTAGACCCCATTTCTCAAATGGTTGTTCAATGTTAACTAGCTGCAATGGCAATGTTGGTTCCCTCTATCTTCCAGCAGTTGTTTGACAAATTTTACATTTCCTTACATATCCGTGTGTATTTTTGAATAAGTTTGGCCAATAATAGCCAGCATGTAGGATTTTGTGTGCTGTTGTGTCACACCCAAAATGTCCACTAGCTAGTCCATCATGGAGTTCCTGCAAAACCTTTTCCGCCTCAGATTTTTTAAGACATCTAAGAAAAATAAAATCATATTTTTTTCTAAACAACACATCATTGATGATTTCATATTGCTTAGCTTTTATCCTCAAAGCCCTTTTTCTTTTGCAACTTAGTTGCGTAGTGGAATATCCATTTTTCAAATACAAGGTAATATCAACGTATGTGGATTTAGTGTCATTGAGGCTTACCTCATATACTTGTATATCATCACATGAACCTTGTAGTGCTCGTAAGTCTGATGCTCCTTCTAACATACTACAAAAACCTTGACGTTTAACAATTTTAGCTAGTCTGATCTTAATGTCATATTCTTGCAGTGTTGTTACCCAAATTTTACTTTTCTCACCTACATCTCTTTCCATTAATAGATTTCTCATTACTGAGAATGGGACTACTATCTTGGTGTGAGTTTTGAGGAGAAAGGGTCTGAAATTATTTATTGATTTGAAAACACCAAAATCTTGTTTTTCAACATCTGAGTAGTTTAATTCAGCCCCCTACAAATTCGATCTAAAAGAAGAAATTGGTGCTTCGATTTTGTCTTCATTGACCTCTGTCAATATAGCTGCATACGATGTCTCAGAAGAAAATGTATATAAAACGAAATGTTTAGAAAAATTTGGAGTTCTAAAGAGGGAGCATTTATGATTGCTTGTTTAATCAAATTATAAGATTCATTCTTAGTATGTCCCCATTTAAAACATAATTTTTCTTAATCATAGATTGGAGAGGTAGAACAATTCATGAAAAGTTAGGGACAAATATTTTGACGAAATATATCTGTCCTAGTAAAGATTGGATGGATTTTTTTGTTATGAGGTAAAAAGATTTCAGAAATTTCTCTTATCCTATCAGGATCGATAAGAATTCCTTCTTTGGATACCGTAAATCCAAGGGGCTTTCCTTCACTCAAAGAAAGATTTCATAGGATTGAGAGAAATTCCATACCTCTGACAAGGCTCAAAGATTTTCTTTAAATCCTTTAAATGATTACTGCACTATTTGGAATACACAATTATGTCATCTAAATAGATTACCACCAATTTGTTCACCAAATCTTTGAAATCTATGTCCATGGCTCTCTGGAGTAATTCACCAGCGTTGATTAATCCAAATGGCATCTTTTGATAGGCATAGGTGTCCCATTTGGTTCAAAATGTAGTCTTTAGCTGGTCATTTGGATGTACTAGAATCTGATTATAACCTGAAAATCCATCCAGAAAAGATATTAGTTCTGAGCCTACAACTGATGGCAGTATCAGTTCCATAGGAGGTAATGGGAAGTTGTCTTTCTGACAAGCTTTGTTGAGATTGTGAAAGTCTATACATATTTTAATATCACCATTCTTTTTCCTAAATGGGACAAGGTTAGAAACCTACCTTGAATCCCTTACAAGAAAAATCATTTTGCCTTTGAAAAGCTTATTCAATTCAGATTTGATCTGTTTTTCTAAATTTGGATGAATCTTTCTCAAGTTCTGTTGCAAGGGATTTCATCAGATATCATGGGAATGGTATGCTAAATAATGGAAGTATCATATGTCTTGAGATCTTCATAATTCCATGCAAAAACATTTTTGTATTTCTTTAACAGCTGAACAAAGGCTGATTTTTCATCTAGTGTAAGACTGAGTCCTAGATTGATATTTTGAGGTTTAAGGCCAGTTCCATGATTGACTAACTCCAATATCAAATTTGAAATTTGAAGCTTTGAGTTACTGGGTTTCTTGAACATGTCCTTAATATCATACAAGTCTTCAAGCTTAACCATAGATTTAGGCATGGAATTTGCATTCATTTCTTTCTTAAGTTGTCTGTCATGTTGATCTTCATTCATTGTCTGGTCATTGTAAGAGCCTTCAGTTGCTAGAAAACTTATGGTATCCAAATCACTATTGAATATTCTCCAATTGGTTATATTATCAGGAATAGAGGGCCTAAAAATTAATTCAATAGAAAATCGATCAGGGCTATAATCTCTTTGTGGAATGAGCTTAGATGAAACATTAGCCAAAAGATCAACACTTGCATTTTGGAGTCTACTGATAGGGGAAATATTAAATGTTGTAAAATGAGAGGTGAGGTCCTGGACCAATGATTGATAATGTTTCAAGTGTCTAGAGAGGAAGTGTATTGTATTCCTCACCTGCTTAATTACCATTTTTGTCTCCAAATAATTGAAGATATTTGATATTAAGGTGGATATAATTATATATCCATTGAACTAATGCTTCATATTCGACAGTGTTATTTGTGCATTCAAATTCAAGTCTGTGTGCTAACATAGTTTTTTCCCCTTCTGAGCTAACTAATATGCATCCTCCTCGAGCTCCATCATTAGATCTAGATCCATCAATATATAATTCCAAAAGAAAGATTTAACTATAGGTATATCTACAAAATTTATACATTTATAAGCATTTGTTTGAGATTAATTTTCAACTTGTGATGTAACAGAATTTTCTGAGAAGGGTGAAGAATTTGCATTAAAATTTCCTAGAAATGATTCAATTGAGTAATTTCCAATGATATTACTATTATATGTGACTGGTTCATTGTCTTCCTCTAATTTTTTGACGATATACTTTTGATTTTTCTCTCAGTAAACCCTTATTTGATTCGTCTTACCATTATATGGAGGCCACATGTGGGACCAGTTGGCTGTGACATAGCCATGAAGATTTTATGACCAATCTCTACTGAGGATCAGGCCGTAGAATTCCAGGATATTAGCCATAAGGATGTCAATGAATTGACACACTTTTTGGTTTGATGAGAGTCAAATAGTGACTTTATTGAGTTCCCCTATAACTTTGACTTGTGGTCGATCTAAATTCATAATGTGAACAACATATTTTTGGGATTCCACGTTCAATTTTGCACAAACTGTTCTTGGTAGAATGTTGGATGAAGCTCTAGAATCAACTAAACAATTATGTAGATTTTTATTGCAAACTTCAAAAGTCAAAATATGAAGGAGTGTGGGATGTGGATCTTCCTCCTATTAGAGCAATATTAGTTGAACTGACCTTATCTAATGAGGTAGTAGGAGGCCTTCCCATTTCCTGAGCAGCTTGTGAGATAACAATAGCGAGAAGAGGATAAGTAGGGATTGCTTTTAAATCTTTGAGTAATAGCTTGTGTTGATGTTTTAACTTGCTAAGCTCATGGAATGTAATGTTTTCCCTAGTATTTTTCATATCTTAAATGATGTTGTATTCCATTTCATCAAGGACTAGCAGGGCTTTAGTTGAAGGTGAAGAATTTGATTGAGTAGGAGCGGTTTGAGTGGATTTAGGGGAAGATTTCTTACCTATTGCTTTGCCTTTGGGAGTTGGTACTGATGTTTTTTTGTTTTGGATTTGTTTGTGGCAAATCTATAGTGCTTATACTCCTAGCTGCAACAGGTAATGCTTGCTATGCTTCTTCACTAGGAATAATAAAATCCCACATCCCTTGTAGCTTAACTACTTCATTATCGATTTGTTCTTGAGCCGTTGAGACTTCTTATTCCCCCACATCTGACTCAACATTTGATATTGTGCTTGGAGGCTTAGGATTAGATGTAGGGTTTCTTTTGTATGGTCTGAAATCTTTCCTTGAGGAAATCTTTGCTACCTACTTCTTGATGTCAACCATTTCATTAGACATGGTTTTAAGGTCTTTTTGTAGACCTTCAATATCGAAAGGATCTTTAGGTGCTTTTTTCTTGGATTCGTCCCTAAAAGTTACATTCTTGGATTTTCATTCTTCTAATGCATTCTTTTTTTCTAAAGCTAAAATGCATTTTTCTGCAGCTATGGCTTCTTTCATATTTTCTACCAAAGTTGGTTTGGCATCCCTATCAACAACAATAGTTTTGTTTGACGGAAGAGAAGAAATATACCATTGATTTTGGATGTCATCATTGGGCTTGGATGCCATCAAGGTTTTATTCAATAACTTATTAAAACATGGATTAAAGTCTTTAATGGGTTCTCTAGGTTTAGCTTTTAGGTTGGAGAGATCATTGACAAGAGTAGTTGTCGTTCGGTCATCTTCAAACTTGGTTAAGGACTGTTCCTGAAAATCATCCCTACTATTAATGGAACCAGATGGTATTGAAAAATACCATGATCTTGTTGATCCTTGTAAAGTATAAGGGAATAATATGACAAGTTCATATTCTTCTACCATTGCGTTCAAATTTATGGACAACATAAAATTGTTTATCTGTTCTTGAGCAGGTAGACCATCATCAGGGTTAAATTTTAGCAACCATTTCATTGGATGAGCTAGTATGGGTGTAATGGTCCTGCCATTTGAATAGCTTATGGATTTATCCATGGTCTTTAAGCCATAATGGGTATCTTTGTAGAGGAAGATATTCCAGTAATTGAAGGTGATTGGGTAGAGGAGGTTTGTGCTCCAGTACCATTGTAAACCATGATCTGGTGTTGTGAGGTGGATGATTGTTTTTTAGATGAAGTGGATGGAATGAATGAAGGTGTTTTAGGTGATGATGAGAGAACCTCACTATGAGCTTCAAACTTTGTTTTCTTAGTTCTCCTTCAGTTTGGTGGAGGGAATTAAATTGAAGTAATCCCAAATTTTCCACTCTGTGATCTAGTTAACCTTTGAGAGGAAGGAAACTGAGAAGTAACACTAGGTTGAGGTAACTCAAATTATTCTTGAGATATTGAAATCCCTTGGAGTTTATGGATTAAAGACTAATCTAACTTCTTTGGGACGTCAGTAGTGGATTCTAAGGATTTCTTTACAACTTATTATTTAGGATTTGTGGATTTAGAATGTGACTGAGAAGTTGGAGCTGATGGTGAGGGATTTTTACTCTTGGAATGGCTTACTAATTTATACTTGCTTTCCATTCATAGTTAGGCCCTCCTTTTAGCACCAAAATGTTGAAGCCTCGGAAATCAATGCAACAGCATGGGGAAAAACCACCGGGTCTGGACCTTGGTTAGTAGTTCCTTTTCCGTTTGGTGTAGTGTCTCTAACTGGGCATGATGGGATCAGTTTCCTAGAAAAGATTTTGATAGTGTTCGTGGGGTGATATATGATGTAACAAAAAAACAATTGAGCTAAGTGTAATCTAATCTAACTAGTAAATACATGCATATATCCTAATTTAACATTATTTGACTATAGATATACTCGGGAATTAAATACAATATGCAATCTACAATGATTTCCTACAGGAATTGGTAATATAGATCATTCAACTGCAATAAAAAATTAAATCATTTAACAATAATAATTTTGGATAAATAATTAAACAAAACAATTGATAGAAATATATCACATATAAAATCATTCATGTGTTGAGAATAAAATCAGAGCTAACATCATACAAAAGTGGAACAATGCTAAACTGTAATTCAAAATTTCATACATAAAACAATTTCAAGAAGAAGTATTGCTTAATGCATAAATAAAACATAATCATACAATAAAGATACCATGTATGATAAGCAATATTGACCCAATTTCAATCAATCCAACACATTCTAAGACTGCAAAAGTGAATTTCAGTAAAGTGTGCTAGATATTTAAAGAAAATAGATAATGTTCCATTCATTTAATCAAAACCTCCTCAAAGGTACAAAAGTGCAATGTTTTCAAAACTGTTTCTGACAAAAAAATTTGACCCCTCTTCAAATGCATGAGAGGGGTTCAAAGACTAAACTATAGGTCTTAAAATAGATTATTACATAAAATAGTTGAGGAGGTTTAAACGACCTTCCTAAGAATATGCACAAATAAAACTAACAGAAAAATAAATTAAATGACTAACTCCTTTGGACTTGATCTCTAAGATTGCAAATATCAGTCATTGGCTTGAGCTGAGTCGGGTGGTCAATCGCAGATTTTAATTGCCCAGCAAATATGGTGTCTAATAGTGTTGGAACCCTCTTTTGGGTAGAGGTATTAAGAACCTCAAAGTCATCCACTGGCTATCTGATTTTCACTAAAAACTCCCAGTATGCTTCCCAATTCAACATGTTTACCTGCCTAATTTGCTGCTCTTCCTATGCTGCCTGTCCCCACTCCTCCTCTAACTATTTTATGTTCGGAATAAATCCTGTTATACATTTCGTAACAAGATTGGCTCCATGAATATTTTCATTGATGTCTTCTATTATGCTGTTTGTTGCTATTAATATTTCCCTTTGTGCTGGTTTCAACTAAGAAACCCAATCCATGAAAAGAATGTCCTTATGAGATTCCTCCAGCTTTAGTAGCTCAGCCCTTATCCCACCCTCAGATTCTTGCTAGGTGATAAAATCAGAAATACTTTTATGGATTTCATTGTACTCGAGCCTCATGTCAATAACCTGATTTGTTAACTTATCATTGGTCTTGTAATAAGGAGCTATCTGTGAGATTTTCTGGCACAGTACTTCCTTCTGCTGCATTGGTAGGGAATTAAGGATGAGTGCTTCCTTGATGAATTTGTCGATTTGCGAATTATATTTAAACTTGTCCATCATATCTTGTATCTATGATCTTTTCCTACTAAGCTGTCCTAATGTTGTATTCTCATCTATTCAAATTCCTATTCAAGCTAGGTTACTTGTAATTGCACTTGATGATTAGACTTTTCTTGAGCTAATTGTTCTTCTAGCAGCATAATTTTTTGCTCCTTTTCCTTAAGAAGCATTTGGAGCTCTATCACTTTTTCAATAGTTGTTGTGGCATAGGATACTATGAATTGTTGACAATTTTGTGAGATTTTCAAATCGGTCCATGGGCGAGTCCTTCGATACGATGTCCATTGGTTCATTATCTCGGGTCATAACAGCTAAAATTCCCAACTTTCTTTTCTTCCATTTCCTATTCACTACATATTTGTGGGTAGGACTATAAAATACATCTAGCGGAGGTATTTCCTCAATTCTCAAAACGATTTATGAAGTGGTAGTAGTAGGAATGATCTCAATGTCCAAAGTGCCCGTACCTCCCTCCCCTATCATTTCTGGATTTGATTTGTGCTGGGTTTGCTTAGAGTCTATATCTTAGATGTTTGCTTAGGGTTTGAATCAGTGTGAAGTGTTTTGTTGAACTGTTCCCATTCCTATTCCAAATCAACAATTGGGGATTTTGCTAACTAAGTTGATGTAGAGGGAACTTTAATTGGTTTATTTGCTGAAGTTTACTCAAACTTTTCCTTTGTAGTTCCAGCTGTGTCCTTTTCAAACTCTTTATTGGTGTTTCCTCCCCCATTTTGAGACTGTTTCTCTGAGTTCTCCGAATCATGCATAGATCTCTCTTGGGTTTCTTCTCAGAGTTTTCTTTGGAGCTCCCTCCAAGCTTACACTGGGTGTTGGCCCCCTTATTGGTTCAATCTATAGTAGGTCCAATGGAACCTTCAATAATATCTTTTTCTTGTACACATGGAAAGCCTTAACCAAATCTAGGCCAAAAAGTAGTGATTCCATATGCGTCACTTGTGAAAAAATTTATGCGTTTAGGAACAGGTCATCAAAGGTGTCTTCTTCGTGGGCGAACTAATTTACTTTTACAATAGCAATAAAGTCCTTAATAGTGCCATTTGGGTCATATTTCTTTCCTGGGGCTGTAGCTAATTTCAAAGACTTAATGATCTTTGCTTCTTTGCATGCATGTCCAAAATCATGTAGCGCAAATGCACCACATTGTAATGGAAAAGTAGGCCAAATGGCCTTCTTCTACACTTTCAGTTCTTTACTTAATCCGTCCTCCCCTGTTGTTTGATAGGCTATTTCTCTGGCCATTAGTTTGTTGGGGACACAATATGGGAGAACATGTGTAGAAGCAAAACTCCCAAATACTCTGATGTAGGTGAATGTCTCTTCCCCAAACCATCCGGCTATTGGCAAGATATCTACTCTGACCTCTTCAAAAAACCTAAGGGTGGTTCTATTGTACACTTATTTATGGATGGGTAGCATAACTCCTTGACAGGTTTTATAAAAATGGGGGTGAAATTGAGATTCCCACAAAATCTTATGGTACATATGCATGGGAAGTGGATCCTATACAGTCCACTTCCATCCCATATTGGGAAATAGAACTAAAATAGATTGCATCCATTAAAAAACCAGTCATAAAAAATGGGTGATAAACCCTTAAAGAGGAACTTCTTTTTCTCCTATATTCTATAATGGCCTTAGCCAAATTATCTGATAGAATTTGTGCCGAGTTCACTATTGTTGCATTCACTGCTGCATCTATCAATGGAAGCCATTCCAAAGAAAACTTGGTGCTATCAAGTTTACCGAACAATCTACATAGCATTAATGTTGTTGTGAAATTATGAGGGGTAGAAATGGATGTCGTAGAGCACATACCCATTTTATCCCGTTTGAGCTTGCCTTCACTTGATGTCCAGGTCTGTGTGACATCCGCCAGGTCTTTATTTTCCTTCACAAATTTCTTAAGGAACTGTTTTTTGTAGAGCTTTCACATCTATAGTAATTGGTACATTAGTCATAGGTTATCTGCTGAGAAGGTCCCCATGACCGTTTGCCTATGACTCTTGAATGTTTGATATGTGATGTCTACCTCATTAATTACCCATTTGACCATGTCCGTGTATGGGATTACTTTTGGTCATGCCACTATTCAGTGCGGGAAAGAACATTTCGTTTTGAAATAGGACGCATCAAATGACTCCTGAGTATCTGTTGTGGCCTTTGTTACCAGTGGCCTCGTTTTCTCCTCTTCTAACAAGTTGTACATGCCCTCCCATGTTGTTTTTCCTCCATCTCTACTTCACGTAGTATCAGAGAAAATATGGAGAATTTAGGATTTCTTGGATGCAGTTGTCTTTCCATTATTTCCCATTGCCTCTAACGATTCTCCTTGTAGATTTTCCCTAAAATGGAGAAAGGTGGAAGTTATCAGACACAAGCAAGAATCACAATGAGAATGAATGATACAGATAACCTGAAAAGGTGAAAAGAAAGGAGTTTAATCAAACACAGATGAAGAGATATCGTATCACATCGAGCCGCTTTTTCAAATAAATGCCATTAACCTATATTAAATAGCCACTAATGGTTCCTTATTGCTGCCTTTATTTCTCATTAATGTACCACATCGCAAAAGGAGAAGGAAAACTGTTAAGGTGGCAGACTTAATTTGGGAGAATGTTGATTTTTTTATTGTGATGCAATATCGTAAATCACATTACCACATATTTAATTGTGTGCTTTCGTAAAGTTCTTTACGATTATGTGGTATGCAAGATGCATGATAAACATTGTATTCTTTTTCACTTAAAGCATAGTTTGTTTGAAGGATTAATTAACTTATAAAGTGATTTTCAATACGTGGCGAACTTAAATACTATTTATTACATTGGCTTCTATATATAATCCTTTTATGCACTTGGGTTGTATATAGTACATCGCTTGGACTTACAATTTCAACAAGCGTTTGAATAATTTTAGTGAAAATTGATCTAGGAGTATACCTTAAAACATAGCAAGACTACTTACAAATTTCTAACCATAAATATTTTTAGTTGAATTACTTCATATATGTATACATTATTTTTTTCTAATTGTAAGTGGTAAAAATTTTAATTACTTTTACTGAAATGACTTGGTCGACTATGGGGCATATGGAAGGCCTAGTATGAATGGTTAATAAATGTAAGTGTTTATTTTATCTTTCATTAATAAAATTTGTTGTGGTTACCCACAAAATTACCGAAGAGAAAATATGCTAAGTGAAAGTTTCACTTACGATATGAGTTGGTATTATCAATTGGGAAAAGGGAGCCAAGAGGGTGAGAGGGAAAAAGCATGAGGCAATGTAGAGACTTAGAACCTCACTAGAGGAGATCCAAGATAGGAAATGAAACAAATTCTTTAAATAGGACATTGTTGAGGAAGGGAAGAAAGCTACCAGAGAAAGGTATTCTTGAGAAAATGTATTCTTGAGCTTGATGCCACTAGAACTCCCTATTTTACATGTAAGGTCTCTAATAAACCTAAAAAGACTTGGTGTGGTTAAAAAGTTCTAGGTGGACCTATTTTCGTCCCTATGTAAAGAAAAGTTCTTGGAGTAGACTGGATGGGGGGTTGGGTACTCTTACAGGTTACCTGAACTTTTTAGTTAGGTGGAGTAGTATTTTCTGCTCAGTAATTTTGTGGTAGCCTAACTGAATTGAAACATATAATCTTTCTTCTATTGCGATATGATTATATTAGAATGTGAACATTTTTTTTGGTTTTGTTATATCAATGATGGAATATTAAAATGTGTTATACAAAATATGTTTATGAAAAAATAATGATTTAATAATTCATATAATTTAAATCTTAAATGGTACTCATAAGTAGGGTGTGGGCATGGTTAGTCCAAACTGGTACCACCCTCGATGTGTAGAATCTGGAAAATGGTGGCAGTTCTCTTGGTCAGAACATGCCAAGTGTCTAAAATTTAATATAACGATTAGTACATGTATGTTAATATATACAAACAACATTGTAACTATAACCACTAGCCATGTAGGGATAAAGTGAAAGGCCCTTAATAAATAAAATAATTACACAAAAAGGTATATTTTGTATATATATGAGACTTTCAATTTATACGAACTATAATATAAAACTCTAAAAACACTAATTGATGTTTTCTTTTTGAGTAACAGAGAATGTAGAAAGAATAAGCTCACAAATATACATGAACAAGAAGCATAGCACATAATATAAACTAGAGATTAAGAAAGTATCAACAAACATTGTTATCAAGAGCATGAATCTACTACAAAAATAAAGTCTACTTATATAAAATTATGAAGACAAAGATATTAATTTTAAAGATGACAACATGTCTTTGAACGCGTTGTCAACTATCCCATAAAGACAAATAAAAACTTATTAAGAGTACCATAATATTGAAAACTTGAGAACAAGTTATAAAAAAATGTTAGAAACCCTCAATCCATTAAACTAAATACATGCCAATGGGGCCAACAATCAAAACATAACAATAATTTCAAAAGAACACAAATCCCTACTAAAATCTTTTAGGAAAAGACTTAATTTGACCTTGAAATGAAAATTCTCTTGTACAAAAACCTCAAAAATTCTTGCGTAATTGATAATATTTCACTCTCATGATGTTGTAGATGGCATGATCAGACTTAGTATCACAACAAGAATTATGTAACTCCCAAGGCTACCAACTTAAATTATCAATCGGGGCTTCATACAGACTTAAGAGGTCCCGACACTATATGTGGGCCATACAATGTGTCCTCCTTTCATTGATATGATGTAATGGGCTGATTTTCATGAAGTCAAAGCCTAAAATAATTATAGAAATGGAAATGCTACTTTTAAGAGAAGTTAATCCTTGGCAAGAACAACAATTTGTAATTGAAATCCTAATAGCATGAATTTAAATAAATAGGCATAATATAATTTATACAAAGGCATGTCATAATTGGTGTTTATTCTTCCTCATTCATGGATTTAGAGCCTAGGGGTCATGAATCAAACCTGTTAAACAAAAGAAATAAGCTTTTGGAGAAAATTTGGTCATGTTTACGTCTTATACAAGAGTTTTATAGGAGGTCGCTACATACGAAATAAAATTGCTAGAAGAGGAGATAATTCGCCGAATGACCAAGTAAATCAAGTGCAGATGGGATGGATATTTTTATTTATTAATTAGGATATCTTAGGTCTCCATCCCAATTGGTAGGGGTGATTTTAGGGGTGAATGTTCGCCCTTTGGCGAAATTAAGGGGTTTTAAATTTTTAGTGGTCGAAAATTTTGTATCATAGTACATTTTTACAAATCACCTCAGATAGCCCACCTTATTTTAAGGGAGAGGGTAAAAAAGGTAAATTTAGCCCTTGAAATTAGGAGTTACAAACTTCCATTCGCCCATTTTCAAGAATAGGTTTTATTTAAGTGAATCCATTCGCCCATTTTCAAGCATAGGTTTTATTTAAGTGAATCCTATGGGACAAAGGCCAAAATACCATATTTATAAAAGAGGTATGGTAAATTAATAAAAATATAAGTAAATAAGAGGTATGGCAAATTAATAAAAATATAAATAAATAAGAGGTATGGTAAATAAATAAAGCATTTTTTATATTTACTCCATAAGTCACCTTATATACATGCAAGGGTGTAAACAAATAAAAATACAAGTAAAGTGGAGGTATGGTAAATAAATAAAAATTTAAATAGACTAGACGCATGGTAAATAAATAAAACATCTTTTTATATTTAGTCCATAACCCTCGTTCTATTTATGAAGGCTCAAGAAAGAGGTTTTATTTAAGTGAATCCTATGGGCCAAATACCATATTTGTAAAAGAGGTATGGTAAATTAATAAAAATATAAATAAGCGAGAGGTATGGTAAACAAATAAAACATTTTTTTATATTTACTCCATAAGTCACCTTGTATTTATGAATGGTATGGTAAATTAATAAAAATATAAATAAACGAGAGGTATGGTAAACAAATAAAACATTTTTTTATATTTACTCCATAAGTCACCTTATATTTATACTATGGGACAAATACCATGGACTAGATTGTTATTAATACCATGAAAAAAAACATTATTAACCCTAATATTAGTATTAATAAAAATAAAAATGGCACATGGTATTGACCCATGGTATTCACCAAAATGGCACATGGTATTGACCCATGGTATTCACTTGGAATGTAGCCTATTTAAATGGGGGAATTAAACCAGCATAGATCCATCTTTACTCTGGATCTACTAACCCCCGAGAGGTATCAAATATCATGATATGCAAACTAGCATAGAGTGAAAAAATATTTGATCCGATCAAGAGTAAAAATGGATGTTGTAATTTAATGTATGTTAAACATTTTAGCTTGATTAAAATAAACATAAAATAAAAATCAACTATTAATTTTAGTAATTTTTATAAATTACTAATAGTAATTTTTAAGCTCCAGGTTTATGATAAACCATGGTATTGACCCATGGTATTCATGTGAGCATAGACTATTTAAAGGGGAAATTCTATCTTAGATGCATCTTAATTCTGGGTCTACCAAGTGCTTAGAGGGATAAATAGATTCCATCCCCCTAAGAGTGGTAGATGTGGAGTTAAGATGGATATAGGTTGGCTTTTATGATAATGAAGACATTAAATAGACTTAGGAAATTATATTGTAAAAACATCTTAAGGTGAATGGTTAAAGCATAGACATTGGACAAGTATATTTGTATACTTCTATTTTAAACTGAAACAAATCCAGGGCTAAAAGGAATGGATTGATTGCACTAGTCATCCTTCTATAACTTTCCAACATATGCTGGAGTAAACAGATTGTAATTTGGGTAATTTTTCTAATTGCAAACAAGAACATACTTGTGTATTGGTAGGGTGATTACGAGGTCCCTAGAAGTGGAGTAAACAGATTGTAATTTGGATAATTTTTCTAATTGCAAACAGGAACATACTTGTGTATTGGCAGGGTGGTTACGAGGTCCCTAGAAGTGATGAATTTGAATTTTTCTTGGTTTTATATATAGTATTAGGTTCTTTCTCATGCTTTGTGTGAATGGCACGGGTGAATTTTATCCTACACCCACTAGGTTATCGATATGTAATTTTGGTAATTTTGATTTCAAAAGATATTTTAAAGAAATGCAATGATTTCATTTTTGTATTAAATAAACACAGGATTTTATAATTGAGTAAAATATTCGCCATGTCTGGTGAGAGATTCGCCAAAAAATTATATATACATATCATATTATTGATAAAATCGCCTTCCATTTTTCCTATATACCATAGAGATTCGCCCATTTATTATACATGTAAATTTAGGGGGGGTTCTTAAAATTTTCCCTGCCAATTGGAATCACTCTAAAATATCCAAGTTAACATGTGATAAAAAATGGAAGAAAATCACTACTCTAAAACTGGAAATTCAAGAACTAGTGGGCTAGTTAACCTATCAAACACCTGACCCAATCAACTGAAACAAAATTGGGGTAAATTTTTTTATTAAATCGAATGTATTTATGAAATAATACAAGTGTAGTAATATCAAATGAATCTCAATAACATGTTCTAAAAATATTATAAAATTACTACTATTTTTCTATAAAGGACTTCCATAAATTCTAGATTTATGAACTAGTAAACCAATCTAAGTAGTGGAATGATGAAGATGAATTTTCAAACGTGTTATATGGATTCATAATGATTGTGACTCTATAAATAACCTAAAAAATAACTTACTTCAATCATTTAACCCAATCCTATAGAAAAATAAGCATCAATACTAAATGCAGAAATAGGAAAAACAAGAATAAGAGATGCTTGTGAATAAGAAGTGAAAAGAGGAAGAAAAAATTATAGAAAAGGACTTCGAGGATCCTGGTATGGAAAATACCAAATGCACTAAGATTCCTATGAAGTATAACAAACTTTAAAAGCTAAAAATGGCACCAAAATTTATTATTTGAATCAATCCAAGTACATCCCCATTAGAAATGAAAGTGGAGCTGCAAAAATATATGGTTTCCCCTCAAGAAGACAAAGAAATATCTCCCTCTAGAGGAAAATTTGAATTGGTATTTATAGAAAATGATGAAGAAGAATTTTACTTCAAAGGAGGAAATTTTCCCCTCCAAAATCCCCCAAATAGTGGATCTGGTTCCCAACACTAGGAATCTGCATTAAATGATAGACAACACATTCCTTGATTTTCTCAATCATTGGAGCTCTAGAATTTTTCAACAATTTCATGATATTTTGTTCACTTATTATCTAATATTGGTCCTCCTGTAGTAGGTAGCAAGTCTCTAGATGATCTCTTCCTCCAAATCTCCATAATATACCTAATATTCTCATAATATTCCACAAAAATAAATAATATTAAGGACAAATATTCAGTTATCTATAAACCTTCCATCAAGACATATTAAAGTTAAAATATGTAATCTAATACAAAAAAGAGAGATTTAATGTGCTGAAGGATGGTCATATGGGCCTTAATTTATGTATAATTTGGAGGCCCATCATACTCCCTAGTTAAAGTGTCACTCATCATCTGAGTGAGTTACTGAACTAACTATGCCTCATCATGGCCTTGGTGGCCTCTCCTTTGTACATTACTCATTCCTTTCTCTTAGGAAGCTTGGTTGTAGGTTCAGCAAGGACACGCACAAGAATATAGTTGTTCTTTTCATTATTATTTAGAAGTGAAATATGTTGGCTTGTAGGTCCATTCCATTCACACCCTCTCCCTTGACACCTTCATTCCATTTTCACTCATTTTTCCAAATATGTTTTTGCATAGAAAAATCAAAATGTTTCTAGATACCATTAGGATTCCCTTTTCCCATTTTTCAAGATGGTTTCTTGAAGATTTTTTGGTTTCAAAAGTTCTTACAAATATTTTTCCAACCTCCTGCTACCATTTTTCACCATTTGGACACCTTTTAACCCCTCAAAGTATCCTCAAATGAGATTCTAAAGAAACTCAATGCATCCTATAGTAAACTTGTAGTAGGCTTGTAGAGTATCACAAAATCTATCAAATTTTGACCAAAATTGAACCACATGATTAATTTTTTCCTCTATACCTTTCTATAACATCTTCTAAGCCTTGGAAACAAGCTAGAAAGAGATTATAGACCTCTTGGAAATCCTTTTTTCATCAATGCAGTTTGCATTATATTTTGATGGTGAATGCCTTCCTGCCTTGTGCTGCCTTATTCTTCTCTCTTGTGGCCTAGATGATTTCCCAATAGGCTTTGGAGTTCCCAACTTTGATATGGTCTATGTTAGGCACTGCTATTTTTCCTTCTAGCATAGTTGGTTCCTCTCCTCCTTCTTCCTCCTTGAGTTTTCTTTCATCTAATCTCCCTCTTCTACATCTTCTTATGCTTCTTTGTTACAATCTTATTTTCCTTCTTATTGGTTGTGGTATTTATATGGTTATATCCACCCCCAATAGGCTTCCATACCACTTTCCAGAGTTGGCAAGTAAATTCTCTATTTATGTTACAAGTTTTAGATATATATGTTCAATGACAGTTTTTAAGAAAAAAGATATCTAAACATATTTCTTATATTTCCTGGAGGAAGGTTGATTTCAGGCTCACCCAAAAATAATTGCAATTCCCTTTCTTATCAAGCTCAATTAAAAGGAAACATCCACATTTCATTTTTTTATTTGTAAACATTTATCAAAAGTTTTCCATAGCTTGTACTACTAAAAAAAGTCAAAATTTTGCAGGCTTCTTGTTCACATATAGCAAGGATGAATATGTATTTACCCTTCATTTGGATGTTTTCGTTCGAATCCTAAGGTTTGGGGGTGAAATTCCTCAAAATCGGGGTCTTTTGCATCAACTTCTGCCTTTGTGTACCATCTTTGTTTTCTCATGTAGAAGCCATGTTTCTCCTATAGAAGCTATGCCCGATCCTATAACACCTACAAATAAACTATGTATTTATTTTGTAGCACCCTAGATAACCCCTAGTATCATCTAGTATGACCCTTGAGGCCTTAATTAGAGTCTCTAATTGTTTTTGGAATGAGCATTGATACAACTGAAGTTAAGCCTTGTTATTCTATTTATTTCTATGATAGTGGGTTCGACGTGCTTGGGTGACTAGGCCCTTGCATGAATTTCTTCTTTTAACTTTTGTCCCCACTCATCATAATCATCACCCTTCTTAATTTAGATGTGTACACTGCATGAGTGAGGGATTTAGTTGCACTTAACTGGTTGAGGGTGGACGAGACTGTTGACCCGTCCTTAGCCTATTAAACCTCATCTCCCATGCATTCACAACAAATTTCTAACCATTACACACTCAAGAGAAGAGGTGAATAATATTGCATACATGTACCTACCTAATGGTTTTTGGAGAGGCATGTATGTTGTTACTGAGCTGTTGATTGATCCATGCTTCTCTGGAGGTGTTAATTTCCTTTTCTTTGTTAAGCACGAGTCTTCATAGCTTGATGATTCTTTGATTGGTAAGGTTTTTGTGTGGAGGTTTCTTTTAAGTTTGTAATATGATGCTGGTGGGGTGGATTGAATACTTCCTAAGGAGGGTGTGCCCCTTATCGACATCAGAAGTGGCTTCATAATTCTCAAGGTGGTTAGATCTTGTGTTTTGTCAATGAAAAAGAGAATTGATGCTCAATTTTGTTGTAACTGTACATATTGCTACAAGAGGAATCCTCTTCTTGTAGTAGTCATTTAATTCCTTTTCAATATCTCATTATTGCATGTTCGATTGATGAAAAGTCATAGGAGTTATAAAGATAGGGTTAAAATCATAAAGGGGTGGTTTAGGTGGTGAAAACATTGATGACAAAGCTTTTTTTGATTCTCTTTTCATGTAAGAAAGAGTGGAATTTGAACATGACTCTTGGCTATATGGAGTGGATGAGTTATGAAGGTCATATAGGTGTACCTCACCCAACATTTATTATTGAAGACATGCCCTTTTGGCCCTTTTTTCCAATGAGATCCGCCTCTTGTTGCATTTTGAGCTCCTCTTGTAGCATTTGAGGACAACCCCTTGTAGCAAGATTGTTTTATCCATATATATGAAATGCTAGACTGGATTAACCTAAGGCAATTTTAGGATGTTTCCATCATCTCATGAAAATCCCCATAAAAAATCTCGACCAATGGATGCACAAATCTCGGGAAAAAACAAAAATGGTTGTAGGTGATGGAGGTTGATTTCTCGAAAAGTGTACATTAGAACTCACTAAAATTGCTTGAACATGTTATCATCATCCATATGCATCTCCCCATGAAACAACTCAGAAAATGGATTCACAATTTTCAAGATATGATAAAAACATTTTTTTTCCTCTATGTATTTTGGCCTCTTGTAGCAAAATAGATCCCTCCTATAGAATTTTAGGACAACATGGAAAATTCATGAGAAATGATTGGGAATTATGGGTGTATGTTGGAAATAGGTTATGTTGATGGATTGACATGGCCTTGGTCTTGTTGGAGCATCTAAGAAAAGGAGGAGAAAGCCCAAGTTTGACTTCTTGTGACTATACTTTTGACAAAAATTTTCTTTTGGTACTAGTTTTTTTTGTTTCTTGCAAAGGTTGGAGAGCACATGCATTCATAAGAGACAGATACATGTAGCAAAGAATATTTCCCTTTTTCGTTTATTTATTTTAGGCTATTAGCTGCCTCATTGAGGTTTTCAACTAGTAGGCCTGCATAGGCCCCTCAAACAAACTTTTCACCTAGGATCTTTTCTTTTTCTCTTTTTTCTGTTTTTCCAACCCATTAACTGCCTCATGGAGGTTTTCAATCAATAAACCAAGATCAGGCATCTCAAAGGAGGTTTTTGCTTAAGATTTTATTTTTTTCCTCTTATTTTTCTTTTTTTTTTCTTTTCTCTCATACTCTACTTGAAAAACAATGTCTCTTTCAAGTATAGGAATACTTCCAATGGAACCATGTGCATATTAAGATGACATATAAACTCATGTGTAGGCTCGAAATGTATGCTTTGACATGTGCCTAAATTTTAGAGACCAAATGCTTTGACTTTGACAATATCAAGTACTATTGACGAAGAGAGTGATGTTCCATATTATTGATTTTCTGGAACCAAACCTCAATATAGCTTTGATTCCCTTCATTTTCTTTCTCAAATCAATAATTCTTCATGTATTCTTCTACCATGAAATTAAAATATTCCTCATTTTGTTGATTATTCTATGGAACACATGGAGGATCTCATGGTAAACATGAGGTAACTTTCTAAAACTTTGATTCTAATGTCTTCTCTTCATCAATTGCAGCCCATGATTGTTTGATATTCTCATTTGAATCTTATTTTCCTAAATGTTTTCCTTCAATGACATCAAGAGAATCTATTTTTTCAATACTCTTCCTGAGCTAAGATGAATACCATTTAGATCAAGAGGAGATGCTAGGATGTGTTGTACCTCAAGATCATTGTAAGTGGGTTGAGCTACTTCCTTGTGGTGTACAAGCTTTTGAATGGGAGTGGGTCTTCGTGGTGGATGTGGTTGTGGTGGAGATGGATTGTATGGATAGCATGGAGTTGGGTATGGAGGATATTGAGGAGAATATTGATGATATTGTGGATTTCTCCCTTAATCTTCTTTCCAACCTTATTGCCCAGATTGGTTTTGGGGTTGAGATCGCTAAGCTTTCCAAGGAAAGGGTGTGTTCAAATTACTTTGATATGGATGTGCATAACCTAGAAATTGTGAATTAGGCTCTTGCACCATACCAGGTTGAATAAGATGTCATAGTGTTCTTGGAGCTACATAACATAGTCGCTTTGCCGATTGAATTTCTCAATTGTCCTCTTGGTAAAATTCCTTCAACCTTGGTAATGATGGGCAATATTTACTAGCATGTGATTCTACATAGAAAAACAGATATCAACATCTTCTTTTTCCTCATATAGCATTCTTATCATTTCTACTTGTTCACTTAGATTGCTAAGAATTTGTATTTTAAATTCATCAAACAAATTTCCAAGTTTATCTTGACTTACTGATATTCATATCAATTTACTTACTCTTTCCCTTCCCCTTGGTATGTGTTTGCATTTTTCACAAATTTCTTTGAATGATAATTGGTATACATCACCTCTACTCAAGAAATCAACGATGTCAATCAACTCATCCCTAATTGTTCTAAGTAAGAGTGTTTTTAGTGTGTCAAATCCTAAATTATGTAATCCTTCCCTCTTAACATCATACATGAACCTCTCTATTAGGTCCTCAAGGATCTCGTCTTCATTCTTATTCATTCTAAACATTTCTTCTTTAAGATCATGATCTTATGTTTTTCTAGAAATAGCTTTTTCATATCATTTTGTGATATTATTGAATTAGTCTCTAAACTCAAGAACCATTTAATATCTCTATCCTTTAGTGTGGCTGGAAAAAATTTCAATTTTTGAGTGTTTAACAAGTAACCATAAGATCTACAAACAATTTCAAATTCAAAGAGAAAGGTTTTCAGATCGTATGACATCATACCATGGAAGTTGGGAAAAAAATATGGAGGGATGTTCTTCATATGCCCACTAACATTAGTATCTTGAATGGAAAATCTAAGAGAATTCTCTTCATTGTCATCATCTCCATCCATTTATTATACCTTGTCACTCTACCACATCTTCTTCTTCGACCTGCAAAAGTGGATGGTGATGTGGTTCTTACTACACCACCTGATCAAATAGGGGGGTTGGTGTTGGATATATATATATTTTTAATAAGAATGCTAATGCAATGTCAATTTTTGTTATTTAAATGAAAGATGGCTAATGAAGCTTTTTTGTTTTTGCAGAAAGTAAAAGAAATAAAGCAACTATCGAATAAAACAATGCATACTTTGACACCTCCCTGATAATGACACCAAAATGTGACGAGCCTCAGTATTTCAACAAGAATGTTGCAACTCCCAATGCTATCAACTTAAATTATCAACATGGGGTTTGTGAAAACTTAAGAGGTGTCGGCACTATATGTGTAGCATACAATGTGTCCTTCTTTCATTAATCTGATCTAATAGAGTCAATGTCATGAAATCAAATCCTAAACTACTTGCATAAATTGAAATGTTACATTGAAAAGAAGTTAAGCCTAGGCAAGAACAACAATTTGTAATTGAAATCCTCAGAGCATGAATTCAAATACATAGGCCTAATCTATTTTGTAAAAAGACATGTACTAATTGGTGTTTATTCTTCCTCAATCATGGATTTAGAGCCTAGGGGTCATGATTGAAGCCTAAGAGACAAAAATAAAGATTTTGGAGAAAATATGGTGAATTTTACACATGATATAGGAGTGCTACATGAGGTTGCTACCTATGAAACATAATTGTTATAGGCGAAACAAAATTGATACAGGGGAAGCTAATTCACCGAATGACCAAGTAAATCAAATGAAAATAGGATCGGAATTTTTTTTATTAATTATGGTGTCTTAGGTCTCCATCCCAAGTGGAATCACTCCAAAATACCCCTATTAACACATGCTAAAAAATAGTATAATATTACTACTCTAAAAACTAGAAATTCAAGAACTAGTGAGCTAGCTATCCTACCAAACTCATAACCAAATCAAGTGAAAAATAATTGGGGTAAGTTTTTTTATTATATTAAACATTTTTAAGACTTAATGCAATTCAAATCAACTCAAATTAACCTCATTAACACTTTCTAAAAAGTGACAACAAATTACTACTATTTTTTTATAAGATACTTCTAGAAATTCTAGATTTGTGAACTAGTAAACCAATTCAAGTAGCTCAACAAAGAATATTGTTGCACACCCAATCCTCTAAGGGTTGGTGTGGAACCTGAATAATGTAAGGAAGTCCAAGAGACCTTGGAATACAAAACCAAAGATCATATGAATGTACTATAAATGTATATCATTAGATAATAATAGATATACTCTCATGAATATCATTCATCTTTTGTTGCTGCCATGTATGTGTCTAACATGGTATTAGAGTTGCAGGCGAATTTCTACCCTTCTCAAATTTGAGCAGCTAGTTGTGGCCTCTCTATGCATGTCAGTTCTGCATTCCTATAGATAGAACTGTGATTATTTTGTGCATGCCTATCTCATGTTGTGCACTATCAGGTTGACCTCTGAGCAAGACTCGTGTTGGGTTCTCTATCCAGGGTCTCAAATAGCAAAAATGCCTCTACCATATTCTTTGCACATTTAATTATGTTATTGTTCTAAGACTGTACTACACTAATGCTCCCTCATCATGAAATAGGCTCATCCTAACAGTGTTGTGCATTCTGACAATGCAAGCTTAGTTGTTACTATATTTTGATTAATTTCTTGGCCGATAGACAAGTCGCCTGGTGTTTGTATCCGATGCAATAGTAGTTGTTTTACTTGGTATTCGAGAATAAATGAGCCAGGGAGTGAGACTGACTACCTATATCTTGCCTACCTGCTTGCCTCGTATCATTTTCCTTATTATGCAAAGGTATTTTGGAGTCACATTTGGGGGTTTGCATTGATCAATAGGCTTCGTGTTCGATTCCACTGCGCCACTTGTGTTCAATGAACATACATAATACAAGAACACTGGGAGTAGTGAGATGAATATTCACATGGCTCTACGATAAGGAATATCACTGGAATGAGTTGAGGAAGTCTAACAAGTGGTAAATAGAGGTGGAAGTCTAAGCAATGAAGACATATCTATGGACTGCACTCTGGTCCCTCGACATACCACACTTGGCTTCTTTGATATCTCCAGTCATAGGTATCTCCTCACTACATTCCCACAACACCTTTTGGTTGACCTACCATAGTGAATCATACAACACACTACTCCTAAACATTGTATTGTTATCCCCCCTACCACCGATTCACAACACAAGATGAACATTTTCAATTGTAGAAGCCATATTGCGCACAAACAAATTATGCACCGAGGCTTCAAAAAGGGAAGGAAGAAGACCTTGGAAATCTAAACCAACCCAAGAAAGTCTCATTTCACAGTACATGCATTACTCAAGAATAATTGCTAATGATACACCTTCAGTTGTTTTTGGTAACATAGTTTGAAGTGTATTTAAATGTGAAGCTATCCTGTGCATAGCCCAACTGAAAAGCAGACCACCATCATAGTTCTCTTCATTCCCAGATGTGTCATCAGCAAATATAGCCAAGTATTGTGTAACAACATCAAAAAGATGCACTCTGTGGCGATCTTCCATTCGTTTTAAGAACTCATATACATTCCCTTGGTCCAAATCGTTAATGATAGCTATAGGCCATGCTACTCTACATTTCAAGAATTGTAAGAGCATTTCATGCTCATTAAATACTCCTAAACGACAAAGGTATCCAATCACTCAAAGACATTCTGACAACTGAATATTTGCCCAGAGCCTCTAAAGAAGTTGTGATAGCATAGATTATGTTGTTTTCCTAACTTCTTTTGCTAAAGATTGAATCACAGACAATTTCAAATGCATGGTTGCTAATTTTAGGAAAAAAGCTTCTAATTCAGGAGCCTCATCATAATTTTCATTTTGTACACACATGTCCATAAGCTGAGGAATTTCAAGCAAATCAGGTAGTGTACTATGATTTTCTAGAAGAATACGGTTTAACCTTCGCTTCTCTAATATTTGCTGAGCTGATTCCATAAGCTCATTGCATCCACTAGTAAGCCTTGGAACTTTTGATGACAATGACTCCAAATGTTTGTCAACTGAACTCACTTCTTCCCTAACTGACTACAATACGTCAGTTGTAGCAATGAATGCTCTATAATTACCAACAACGACCTCTTGCATTTGCTTTCTCAAGCGCTCTGCATCTGAATTGTATCCCTTTTGATGCATTTGCCAAGGGGACAAATTCAAGAGCCATGGATGGTTGAGCATTTGAAACTAATGACGCCATTACTTCGCAAAAAAATGTTAAATTTGATGAATTATTGAATTTTGACCTTCCAAAAATAGGTTTGACAAATCATTGCGTTAAAGATACTTCGTTGATCGTTTCAAACTTTTCCTAATTCTAGCACTAGGTGAAGGTACTTGATTCTTTGCAGCTTTAGTTTGGCGAAGAGGAATCAATTCGCAGGGTTCGGTCAAGCTTCCTTGGAATTGATTGTCTTTGGTATCTTTATGACACAAACCAGGCACTACTAGAACTGTTGACAAATTTCATTTGCAAAGAAAATCAAAGATTGAATCTCTTTTTCACAGTGTGAGTAGTCTGCATAATTTGAGAAGTAAGTGCATTGCAGTAGCGAGTCATTTGCTACATTTAAATTGATACTAAGCTATCTACTACAGTGATTTGGTGATATTGGTATCCTGCTACTCATTTAATAGTTGTAGCTATTTATCATTTTATAGGACAATTTGTAGTTGAAGATAACATCATTATATTGGTTTGAAATGGATCAAATGGATGATGTATTGAAACTACTGAATAATTTAATACATTCCATAATTGATGAGATGGTTAAGATCAAAAAAACTTATCTTTCCAATATTAAAATTTGTCTCCAAAATGCACAAGAGAATATTGAGTTTTTTCAGGTTGAGCCAAATCTAAAAAAAGAAGAGCTATGACATGGTAAGCATCATTCTATTCAGAACATTGAGGTAAACTCCCATATTGTTCAAGTTCATTTAGATTTAGTACCCAATGAAGAAGCAGTTGTACATGCAGATGAAAAAATTGAGTTTGCACTTCCCAAGTCGGTCATCAGACCTTGGGAAGATCTTGTCCACCACAAGCAAAAAACTTGTCTTGGATATGACAAGGATGTGTCCTTTCATATTCTAGGTTACTCAAAGCCCATCCAGTTTGAAAGTGTTGGATTCCTTCATGACAGTTCACCTTCAGTTGTTCCAAATTCTACCCCTCTTCCAAAGCAACGACAACAGATTGTGAAATGCCAACACTGTGGCCAAGTTGGCCACATGAAAGATCATTGTTTTGATCTTCATCCATGTAAGCATTGTCATAAAACTAGTCATTCTTAAAACAAATGCTTAAGAAAAAAACATCCTGCAAGAACAAAGATTCATCTTGGATGGATCGATTCTTGGCAATGGGATTCAACAGCCAAGAATACATTTCTCTCATACAATAGGATTTGTTCTCGAATATTGAAAAGCCTTGCAGTTGAGATCTCTTCATCTTCTCACGTTGTATCTGATGGGGGGGACGATGGTCATCTACAATATTCAAAGCCACATCAAGCAATTCTAAGCCACAACTGCCAAACAAAATTTAGAGTTGTAGCCAGAGAAAAATATGCCCTTGAGCATGCCTTCAGTGAGTGATACCTCTTCAAAGAATTCAGGACACTTCCTCTAGCATAAGACTTCAACATCTTGCTAATTTTGGAAGAGTTCCAGGAATTGCATTAAGCATTTGAGAGTTGTTGGCCATCCTTAAACCATCATAGGTTGAGACCCCCCTTTCAGGTTGAGGTTTTCCCTTTTATGAGGGGTGATACCTCCCTTTCATGGTTGAAGGTTTCTGTCTTCAAAACATCAGGAGCACTTCCTCTAGCAGAAGGCCTGAGCTTCATGCAATACTTGGAAGAGTTATGGGAACGACACTAAACGTTCCAATGTTTGTGGTCATCCTTAAATTGTGCAATATAATCCTAACATCTATATTTATTTTTTAGCCTAAGTATCCTTGGCTTAGCCACATGCGCTAAAAATCCTGTTCACACTTTCTTTTTGGTAAACTAGCTCAGTTGACCAACTTTCCCTTGTTTTTTTCCTTTAAAGGCTTAATAGCATGGAAATATTGGTCCAAACACTTTCCTAAACCATTTAGACATCTAAGTGCATGTTCGCACCTAACCACACCTCATCCACTTGAGTTATTTGAGGATTGGCGCCCCACATGAAGATCACCCTTTGAATAAAGGGATTTGGTCCCCCGGACCATTTTAGCATGTTTTAAAGTTGCCTTCCTTGGGAAAGGAACCCCTTCTAATGATTTCCTCATGGATGATAGTTGGCATAGCTTGTCTTGAGTCATTGTTGCCATTTTAGGCCTCCCTTTAGTTTTTCTTAGCCTTTTCATGTTTTTTTACTAGTTTTTTCCTAGTTTTCTAGATTCGACAATTTCTATATAGCCACCTCCCTTTGGGATTAGAGGTTTGGTTTCTCATGTATTAATATTGTTCATTTATTTAATATATTGATTTTATGGAGAAAATTATTTCTCTCATCTCTTTAATATCAGTAAATTACTTGTGTTTAATTTAACTAGAATTCTATATCTATCGAAGTTTTTACAGGAATTCTACATGGTATCAGAGCTAGTTCGAATCTAGTTGATTGTACACAGTTTTATTTGTAGTTATCGCTCATTAGGAGGTGCAGAAAGAAAAAATGGATCATCTCACTCATCCCAAAAAAATCATTCTAAAACCTTTCAATTACTTCGAATGGAAGACATAAATTACTCTACTCCTCCGAAGCAAAGGGCTTTACAAGGTAACAATGGGAACAGAGACCAAACTGACTTCTGCAGTAGAGAAGATCAGGTATTTCAATAAATTAGATGAAGCAATTGGGTTGATATGCCTATCAATTTCCATAGAACTCCTCTTTCATGTCAGTGGAGCCACTACTCTCGATGCGGTCCGGACCACATTGGAAGGATTATTCAGTAAGTAGGATGAAATAAGAGTGCATCAACTAGAGAATGAGCTCATATCCCTCATTTCAGCTCATTTCAGCGACTTGCAAGAATACTTCATCAAGTTTAAATCCCTCGTCAATGAACATGATGCATGTGGAGTCAAGAAAGAGGAATATCAACTCATCGTTTTGATTCTCTCAAAATTATGCCCTGAATATTTCGTATTTGTATTGTATTTTCAAGCATCTAAATTGACTCAGGAAAACTAGAAAATGCCTCGATTGAATGAGTTCATTACAAGATTGACTTAAGAGCAAGCTAAGTTAGCCCAAATGGGTGCCATCAAGCATTCAAAGAACCAAGCACTTGCGGCTACTGATGCTCCAAAGAGTAGTGGAAGGGACAAGCAAAAGGGGAAGGGTAAATTTAATGAATCGAAGAAGGAGAGACCCGTCCAATCTTCAGAGAGCTCTTCTTTTCCTAAGGGTAAGAAGAAGAAGGAAAGAACACTTTACAGCTAATGTTCCAAATTTTTTCGTCCTGAAGAAAATTGCATGAGGAAAACAATCGATGAGATGGCTAAGTAATTGCAGCAACACATTATCACCATGCTTGAGAATGCCAAGAAGAAGGATGATAATAGAATGGGAGATGGGAGAGGGAGAGCACGAGATGGTCATGCTTTAATGGTTGTCACATCCACTCCATCAGCTTGGATCCTTGATTTAGGTGCATTGAACCATATGGCTACATCAAAAGATGAATTTTCCTCCATCGAAGAAAGCACCAGATCCACAATTTACTTGGGAGATGCCACATGTGCAAAGGTGTGTGGAGAAGGAATTGTAGACCCTGAAGGGGGTTGCTTCACAAATGTGCTTCATGTTCCCTCGCTATCCACAAATCTTCTCTAAATATATCAGATCACTCATTTTGGCTCTGGAAGGAAGGTGGAGTTCACTCCGGACTCCAGAGTGATTACCGACATTTCCACGGGCTCACAACTTGCACATGGAATTGCAGATCATGGTTCTTGTTTGTATTTATTCTCCCACTTTGCTACTAAATCTATTAGCACTGTATTTATGTCCCAATATAATGATATCAATAGGTTATGTCATGAAATATTTGGCCATCTAAAACATAAGTACTTGCATCAACTCAGCAAGGAAAACATGGTAGAAGGATTGCCCACTATTAAATTCACAAGCGGTGTATGTCAAGGATGCATTCTTGGCAAGCATCCAGAGAAAAAGTTTGACAAAGGGAGGGCATAGAGAGCTTCTTCACCTCTTGGGCTGATTCACAGTGACATCACAAGCCCATTTTCACAACCTTCAATCAGTAAGGCTCGATATGTACTCACCTTCATAGATGATTTCTCTCGCTTTACTTGGGTATTTTTTCTGAAATTAAAATCGGAAGTATTTGAATTCCTTATAGAATTTAAAGCACTTGCTGAGAATGAGTCTGGGTGTAAGATTTATATACTCCATATTGATAATGGGGGGGATTATTTCAACAAATATGTGCAACAACTTTGTATTGATGCAGGTATATAGCTACAAAACACAATGCCATATACACCACAGCATAATGGTGTCGCGGAGAGGAAAGACCGGTTGTTAAAAGAGATGGCCAATTATATGCTACAGTCCAAATAATTAGCTCCTAAGCTATGGGCTAAAGCTATTAATTTTGCATCATACATTCAGAACTGCATTCCTTACAAAGCACTCAAAGACACCACTCCATTTGAATGTTGGACCGGTCAGAAACCGAAAGCGTCACACTTCCGCAGTTTTGTTTCACGAGCATGGGCTCACATTCCGACAGATAAGAGGATGGATTTGGAGCCTCAAAGTGTTGAATGTATCTCTGTTGGATATCTTGAAAGTGTCAAAGGTTATATATTGTTTGACTCTCACACTGAAAAGTTCCTTATAGCTTGAAGTGTGAAGTTTGAAGAACAATCACTGCATGATTTTCAGTAGACCCTGCCGAGTAACCACTTGTTGCCACTGATGAGGAAGAGTCCAAAACTTCTTCAAGCACTTCAGAGCATCCATCAGAGAAGCATCTTGGGTCTGATTCATAGGATGAGGATCAGGTCATGGCTACTCCAACTCAACTGCCAACTTGGGTAGAGAAAACCCTGCAAAATGCGGGTGAACTAATCAGTGATCTTGCGGATGCGAGAAGGACTAGATCACAGTTTCTTGGGGCTCCTAAAGCCCTAGTTGCCACCGAACCATTTCTTCCCATACATTTCTATATGACACTTGGTTTACATCCACAACCACACTCTGAGCTACTGGAAACCGACTTTTAGAGGCTGCCATGGATGAAGAGTACTCTTCTCTCATGGAAAACAACACATGGGACTTGGTTCCACTTGCAAAAGGAAGAAAGCTTGTTCGATGTCGATGGATTTATCAAAAAAAGATTACTGTAGATGGTGAGATCAGAAAGTGAAAATCTTGACTTGTTGCAAAAGGATACTCACTGGTATAAGGCATAGACTACATAGAGATATTTTCACATGTTTCAAAAATGGACTCCATTCGACTAGTTTAGCCATAGTTGCTTCTCGCATATGGGAAGTCCATCACATGGATGTGAAGAGTGCATTTCTTCATGAATATCTCAAGGAGGAAATATATATGGAGCAGCGATAGGGATACATTCAAAACTCTTCCCTCGTTTGCAGATTAGAGAAATCTTTGTATGGTCTAAAACAAGCTCCTAGAGCCTGGTATGCAAAGACATATTCTTTCCTCCTTTCCATTGGATTCATTCAATGCGAATATGATCCGAATGTTTATTTGATGCAACATGATGATTCCATTTTGCTGATAGTACTTTATGTAGATGATTTACTGATGACAGAGAACCTTACCTCAACTATTGATTCGGCAAAATCAACATTGCACGATCGAATTTCCATGATAGATTTGGGACTGTAGCACTACTTTCTTGATCTTGAAGTTTCTCAGTCTACTTTCGGGATGCAGATGACACAATGTAAGTATACATCGAATCTACTTGTCCACTTTCATATGAAAAAATGCAAGTCAACATCATCTCCCTTTCTTTTAGGGATTAGATTTGAGGATGCAGGTACTACACCTTTGGTGGATAGTACAATGTATCGGCAGTTGGTTGGGAGTTTGTTGTATCTTACTCACACCATACCTGATATATATTTTGTAGTAGGAATTTGTTCCAGATATTTGTAGGACCCCCATGAGCTTCACTGGAAAGCTGCAAAGAGAATCCTTAGATATGTGGAAGGTACTTCTAGTTTTGGTATCTTTTATGGTGCAGATTTCCCAATTTCACTGATTGGGTACACAAATTTTGATTGGGCTGGCGATGGTACAGACCATAAGTCCACCTCTGGTTATGTTTTTAGCTTTTGTTCATGGCCGTTTTGTTGGTCTAGCAAGAAGCAATCCACGATTTATTTATCTATAGCCGAGGTAGAGTATAGAGGTACAGCGAATGCAACTACATAGGCTGTTTTGTTGTAGGGGTTTCACTCCGAGTTTGGTATTCATTATCCACTTCCGACTGTCATATTTTGTGATAATTATGGGTCCATTCAGATATCGACTGATCCAGTTCAGAGGCAAAGGAACAAGCACATCAAGATTCACATGCATTACATCCACGAGCTGATTTGTGACTGAGTCATATCACTCTAGTACTACCCCACTGAGTAGAAGGTTGTAGACATCTTCACCAAGTCTTTCACTGAAAATAAATTATTAGAACTAGGAGCTATGCTTGGAGTGGTGGAGACAGCTGAGTAGGCCCTTCTAGCCACTTAGCCCTTTTTTCCTCTTTTTTTTTGGGTGGGGGGGGTTTCCCTCGAGCTTTTCCCTCTTTCCTCGTTTTATGATGATCTTTTATTTATTGTGTCTGAGTACCTAACATGGCATCTTGGTCAAGACTCAGTTTAGAGAAGTGAGCTAGGATGGGGGGGGGGGATGGTGTCGGAATATAATCCTAACATATACATTTATTTTTTAGCCTAAGTGTCCTTCACTTAGCCACATGCACTAAAAATCATGTTCACACTTGGGTTTTGGTAAACTAGCTTGGTGGACCAACTTTCCCTTGATTTTTGCCTTTAAAGGCTTAATATTATGGAAATATTGGTCCAAATACTTTCCTAAACCATTTAGACATCTAAGTGCATGTTCACACCTAACCACACCTCATCCACTTGAGTTGTTTGAGGATTAGCACCCCACATGAAGATTCCTCCTTAAATCAAGGGATTTGGTCCCCCGGACCATTTTAGCATGTTTTAAAGTTGCCTTCCTTGGGAAATGCAGCCCTCTTCATTCTTTCCTCATGGCTGACAATTGGCATAGGTTGTCTTAAGTCATTGTTGCTAGTTTAGGGCTCCCTTTAGCTTTTCTTAGCCTTTTCTAGTTTTTTACTAGTTTTTTCCTAGTTTTCTAGATTTGCCAATTTCTATATAACCACCTCCCTTTGGGATTAGATGTTTGGTTGCCCATGTATTACTATTGTTCATTAATTTAATACATTTATTTTATGGATCAAATTCTTTCTGTCCTCTCTTGAATATTAGCAATTTTTTTGCATTTAATTCAACTAGAATTCTAGATCTATCGGAGTTTCTGCAGGAATTCTACATAAACCACCTCCCTTATACCAACATTTCAGAGAGCACATTCAGCCTAGTGCTGCCATGCATTTTCACACATTTTTTTAGTATAGCTCTCTTCTTGGACTCATACATAACCCTTCGAATTAGGGGGGGATGTTGGACACCTAATCCTCTACGGGTTGGTGTGGAAGCTGAATAGTGTAAGGAAGTCCAATAGACCTTGGAATATGAAACCAAAGGTCATATGGATGTACTATAAATGTATATCATTTGGTAATAATAGATATACTCCCATGTTTATCATTCATATTATGTTGTTGCCATGTATGTGTCTAACAAAGATAATTTTTCAAAGTTTTTATTAGGATGCATCATGTGTGTCACTCTTTAAATAACCTGAAAATACCTTACTTCAATCATTTAACCCAATCCTACAGCAAAAGGGGCATCAATAGTAAATGCAGAAATAGGAAAAACAAGAATAAGATATGAATCTAAATAAGAAGTGAAAAGAATAAAAGGAAATTATACAAAATGGATCTGAGGCTCCTGGGATGGCCAAGTCCAAGGATACTGAAAGTCCTATGAAGGAGAACAAGATTTACAAGATAAAAATGGCACTAAGCTTCATTATTTGAATCAATCCAAGTACATCCCTACTAGAAATGAAAGTGGAGCCGTAAAAAAACAAGTTTTCTTGACAATAAGACTACTAAATACATCCCTCTAGAGCCATATTTGAATTGTTACTTATCCAAAATGATAAGAAATAATTCTCCTTTAAAGGACGAAGATTTCTCCTCCAAAATCCCACAAATAGTGGATCTGGTTGCCAACATCAGGAATTTGCATTAAATGATAAGCAACACATTCCTAGATTTTCTCAGTCATTAGAGCTCTAGAAATTTTCAATATTTTAAAAATATTTTTTTCATTTATTATCTAATATTGATCCCCATGTAGTATGGAGCAAGTTTGTAGATTGGCTCTTCCTCCAAATCTCCATAATTTTCCCAATATTCTCACAATATTCTACAAAAATAGATAATATTAAGGACAAATATGCAATTATATCTAAAACTTCCTCATGAACATATTAAAGCTAAAAATATGTCATCTAGTGCAAAAAGAGAGATCTAATGTGTTGAAGGATAGTCATATGGACCTTAATTTATTTCTAATATGGAGGCCCATTATGGGGTACCTGTGAAAACAATGAAAGGAAAGTTATTGTGAGTCAATATAATTGTAAATAAAATGATACAAAACTCAAATATAAAAAAGTGTGCTCGATAATTTTGCTGGAAATAGACTCAAGCACATCCCATGAGAAAATTCTATTAAAACCTAAGAAGGGAAGGCATTAAACCCTAGGAACCCTAGGCCCAAATCAAACTAGTTTTAAACCTTAAGGGGTGGAGAGAACTTTCTGAGAGGATTCATCATCTAAACACAAAAAAAGGGTTTAATACTCATAAAGAGAAATTTTTGAGAAAAAATATAAATAATATGAGAGTTTGGCAAATAAAAAGAGAAGGAAAGTATAATTTCTACTTCTTACCTTCATTTTTCACATCATTGAACCCTCCTACTGCATTACATATCTCAGAGAGCGTTGGATGGACATATTTTGTGTCTCTGTAGTTTAAGGTTGCAGACTCTCTCAGAGCAATGGAGAAGGAGAAATATGAGTTGAATTGGGCACGACCAAATAAGCGTTTAGTTACCAAAACTAACCAAAGCTCTCACAACCATTGATTTTGAACACTATACCATTGTACATTTGATCATTTGGTAGCTTAGTGGATCCATAAGGGAAAAAAAGTTAGGTGAAAGAGACCATCGATGTGTGATAGCTCACATCGCTGGAACATTTAGTGATAAAGTGATGCCACAGGGCATAGGTGTTGCAACTTCGAAATTATCACACACTAAAACTCAAATATTCACACAATAGGTATGCACCAAATATTAAAAAATAATTCATTAATAAATAAAATATATATAGGAGAACCATTGGCCTCTCATTCCTCACTCTCATACTTACTTATACATTTACATGAATCGTGGGCTCACCTAGATTTATACAAGTGGTTCTGAACCCAAAGTAGGTTCTAGATCCTAAAATAACTCCCCACAATATCTCTCATGATCCATAAAACCTCTCACTTAATGCCTTATATCTAGAAAATATCCAACTAACCCATAAATCTCTTGACTCTTCCAAAATACTCTTGAACCTTTTCCTATTTACAATAATTCTCATTCTCTCCTAAAACTATAGGAAATATGACAAATAATTAAATCATAATAATCCTAATTTAAGAAACTAAATCTCTTAGTAAAACATTGACCCTAGGTTAGACGCACCTACATCAGACTCCCCGGGTAAAGGAAAATTCATGGTCTCTTGACCATATGTCTTTATAAGTTGATCAAAATTCCTCTTCGATCCCAAACCTTAGTCTTTTGTTGATCATCCATTATTCAATGGTTGTGAATTTTAATTCATGACGTTTCCAAACTTTATGTTGCAATCCTCCTCCTTCTTTGTTGATGAATACTCGTGCAGTCAAATGTATCTTGTTGTTTCCCTTTTGCCCCATATTGAAATATCTTTTTTTCCATTAGTTTCCTTAATTGTTCAATTTCAATATATAATTTAGTTTCCAACTTAAATTTATTTTTACTGCCTTGGAATATCAATTCATCATCATTAAATTTCAAATTACATTCAAGTTCCACATTTGCACTGTTTGAACAATTTTCTTTTGCAACTTACATAGATTCAGGTTCCATCAGCGTCTTCTCTAGCAACTGTAATTCTTCTTCACATTTCATAATAATTTTATGATCATGTTCATAAATCATTTCAGTAGATTGGTCTTCATCCATGCATGAAACAAAATTAATCTCATGTCCATCATCTGCAACACATTTTGCATCCACAAACCAATTGTTGGATTTAAAAACATAAGGATTTATAGTCTCGATAGATGAATTTTTCCTCAAGTCTTTATGATGATATTCTAAATAGTTTGTGGTGCCATCTGTGGGAATTGAACCGACGTTCACATTAAAAAAAATTATTCCATCATCATCATTTTCCTCACCAAGCGTGAGTCCTTTTTCTGGTTCACAAAAGCATACATTCATATCTGTTATCTGGAGTTTTTTCGCTTCCCTTAACAAACCTTTCAACTTGTGTTTTTCTCTCCTTGCAATCAATTGCTTAATTCACAATCTAGTTGTCCTCTTCATTATCCATCAATGTTTATGATTTTCTAGTAGCTCCATGAACACATCAAGTCATGCCTTTAATTCAATGATATCTTTCCCGAACTTTTCACCATGTACACCAACTGTTATGGCATAGCTGTGGTTTTTCCCTAAATTCTACAAATGACAATGCATAATGATCTTAATCTCCTCCTTTCACAAATTTCGCCTTCTTCACTGTAAGTTGCAATTGAACTAACACTTTTCCATGTTATATTCTCTAATCTTGGTGAATGGTTCATTTCACATGAACCTTATTTCTAAGCACTTCTTACCCTTTCCTTCCTTGTTGCAACAACTACAATATGCATTAACTAGAATTTGGGTGCCAGGGTCCACCGATCATGCACCCATTACATTTAATAATTTAAACTTAAACACACTTTTGATTTGACTTATGGATTTTTAAATGCATTCTTCTAATCTGACATCAACTCTTCATTAATGAACCTTGGGTGTCGGGTACATCCTTTTTAGGCAATATATAAATGAATTCTCGAAATTTAATTGGACTTGGATGTAACTTGGGTGTCAGGTACATCCTTTTTAGGCAATATATAAATGAATTCTCGAAATTTAATTGGACTTGGATGTAACTTTGAAATCATAACTTTATCAACTTTTACTCTACCTTTCCTCCAACACTCCTTTAAACTTTTCTCTCACCGGGAATTCTCTTACCAAAATAAAAACAAACCGTTACACATTTACAAACCATCAATTTAACTTTAAAATCTCACCACCCCTAAGTCTCTCTCCTCCAATATTAATTACCTCGCAACTCCATGAAAGAATTACCTTATTACTCTACCCAACTTTAAAATCTCACCACTAAGTCTCTCTCCTCCAATATTAATTACCTCGCACCTCCATGAAAGAATTACCTTATTACTCTACCCAAATAACACACCTTCTCTTCTTTTCTTTTCAAAATGCTTTTACATGAACCTCAAAATAATTTTAAAAAACTTTATGAAATCACATAAAGCGATTGATTGTTTCCTTCAAACAATAATGAATCTCAGATTTTAGTTTATCACTAAAAATTATCATTGATGATGATGGTCCACATTCCACTCACGTATTTGGTAATATGAGAAACTTCAGATGCTTTAAACCTATAACTTTATAAAAGATAAAGTTACAATTCCTGTATAATCATATTTCCCTTATAATTCATATTTCATTTTAATCCAATGACAAAACCGTCTTCCACTCCTCCTGCAAACAATACTTCAACGCCGCCTTCGATTTATTTCCGCGGCACATTTACAACTCCATAACATAGTATTCTTTCCACAAAATCCACATTCCGGCATTCAACATTTGTACACAACGATTGGAAACAAAGGGAAGTGGCTCTACGATGGCTCTCACACCTGCGAAGAAATATCACAACAAAACAGTTGGTCGTTATGCCTGCAATAGTTTCTCCAACGCTCTCGGGCTCAAGATGGCTCAGGACTACATAATTTTTCAATGCTCCGGCAATCAACGCCCCAATAATCAACAGTTAAAAAATGTTCGAACAATATTCTTCTATATAGTCTCAAGTCCCAGAATTAAATCTCCGCATCGAGTTGATATTAAACATACTTTTTGGAACAAGAATGCCACTTAAAAACACCACAATAGCTTGGATTACTTGCATGGGCCACCACACTTCCGCTATGCCAAATGCGAATTACAAGTTGGAGACAGATCGAGACTTCATGCACCAACATGGAATATGCGTAAGCATACAAATCCTTAGCGTAGTGTGGATACAAGTGAAAACAAAATACAGAACAAGGAATAGGAATTCCACCACTTTTAGAAGTGTGACGAAATTCCCTAGAAGAAAATGAAACGTGGGGCTGAAAAATATCAGTTCTGAGGAAAGCTTTAACTTCAGACCAACTTCATCCAATGTCCAATTATGTTAAATTCTCTATAAGTTAGAAAATCGGCGAGCCGAAAAATCCATTCCATCAGCCAAATTACAGTGATGGATCCATATCACAGTTTCCAGATAGAGAAATACACACAGAACCAATACTATCTGCAATGGTGAATGGGTACCACGCAGATACCACACAACAATTCAAGGAACTAATTCTGATGGTTAGCACTACTCTCTTGCAATGATATCCTCCTTTCTTAATAATGGCAATGAATCTCCGTTCTCCGTCTCAGGTGTCTTCACGTACTTCACCTTCACGCATTCTCTAAAAACAATAAAAATACTTCAAAGAACGCGACATTTAATCTCAGATAGAAATCCTCATGTAGCAATCTAACATTGATGAACAACAACGATACAACGACGATCTTGCGTGGTCTTGGAACGACTCCTTCAAATTTAGTTATACGACTCCACCTACTCGCCACTTAGCTTCTCTCCATACATCAACTATGCCCACGATAGCCAACACAACATCCCAATAGCCACACTACCTATTCTTGTGGCTTCAAATCAAGCTCTCACAGTGGCGTATATCATACAACGTCATATCCGAGAGCACTACTCCCGCGCTTGCACCATATGGAACTTCAACATTGATCCACACGATGATCAACAGATACTTACTCCCTAATGATCTTCTTGGTGTCATTACTCTTCAGAACTTTTGCAATGATGTTGACATTGTTTTAATGCCCCCCAGACAACAATTCCTCCCTACAGATTGTGTGCTCATGCACAGAAAACAACAATTGTACACATACTTAGTAGTTTTATTGGGAATTACATAGAAAAAATTGTAGTACTTCATAGCAAGCAATGACTTCCCCATACATTCATAACAGTTCATAGCAGACATCGCCTTCCCATACATTTAGAATCTGGTCGATCCAGTTAAGAGAAGCTCCACACTGAGCTCACGAGACTATCGTCTCTGGTCAAAATATACTTCGCCTCAAGACAATATCTCTGTTTCCATTTTCCTCGTGGTGATTACTTCTAAATTCCTGAGCGATGGCTTCTTTCTAGTTGACGACTCGATTTTCTTTTCTGTGATGGTGATAACTACACCTTTATTCTTTGACAATTGTGTGACATGGGATGAATCCACATGACACCGTCTCACTTCTCTCATGGCATGGATAATCTCTGGATTGACGATGCCCTAGCTAGGCTTGGCGATGTCCGAACTGGGCTTGGCTTGGGATAGTCACGATACCTTATGCATAGAACCACTCCAAAGAGACGCAGACTCCCTGATAGCGCATTTTGACGGACATAAACGAAAGAGCTAATAGACACAGATACACCTACTTGACGCTCTCCCGATGAAGCAAACTTTTGACACACCAGTATATCAGCCACACCAGCATATCAGCCACACTAGCATATCAACCGTACTAACAGCTCTGAGAGCAAAATTATCTGTAACAAACTAACCATAGGGGTTTCACTTAATAAATTAACTCACAACATAAATCCACACAATAGATATGCACAAAATGTTCAGAAATAATCCATTAACAAATAAAACATTTGTAAGAGAACCACTGTCTTGATCATTAGCCTCTCATTTCTTACTCTCACACTTACTTCTACATTGACATGCCTTATTGGCTCATCCATATTTATAAGTGAATTTCAATCCAAAATGGGTCCTAAATCCTAAACTAACTCTTACAATATCTCTTATAATCCATAAACCTCTCACTTAATCTCTTATCTCTGAATAATATCCAACTAACCCGTAAATTTATCAAAATCTTCCAAAATACTCTTAAACCCTTCATAAACATTTGACCATAGGTTATTTTTTTGTTGGCATAACAAAAGAATTTACTACGTTCTTAGCACAAATATCAAAACATTACAAACCAATCTAAATCATATATAGTTGATACATCGCTCATGAGATAAAGTAAATTGATCATATTTATATATATAAACATCATAACGTCATAGCCTACAACCGAGAAGATATAGTGGTGGGGGTAATATAACCTCTGTAATGAAAGGGTTTATTATTATAACCGTTATATAAAATAAATGCGATGTAACAACTTTTAACTTAAAGAAGAAATTGAAATTTGGTACATTATATATATTATGTTTACATTGCGAGATTAATTGTTTTTTATTTGTGGTTAAGAGACATTGCAAGTTTTATGAGAGTTAAAGGGTTCAATATTGTGGCTTTTTTTTTAGGGAAAATGATAACAAAATGTGTTGTGTTCCATAGAAAAGAAGAATTAGAAATATGACAATTTTTCCTACCAGACCAAAGTGTCCACTTTTATTTAAATGAATTCTTGAGATATAGGTGCAATTTTATGAAGAACTTTGATCCATATTCACTATGTTGTTTTAAAATAATACATAACTGAGAATATAAATCACCAATTAGGAGTGAGCATGAACCATAAATAAGAAATCAAATAAATTTGTTTGTTATAAGTCCAATGTAATGGGAAGTGAAGAATCTTGTCATGCGTAGATTGAAACAAGTTTTGTTACATAAGTTATGAAAATACTCATTGAATTATTGTTGAAGTATCCTTACCTACAAGAATTGATATGTTGGGCACCTAGGACAGCAGCAACTGCTTGGAAGATTTATTTATTTACACATGTTAATTAATAAGTTATATCTGGTACATGCTAAATAGTGAGTAGAGAGAGAATTTCATGATCTCTAATGATGAGAAATTACGTATGCAGACAAACATAAATAAAATAAAGTAACAAGTCCTACATCATTATGTTTAGGAAAAAATATGGTGTACTGTATCTAAAATTAACCTTAAAATAACGGATTGTATACTTGATGATGACATGTTAATGGTTGTGAAGCCCTCATGATAATTTCAGAAAAGAAAAAAAGGAATATATATATATATATATATATATATATATATATGAAACATATAAGATCAATATCCTCCTAATCAAAGGAGCCTTACAAATATTGGTTACAATAGTGGAATAAAAGGTATAAATGATCATCATGTAGGTAAGTTGCAATAAAAAATCATAATAAATTATCATGCAAAGGAGATTAGTCTCGAGAATGGTCAAGCAAGAAACATAATTGACAATTTTAAAAGAAAATGAGTGGATAATATTATATTGGTTACTCCAATACATCAAGTAAACACAGAAGCACATCAAAATAATGTTGTTGATACTTAGAAAGATACAAGATTTACACCAAATCTAGTAACTATAAAGCGAGGATTAGAGGAAATTTCAAGAATATGGAAATTTACTAGGAAGGGAATGCAACAACCCTGAAATATATATATATATATATATATATATATATATATATATATATATATATATATATATATATATATATATATATTTAATTTTCTATGTCTGATGGAGACACGGGGCTCAATATTCTTCTGAGTTTTAGAATTCGAACATCAAATCAAGGAATGAGTTGCTAATTGGTCTATTTTATAAATACCTCATCATTGGAAAGGGAAATCTTGATTGAAATCAAAGATGAAAAGATACTTTTGATTGATTGAAATGAGTGTAATTGTAACTCTAATATCTAAAGATTTGATGTGATTTGGTACATCAAGATAAACATAAGAAGCCAAAGGCTAGATTACATGGAAAATCTAGAAAAACTGTAGAATATATATATATATAATTAATTTAAGGCGAAATGATGTAGCCATAAACTTTAAGGGGGAAACTCTTAACCTAGTCTTTGCTAGTGAGACACTTTTTCTTTTAATGTTTTGGAAATATTATAAGTTGAAAATGGGTTTATTATTATAACCATTATATAAAATAAATGCGATGTAACAACTTTTAACTTAAAGAAGAAATTGAAATTTGATACATTATATATATTATGTTTACATTGCGAGATTAATAATCTTTTATTTGTGCTCAAGACGCATTGCAAGTTTTATGAGAGTTAAAGGGTTAAATATTGTGGCTTTTTTAAGGGAAAATAATTACAAAATGTGTTGTGTTCTATAGAAAAGAAGAATTAGAAATATGACAACTTTTCCTACTAGATCAAAGTGTTCACCTTTATCTAAATGAATTCTTGAGATATAGGTGCAGCTATGTGAAGAACTTTGATCTATATCCACTATGTTATTTTAAAATAATGCATAATTAAGAACATAAATCACCAATTAAGAGTAAGAAATGAACCATAAATAAGAAATCAAATAAATTTGTATGTTATAAATCTAATGTAATGAAAAGTGAAGAATCTTGTCATGCGTAGATTGAAATAAGCTTTGTTACCTAAGTTATGAAAATACTAATTGAATTATTGTTGAGGTATCCTTATGTACAAGAATTAATATGTTGAGCACCTAGGACAACAGACAACTGCTTGGAAGATTTGTTTATTTACACATGTTAATTAATAAGTTATATCTCGTACATGCTGAATAGTGAGTATAGAGAGAATTTCATGATCTCTAATGATGAGAAATTACGTGTGCAGACAAACATAAATAAAATAAGGTAACAATTCCTACATCATTAAATAATTATAAAACAATAATAGGTATGTTTAGGAAAAAATATGGTGTGCGGTATCCCAAATTAACCTTAAAGTAACGGATTGTATAGTTGATGATCACATGTTAATGGTTGTGAAGCCCTCTTGATAATTTCAGAAAAGAAAAAAAAAGAATATATATATATATATATATATATATATATATATATATGAATATGAAACATATAAGATCAATATCCTCCTAATCAAAGGAGCCTTACAAATATTGGTTACAATAGTGGAATAAAAGGTATAAATGATCATCATGTAGGTAGGTTGCAATAAAAAATCATAATAAATTATCATGCAAAGGAGATTAGTCTCGAGCATGGTCAAGCAAGAAACATAATTGGGACTTTTAAAAGAAAATGAGTGGATAATAGTATATTGGTTACTCCAATACATCAAGTAAACACGGAAGCACATCGAAATAATGTTGTTGATACTTAGAAAGATACAAGATTTACACCAAATTTAGTAACTATAAAGCGAGGATTAGAGGAAATTTCAAGAATATGGAAATTTACTAGGAAGGGAATGCAACAACCCTGAAATATATATATATATATATATATATATATATATATATATATATATATATATATATATTTAATTTTCTATGTCTGATGGACACATGGGGCTCAATATTTTTCTGAGTTTCAAAATTCTAACATCAAATCAAGGAATGAGTTGCTAATTGGTCTATTTTATAAATACCTCGTGATTGGAAAGGGAAATATTGATTGAAATCAAAGATGAAAACATACTTTTGATTGATTGAAATGAGTGTAATTGTAACTCTAATATCCAAAGATTTGATATGATTTGGTACATCAAGATAAACATAACAAGACGAAGGCTAGATTACATGGAAAATATAGAAAAGTTGTAGAATATATATATATATATATATATATATATATATATATATATATATATATATATATATATATTAAGGCGAAATGATGTAGCCATAAACTTTAAGGGGGAAACTCTTAACCTGGTCTTCGCTAGTCAGACACTTTTTCTTTTAATGTTTTGGAAATATTATAAACTGAAAATGGGTAGCATATCAAATAATATATATATATATATATATATATATATATATATATATATATATATATATATAAAAGTTAAGTACTTACAATAATGGAATTTTTTACTAAATACTTTAAGGAGTTTGTTATCTTAGTGTGGCTTGACGGACTAATAGTGGATATATGTAAAATGTGATTTAAATCATGAAGATAGTCTATTAAGGTAAGTAAGGAAAATGTGGCATTAAGAAAAATTACGTTGTGACAATGAAAGTGTTGGTATTATAATGGAATAATTTTTACTTATAGTTATTGTCAACATGGAAAGTGCAACATGGCTAGTCAACGTTACCCCTAATAAGTGTCTTAAAGAACATTAATATGAATTTTATGGACATAAGCGAAATTTTGTCAAATGGTTGATTAGAATGGACATATGCTTACAAAATCATGATGTCAAGATAAACACACTAATATGATATGTTTAGGTAACTAATAAGCACATAGATGCAAAGGGGGAAATACCCCATAGCTTATTTCACCTTAAAAAAAAGAGAGATAAAAGACGGAGCACATGCAACCTCCAACCATCTTAGTCAATAATTTGAAAAATAGAGAAGATTGCAAACTGTAAGAAGATAATTGTGAGAAAAATAATGGATGAGGCATGTGAGAGAGGTACATTGGTAAGATTTGGTGATGTAATTTCCTGGTTAGATTTTATTGAATGTAGACATGCCCATACTACTAAATGTTGTGCCCTTAAATTGTGATAATGGTTTCTTTTACCGTTCCCTTGTTCTTCTTATCTCAATGGTATATTAAGGAGAGATAAAAAGGAAAAAATAAGGAAAACTTACAAAATGTGAAAACCGTGATCAATACTTTAACTTGAAACATGTTGGGGTCCACTTGAAAAAGGACAAATATAATGTTTTCCATGGAGGTGGTAGTTTTTTGTGGCATGTTTCATATAATGAAATTATGATGGTGCCTAAATAATATATCATGGGTTGGAAGCCATCATGGAGACAAAGTAAGAAAATAAACATAATAAAGATGAAGTCTTGATTATGAGTCTTGGTTCAGTCTCAAAACATCGACGAATTAAAGATCAAGAATGTGGAATATCTGAATTCAGTTTCTCAAAAACCACACCACAGAAATCTACAAACTATTAAGAAAATATTTATTTAACCTAGGAAAAAGGAAGGTGATTATTATAAAAAGTATGATTACTATTGAGTGGTCCAATAGGATAATTAGTTACTCTCTTGTTGGCATAAAATTGTTGTTTATTAACAATTCCACATGACCTTATGGGTTAAATGTATTAAAATAACAAACTATTGAATAAAGTGAATATCATGATGTGCATCGATGTATAGGAAAATAAATATAACAAATTAACGTGAAAGTGTGAGACAGTCAATACAGACAGAACTGTGAAAGGGTGAAATCCTATGACCTCACACGTATGAAAAATTACATATAAATTTCATTGACAACCTATAATGTGCGATGAAAAGCGCAAAAATTGAGGGAATGCTACAAAGTGGGCACGTAGTTTTGCACATAAAAGGAAATAGCAAAGCAACCCAAGATGAACATAACTAAGTTTACTTAGACAAAGTAGACAACAATATAGTTGTCTTGAACATGGCAGGAAAAAACAGGTTATCGTAAAATTTACTTATACCTGATTAATGCATATGTAACATTTGAAATTGAAATAAAATCATAATAATACTTCCCAATACAATTATACCCTAATTTCAATCTATCATCGAGGTTAAAGTGCATTGAAGGCACTTTAGTCCAAAAGATGGAACCTTTTAAAGTGCATTGAAGGCACTTTAGTCCAAAAGATGGAACCTCGGAAGATAAAAATTTCATGCATGTAGCGTATGCGAGGTTGTTTTGAAATGCTAGAAGCAACCATGGATGGTGGTGTTTCACTTAAGGGGGAAATATGTAACACCCGTTAGTAAGTTGTAAATATTTTAATTAATTTTACTAAAATGACTTGGTAGACTACTCGCCATATGGAATGTTGGAGAATATAATTACAACCACTTGTTAGGTGTCAAAACATTCCCTCCAAGTCTCCTTGATCAGTCTCATTTAGTCTAGTTTAATCAAGTTTCACTCGAGTCATTTATTACCAGTGTTTCCAATGTAATCATATTCAACGGATTCGTAATGCTGAGAAGAGAAATAACGTGGTAGATAGTTTTGTACTCTTGAATTTTTGACATGGTATCGAAGCATCAATTTGCATAAGACTCCGAGAAGAGCTTCAATTTTATTTGGGCTCGCAAAGAAGCAAGGGTGGTAATAAGCGAAGGAGAAAAGTGTGAATTCCACACCTGTGAAGAGGGGGAAAGTGAAATTGCACACATGTAAAAAGCTATCAATGTGTCGTATCCGCAACTCAGCCAAGAAGAAATTGCGTAAGTAATGATAGTATTATGAAATGGTTGAATTTCTAAAATTGACGCACCCCGTCAATTAAATGAGTGGGCAAAATTGTGCATAAAAGGTCACCGAAACTGAGCAAAAATCCAAGCCTCAGTCAAATAGCAAAGGTTCAGTCAAAAAACGAAGGGTCATCATATTATTTTTATTCAATGAGTTCTCAATGTTATTTAAAATCATTCACTTTCTTTTTTTTTTGTATAAGGGAAGGAGGATCTTGTTTAAAACGCTTGAAGGAATTGAGCTTTGTACGTTTCATAATGAGACATTTTAGAGAGTGCAAATACTTTTAATATTCCGTTGAAGTGCATATGAGATATGAATGAGTTTAAAAAATAGTTTTTTAAAAAAAGGGGCTTTATGTATTTGTAAAAGGGTTTATCATTTTATATAAAGGAGGCCGATGAAATTTCTTAAAAGAGCATCATAATTGTTCCTAATAAAAAGTCCTTGTTTATGTTGTTTTCAAGAGGGACAAAATAATAGAAGGAATTTTTTTTTTAAAGAAACACAAAGGGATGTTGCCCAAATTAATTTTGGGTTTTGTAATATTTTTAAGAGAACAGAAGGAGTTTGCTATTGAAAAAAAGGTTTTATTAAAAAAAAATTAAAGAAGAGGATGTTGCATTATTTTAATCACTTTTGAGCATTGTGTTATTTTTGTGAAAGCTTTCTGAAAGAAAAGAAACAGTCACGTTTTTATCACAAGGATGTCTATATTTTGTTTTGATTGTTGAGTCGTAGTGAGCCAGAACTCAACAAATGAGAAAAGTCAAGAGGCTAAGAAAGTCGAAGCAACATGAAGAATGTATGAAGCATAGAAAACCAAGGAAGACACATATAACCATAAGATGATTTTTTCGTATAAGAAAGAGTAATCCAGTTGAATATGAATAATTTTTTGAATCTAAGTGGGTGATGGGTGAAGAATTTGCAGAAGGATCAAAGAAGGGGCACATAGATGCTCCTGAACCCCACTATGCATATTGATGACAATTTAGTGATTCCAACAACAAAGCTTGCTCATGGCAAAAATTTGATGAATTGAGCAAGATAGTTTACTGATGAAGATTTGGTGAATCTAGAAACGGATCTTGTTGATGACAATGAAGCTTCCGTTGGAGCAATCAATGCTGATGTAAACTTTGATGAATACTTTTTTAGTAATTATGATTGGTTGAAGATAATGCAACAAACACATCATATAGATAGTATGATATTTAGTGAGAAAATCCCAATTGAGTATGTGGAAGACAAATTGTCAGCATGAGCACACACTAATATAGAAGTGGAAGAGATACAAAAAAGGACAAAAGAAGAAGACAAAAACAAAGATACAGATAGAGGCAATGGAAAACAAGGAAGCTGACAAAGCAAAAACAAGGACAAAGGTGGAGGCAAATAAGGAAGCGCAATAGGAGAAACCACTTTTTACAGAGTGGGAGGAAAAGAACCAATGTGGTTCTGTAGATGTTTTTAAACTTACCATTGATTTCAAGTTTGCACATAAACAAGACCATTATGAAGAAGAGTTAAGATTCCTTCGAGCATGGCTTGCAACACCATGTCTTGAAAAAGTCTCCATAGAAACTACATAAATGAACCTTGAAGATAGGTTGGATGATGAAAAAATTAATGAAATTTTCAAGTATTGGAGTCATGACGAAATGAAATTTTATTATGATCTTCTGTTGATGACAATAATACAACAAAACATGACATGTGGCAACAATTCACATACAAGTAATTTTTTGAAGAGGTCTTGGACATGCTTAGATAGCGTGGAAAAATGGAATACATGCACCAACAAATGAAGTAACTAAAATTTAAAGTAAATGACAAAAAGAAAACGCTAAAACAATTTAGAGGCTATAGGATCTCAAAAAAGAGAAGAAGAAAAGTAAATGTGGTTGAAGCATATTTTTGAAATTGTAAGCCTAGATGAGACATGGACTAGTAGGTGCCTTAATTGAACTTTTATGTGGTTGTAATTAGGGTGGAGTGTTAGAGAATATAATCCCAACCACTTGTTAGGTGTCAAAGCCATCCCTCCAAGTGTGCTAGTTCCATTGTTTCCAATGTAACATTATTTAACTAATTCGTAATCGTGAGAATAATATTTGTCTTCCACATCTTTTTTTTCTCTTCAATTTTTATCATGGAAGGCCTGATATGAATGGTTAAAAAATATAAATGATTATTTTATGTTTCATTAATAAAATTAGTCATGGTAATCCAAAGAATTATTGAAGAGGAAATATGTTAAGTGTGAGTTTCACTTACTAGTTAGTTAGGATAAGCTTATTCCCCTTCCTAGAGATAAATAATCTTAGTTGGGAAAAGGGAGCCAAGAGGGTGAGAGGGAAAAATAGTGAGGCAATCTAGAAACTTGGAACCTGGTTGGAGGAGGTCCAAGAGAGGAAATGAAATGTATTCTTGAGATGTGATGTTGCTGAGATAGGGTAAGATGTTGCTAAAGAAAGGAATTTTTGAGTTGGTTGGCGAGTTCAACTCTTTGTTTGAACTGTAAGGTCTGTAATTAATGTAGAAAAACCATGTGTAGTCAGAAATTTCTACAATGACATGTTGTGGTCTATGTCTAAAGAATTGTTCTGGAAGTAAACTGGCTCTGGGGGAGTACTGGTAAATGTTCCCTGAACCTGTTGATCGAGTGGAGCAGTGTTTTGTCCTCAATAATTTTTTGGTAGCCTAGTTGAATTCATATAGATAGGTGTTCTACTATTATGACGTGAATCTATTAGAATGTGGAGAATTCTTTCTATGGTTATTATATCAAGGTTAGAAGATTAATTTGTGTTATAAAACACTTTGTTTAGGAACGAATAGTGATTTTATACTTCATATAAGTTGAACAATAAATGGTACTCATAAATACGATGTGACCTACGTTAGTCTAAACCATTACGGGTCTGGACTTGTTACTTTCGAACAATCCAGGATCCATATAATAGAATTTGGAAAATGGTGGCATGTACGTGGGTAAGAATCTGCGAAGCCTCCCAGATTTAATGTACCGATAAAAACATGTATTCAAATATATATAAGCACAACTATAATTACACTCACTAGCCCAGTATTGATAGAATGAAAGGCTTTTAATAAATAAAATAATTGCAAAGAAAGGTATATTTTGTATACATATGAGACTTTCGATTTATACAAAATAAAATCTAAAACTCCAAAAATACTAACTAACTATTTCATTTTGAGCAATAACAAAATAGAAAGCAGAATTTCATCAATGTATATGATAAACCAGCATAGTAGAGAATACAAGATTCAGATTAAGAAAGTATCAACAACCCTATGCTACCAAGAACAAGAATCTATTGCAACAAATAAGTCTACTTATATAAAATTATGAATACAGAGGTCTTCAGCTTAAAGACAACATCATGTCGTTGAACTAAGTAATGTCAAGTATCCAATAGAGACAAATACAAATTAAGAGTAGCATAATCTTCAAAAGATGTGACCAAGTAATACAGAAAGGTTGGAGCTTTGAAGTCGTTAATACTAAATACATGGGGATGGGGCCAACAATCAAACCATAAAGATAATTTCAGTAGCATACAAAAACCTACAAGAATGTTTCAGGAAAATCATTAATTCGACCTTGCACTGAAAATTGTCCTATACAAAGAAGTAAGAATTTCATAACTAGAAAAAACTGGAAAACGCTTGTGGAATAGATAAGCTTTCGCTCTCACGATGGTGCAGATGGAGTACCAGTGCATATAGTCAAAGGAAAGGAATTATGAGACAATATAATTGTAAATAAAATTATGTAAAACTCAACTGAAAAAAAATGTATCTGATAATTACCTGGAAATAGACTCTAGAGTATCCCATGCGAAAATTATGTTAAAACGGAGGAAGGGATAATGTTAATTTTAAAATGGGGATTGAAACCCAAAAATTTGAAAATTTGAGAAGAGGAAAAAACCAGACTTACCCTGTCCAATTAGGCTGGAAGTAAAGACTACATGTGCACTCCAGATGGAGAAGGAAATCTCTCATTGCAAAACCCGACAACCTGCGAGCGTAACATTTTAAGTAGCAAAATCATAAAATGAGAAAACCAAAAAGGGAAATTATTAAACGTTAATAATGTTTCCAAACATTAATATCACGACAAAAATGAAAGAATCTATATTTACCTTGCCAGTGAGCCAACAAACTCTCCGCATGAAGAAATTGCTGAAGTGAGGATTCTGAAGATATGAACCCTAGCACCAAATCAAACTGCTTTTGAACCTTAAGGGTAGAAAGAACTGTGTGAGTGGCTTCATCATCTGAACACTAAAAAAAGGGGTAAGGATAATAAAGAGAACCTATCCAGAAAAAAGATACTCTACAAGTTCGAGAAACAAAAAGAGAAGTAAACAATAATTGCCTCTTGTTACCTCTTGTTACCTCTGGTATTTACATTGGTGAACTCTCCTACTTCACAATATAACTCATATAAGAATTGGACAAATATATTTTGTGTATTTGCAGTTTAGGGTTGCAGATGCTCTCAGAGCAATGGAGGAGGAGCAGAATGAGTGAAATGGGCGACGGTGGAATAAGGATTTGTACAAAAACTGACCAAAGCTCTCACTCTCGTTGATGGTGAACCCTAAATCACAAAACCATTGATCATTTGAGACCTTAGTGGATCCATAATGGGAAATACACCAGGTGAGATTGATGCCTAGTGTGTGACAACTCATGCCTCAAAATTTTGGTGATAAAGGGGTGGCAGAACAAAAAATCAAATAGAACATCAATTTACTTCGTTCTCAGCACAAATATCAAAACATTACAAATGACATTAAATCATATAGCTGAAATGAATCAATATATATATATATATATATATATAAAAGAGATTGATGCCTAGTGTGTGACAACTCATGCCTCAAAAAGCGGTGGCAGAACAAAAAATCAAATAGAACATCAATTTACTTCGTTGGAGGTTAATATCATCTATGTAATGTAAGGGTTTATTATACATACAATTACGTATATTTCTCTTATTACTTTTCATATATATAATTAATTTCTTGAAACCATTTCGATTACTTAGATTACATAGCTTAAGTTTTTATTGATAGATTTCATACAAAATTAACCAAAAAAATATATGTGAAAAATGGAAAAATGTTCTAGCCATAACATTTATTCTTTTTAATTTCTTTATATAATATATACAAAAATTATTTTGTTTAACTATATATATAATGATTGACACTAAAGTATTTTATACACTATTCACATTTAAGTTTCTAATCATTAGTTATATTCTTTAAATGTCATATACTAATTTTATATTAAGAATTCAATGAATTACTTATATTGATACTCTTATTAGAAAACAACTTGATTTTTTTACTTTCAATTATTCTTTTCTTTGTGCATTAAAGTATTTTATTATAATTTACATTTGAGTATTATCTTTCCTCTCCTATATATATATATATATATATATATATATATATAATTGATCTTAAATGAATTATTTAGTATAAATATTCAAATAGTGTATTGTATTAAAATATTTTTTAAAAGTATGAGAATTATACATCTAGTTCACACTCAAAAGTAAAAATATAAGTTTTTTTACTTTTATTTAATTTATTTCTCTATATTAATACAATTATGTTATTTCATATGGAAATTCAAATATTTTTATTTATGATTGAGAGATAGTGTGAAATAGTTTTACCACATCTCCTTTATACCAAGCACTTATATCCATTTTTGTATTTTACTATACTCCACATTTTTTTATTTTTTGAGTTTATTTTATATTTATTTTAAAAAGGACAAGTGAGAACAAATGAAATCACCCATCTCCCTATGGAATGTGCTATTTAATGTTCCTTTGGGTGCAACAACCAACTAAGGTAGCAACACCCAACAAAGCAAACACATTGATAATGATATTATTGATATTTAATATTATTTTTAATTAAAACTAACTAAACATATACATTAATTTTTGTTTCTTATTGTTAGCTTCTTTCACTCTAAAGTAGGTATACAATTATATGAAGGTTGAGATAATTTATTTGTCTAAGAGTGAAAATGAAATATTTTTATTGCATTTGTTTCACAGTGGATTTTAATATCAATATAGGAAGCTATTTGTAATATTGATATTAAAAGCACAATAAGAATGAGATTACTGATGTTTTATAATGAATTTAATTAATACTAACCAAAAACTTACATTCATTTTTGTTTCTTATTATAGCTTACATTGGCTTTCTACTTCTTTGAATGTATTCTATAATGTCTTTAATTAAAACTAACCAAACAAATACAATCATTTTTGTTTCTTATTATAGCTTATTTGGTTTCCTACTTCAAATGTATTTTATTTTTATTTTAAAAAGGAAACTTTCCAAATTGACCATCGAAGAAATTACATATATCATTCATTCTAGGCAGCGCAATAAAAGAATAAATAACTTTAAAAAGGTACTATTATTTTCCAAGGTACTATTATTTTTTTGAAAGTCATTTTTTTTAATGTGAAATTGTATTCTTCATTAGTTTGGAAAAGTGGATAAGTTAGTAAATGAGTTATCGAAATAGATATATTTAGTAATTCTTATGTGCCACCATCTCCTAGTTTCTCTAGTAAACATATTAATCTTTAGTTTGTTTCAATAAGACTGAGCATAGAAGTTATATGGGATGTTGCGTTGAATGGTTTGAGAAACTCTCGAATCAAGAATCGCATAGTATGATCGTTAAGATGAAAAGTATTAGGTATTTGAGAACATGAAAGACAATGAAACAATAGTATTTATCATTCAATAAGGATTAGTTCACAACATTCTTAGAAAACCAAAGTACCAATCATGTTCAAACAAGTTTTGGATATGCGAGAGATGCGATATAGTAAAGTGTAATGACCCCAGACAATGTAAATGTGAGATTTTACTGTGGTAAAAGACAGTATGACAGTTGTTGTTTATGTTTTAAAAACAAAACTGTGACAAACTATTTTATTAAAGAAATTTGAATGTTTTCTTGAAATGCTGGTAGCCTCTAGGAGGTGGATTTAAAAAGAAAGAGATCAGTTATAATAACTGATTGAAACTACCCTCCCAAACAGGAAAATTTCTGGCTGTAGGGAGGAAGTTTTGTGCTGTGGGGACAGACAGAAGAGACCTTTTCGAGGAAAAGGAAAAAGGAAAAAAGAAAAGAAAAGGAAAACTGGTTAAGTCTGGTAAGGACCAGATAACCAGGCACAAGGTGCACAAATCTTGTTGAGGGCTTGAGGCCTGCAAGATGGCTCGAGGGGAGAATTTCATCTGAGAGATGGATCTCATGGCTGGGTGGAAGAGCAGAAACAAAGTACAGGTGACTTGCTTGAGAACCTATTCCTGACTCTGGTGAACCAGGTATGGTTGAAGGCTGCAGAGTCTCTGATTGAATATAAATATACAGTGAATTTACAGTAGGTAAATAAGGATTATGTTTCATTCTCCTAGATACTGTTATATTGTTTAAGTAACTGCACAGGTGTAGTTTTAAGTGAAAGGTCAGTTTATCAATCGAGAGACATAATTTAAAACTAGTCATGTGGTGAATAAAGCTACAATAGGTGTAGTTAATTAAAAGACTGGTTATAGAATAAGAAGGGAAGTTACCCAAAAACCGGCTATTGAATAATAGACCTGACACAACCTCGTCAGAAAGACAGAGGCACTGTTTTAATAACAGAACAACTAATAATGGAACAAACAGTGTAGAATACCTTGAATTTAAACAAGCAGTTACTATATTGTTTCGACAGGAACGAGTTTAGAACCCTCTGCATCTGGGTAGAGAGCGCCGACTGTGGTCGGATTCTAACTTGTCGACGGAAGGAAATAAACTTACATCTATTATAACAATGACTGTTGATATGTGAAGAAATAAATAAGTTATTCCAGACAAGGAGAATTTATTTTGTAAACTGTGCAAAACAGAGAGCATACTTCATTCCATTATATCAACGTTATTAAACTACAAGTGCTCGCAGATACAATAGTAGAGAAAACAGTTTGATAAGAGCGATAAAGGAAAATGAGATATCTTTACAGAAACCCTGTACATGCTACTTCAAAAGGAAAAACTCTGGACTTACATATATTCCGACATTTTCATAAAGAAAAGAAGAAGCATGATATTGTTATCATAACTAACCGAGGGCATCTTGTACAAGTTTAGCAAAGACGAGAGTCGCATAGCAAACCCCAGAACGAATGACTCGAAACCATAAGCATAACCTGAGTAAATCTATGAGCCTGTCGTCGTTGAGATGAGCGAAACCAATGGTAACAAAACAAACCACCATGCACTGTTCTGATAACTGTTAAATACACAGAGTATATTCATAAAATACGCAAGCATAAGTTGCCCTAGGAACATAAACAGAGTAACAGCTCCATCTATAAATTACAAAAAATAAAACCCAGCTGGTGAATCGTGAAGAGGCAATAACTGTACATACATTAATAAAACGGAAAACCTCAAACAGGACCTCAATCCGTTAGTCCAGGTATGTGCATTACGGCCAGACCCGATGCCTTATGATTTATATCAGATATATCAAACCAAAGTCCAAGTATGCCGTAAGGGCAGTAAAACAAACAAAATGAAACCGTAAATGCATGCTATAGCACTCAGAAACTCCGCCGTGGATGATAACTTAACAGGGCGGGTCATGGACTCAACCAGACAACAAGAAAAACTGAATGCAATCGTGAGGGTTCTCTCTGGAGAATACCTCGGCATCGAAGGAAGGAAACCCTCATTCGAACAACAGTCTGCACCAACCAAAACATAACCAGCTCATAGTCAATGAACTCCGAGCTCTCGTATGCAGAGCAGGGCAAACAAGAGTTGAGAACTTACCGTGGCCGCCGAGAAGGGTTAAACCTTCGAGTTTAGCCACCCTGGCACCCGCAGAGGGGTTTGAATAACCCAGCCGCACGCCCTCTCAACAAAAAGGAAACAATTCCATAAGATTCATTACATTTCACAACGAACTGTAAATGCTTTCTGTAGATTCAAGAGACGAGGGTCAATACTTGTAAGGGCGTAATGATGTGCACTTCACGGCCTTCGGAGAGGTTGCAGGTTACAAATATAACGCCGGTGGTACCGAACCAGAGACTAAACGCCAAAGCGGAGCCGAAAGAGCCGAAGGAACAAATAAACCCTGAGCCTGCCCGAATGAAATTATATGAAGACTTAAACCCTCGAATACATTCCAACCCTTTGATCGAAGGGAGCAATCGTGACCGTCCATGCAAGGCGGGAAAGCAAAGTGGGAACGCCGAGAAAACTGTAACCGAGGTGTCACATGGCCGAAGGGACAAGCCATGCCACCTGCCGTGGTGTGGATCGAAGTTATTAAGGCGACGGGTGAGTTTGCACCTGCATGGGCTGCGGCCGGACCACCAAACCCCGTGCCACATTAATACTTACTGCAGGCTAAGGTAGACTAATAGCTGGAAGCTACCTTAAGTCAAATGCCTGTCTTAAACCATATGACAGCGTAATATAATACCACATAATAGTACACGTATACAAGGTTATAACAGCGAATAGACAATTGGCTACCTAGCTATAAAATATATGGCATAAAGTATGGAACAATATGATATGAAGTTAAATATGTGATTATGCATAAGGAATAATCATGTAGTATAGCAAGTTCTTTATGTGATGTATACTTTAAATTTTTTTTTTTTATGTATTGTGAACAAGGGTGTGACAAATTGGTATCAGAGCCCAGTTTCAACACTGTGGCCTCAAGCATGACATGTTTCACTGTGCAGAAGCATACACCATGCATACATATGAAAGTTAATGATTTACTTAACTGTTGTTCTGTCTATTTAGGGGTGAGATACAGAATTATAACAGCTAACAGTTAAGCCAGAAAAGGAAACGAAATGCAAGGAACCGGCAGTAACCCTCGAGAAAACCCAGAGCTGTGGGTACAGTTGGGTGAGGAAACACGAAGTACCAATCTTGCAATACTGGAAACTGTTCAGGAGTTGAAAAATGAGATGGCACGTTTGCGAGAAGACAACGCGCGTTTGACGGTGGAACAAGAAAGAATTCTGAAGAGTTTGTCGGATAGGCAAAATCCACCTCTATCTAACCCCAGCGCGGAACAGCAGAGGATGACAGAAGAACAAGACTATCAGATTGAACCTGAAAATTCAGAAGGCAAAGAGGATCACTCTGACAATGTACCAGAGCAGCAAACCTCAAAACGTCAGAGAATGGAGCTGCAGGGAGAATTTCGAAAAATTAAACACCCACATTTCGATGGCGAATAGGAGGAAGCAGCTGAAGCATGGTTAATAAATATGAATAAATATTTTCAGTTGTATGAGTATGATCATAACTTGAAGGCGAGACTAGCTATCTTCCAGTTACAAGGTAAGGCAACCTTTTGGTGGGAGGAAATCAAGATTGTCAAGGGGGCAAGTGAATGGACCATTACATGGGAGAAGTTCCAGAAATACTTCAAAGAAAGGTACCTGACCGAGCGCTTCTACGATGAAAAGGCAAGAGAATTCCATGATTTAAGACTGGGACAACAGACCATGGACGAGTTCATTAATCGCTTTACCTCTCTGCTACGTTATGTACCTTATATCAAAGAGGAAAAGGCCAAGGTACAAAGGTTTGTGAGCAGCTTACCTTCGTATATAAGGGAGAGGATTGAGTTTGACAATCCTAGGACCATGGATGAGGCTATTCGTAAAGCAAGGATCTGCTACCAGCAGAATAAACAGAAGGGGGATACTTCCAATAAAAGGTGGAATGAAAAAAGGAGTAGTCGGATGGTTGGCAGCAGCAAGGGAGGTCGCAGCAATGGAAGTAAGGGAGCTGGCAAAGGATTAAACAGTAGATCTGTAGCAAAGAGTGCACCCCGAGCTAGGCCAATAAGTGAATCTAGAGTAAGTGAGCAGCCTATTAGGCCAGAAGGTGAAGGGATGACCAGACCTCCAGTTCAATGTTGGGGCTGTGGAGGACCTCACTATGTTAAAAACTGCCCACAGCGAAAGGGGACAGACCAGATATCCCAAATTCATGAAGCTTCGACCGTTGGGGACGTGGCACGTAATGTAACCAGAATTAATGCAGCTTTGGAGGACCGCCAAGCGGAATACCAGCCGACTATGGTTGAATTTGAAGGTAAAATTTCAAACCTTTCTATAGCTTTTCTTATTGATCCAGGAGCTACCTTAAGTTATGTTAGCCCAAAGATAGTAGAACAGTGTAAGTCACAATCTGAAAAATTCAGGAATTCGTGGCTGGTCCAGTTAGCTACAGGAGCCAAGAGACGGGTCTTGGCCAAGATAAATAACTGCTCTCTAACTATAGCAGGGCAGCCAATAGTGGCAGACTTAAACATACTACCTTTGGGTTCATATGACATCCTGATCGGAATGGATTGGCTGGAGAAACAGTGGTCCTTAGTGAATTGTAAGACAAAAACCATTTACTATAAGGATGACCGTGGAGAACAGCAGGAATTACAAGGAATCAAGCATCCCATACAGATTCGACCCATTACAGCATCTCAGTTAGCTAAATGCATCAGAAAGAAATGTCAAATTTACGCTATTCAGGTGGGTTATGCAAATCAGAAAGAAAAAACTGCTATGCTGGGTAGCATTCTGGCGGTACAAGAATTTGCAGATGTTTTTCCCGAGGAAGTACCGGGATTACCACCTAACAGAGGTGTGGACTTCACTATTGAATTGATTCCGGGGGCAGCACCCGTGTCACGGGCACCATACCGAATGAGTGTACCAGAACTAACAAAATTAAAAATGCAACTGCAGGAGCTGCTAGATAAAAAATACATCCGTCCCAGTGTATCACCCTGGGGAGCCCCAGTGTTATTTGTCAAAAAGAAAGATGGAACTTTTCGGATGTGCATTGATTATCGTTAGCTGAATAAGCTCACGATTAAAAATATATATCCTTTGCCCAGGATAGACGAACTTTTTGATCAAGTGAAGGGGGCAACGGTATTCTCTAAGATCGATTTGCGATCTGGTTATCATCAGATCAGAACTAAAGAAGAGGATATCACTAAGACAGCTTTCAGAACGTGATATAGGCATTACGAGTTCGTGGTGCTACCTTTTGGTCTGACCAATGCACTTGCTACCTTCATGTGTTTGATGAGCAGTGTGTTTCATAGATTCTTAGATAAATTTGCGTTGATATTCATAGACGACATTCTGATTTACTCCCGATCAAGGAAGGAGCATGAGGAACACCTTAGATTGGTGTTGCAAACTTTGCGAGAACATCAATTATATGCAAAGTTTAGTAAGTGTGATTTCTTTAAGGAGGAGATACAATACTTAGGCCATGTAATCACAAAGGAAGGAATTGCAGTAGACCCTGAAAAAATCTGAACTATAATGGAGTGGCCCATACCAAAGGACATGGCAGATATTAGGTCCTTTATGGGGCTAGCGGGTTATTATAGAAGATTTGTGGAAGGCTTTTCAAGGGTAGCATACCCTATTACCTCCTTACAAAAGAAGGGAAAGGTATTTAAGTGGACCTCAGAATGTCAGCAGAGCTTTGAACAGCTCAAGCACTTACTCACCACCGCACCCATATTGAGTATAACTGATCCTAATAAGGATTACATGGTCTGTACTGACGCAAGTAAAGAAGGTGTGGGAGGAGTGCTGATGCAAGAAGGAAGAGTAATTGCATACGAATCAAGGAAACTAAAGGAACATGAGCAGAAATATTTTGCTTACGACTTGGAGCTGGCAGCTGTTATTCATGCACTGAAAATGTGGCGACACTACCTTCTGGGAAGAAAATTTCTGTTGTTAACAGACCACCACAGCTTAACAAACTATTTCGGCCAACCCACCTTAAATACGAGACAAGCTCGTTGGGCCGACTTCTTAAGCGGGTTTGATTTTGAAATTAAGCATATAAAGCAGAAGGAGAACCGAGTAGCTGATGCATTGAGTCGAAAGGTACGATGCGTGTGAAAGATTTCGGTCAGTAAATGGCAGAGTACCCTACTTGAAAGGATAAAAACAACGGCTGATCAAGATGCTGTTTACCAGCAAATTAAACATCAAGTACAACAACTTTCTGGTAAGGAAATACAACAGGGGTATGAGCTAGATGATGTCGGAATGTTGTATTTTAATAAAAAGCTATATGTACCCAATGAAGATAGTCTTAAGAAACTGATTCTGGACGAATTTCATATCAGCCATTACTCCGGGCACCCAGGGTACCAGAAAATGGTTACCGCACTTCGAAAAGAATATTACTGGCCAAAAATGAAGAAGTAGGTAGCTGAGTATCTAGCGCAATGTCTAGAATGTCAACAGATTAAGGTGGAGCATTTGCATCCAGCAGGGCTGCTACAACCTTTACCCGTTCCGGAATGGAAATGGAGACTATTTCCAGGGACTTTATAACCAGATTGCCTCGAACGAAGAAAAATAATGATTCCATTATGGTGGTAGTGGATAAGTTAAGTAAGGCAGCACACTTCATACCTGTGCAATCCGCGTATAAGGCTGTGCAAATTGCTCCTATTTTCATGCAGAATGTGTTCAAATTGCATGGACTTCCAAAGGTAATAATCTCTGATCGTGATGTTAAGTTCACATCAAACTTTTGGAGGACATTGTTTGCTGAACTGGGAACACAGCTGAACTTTAGCACAACTTATCATCCCCAGACCAATGGCCAAACGGAACGAGTGAATCAGGTAGTGGAGGACATGCTGAGAGCATGTGTTATGATGAAACCAACTCAATGGGAGAAATACCTCCACCTGGTCGAATTCGCATATAACAATGGATATCATTCCTCAACACAGCTGAGTCCTTTTGAGGTCTTGTATGGGCGGAAGTGCCGCACACCCTCAAGTTGGGGTGGACCTGAGGATAGGTTACGAATTGGTCCTGAAATGCTCAAGGAAATGGAAGATACGGTAAAAAAGGTGCGTACGACCTTAAAAGCCGCTCATGACATATAGAAAAGTTTTGCTGATCGAAAGAGAAGGTTCAAAGAATTCCAAGTTGGGGACCATGTGTTTGTAAGAATTCAACCCAGAAGGAGTACTTTGCAGTGGAGCGGGTGTGCTAAACTTGCACCTCGCTATTTTGGACCTTTTCAAATCTTGGAAAGAGTGGGGCCAGTAGCTTATCAACTCGCCCTACCAAGCCATATTAAGATCCACAATGTTTTTCACGTTTCTGTATTAAAACAATACGTCTACGATCCTAAACATGTGATTCAATGACAGAGTGTTCGGGTAAGAATTAATCTGGTCATTATAGATAAGCTTCATTCTTAAACAAGAAAATAACTAAATCTGTTGCTGATTGTAGGTCGAGCCGGAAGGCGAGGTTCTGGTCGAACCACTGACCATTCTCGACCGGAGAGAAGTGCGGCTGCGGAAACGGGTTATTTTCCAAGCTAAGGTGCAGTGGCAGCACTTGGGAGGATGAGGAACTCCTTAAAGAAGCTTACCCGAATTTGTTTAAGGGAGAAAGACATCGGGACGATGTCCAATCACAGGAGGGGGAGATGTAATGACCCCAGAAAATGTAAATGTGAGATTTTACTGTGGTAAAAGACAGTATGACAGTTGTTGTTTATGTTTTAAAAACAAAACTGTGACAAACTATTTTATTAAAGTAATTTAAATGTTTTCTTGAAATGCTGACAGCCTCTAGGAGGTGGATTTAAAAAGAAAGAGATCAGTTATAATAACTGATTGAAACTACCCTCCCAAACAGGAAAAGTTCTGGCTGTAGGGAGGAAGTTCTGTGCTGTGGGGACAGACAGAAGAGACCTTTTCCAGGAAATGGAAAAAGGAAAAAAAAAAAAAAAGGAAAACTGGTTAAGTCTGGTAAGGACCAGATAACTAGGCACAAGGTGCAGAAATCTTGTTGAGGGCTTGAGGCCTGCAATATGGCTTGGGGGGAGAATTCCGTCTGAGAGATGGATCTCATGGCTGGGTGGAAGAGTAGAAACAAAGTACAGGTGACTTGCTTGAGAACCTATTCCTGACTCTAGTGAACCAGGTACGGTTTCAAGCTGCAGAGTCTCTGATTGAATATAAATATACAGTGAATTTACAGTAGGTAAATAAGGATTATGTTTCATGCTCCTAGATACTGTTATATTGTTTAAGTAACTGCACAGGTGTATTTTTAAGTGAAAGGTCAGTTTATCAATTGAGAGACATAATTTAAAACTAGTCATGTGGTGAATAAAGCTTCAATAGGTGTAGTTAATTAAAGACTGGTTATAGAATAAGAAGGGAAGTTACCCAAAAACCGGCTATTGAATAATAGACCTGACACAACCTCGTCAGAAAGACGGAGGCACTATTTTAATAACATAACAGCTAATAATGGAACAAACAGTGTAGAATACCTTGAATTTAAACAAGCAGTTACTATATTGTGTCGACAGGAACGAGTTTAGAACCCTCTGCATCTGGGTAGAGAGCGCCGACTGTGGTCGGATTCTAACTTGTCGATGGAAGGAAATAAACTTACAGCTATTATAACAATGACTGTTGATATGTGAAGAAATAAATAAGTTATTCCAGACAAGGAGAATTTATTTTGTAAACTGTGCAAAACAGAGAGCGTACTTCATTCCATTATATCAACGTTATTAAACTACAAGTGCTCGCAGATACAATAGTAGAGAAAACAGTTTGATAAGAGCGATAAAGGAAAATGAGATATCTTTACAGAAACCCTGTACATGCTACTTCAAAAGGAAAAACTCTGGACTAACATATATTCCGACATTTTCATAAAGAAAAGAAGAAGCATGATATTGTTATCATAACTAACCGAGGGCGTCCTGTACAAGTTTAGCAAAGACGAGAGTCGCATAGCAAACACCAGAACGAATGACTGGAAACCATAAGCATAACCTGAGTAAATCTATGAGCCTGCCGTCGTTGAGATGAGCGAAACCAATGGTAACAAAACAAACCACCATGCACTGTTCTGATAACTGTTAAATACACAGAGTATATTCATAAAATACGCAAGCATAAGTTGCCCTGGGAACATAGACAGAGTAACAGTTCCATCTATAAATTACAAAAAATAACACCCGGGTGGTGAATCGTGAAGAGGCAATAACTGTACATACATTAATAAAAAGGAAAACCTCAAACAGGACCTGAATCCGTTAGTCCAGGTCTGTGCATTACGGCCAGACCCGATGCCTTATGATTTATATCAGATATATCAAACCAAAGTCCAAGTATGCCACAAGGGCAGTAAAACAAACAAAATGAAATCGTAAATGCATGCTATAGCACTCAGAAACTCCACCGTGGATGGTAACTTAACAGGGCGGGTCATGGACTCAACCAGACAATAAGAAAAACTGAATGCAATCGTGAGGGTTCTCTCTGGAGAATACCTCGGCATCGAAGCAAGGAAACCCTCATTCGAACAACGGTCTGCACCAACCAAAACATAACCAGCTCATAGTTAATGAACTCCGAGCTCTCGTATGCAGAGCAGGGCAAACAAGAGTTGAGAACTTACCGTGGCCACCGAGAAGGGTTAAACCTTCGAGTTTAGCCACCTTGGCACCGGCATAAGGGTTTGAATAACCCAGCCGCACGCCCTGTCAACAAAAAGGAAACAAGTCCATAAGATTCATTACATTTCACAACGAACTGTAAATGCTTTCTGTAGATTCAAGAGACGAGGGTCAATACCTGTAAGGGCGTAATGATGTGCACTTCACGGCCTTCGGAGAGGTTGCAGGTTACAAATATAATGACGGTGGTACCGAACCAGAGACTAAACGCCGAAGCGGAGCCGAAAGAGCCGAAGGAACAAATAAACCCTGAGCCTACCCGAATGAAATTATATGAAGACTTAAACCCTCGAATACATTCCAACCCTTTGATCCAAGGGAGCAATCGTGACCGTCCATTCAAGGCGGGAAAGCAAAGCGGGAACGCTGAGAAAACTGTAACCGAGGTGTCACATGGCCGAAGTGACAAGCCATGCCACCTGTCGTGGTGTGTATCGAAGTTATTAAGGCGACGGGTGAGTTGGCACCTGCATGGGCTGCGGCCGGACCACCAAACCCCGCGCCACATTAATACTTACTGCAAGCTAAGGTAGACTAATAGCTGGAAGCTACCGTATGTCAAATGTGTGTCTTAAACCATATGACAGCGTAATATAATACCACATAATAGTACACGTATACAAGGTTATAACAATGAATAGACAATTGGCTACCTAGCTGTAAAATATATGGCATAAAGTATGGAACAATATGATATGAAGTTAAATATGTGATTATGCATAAGGAATAATCATGTAGTATAGCAAGTTCTTTATGTGATGTATACTTTTAAATAATTTTTTTATGTATTGTGAACAAGGGTGTGACATAAAGTGGACTACAACATGGACTACAACATCTATCAGTAGGGTGTTAGGGTTGTTGATAGAAGTTAATGTCGAAATAGAAGAAATACAATATTTTAGGATTTCATAAATAAGTAGAGATTGTCAAAGTAGAAAAGTATATAGAAGACATGGAGAGTGTAGTTTCCCTAAAAAAAGAAAAAGAAAATCAAAAAATTGTAGAATAAATGATGATTTTTTGCAAGTTTCAAAGCTTGAACATGATGAAGATAATGAATCCCACTAAATATATACACATGAATATAAAACAACTTTTTTTGAGATATAGTGTGTGTGTGAGAGAGAGAGAGAGAGGAGAAACTAGCAATGAAAGTTGAATTTGATTATGAATTTGAATTATCACTTCACGAGCAATTGCTTGCAAAGCTCTAGTATGATCAAGAGGAAAGTTGCTATGGAAAATTAATTGTATCTATAGTGGATTAAATAGTAGAAACAATCAAAGTAATAATCACAATTTTTGTATCATTTTGTCATAGTGAAAGAGGAGAATCAATAAGTAAAGGTATTTTTTCCTACATGTGAATCAATAATCTAAAGTACACATAGGTTTAGGTGAAAACCCAAATTAGGACAATAGTAATAATAAAGAAATATGGAATAAGAATACAAGAGCAAATAAGAAGATAAAGAATGAGAATATATATATATACAAAACATAAAGAATAAAGAAAAAAAAGAAAGAAAAATATTATATCACATAAAGTTGAGGAAAGGTTCCACTAACGTTTAAAATTAGAACTATTGTTTGAGCTGATTTCAAGTATTGTAAACATATCTAAAAAGATTTTCTGTATTTTTCTGATGTATTTTAATATTAGCTAAGATATAAATCTACATGCCATAGTTGTTACAATTATAGAATTTTAATACAATATAATTACTTCTAGCTGCTATATAGTGGCATTTGGAATGCACTTGATTGAAAAAATTATCAAATTTGAAAATTAATAACATACTAAAATCCTTGTAATATTTTTATCCATAACAATTTTTTTTAAATTATTGAGGGAGAGTCACATTGGTAGCCCAGTATCATTTGTAACCCTGTTCGTCCATTATAAAAGTTGAAATTTTACTCATGTCGACCAAAAGAAAAAATAAAAAAATTAAAATAACTATACAGAAAATTTAAATAATGTCGTGTCATAAAAAAAATTGCACTTGAAAAAATTGGATACCCATAAACCCATGTTAGATCCATATTTAAGATGAATCTATGTTGGTACTTAAATAAGATAGGAAATCCAAAATCTTAAACTATATAATTCTTCACTTTTACAACTTCAATTGTTATATTCCCCTCCTATCATCAACCTAATATATCGTACAGTATTAAAAATTGTTTATTTGACGTATGTTTGAGCCTTATCAACACATCCCACATTGCTCTATTGTTCAATCCGAAAAAGGAAAATTTTCAATGAGTTATAGCGAGGTATATCACTAAATTAGTTAATTGTCGATTTTCTATCAAAAGAAAACGAAGATGATATACCTTTAGCCACTATATACAAATGTAATTATATATGAAAATTGTAAACAAAGAAGAAAAGTAATATATATATATATATATATATATATATATATATATATATATATATATATATATATATATATATGTATATGTGTGTGGGAGATTTACACATATGCTATGGTGCAGCGTTACGTATATCGTTGAATAATTAAAATATTCCTCGTCTCCGATAAGAAAGTAAACCCATAAAATTGTCAGGTTAATGGAAGGAAACACTTATAAATTACAAGAAATGAAAACTATAGGGGAGAGGACTTTTCATCACAATATTGGGAAGTATTTACATAAGATTGAATTACAAATAGTACAAACTGAAACTGATCTAGAACACTTAGATTAATGGTTTTGACACTTAGTAAGTGGTTGGAATTAGATTTTCTAATACTCCCACTTAATTACAACCACATAAAAATTTAATTAAAATGACTTCTACTCTACCTCTCAACTATGCTTACAATTTAAAAAATTGACTTAACCTAGATTTACTACTATTTTTCTCTTCTTCCACATCCATTAGTTTCTAAATTGTTTCATATTTTTATTCTTATTGTATCATTCAAACCTTAGTTTCTTCATTTGTCAGTGCACGTCTTCTATTGTTCCAGGTTGTCTAAGCATATCCTGGACCTATTCAAAAAACGACCTGTATGTGGGTTTTTGCCACATACAATCTTATGTAGTGTGCTTTTCATCATCAATCTGTTGCAACATAAGATTAGAATAATTTTTTTTCTATTCAAAGCTCCAATATTTGAAAAATTCATTGATGTGTTCATCATGTATGTTATCTTAAAAATTAATTATTTCAGCTTCTATGCGGACCTCATCTAAACATAGTATTGCAATCTATGCTTCAAGGAAATTTATCTCTTCTTCATAATCATTTTGTGTACCCGCACACTGGAAATCAATGTCAGAATCAAAATTATTTGGAGAACCACAATGGTTATGTTCCTTCTACTCTGCAATGAGGGCTTTATCCTATTTTGCTTCCTTCTCTGTCTCTTCTTCTCTCTGTGTCTCTTTGACTTACTTACTAACTTGTGTTATTGCAGACAAGTTGTCTTTCACTAACTCAAGTGGCTTTTGTCACCCAATAGCATTATGTTAATCTAATTTTTTTGTTGCATCATATGCAACCATTCATCATTAGGCAATAATCATTCATCAAAATTTACATCAAAAATATTAATTGATGGATTCACCATAACATTGGATGCTCCAATGGGTGCTTCACATTCATCAGCAACCTCCATTGGTGAATTTAGCAAATTGTCATCAACAAGCTTTGTTGCTGGAATCACCAAATTTTCATCCACTTGTGGATGTGAATAGTGGGGTTCATGAGCATCTATGTGCTCCTTCTCTGATTCTTTTGCAAATTCTTCACTCATCATCCACTTTTGGCTGAGCATAGTGGGATTCACGAAATTCTCATCTCGCTATAGATCTGCTGCAATAGATCCACCATCATCTTCGACTTCAATACTCCCCCTTACACCAAAATGCCTCTTAATGGTATGCAAGGCCTCCTTCGATATCTTGGCATCTAAGATCAAGGGAAGAATGTTCTCATCCATAAATTATTTTATGCATTTTAATGCGAAGACATCACTCTGCCTCTTCACTTCCAAATCTAAAAAGACATCATAAATATCATGTTGTTGCTTTGACCTTCTCAAACTCTTCTCTTTTCACATTTCTTGAGTGTTGGCTCCGACAACTCAACAAGTAAAACAAACTATAGACATCTCATCTAACAGGAATAAAAATAAGCTCTACTTCTTAGCTTCCACAAACAAACAAGTCTATAAATTTTCACAAAACTAATGCTTTTACAAAATATTTTATAAAAATATCACAAAACCCATAAGTAATTTGAGAAATAACCCTTTGTATTTTATGAAATAAATTATATTCCTTTATCACCCTTGAAAAGATCATGAACGAGGGCCTTTTCTTTAAGAACAATTTATGAGCCTTTTTTAAACAATATGATGCTCCTTTTTTTTTAAATAAGGAATTCCAAACCTTACATGAGCCTTTCAAAAAATTCCTCACTTTTAAAATAAATAAAGTAGATGTCCCCCTACTAGAGGTCTCTACATGAGTAGATGTCTCTACTTGATCTCCTCTTAGCTTCCCTTGCTGTGGCTGCTCCACAACCTCCTGAAGCTGCTGCACCAATTGTGGCTCCTCCACAGTCGTCTGAGACTTCTTCTGGCTCTGCATGTTGAGAGGTAATATATGCTCCCTCTCAACCACCGAGTCTCCATCAGTTTCCTCACTGCTCAAGGCTTTGCATGCATCTTGAACCTCAAGAGCATATAGGTTCTTGACCCGTGAACCAATCTGCTTCACCTGTCTAGTGATGATGTGTCTAAGGAAAACCTTTCCCTTACTAAAGACCACATCATAGCCTCTGTCTTCTAGCATCGCTATCAACACCAAGTTTCTCTTCAATCCAGGTACATACTTGACATCGGTCAAGGTAAGGCGAGCTCCATGCTCCCACTGAAAAATAACCGTGCCTGAGACACTATACTTCTCATCATTACCCATTGCTATGAATATCTGGAGATCTTTCTCCTCCAAAGTACTGAACAAACTCTTGTCACCGGTCATGTGGAAAGAAGCTCCACTGTCAAGAAACCAACCACTTCCCACCATGGATGAAACCCTCCATGTGAAGAGTGTGAAGTCCAACTCAAACTGTGAAGCAAGTGCCTCACCTTCAGATCCTTCCCCAGATCCCTTCTTGGATTTCCTCCGTGGACAATTTGAAGCAGAATGGCCCACTTCATGACAACGAAAGCATCACACTTTCGATTTGTCAACCTTCTTCCCATCATTAGAAGAACTAGATTCAGGAAGAGAACCCTTCTCCTTCCCCTTCTTCACCTTACTCGCTAAGGCATAGTTCTCTTCATCCTCCATGGATGAAGAACCGTCTCTGGTGCTTCGTCTGATCTCCTCTTGCACAAGATCCAACCAAAGTCTCTCCCATCTTGGCAATTTCTCCCGAGAATTGATAGAGTCTTGATAGGAATGCCAACTCTTCAGAAGACCAAGGAGAGCCAAGGTCACCAAGTCTTCATAATCAACAGTCACCCCCACACTTCCCAGCTCATCCCGGCATTGGGTGAAATTTGTGAGATACCTGCGCATACTGTCTCCATTCTCACACTTAATGTTTCTGAGTTTATCCTTGAGCGCCAACTTCCTCTGCTCGCTCTTGCTTTGGAATAAATTTGTCAACGCTTTCCACATCAAGTATGGAGCAGCCTTTCCATGCAGGTTGGATACAATGTGATCCTTCACTCCCTCCAACAAAATCCTTCCACACTTTGCTGTCTTCCTTTTCCAAGCCTCAACGTGAGCAGCATCAATAGGCTTTTGGACCTCAGCCTCCATGAAATCCTTCAACCCATTGTCATCTAACACCGCCTACATCCTATCTTTCCATGCAATATAATTCGAGCTGCCTTCAAGGGCATACTCCAATCGCAATCCGTTGAAAGACATTTCAACTTTGACACCAAGAAAACACTGCTGCAAATTCGAATTCCACCAGCTCAAAACTCAACCGTTTGTGATCTAAAATTCATGAGAACAAAGTATTTCTCGTACAGAGATTGACTGTATGGGCTTTTACCAGATATCTCACCTTCCAAAAGAAGGATGAATCCAGAGGCTACCTGGTCCAATTACAGACTCTGCCTGAAGAAATAAAATGTAATCACTTTCTGAATAATAGATTTGATGATCAACTCTACTCTGATACCATGTAGAAATTTTGAATAATATGACACTTATTCATAGAGATTATCCTGATTATACACTATTGCGGAATGCATGCATAATACATAACCTCGTCTACATTGATCATCAATTTTACGGAATCAAAAACAATGAAACATCAATCGCATGTGCACATTAACACAATATGTAACCCGAGGAAAGCATACAGATGGAAACCCCCAACTATATGTATATTATAATGATTGAGAACATGTAAGAATACATAGCACAATACTCCTCACAAGTACTCACTACCATCGCCACATGTTACACACAAACTAGCTCAGATCTGAATCAATCACAACTTCAAATCTCCACCACTTCTTGCCTGCCTCCACTACGCAATCCTACATGAGAATAGATGAGAATGGCTGATCCGAACTCGTATTTCCCTTGGCTGAACCATGCAATCCTCATTGGCAATACTCAATCCATTGATTGTGCAAATCTCATGCACAACTATAGTCACAACTAAGAGTTGTCTTGCCCTTTCACTCACCTCTAACATTTGTCTCCACTGAACTGTCCATGCACTGAGTTAATTGATGTATTCTTTAGTTGCTTTATGAGCTAATAATTAGTGAATTAATTAACAATTAATTCACATCACTCATCATTAGTGTATTCTGCAATTAAACTAAATACAACTAGTTCAACTAAGTCAAACTGAACACAACTCCATCAACTCCTCAATCAACTCCACCAAACCAATCACTTGAGTTCTAACTGATGTCCATCATGCAATAGCTCAAGTAACCCATAAGAAAAGCGTATTTCCTTCGGGCAGCTGCATGTGCCACATCCATAGCTCGAACTGAAGTGCTCCAAAAGGATAAGATAATGTTTATATTCCAAATACTATTAAGAGCTAATAATATTCGACTGTTCTATTTCTAGCCTGGCAGTCTAAAAATAGACTTCACCCATATGTCTAAAAATAGAAGTCCATCTATTTTTACCAACATGACCAATCATCCACAAATAACATCCTGCAACTCATAGACCATGAACCATATGTCTAAAAATAGACATAGTCTAAAAATGGACTTTGCACCAAAAATAGCCTGTGGGCCCACTTAGTGAAGGCAACTCCTTTCCACTAAGCTCCATCATCTTGTTGCATTTTCAACATCTCGTTCACAAATTTTTCCTAGGCAGTGTCCTACCTTCAATTGTTTTGTTTCCCCTCAACCTAGGCTTTTTCCATGTTTTTCTTTTCCTTAAAGATAAAAGCCCGCTTTTCCACTTGTAGTACTTTTATTACTAGTATTTATCTCCTACCGGATTAAGACAATTATATATATTTCTATATATAATTTTCTTTAGGAAATAAATCGTGGCGGATGTGATACCTCTCAGATTCTGGCAAGTTTCATCATCTTTTCTGGGGTCAGCGCATGAATTTTCCAATATTCATAATTATCATATTAACAATCTATATTAATTAAATATAAACATTTACATACTTATTGTTATCATCTACTAGCATATGTTCTTTTTACATTTATTTCATAATGTTTCAGGTTCATGAAAATGAGAGATATTACATTATCCCCCCCTTAAACTTAACACCGTCCTCGGCGTTATTATTCAGTCTCAAAACAATTCAGGGTAGGCATCCCTTATAACCTCTTCTTTTTCCCAAGTCACCTCCTTAGGAGTAAAGTGTCGCCATTGCACTTTAACCTGAGATATGACCCGATTCAACAGTACGATTTCCCTTTGTTCCAGCACACAGAGTGGTTCGGGTAGGAAATCTCCTTCGAGCTCCACCCGTAAAATATGCTAATCAACTACATGAGTGCTGTCATGTACATATTTTTTTAATAATGATACATGAAAGACATTATGAACTTTAATATGCGACCGTAGAGCTAATTGATAAGCTACTAGACCTATTCTATCTAACACTTCGAATGGTCCACAGTACCGCAGTGCTAATTTAGCACAATTGCCAGTACTCAAAGTACTCTTGCGAGGTCTAACCCTCAAATACAAATGTTACCTAATTTGAAATTCCTTAAAACTTCTTTTTTTATCTGCATAGATTTTCTATCTATCTTGATCTGTCCGGATATTTTTCTGAATTCTTTTCACCATCTCTTCCATTTCACTCAACATTTCAGGTCCAAGAATCAACTTATCCTCTAGTTGACTCCAATGGAGAGGAGTATGGCATTTTTTGCCATATAGAGCCTTAATTGGGCTCATCTTGATGGAAGCATGGTAGTTATTGTCATAAGAAAACTCATCTAAATGTAAATAGTCTTCCCATTTTGTGGGTCTATCCATCACATACATCCGTAGAAGATCCTATAAGACTTGGTTTTTTCTCTTAGTTTGATCCTTCTATGGGTGGTACGTTGTAATAAAATTAAGTTTGGTACCAAAATTCCCAAATAGGTACTTCAAGAATTTCAAACTTAATTTGGTGTCCTTATATGATACAATCATTTTTGGTATGACATGTAATCTGAATATATCTTTCATAAATATATTTGCTATTTGTGCTCTCCCAACAATTGATTGTACAGGAATGAAGTGGGCTGCCTTGGTCAGCATATCTACTACCACCATAATGGAATCATGCTAATACCGAGTTCTTGGTAGTCTAGTAATGAAATCCATGGAAATTATTTTCCATTTCAACTCTGGAATAGGTAGTTAATTCAGCAACCATGTTGGATGCTCATGTTCTATTTTGACTTGTTGACATTGCAAACATTTCTCCAAATAATCGGCTACCTCCTTTTTCATTCCAGCCGAGGAGAATTGTTTCTTTAATGTAGTTATCATTTTCTGGTATCCCAGATGACCTGCATACGGTTATTTATGTTGTTCATCCAATATTAATCATTTGAGGGGTGTTCTATTTGGAATAACCCATCTACCTTGATAGGTGATCAATCCTTTAGAGTTGATCACATACCTTTTTGTATACGTCTGTATAGTTCTTGGTATTAGGGGTCTTGTTTTCCTGCCAACCTCAATTGTTCCTTGAAATATGTTTTCACTCCCACTCCCATATGTGCGACTTTAGCATGGGCAAGTTGACTTAATGCATCAAAAATTTTATTCTCCTTTCCCTTGATATGTTTAATTTCAAATTCAAATTTGCTGAGAAAGGCGAGCCATCTTGCATCTTGCATTCAGGTTAGCTTGACTAAAAGAGTATTTAAGGCTAATGTGGTCAGTCATTAGGACAAACTTTTTACCCAGCAAATAATGTCTCCACATTCTTGATGCATGGCTTACTGCTGCCAACACCAGATCATACACAACATAGTTTTGCTCATATTTTTTCAATTTACGAGACACATAAGCTATCACAGCATCATTTTGTAGAAATACCCCTCCTATCCCCTCAAGGCACGCATCTGTGCATACCACAAATTCCTGTTCCAGATCTGCTATCCGTAACACCAAAGCTGTGGTCAGAATTCTTTTTAGTTCATTAAAACTTTCCTGACACTTTTCAGTCCATTTAAAATTTCTTCATTTTTTTTGTAATGAGGCGATGGGGTATGCTAATCTGGGGAAATTCTTCACAAATATACGTTAGTATCCTGCAATCCCCATAAAATAATGAACTGTCGATAAATCCTTTGGTATTGGCCATTCCAAAATTGAGAAAATCATTTCTCAATCTACTGATAATCCTTCCTTAGATATGACATGTCCGAGGTATTGTATCTTGTTTTTTAAAAATTCACACTTTCTGCTCTTAGCATACAATTTATTCTCTCTTAAGGTCTACAGTACCATTCTTAAATATTCCTGGTGTTCCTCCTCATTTTTTGAGTATACCAAGATGCCATCTATAAAAACCAATACAAAGTTATCCACGTATTGGTGTAACACACTGTTCATAAGACACATGAAATTCGTTGGAGCATTGGTGAGACCAAAAGGTAACACCATGAACTCGTAGTGACCATACCGTATTCTGAAAGTTGTTTTCTGTATATCTTCCTCCTTAATCCGTAATTGATGATACCCCATTCTCAGGTCAATTTTTTAAAAAATTGAGGCTTCTCTGACTTGATCAAAGAGGTCATCTATTCTTGGTAAGGGATATCAGTTTTTTACAATTAATTTGTTCAACTGACGATAATCTATACACATTCGGTAGGTACCATCTTTCTCTTCCACAAAAAGAACTGGTGCCCCCAAAGGAGATACACTGGGTCTGATATATCCTTTGTGCAATAACTCTTGTAATTGCATTCTTAACTCTAAGAATTTTGTAGTGCTCATGCGGTAAGGAGTCCTAGAAACTGGAACAGCCTTAGGTAGCAAGTTTATTACGAAATCTATATCCTGAAATGGCGGTAGTCATAGAATTTCTTCTGGAAAGACATCTAGCTGTTCCTTAATGATTGAGATCATTTATAACCTGTTTGATTCAGAACTCTGAAGGTTGTCCTCTACCTGTACCAGATACAATTGACAGCCTTTATTGAAACTTCTTTTCAACTGTAAGGTGGAAATTTGTCAAACTGTCACTGGTTTTGCTTTTCCCTTAATGACTCTCATGACCCCATCAGTTCCTAAACAAGTCACTATTTTCTCCAGAAAGTTTATAACAGTAGCTTGTTGTTCTAACCAATCCATTCCCACTAGTATGTCATATGACCCAAGTGGAAGGAGGTTCAATTCTATTTTCGAAAAATAACCATTAAGATCAACAGGGCACTGTTTCGCATACTGAGTAACTTTTCTCTAGTACCCATGGCTAATTGTACTAGCCATGCATTCCTAAATTTTTCTATTTTCAATCTACATCTCTCTATAGTTTGAGGGCTAAGATAGCTTAAAGTAGCTCTAGGATCTATTAAAATGGATATAGTCTGGTTTGAGATTTTACCTTCTATTTCTAACATAGTGGATTGATGATCTGCCTACTGATTTTCCAGGGAAACACTGGTTGTTGGCATGCTTCTTGCAATATCATTTACTATAGTAGCCTCCCATACTGTCTATATGTTATTCATCGGTCAAGAATTATGTGGGCAATCTCTCATCATATGAGGTCGCCCACACCCCCAGCATTTTAATGGTTCTTTGGTGGTGTCATTATTTTTGTTGCCCTATTCTGTCACTCTTGAACCTGTTTGAGACTGACCTGGTACCAGTGTTTCTTCTGTGTTCCCTGATCTCTACCAAAACTTCTCCACCATCCTTATTCTTCCATAGTTTGCCACTTTCACTTTTAATTTTAAGTTGTTGATGGCATAGCCTTGCTTTTCTGATTACTTCATCCATAGTTTTTGGGTTATCAAAATCGATTCTTTCTTTGTAAGTGATCGGGAAACATTTCAGAAAGCACTTAATTTTTGCTTTCTCTTCCTTTAGATAAGGCACGTAACACAAAAAATTGGTAAATTTGTTTACAAATTCGTCCATAGTTAGCTGCCCCAATTTCAGCTCATGAAATTCCTTAGCTTTATCATCATAATATCTTTCACTCATGAATCCGGCCTTGAATTGCTGCTCAAATTCTTCCCATGACACTTTTTTTTCTTCCAGTGCTTGGACACTCTTCCGCTCCTCCCACCATAGAGTAGCTTTGCCCTGCAATTGGTAAATTTCCAATCGTGCCTTCAGGTTGCTTTCATATTCATATACCTGGAAGTATTTTATCATATTTAGCAGCCATGCCTTCACATCTTCCTCTTTTTAACCATCAAACACTTGGGGTTTGATTTTTTACGATTCAGGATCAGTTTCTTCTTCACTCCCCGACTTGTTAGATCCTATCTTCCCTCTACCTTCTTGATTTACACTCTTATGGTTACACTTCTCTATCCATTCTCGGATGAGCTTCTCCTAATCCTCGTTGGCCTTTAACAATTTTTGGTTACTGTAACAGATTTGAACCATCTCCGTGTGTAGTGCCTTTACCATCTCTACTAAATGAGGGTTCATAGGAGCACCACTACCAACCTCGCCTAGATCCACATATAAATCTTCATTTTGAGCATTTGGCGTCAAAGACCCTTCCATTATTGTTAAATTTTTCTACCTACAACAACATTCATTATTCAAAGAGATAAAGGAAAATTAACACATTTGTACTTAATATTTTATTATTTTGCACTGTTCATTTTAACGTCGTTGCCCCTATACAGGCTCAAAGTAGAATTGTGCTCTGATACCATTTGTAACGAACCTAATTCCACCTCTTGAGCCCTTAATTTTTTTTTTATAAACTTGTACTAACCCCTTTTTATTTTCTTTTATTTAACATGTCAGTTTATATATTTTATGCATATATGTTGAATGATTATAAAAACAACATATAACATTTAATTTCGAAACAATGAATAGGATAAACACTCTCATGTCAATTCCTTAAGACCTGAAAACCGTAGGTTTGTTCGACATTCGATACATTATATAAATCTCAATCTATAAGTAATGAATATATTAAACCTATGACAAATATGGAGTCCTATTACCTGTAGGTTGGCTCAACATTTAACACGGTAATAATATTAAGTTTCCCGCGGTTCTTAACTTAAACACAGTTTAATATCTCTGAGCATTTAAACTATTGTATGGTTACGTGGTTCATTTTCCTTTCTTGTCATAAGGATATCTATTTATGACATGTGGTCCTTGGCCTTCACACAACACCATTTCAAGAATTTTATTTAATTCTATGGGACTTCGGTTGTACACATGTAATGTGGCACGCACCTCCATATTTTTTTGTTATTCATGAACCAATCAATGCTCCAGATGTTTTGTATCCAACATCCATGTTCTGCTTATTTTTTTAACCCTACAAATCACTTTTACTTTTCCCATTTCAAACCCTACCTTTGTTATTTTCTTCCTAGTTTGTTTTTCATGGAGGCCATAGAGACAAGAGGGTTTCGACCCCTTTCCATCTGTCGCTCTTAGGAAGGATGTCGTCGGCCCTTTACCTCGGCACTCTTGCAAAGAAGTATGGGCATTAAAGGTGTGCAAACTGTAGGGAATTGGAACCATGCAAACAGCAAGAGAGATAGAGAGGTTCAACCTCTGCACTGGTAAATTTTCGTATGACTGACGAAAATTTCCCTATTGATAGAGTCTCTTGTCAGAGGTTGGGTAGTTCATCATTTATTTTCTTTCATGTTTAATGATCCTTGCCCTTTCCCTTTGAACAAGGGGTTGTACCGGTGTCTTCCTTCATACTGCCTTTGGATAAGGATCTGTTCCGACCCAGGCAAGTCTTAATGTTAACGATTATTTGATATTTTATTTTATTAATTGGTTTCCCCACATTTATAAACATCTTTTGTTTTCCCTGACACACTATAATTTACCCTAAATTCTTCATGCAGGTTTGAGTGTCGGCTTCTAGCTTATGCATTCTCTAGAGGTAATCAATTCCCGCTCGATTATTAGATATTGTGTGTTCAAGGTTTAGCAGTAATTTACATATGACACTAATTCCTACTGTTCTATTTCACACAAGTAACCCTATTCTCAGGAAACCCCATGATACCTATGCGTTGGATGTTGGCATTTAACCCACGCGCTTCCTCTATGCAGAGGTTGGTCCTCCCTACTCAACTAAGACTCTGCTTGTGGAATGTTTTTCCAGTTTCCTTCATTCTGTGACCGCCAGACTTCAAAGTGGCCACGACCCATGCATGTTGTCTCACTATTAACTACCACTATCATGAATCTTTAGTTTTTTTTTTTTTTTTTATTCGGCTACCTTCGGGCTAAAGGATTCAGCAATTAAATAAGACATTTGTATGAGAATGTATAAGAAAAGAATCTAGATGCTCATACTCTATTTATTTTTTGTCTCAATGTATCTTGAAAAACTTCATATATTTCTAATACGTTGGAATCTATGTAAATTTAGCATATGTCAATCATTTTAGGTTGTTCTTACTATGACTGGAATATGTGATTTCCCATGTTTATCTTTTTTCCATATTTTTTTGTCAGGATACATTCTCGTATCATATTTTTTTGTTCGACTATTTTCGTTTTATTTATGGCTATCACTCCATTCTAGGAACAATACAACTTAAATATTTTTCTTATTGTTAAAAGTTCTACAACATTTCATATACTATCGTTTCGTCTATGATATGTGGCTCTCGTAATAATATTCAGTTTAGCTGTAAGAACATATACCTTTCTATTTATTTTTCTTTTCCCACGCAATATATATATGTTTCAGGGATATTCAGAAATCTCATCTCTAATTTCTTTATTTACTTAGTTTGATGGGTAAAATAATTCCCTTGTGTAAATTTTCATATCGTAGACCTTTATTACCCTATGGTCGTTGAACCGATTCTCTTAACCTTGAGAGGATCTAACATAGATATTTTTCTAGGGAATGGAACGACGATTCCCTAATTGGGGTAGGATTTCGACTCGGAGTCTCCTCGACTCCAGGAAGTTATCTACCCTAACCTTACTGTACACTAATTTATCTATAAAGTGATACCAATTTATCTGTCCCTGTTTTTCAACTTCTTATTATAATACTCCCTTATTCTACTTAACCTACATCCAATGTAACTATAATATTTCATACTAATATTGCTAAGAATTATCTCTTATAAAATCATAATTAGCACAGGATAATATAAAGTATACAAACTCAACAGTCTGTTTCAGAAGTACTCAATCATTTATTACAACTTGGTAAACTCAACAAGCATACTGCTAATGTGCTTCCGTAACTATCAATTCATTAACCTGTATATTCATTTTTAATTTAACTATACCTCTGATTATATCTTCTACCAAGAGGAGTTTCAAACCTTCATCATGCATCGAACTATTCTTAAATTTATTTCCATCTTTTTCTATGACTCGATAGGAAAATAATTCTGCATATATCATAATCATAAACAAACGATTTTTATGAAAAATAATAAATCATATACTACTTCTAAATATCATCTAACGAATATAATGAATAAAGCATGTGATATATAAATCAAACAAGTCATTCCTAACATTTATAAAATCCAATTCGTGAAAGCATAGTAAGAATTTTTTGACCAGAATTCTTATACTCAGAAAATCACTCGCTGACTTCACCAGACCTCCCAACCATGAATACTCTGATTCCCCCCAAGCTATGACAACTTGACTTTTGTATGAGTAACCTCTACTCTGCTATGATAATGCATATTTAACATCATCTTGTTCACAGTTTTTTCTTGGGTAGTGTCCTGCCTTCAGGGGTTCTTTTTCCCCTCAGCCTAGGCTTTTTCCATGTTTTTCATTTCCTTAAAGCTAAAAGCATGCTTTTCCACTTGCAGTGTTTTTATTACCGGTCTTTATCTCCCACCGGATTAACACAATTATATATATTTCTATATATAATTTTCTTTAGAAAAGAAATCGTGGCGAATGCGATACCTCTTTTCTCGAGTCAACCCATGAATTTCCCAAAATTCATAATTATCGTATTAACAATATATATTAATTAAATATAAACATTTACATACTTATTCTTATTATTTACTAGCATATGTTCTTTTTGAAGTTATTTCATAATGTTTCAAGTTCATGATAATGGAAGATATTACAATTCTCCAACACTTCCGCTTAATTACAACCACATAAAAATTTTAGTTAAGATGCTTGTTGGTCTATGTTTTAGTTAGGCTTATAATTTAAAAAATTGACTTCAACTAGATTTGATATTCTTCTTCTCTTCTTCCAGATCTTGTAGCCTCTAAATTGTTTCATCATTTTCCTCTTCTCCTATCCTTCAAACTTTAGTTTCTTCATTTTTTGGTGCAATTTTCTATTGTTTTAGGTTGTCTAAGCATGGCCTAGAATTCTTGAAAAAATTGTTTGTATGTGGGTTTTTTCCACATATTATCTTCTGTAGTGCACTTTTCATCATTGATTTACTGCAACATAAGATGAGAAAAAAAATTTATCTCCTCAAAACTCCAGTACCTGAAAATTTCATTGATGTGTTTATCATGGATGTTGTCTTCAACATTCATTTTTGCAACTTCTATGTAGACCTCATCTAGACATCGTATTGCAAGAAATTTGACTCTTCTTATAATCGTTTTGTGTACCTTCACAATGGAAATCAATGATACAATTAAAAATATTTGCAGAACCACATTGGTTTTGTTCTTCTTCTCTGCAATGAAAGTTTTCCCCTGTTGTGCTTCCATCTCTGTCTCTTCTTTTGTTTCTATCTCTTCAACATATTTACTAACATGTGCTACTGCAAATAGGTTGTCTTCTAATGACTCAGGTGGGATTTTCTCACTGAATAACATTAGGCTGATCTGATGTTTATGTTGCATCATCTGCAACCATTCATCTTTAGGAAATAATTCTTCATCAAAATTTACATCAACAATATTAATTTATGGATTCACGATAACATTAGTTGCTCCAATGGTAGCTTCATTGTCATCAACAATCTTTGTTGTTCGATTCACCAAATTTTAATTACCAAGCTATCTTGCTAGAATAACGAAATTTTAGCCCACTTGTGCCTATGCATGGTGGGGTTCACGACCATCTATGTGCTCCTTCTTTGATTCTTATACAAATGCTTCACTCATCATCTACTTCTGGCTGAGCATAGTGGGATGGACAAAATTGTCATCTCTTTGTACATTTTCTTCTATATATCCACCTTCATCTTCAACTTCAATAGTCCCCCTTACCCTAAAACGCCTCTCAAGGGTATCCTAGGCCTCTTTGACTATCTTGGCATATGAAATAAAGGGAAGAATGTTGTATTCCATAGGTTATTTTATTCTTTTTAATGTGAAGAGATCCTTTTTCCTCTTCACTTCCAAATCTAAAAAGGTCTCAAACATCTCCTATTGTCGCTTTGACCTTCTCAACCTTTTAGATTGTCATATTTGTTTAGTGTTTGCTCATTATGACTCAACAAGCAAAAACAATTGTAAACATCGTATCTAACTGCAATTAAAATGCCTCTACTTCTTGGCTTCCACAAATGAATGATTCTACAAAGTTTCACAACAACAACACTCTCACAAAAGATTGTACAAAAATATCACAAAAATATCCCTTTGCGTTTTCTTAAAAAAAATTGTTTATTCCTTTATCCCTCTTGGAAAGCTCATAAACGAGGGATTTTCTAGATCATGAATCAGGGCCTTTGTTTTAAGAACAATTTATGAGCCTTTTTTAAACAATATGATGCTCTCCTTTTTTTTGAAAAATTAAGGCATTCAAAATATTACATGAGCCTTTAAACAAACTCCTCCCTTCAAAGAAAAATTGAAAAACTCATAAGGCTTTCAAAAATAATTACGTGAGCCCCTTTTAAAAATAATACCAACCCGCAAAAAGATACATGACCCTTTCAACATGCGCATGAATATTTTTTTTTTAATAGATTGGAGTAATTTCTTGACTTTTAAAATTCCTTTTTTGCTTCAGCAACACGTGCTCCCATGTTCTTTGTGCCCAACAGAACCCGATAAGGTTCATTCAATCACACTGAGCACGAAGCATGATAGGGGATTAAAAAACTATGAGGCACTCATACCTTCAGAAAAAAACTCGTTCTTCCTTTTTAAAATGTCACTTCAATGTTTGTGCAGCTTCGCTGGGATTTTCTGCGGCGTTTTTCTCACTCCTTTGATGGACAGGGTGTGCTAATTTTCAAATTCTACGATTTCATAACTTTTGACTCTTTTGCAGAGTTTCCTTTTGGATGAAATTCGAAGGTGACGCACTAGGTTATTTTTATAAGTGCGCAATTGACACAATTCCTTTTCTTAATCGGTGCAAAAATCTAGCTACTTTCACACCTTCTCCTCGGCTTCTCATGACCCTTGTTTCTTCTTTCTAAGCTTAAAATCAAATTGGTAACACTGCTCTCCTTGGAGTCATATGTGACCTATGCTCTGATACTAGAACAAGAAATGAAAACTATCGAGTAGAGGACTCTTCATCTCAATATTACAGATGAGTTAAATAAAATTGCATTGGAAACATGAGTAATAAATGAGTGGAGTGAAACTCAACTGAATTAGACCAACTGAAACTGAAATAGGATACTTGGATAGATGGTTTTGACAGGTGGTTGGAAATAGATTCTCCAACACTCCCCCTTAATTACAACCACATAATAATTTAATTAAAATGCTTGTTGGTCTATGTCTCAGCAATGCCTATAATTTAAAAAGTTTACTTCAACTAGATTTACTATTCTTCTTCTCTTCTTGCAGATCTTGTAGCCTGTAAATTGTTTCAACATTTTCTTCTTGTTGTATTATTCAAATCTTAGTTTCTTCATTTGATGGTGGATGTTTTCCATTGTTCCATGGTGTCTAAGCATGGCCTGGACTTCTTAAAAAAAAATGAGTTTTGTGTGGGTTTTTGCCACATATTATCTTATGTATTTTTCTTTTCATCATTGATTTGTTGGAACATAAGATGTGAATAAACTTTTATCTCTTCAAAACTCCAATACTTGAAAATTTCATTAATGTATTCATGTTGGATGTTGTCTTCAACATTCATTTATGTAGTTTCTATGCAGATCTCATCTAAACATGGTATTGAAAGCCATATTTCAAGGAAATTTAACTCTTCTTCATAATTGTTCTGTGTACCTGCACACTCGAAATCAATATTAGAATTAAAAATATTTACAGAACTGAATTGTATATGTTCCTTCTTCTCTACAATGAGAGCTTCATCATGTTGCACTTATTTCTGTCTCTCTTCTTTTGTCTCTGTCTCTTCGACTTCTTTACTAACTTGTGTTGGTGTAGAGAAGTTGTCCTCCACTAACTCAAGTGGTATTTTCTCACCTAATAACACTATGTCGATCTGATGTTTTGATTGCATCATTTGTAACCATTCATCTATAGCCAATAATTCTTCATCAAATTTTACCTTAACAATATTACTTGATGGATTGACCATAACATTCGCTCCTTCAATGGTAGCTTCACTATCATTAGCAAGGTTTGTTGATGGATTCAACAAATCGTCATCAACAAGCTTTATTGCTAGAATTACCAAATTTCCATCCACTTGTGGTTGTGCACAGTTGGGTTCACGAGCATCTATGTGCTCCTTTTGTGATTCTTCTGCAGATTCTTCACTCATCGTCCACTTTTGGCTTTGCATAGTGGGATCCACGAAATTTTTATCTCGTTGTAGATCTACTGCTATAGATCCACCTTCATCTTCAACTTGAATACTCCCCCTTACACCAAAACTCCTCTCAAAGGTATCCCAAGCCTCCTTAGCTATCTTGGCATGTGAAATGAGGAGAAGAATGTTTTCATCCACATATTCTTTTATGCATTTTAATGGGAATACATCTTTTTGGCTCTTCACTTCCAAATCTAAAAATATTTCAAACATCTCCTAGTGCCTCTTTGACCTTCTGAGCCTCTTGGTTTTTCACATTTGTTGAGTAACAGCTCACTATTTCTTGACTTCCACAAACAAATACTATACAAATTTTCACAATGCCTCGGCTTTCACAAATTCTTTTACAAAAATATCATAAAACCCACAAGTAATTTTAGCAATAACGCTTTGTGTTTTAGAAATTTTTTTATTTCTATGCCTTAATCCCTCTTGAAAAAGTGGTGAATCATAACGAAGGAGGGCCCTTTCTGCCCTTTTTTAAACAATATAATACCATCTTTAAACAAGAAAATTAATCCATTCAAAACCTTACCTAATCCTTTAGCAAACTCCTCCCTTTTTCCTTTTACAAATTAATAGAAAAAACAACATAAGGCTTTTCTTCCTTTCAAAATAACACATAAGGCTTTGAAAGACCATTACATGAGCCCCTTTTAAAAAAAATACCAACCCACAAAAAAATACATGAGCCTTTCCACATGTGTGTGCCTAGAAAAATGATTGGACTAATTCGTTGACTTTTAAAAGCCCTGTCGTGCTTCAAAAATTCTTCCTCCCAAATGCTTTTTGCCCAACCGAATGCAACTTTGGTTCATTGAATCACACGGAGCATGACAGGGGATTGAAAAATACGAGGCACTCGTACCTTCAGAAAAGGAAATAGATCTTTCCTTCTAAAATATCGCTTTAACGTTTGCGTGATTCCGATGGGATTTTCTGCGGTGTTTTGCACATTCCTTTAATTGAGGGGGTGCCTCAATTTTAAAATTCTAGAATTTGATAAATTTCCCTCTTTTGCGCAGTTTTTTGGGATGAAATTCAAAAGTGGTGCACGATGCTCTTTTTACAGGTGCGTAATTCATGCACTTCTTTTTCTTCACACCTGTGGAATGAAGCTGCTTTCACACTTTTTCCTAGGCTTCTTACGACCTTTTTTCATTTTACTTTCTGAGTATAAAAACAAATTTGTAAGGCTGTTTTATATGGAGTTTTTGGTAAATACTCTTTGATACTAAGACAAAAAAATGAAAATTATAGAGCAAAGGATTATTAATGTTAATATTATAAATTAGTTAAATAAAATTACAATGGAAACATAAGTAATAAATAAACTAATTAAAACTGAAGTAACCCTAAAATGAAAAGTTGACACCTAATAATAACCGTTGCAATTAGATTCTCTAAAAATAAACAGAGCAAAAAAACATAAAGATACTTTTTACCACTTTATGTAGTTGCAATGATACATGGAAATTTTACTTATATGCACTGATGTGGTTGCATTGATAATAGCGGTGAAACAACCGTATCTTTTCATGAACAAAAATAAAATTTGTATCTTAAAAAGTAATAGCGAAATATAATCCCTTATGGCCGTTGATTGATAACAGTTAAGAAGGGAGGCATATTCAAAAAGTAAGCCGGTTTTTCGTTAGCAGCTAAGAAGGTGTGGATATTCCAATTGCGCGCCTTAAATTAGAATAATGAAACTTGCCGCTTGAACATAGGAATAGATTGGCACTGGAATCAAATTGAATAACTTAAAGATATAGTTTTTTTTAAAACCGTCAATTTTGCTTTTATTGTGTTAGAGACTCTATCGTGTAGTATCTCGGCAATGTTGTGAATGTAATAAAAAATTTCCTAGTAATGTTGTAAAAGAAGTAAAAAAGTAATGAACAAAAAAACATCGCTATTTATTTTAATGTGAATGAAAGAATAAGAATTTCATTTTTAAATAAAAGATTATTTCTAACTAAATTATTTAATTTTAAAATTATTTTTAAATATAATTAATTATAAATCATTTTTTATAATATTTAAAAAATTTAATAATATTATTTGGAGGATTTTTTTATTTATTTATATATACAACATACACTAGTGTAAAGACATTACTAAATAGGGTTGATATATTTCTATAAGCATTATTTTTCACATTATATTTCATAAATCTATATATTGGCATGTCATTAACATAATTTTTATGAGAATTTTATGTCAATTCTCATAATTGTATTAATTTGTAGGATAATTTTATAATTGTGTTAGGTAAATGTTAAAAGATAAATATATATTCACATGATATAAATTGTTATTTGATAATTTTCATTGTAATTTTATAATTGTATTAAGTAAATGCTACATGTTATCTAATAATTTAGATGGGCTAGTTGAATATGAAAAGTAAACATAAATTTAGAGATACGAGTTAATTAATATTTGAAATTTGATTTATTAATATTATGGATATATATGAAATTACTTCATAAATATAAATATCAAAATATGCAAGACTATAATGGTAACATCTCTGCCTACAAACATTTTTTTTAATTAACTTGAAATAACTAACATTCCTTAAGTAATTACTTGTTTACTGTGCACCTCCTTGCAATTAAAACTCAACACCATTAGTATTATTTATATGTAGTTTAAATATAAAACTTATTTGTTCTATTCATTAACATCACTAGCTATTAGCATTGTCCAATATATCATATATGGCCAAATATAATTATACCTTTCTATTAAGACGTACACTTATTTATTTTGTAGTCCACGTGTTATGTTTTCTCTATTAACATTGTCCAATGTATCATAGCTTACCCAAGACCTCGCTCATGATATGACATCAACCTTTAAGTTGAATAACCTTCATGAACATTAGCTAATCTTAGAGAACATTAGCTATCAAGCATTGGAGTTATCCATTCCCGAAGACGTGTCTAGTCTTCGGAACTGTTGAGGGGTCAAAAAATTCCATAGTTCAAATTGCTAGGGTTACAATCGATGGTCAGAGATATTAGGGTTGGTTATGGGGTAACTACACCCCCTGCCCACTGCACTTTGCAGACCTCATTCACACTCTTTAGCCTGCTCGCTGGGCTCTGCAACTCGTAAGAAACCCTTACTCGGGCCGACTTGTTGTTTTGGTTGTGATTGGACACACAGTGTGAGTACAGGTATAAGGCACAATACATTTTTTATATTATGACCATGTTCTGTCTAATATTCTTTAGGGTTAATCTCTTTTATGGCGCATGTTTGTTTCTTTCCATATTTCTAACCCTAGCAGCGGGAAGGCCAGGACTTATTCTACACTATTCAACAAAATTTGAGGTGTCTATGTTATCCTTGATTCTGCAAATGTACTGAGATTTTTCCTTTGCCACAGGGTCGTCATGAGGGTTATCTTTTCTTCTATTTTTTACATTTCTCTTAACGGTATTTTAATGGTTACTTCTTGTTTTAGTATGGCACTAGTCTCACTCTGTTCAATACACAGCTACATGTATACATTTTCTCCCTCATCTCGTGCTTACATACTTGATTCCATTTTGTATTTATTACAGAAATAGGTTTATAATGTTATTTTTTCCGTTATTTCAATTTATTACAGGTCAATGTCTTACCTTCATGCCAAACTTTTACTATTTTTTTTTGGTGGCAGTGCGTTTAACATTATTGGAATTTGTTTTCTCTTTGTGGAACCAAGTTATCACTTTCATTATTTTCCCCATCCTATTTTAGTTGTTGACTGAGGATATTAGGGTTTTCCACCCATTGGTGGAACCCTATTACTTCCTTTCCCTCATTGCTAAATATCATCATGGTCTTCGTACCCTATAGATCTCTCCCCAACGGTTCATTTGGGCTTGGGAATGAGTTAAGTTATGGTTATTCTGCATCACTGATTGTAGCACTTCTGATTTTCTTTTGTATACAGACAACTTCCTTTTAATGAAAAGCCATGCATGCATGGGTTTTATTGCCATGTTAATTCCTGTAACTCTCTCTCCTAAGAGTGTTTTCGACAATATTATTGTAATGGTGTACAATTTCATTGTTGGAGTACACTAAATATTTGCATTTTCATACATATACAGTACCTTTGATCTCTTCTTGGGTTCATGAACCCATATCGACTTGTACTATGTAATTTCTGAAACTGGACTATTAGTTGGTTACGCTGTTTAATTCTTGTTCTCTTACGAATCTTCTTTTTCGGTTATTGGTTTATTAAATTTACCCTATTGCTCAAGGATTTTATTTTGAGTAATATTTTAGTTACTGGATGTTCTAATTTCATTACTGTACTAGATTGTTGTAACTAGCTATGTATTTTGCCTTTTTTTAAAGTTGTAAATGGTTCTCTTTGTCTTGCTAGTCACACTGAAATTGTAACATTTCTTAGATAACTTACTGTCGTCATTCTTTCTTTCCTTTTCTAGTTTGTCCATACAGTTAATAGTTGTTTCTTTCTTATAGTCGGACATGCTCCAACTTATTCATTTCAATTTCATATGTATTTATTAAACCATTTGAATTTTTGGTTCTTTGTTTTGTAAACATAAATCTAGAACAATTATTTGTTTTGTTATTTTATTTCGCTCTAGAGTAACTTGTGTGGGATTGTAACGAAACCTGCCTACCCTCTCCATGCCATTCCTTTGAGTTCAAAATGGTCTCTAGGTTGTTGGTGTTTACCCAGCTTTATCTAGAGGTTAATCTAACTAGCCACAAGATATTAATATTGTCTTAATTTTGCTATGCATTAGATCACATCATACCATTATCCTCTATGGAAAAATATTATGCTAGAGTAATTATAGAAATAAATTTCAATTGAAAGGAAACCAAAACAAAATCATACATATTGTACTTAATATGTGTTAATTCAATTTATGTTGCTACGAAAATCACAGGGGGAAAAGAGATTACTCCACCAGACCAATGAGAACGGTATCAACTACTAGAAGTCCCCGGTAGCAAGTTTCACTTCCAGAGCTGTCTTTCATGAAAAATAGCTCACGACTTCTACCTAGGGCTTACCTTACCACACTAGGTCGGTCCTAGGGTTTCACAAACCTCACAGGTCTAACTAGGAATTACAATGCCTAACCAACTCAAGAATTCTTTTCATTGTAGCATCCTTCCTCCCTTAGTAGCGTCAGGTATCAAACTTTCAGTTTCCTCTCTAGGGCCTCCTCCAACAAGCTCCAATTCACTAGGTTACCTAAGTCCTTTTGCCTCACACCCTCTTGTTTTCCTTTACACTAACTAAGATGATTTATCTATAGGGATAGGAATAACTATATTTTAACTGTCTTGTAAGTGAAACTTTCATTTAGCATATTTTCCCTCCATAATTTGGATGGGTGGTCACAACCAATATTATTAATGAAAAATAAAAATAAACATTTATTTTTATTACTTGTTGCCCACTTTCTACCAAGCCAAATTAAATTGAAGTATTTAAAATTCACTGAGGGGTATTACAATTACATCTCTTATTTTTTATACTAGCTTAGATCCATCTATCTCTAGATCTATCACGAGCTCAGAGGGATCAAATCCCTAGAGGTTCAAACCTTCTTTTTGGAGTGTATAATCTGAGTGTTTTGCACTTTGAGGGATTCGATCCCTCTCGTCGCATGATAGATCCAGAGTTAGATGGATCTTGGTTTGTTCTAGCCCATGGCAACAATGTCACATTTTGAGATTATCATTATTATGTATATGTTTGACATAAAATTCATATGTGAAATTTATATTATGTTTTTTATGCTTGATATGACCGTATCATTCTCTTGTTTAATTTAGTCTATTTTAAGTTTATTTTTGGATGATTTGAGTGGTTTGTGTGTTTATGTGTTTGGATTTAGGTGGTAATGTTTGTGAATGTTACAATTATTGTGTCATATTTCTATATGTGTATGTATTTGTCTATTTGTAATTAGTTGGTGATTAACAAGTGAGACAATATTGTCAATAGTTTGCAAGAGGATTGATAGTTCACATATATTTCATTTAAGTTTAGGTATCACAATTGTTGACAACTAAATAATTCTTAATAGTGTCCCTGAAGCTATTAGTAAATATACCTAGAAGAAGAGTAGTTTTAATTTTAAATATGTTTAGCTACCTCATTTTGTTGAGATGATATATATTGTTAATAATTTTAATGATAAAATAAGCATTTTGAATGCAAAGTGACAATGTAATATTGTTGAATGGCAGAAAATGTGAATAATAAAAATGTAGTCAATTACAAATAGTATTCATTGTGATCAATCTCAAACTATTTTCTTCTACTATTCTTGTTTTCATCTCTGCTAGTTTTGTCATCTTTTCATATTGATTAGATGAAAAGGGAATTTTAAATCATAAAACATTCAAAACTTTAACTCTATTTATTGTAGAAAACACCATACATCATAACACAAAAATAAATGTACATTGTCAATAATGTATTTGTAATTACACAGAAACTAATGCAAAATGTCAATCCAATCACTTTAAAATTAATGTACTATCATACATCGATTTACATCCAATTAGAAATTAAAATCTACAATGAAATCAATGTATCTAATGAAAACAATCATATAGCATTAGAAAAAAACATTTACATTGAAATCAATTCATGTAATGCGATAAATCAAATAGGATTACAAAGAAACATCTACACTTAAATCAAAGATTAATGTATCTACAAAAAAATTAATGCATCTAGTACAAGAAATCAAATGTAATTAGAAATCAACATCTACACTGAAATCAATGCATCTAGTGCAAGCAAAAAATAGAATTAGAAATCAACATCTACATTGAAATCAACGCATCTAGTGCAAGCAATCAAATAAAATTAGAAATCAACATCTACATTGAAATCAATGCATCTAGTTCATACAATCAAATCAAATTATAAAACATATATACTAAAATAAATGCATCTACAACAAGAAATCACATATCATTAGAAATCAACATCTACTATGAAATCAATGCATCTAGTGAAAGTAATCAAATATAATTAGAAATAACCATCTACATTGAAATCAATGCATCTAGTGTAGGGAATATTCTTCCCTCTCTCCCTTTCTATCCTACCTCCCTTGCTCTGCCCTCATTAGTCTCTCTCTTAAAAACACCCTCTCTCCCACTCCCTCTATCCTTCTCTCACTAAGAGCTCTCTCTCTTTCCCTTTCTATCCCACCTCCCTCTGTCTCTCCCCCCTCCCTGATCCGAATTTAAACAGGAACACAACAAATTACAAAGATAACCATAAACACAGAGATGCAGTGGAAATAATATTTCATTTCATTAATGTAAAATACTGAAATATGGTTACAAATAGAAATGGAAATAAACCAGCTAGGGTGACCGTAGTTTATCTCTGAGAAGAGATGTGGTGGCTACATGCCTCTGAACTGCGTTACAATGAGGCTCAAGGGTCTTTTTATTATTCAACAAGAGCAAACCATAAACAACCAAAACCCTAACCCGAGGAGATGTAACACCAAGAGTTTATGGGCCCCGTTGGGGTGAGTTGGACAACCAACTTTCTGGGGTCGTGACTTGGTCATATTATCTCTGTTTGACGCACATGATAACCCGTTGGAAATATTTCTCCGAGGACTACGACAAAAAAAAAAATTAAACATAAAATTGTTGGCAGTAGATTTCCCAAAAAACGTTGTTTAGGGCCTAAAAAAGGCTCCAGAAGTTTAAGACCCGAAAAACTGCTAAAAGTAGTAAACTGCGCTACATTTAAGGAAATAGAAAAACTGAAGGAAGCAATGGTGGGGGTCCAAGTGGAATTGGTGGGTGGCCACCAATATCCACCTGGATCACTCCCCCATCACTCACTCTCTCTCTCTCTCCACCCTCCAACTCTGTCACTATCTCCCTCTTTGTGTCCTCTCTCTCCATGTGTAATTACGTTCAAATTTGAAAAACGTCCATCTAGTACAAGTATTCAAATGGGATTAAAATCAACATTTACACTTAAATCAATGCACCTAGTCAAGGAAATCAAATTGAATTAGAAATCAACATTTACAATGAAATCAATGTATGTAGTGCAAACAATAAAATAAAATTAGAATTCAACTACACAAAAATCAATGCACCATTCTCTCTCAACCTCTTTTCCCTTTCCATCTTGTGTCTCCCTCTCTCTCCCCCCTTCGTCTCTCTCCTCCTCTCCCCATCACCCTCTTTCTTTCTCTCTCCACCCTTGTATCCCTCTCCCCACCTCTCCTATCTCTTTATTTTATATTAAATATAATATTATATTAAAAAAAATTATCCACATATATATAGATATGATAATACATTAATATATAATAAAATATTTCAAATTTAATATTATATTAATTCAAAATTATTCTAGCTTTAATAACATAATATTATATTACATTATTTATATAATATTAAATAATATGTAATATTATATTTTTTAAATTCATATAATATTATAATACAATGTTTAATATAATATAAAGTTGGTTATTATGATATTAAATTAAATAATTATTAAATTTTGAAAATTAAATAGTTTAAATAAAATGTTATTAATTTATTTTAAATAGAAGACTTAATTATAAATTGTTATTCTTTCTTTTTAACATCTGAGGTTTAGTATAATATGAAATTGTTTGTTATAATGTTAAAAATGGGTATAAATTTGGTTGTCATAATATTAAATTAAATAGTGGTTAAATTTTGAAAATGAAATAGTTAAATTAAATGGTTGTTAATTTAATCTTACATAAAACAAACTCGTTTAATTATAGATTATTCTTCTTTCCTTTTGTTATCCCAAATCGCAAATGAAATTTGATGCATATTCCCAAAACCTTGAGTACTTGAACGTGATTTTTTAATATGAGCCTTCTTATTTTCCCGTAAAATATAGTTAATGATGGAAATATAGAAAAAAAACTACTTATAATTCCTTGAATAAGTTTATTACTTTCTCCCCTCTTCTTTCTATAATGTTTGAAAAATCATATTAAATAATTATTTAAAAATTCACAAAACTCTCCACGAGGATATTGAAATTGTTGTTACAGGAAATAATCGAGTAAGGTGAACATTGTCAGAGGTTCAAATGCCATTAAAAGTAAAACTTATAAAGGAAAAATCTTCTAACGAAATGAAATCAAGTTGAGATAACGAAATGAAATCAAGTTGAGATAAAAAATGGTTATGACATGCAATACGACAAAGTTAGATACGCAGCTGGAATAAAAGGAAGAAGGAGACATTTACTTAATGAAAGACCTGGCACATCAACTCAAGGAATTCAAATGAATTCTAATTTGTGTTTAGAAATATGATTGTAAAAAGGAGTGGAGTTTTTACTGTTTAAACCTATAATTCTATATATACCTCCGTTTGTGAGGATGAAGTGGGAGGGAATTCATATAGGTTTTGAGATAGGATTTAAATTAGTAATTTGGGGATACTTTCTAGAGATCCAATTCCTGTAATAAGAGGAGAAACTTCGCGCTACTGTGACCTATTTTCTGCGGTAGAATTTGGGATCCAGAAAGAAATTCTTTGGAGGATTTCTCTGCAAGTTGAATGGACTTATCAGAAAAGACGGAAGTTTAGCTATTTGTATTCAAATTTTATAATATTTCTGGAATGAATCTAATGGTAGACTCTGAGTATTGGAAAATTTAATTTCACGGAAGTCTAACTATTTGTATTCAAATTTTATAATATTTTTGGAATGAATCTAATGGTAGACTTTGAGTATTGGAAAATTTAATTTCAAATGCATTTGAGTTTGTGTAGTATACACCATTGTTATTCGTACAAGTTTCTGTTCATGTGGAAATCATGATCAACTATTTGTTCTTGAAATGTAATCAAATTTGTTGCTTTTTCTGAAATATTTTTTATTATGTAATTAGTAGAACCATGAGAACTATTTCCATCATCCAATAACTTTTCTATTTTATAATTAGTAGAAGCATGTGAACTGTTTCCATGATCCAATATCTCATTGTTAATCATTTCCAGTTTATATTAATCTCTCAAATAAAACATGAATTGTGTCAGCTAATATCAAGTGATATTATCCCATGAACTATTATAAGATTTAAAGTATGATTTTGTACGGCTTCCGGTATAAATTTTTAGGAACAAATGTCTTCTGTGTTTTGTATCAGCAGGTAGAGTGGAATTAGGGAAAAGGGAAAAACTACCCTAAAAAACATCAAAGCTATATTAAGACATTTTGAAAGTTAAATTAAAGCATCTTCACGATGATATAAGAAGAATTTGGAACTGTCCTTTACAGAGGTTTTAAACCATCATAGAGAGTGCAAATTATGTTATTTTTTTATAGGGTGACATTATCTTTTGCTATGATAGTTTCATTTCATCATAAATACATTAAGTTCACCCATATCATCATTACATTATTCAGATCTATACCATTATATATGAGCATATGAAATTACACAGGAAAAAATGACATCATCATCGTCAATGCAGCCAAATATAAAAGGAATAGTAGAAGAAAACATGCACACACATAGAGACACCAGGATTGGTCTCATTGGTCTGACACAAGGGAAAAACTCACTATGCGGAAAACCCTTGAAAATCTTATTCTTCTTAGATCGTCATCAAATCATTGAGTAAAAGAGAATACAATCATCCATAACTTTATTTATCAATCAAAACAATAATGATATATATGAGACAAATCTAATCATGTTAGGAATCTCAATCCTCTTACTGATGGTTGTAATGTCATGTCACAAAATGATGTCAAATGTTGTATGTTTTTGTCACTCTCCCAAACGCTGTTGACTATTTTTGTCACATTCAATGAGGAAAATACATATGTTTGCAGTGGAAACTAACAAACCAGATTTATAGATCTACATATCTATATTACAGTAGAGACGAATCGAGATCTACCTAATCACTGAAGTCAACTGAAGCCAAGATGTCAAACCCTGGGTCTGAACTCAGGTTGCTCTCATCGAGACTATCTATGTGGGACAAAAACTTTAGGGTCACTCTCATGAATATAGTATGCGAGCAACCGTGATTGTAGAGTCCCTCCGAGGAGGTCCCTATGCATGTGACTATGGCAGTGAACTAAAAGGCCCAAAGTTACTCCCTTGCCGAGTTGTGCAAGCGACCGACAAGCCACATTCGTATCCTTGCTAAGTTGTGCTAGCAACAAAGATGACACGGTCGCTCCCAATGCTACGTCGCCTGAGCGATCACGGACCAGAACCCTCAAATATTCCTCTGAACCCATAGTCACTCCCATAAGACTCTCTGCCACCATCCAAGGGTATATAGTCTCTCTCATAGGCTTGTCTCCCAGTGATTAGGGACTAGAATGCCCTGTTCTATGCCAATGAGCGAGATCCAGAAGACCCTAACCCAAAGTGAAGCTTTCGCTTGTGATATCATACCCTTGAGCAAACTCCTTCCGTCGAACCCGTACGAACCAATACAAAATAGAAGAGAAGATGTGCCCAAATGATCTTGAGGTCTACTCTATTTATAATATGTCCTGAGGGGTGATTTGAGGTTAAGACTGACCCAAACAGTTACTCATGTGATTAGGGCCGATCCATTCCATAATACATATATGAATAAAATAATTCATAACTCTACTTTCTCTTAACCAAATTGGGTGATATTTAGGTCGATTTTGGTCCTCTCAAAATGAAAAAACTCGTGAAATTATTATCTTGGTCGTTTGAGCTATACAATATAAAATTTTACCTTTGTCACAAAAATTATCACTCCCTCTCACTTAGGCAGAATTCCACCTGTCAATATCTATCCATCGAACAATATGCCATTATGGAATCTTTGAGAGGCATAAAAAATAATCAGAAATCATATTCTTCATGTAGTCATCATGCCATGTCCATCTCAAGTGTCTCATAATCACAAATCATCATTGTACATCTTGATCTATCCTTTTCTTATTCTTGTTTATCTATTGATTTTTCCTAATCTTATGTTGATCATTCTCTGATCTAGAAGAAGAAGAATTTGTTACTGGAGGGGAGCTCAAACTACCACCTTCTATCCATCAAGTTGATATCTAGAATATCTACTAGCGGGTTGCAATTGAGAATATCATCATCAATAATCATTGGAGAGCATATCATCAATGAGCATGTCTGAACCTAGAACAACATCGGGGAGGAACAAACTCCACACATATAGAGAAATAGGATAACTCATCACACACGAGAGTACACCGTTGACCCTGGAATTTAATTGGGAAGCCCACCCTCAACCCAAAATCATATTGAGTTATCTCAACCCATCCTATTGCCTACTGATCTTATCATCGATGACCCAAAATAGTCATGTGGTAGAACACCTACATCATAATCGACTTGGGCGGTACACTCCAAGTACACTCTCAACTCGTTGCCCAAAACGAGGAGAGGTATTCCCATCAAGATGGCCTAATTGAGGGTATGATGCCAACTAGGGTATACTATGGAAATACCAAGAGGGGAGCAACATTATCTGACCCTATAAAGATAGGTGAGCAACATTCTTCTACCCTGGGTAACAAATAGGGTAATGCCCTACCCTGAAGAGTTCCCTCAACCCCAGGAGCCTTCTATCTCAACCCGTTACCATGGAAGCTCAAGAAGGTTAGGAAGAGTTTCCTCGGTGTCCTCGATCAACGTTGCTCTTATCATCATCTTGCCTCAATATAAGTTGTTTCTTGTTCATATAGAACATCAAATAAAAGATCATTTCATATAATATATAATCATATGAATCACAAAAGGATACCATAATCATCCTCCCTCTCACGGAAGTGCCAACCACAAGCCTGAGCTTGTTTGAAACAACTGCATTGTCTCAATATATGAGAGTATCTCTGTCACAACTATAAATATGGGACATACTACCAATTACATAATTGCAATGCATCCATGGTATCCATGTCATATCTAGATCATACTCAAATTGCTCTCTACGGAGCTGTTGTATCCTGCTCACAACTAACCAAACTAGCAACATCATGATCAACCTCGGTCATGCTATGGACCTCTCATCCATGATATCATGGCATATCTCATGCTAAAGAAGCATCCAAATTTTCTTATAAAAGACAATCTCAAATATCAGCAATAGATTTGTGCATATACATATCATAGGAGAAATATCACATTCTCAAAATAGAACATCTCATGCAAATATTTGAAAGAATGCTCGGTGGAAACCCTATGTGAGTGAAGAAACTCAATCATGAATTCATTAAGGCTTTATGCACATCATACATATACAGATGTATGTTCAAAACAGAACATCAATGCTTCAACAGTTAGATGCCATGTCATTTCAACGTCATGAACTTCAAACTAGAGTATCCAAGGATTTTCAGTTTCATTATTGAAAACAAATAGCTTTGCAATATGTAATTTCTTTCCCAAATTCCATAAATCGATTCATCATTCCATGATACATTATTTCGGGCTTCATAAGCCATCTCCCTCTTATTAAATCACCAAAGACTCATCACCTGTCACAAGTAGATCGTGAGAACCAAAACAATAATCAATATCAAAGCCATACCTTGTAACTCATCATCATGACTTCATTAGATAAGTATTAAATCTAGACATATTTGGATTGTGATGCTCTAAGAATAGTGCCTTTATATGCCAACATAATCATCCTTACATAACTCAATGTTGTACCATCAACAAAAAGGTCAACTCATCAAATTTTAGAATCCAAATCATGACCATTATCAAAGTCATCATTATCATAGTATTAATACTTTGAATCAGGAGACAGGTGGAGCTAATATCAAATCATGACTCTATCATGCCCACTACTTGTAATCATTCATGCAATATCAATCTGAACATTATCAAGTCATTCTCATAATCATGATACAAGTCATCCTCTCACTAGGTGCAAACACATAGACCAAGGATGAGCCATGCAAGTTCCATTTTCATGTTGGATAATAATTATTATTATTTAAACCATTGTGCTAAGAATAAGGAGGTCAATCTCCAAATACCCACATAAGTCATCATTCCCACATAGAATTGATATCATGTAAAATCAACAATCATCAAATCGGATCACTAGACCTCAGGTCAAGTCCAAATTTTCTATCATAGAGGGATCTATAATCAAAGCATTTCTCAATCATCAATTCAAGATTATTGTCAAGCATCATAAAAAAGAACTGCTCATATCTATCAGTAAGCTAAATCATGCCAACCTCATGTATCACAAACATAGTAACCTATCTATATGTATGTCCCAGTCACCTGCAAACACAAGTTCATTTTTCATGTTCATGTTCTCGCAAACATTCAAACGTTTCCTATTAGCAGATCTTGTTATTATCTGCAATACATCTGTGGCCCTAGTATCTTCTAGGTGACTATCTCATTTCATGAACAATACTTCATTATATGATCTACAATTTAACTTAATAAAGTCTTGAGAAATCAATTAACAATGGTAGAATATGTTAGGAACTTCATGACTCATAGTTCATATAGCTTCAAAATGTTTCAGATTATGGTGAACAATAGTCAAACCTCTGGTCGCTGTCTTTAGGTTGGCATGGGAGTGAATTTAGCTACTTGGACGTTGTCTAGTCATTAGCATGTGTGCGATCAGGTACAAAATCTGCTAGATCTGTGACTGCGACCATAGCAGAAACCGTAATTTTTGAACGGGCCTCACATATAAGGCCCTCCTACAGATCAAAACTATCAAATGCACATAAATCATACTTCAACATCATATAACACAACTAGTAATAAGGATATTAATCTTGAGAAGTGATTCTCCCTCTCACTTGGGATCTGCATCATTCATCTTCATTCATGTAAGAAACTTGTCTCTACTAGAGTCATGCAACATCATATATGTTAGGTCATAAACATATGGCTATCAACATCATGACATCAATCTTCATCAAAGGTTAGACTCAAATTACCAGATAGATGAAGCATCGTGAACACAATATCATTTTCTATCAAGTCACTACAACATGTTCCTGCAACGAGTTTAACCATATGCCATCAAGATAAGGTAGTAAGAGATATGGAATATCAATCTTACACTTATACCTCTCACATGCACTCCATGACCAATGAGATCATATTACGTCATTCAATAAAGCTTTATAAAAAAAATAAAGGTGTCAACAACTCTTTGCATAGATTTCATCATGCTTATCACAAGCATTACCGAGAGACTCATGTAGAGGTGTCAATGAACTATCCTTCTATATGAAATCCATCATGCCAAGTATCATTTTATAGAGCCAAGATGCTAGCCTTCTTTATAGGATCAAGATATCCAACAGATAGATCATAGATGTTAGCCAAACATGAAGTGTATCAATGTATCAAAATTAGATACCCTCATAGAATTCAAGAGGGTCAAAATGTTCAACTTTTCATCATAGGAAACATAGATCCCATTCACTTTCATATTCATGTATGAGTCATTAAATAACAAGGTATTCTCATCATACCTTAAGGCTTATGGATTCAATAGCCGAAAGACAATATACCATGCATACCTTGTGGTACTAAAATACCTCAACATCTTTTCATTAGACATAGGCCGCTTGAAACAATTTGTCATATTTTCATCAAGTACCTCTTTGTCTCTTTTGAGATATGCATCTCAAAATGATCCTCAAGAAGGATCTACACATCTCATCTCATTAAGGAGGTTAAAAACATCCATATACTCAAATACATATGTGGGAAGTCATAAACATAATCATCAAATCCATAAGTCTAACAAGTAAGAAGCATCATAAGTCAAGAAATATTTGTCTTCAATGAGAGGTGATCCTCTCCTTGTTGAACCAATCTTCAACAACCATGCTTGTCCATGGTCCATATACCAATGTTGTCTTCAAGTATCGAGCTAGATCTGATTGGGATTATCCCATATAGTGATTCCTGAAATCTCCCACAAGTGTTGAAGCATCTTTTCATTGACCATAAAATACCTCATACACTTTCTATAAATGAAGTTTTTCTCTCCAACCCTAACATCATAGAATCCATCAACCCTAATCATCAAGATGCCTAGGGTTTCCTTCAAACCCTAGAATTTTGTTAGGTATCCACCATGCTCTTCTTGCTTCCATCAATGATGTCATCATTGGGGTGATCTCCATGGCTTTTCTTCAGCCCAGCTTTGATACCATGCTAATTTTTCATATAATGACATTGTTCTTTGTTATGATAGTTGCATTTCACCATAAATACATTTTTTTTTTCTCGGTAAATCTAATATATTTTATTATGTACAGAAGAAAAACATTACATGCATATATTCAGATTGCCCAAGGCTGACTATGGCTCTTTTGAGCAAGATTTCTCAACACCAGACGCGCCCTCGCAGGGGTTGCTCGAGCAGACAAAACTATCCTCACAGTACATTAAAATATGACAGTGAATCTTTACCATGCAAAAAAACATCCCGCGCAGGGGCACCGGAGCAGAGTAGTACAGCCCTCGCAGGGGCAACAAAAGAGTTATAGACACAGCTAGAGCCGACATAGAAATAACGTAAACTAGAGAGACATAACCAAAGCAGACATAGACAGAAACATAAACCAGAGAGACATAGACATAGATATGAGACCGGAATAGGACCTGCACAGTTGTGGAAGATGACAGATTGAACCAGTGGAGGTTAATCCTCCGGCTTCTCCTCGACAATTCTGCACCATCCATACTTCTCTCGCTCTTCTGCAGTGGGGAAGGAGTCCCAGTCTTCAGTAGTGTTCTCCTTGGAGGTCGACGCATGCTGAGCCTGAGGGCGAGAGGAAGCTTGCACAGGAGCCCACGCCGGTCTTTCCTCGTCACCTTCCATGCTTTCGTCTGGGACCTCCTCCTGATTGCGCACACCACCTTCACCATCCTGAGTTTCCTCGATGAATAAGACCGAAATGTGAGCATTGATGCGTGGTTTATTCTTCGAGCTGCCAAAAGTAAAGATGGCAGAGCCAAACGCAGGAAGAGGGTCTAGTTCGGAGCTTGGACTGCTTGCATCCATGAACTGGCTCGCCTGGAGGGGGTTGGCCTCTGCCCTTCTGTGGCAATTACAGCGGCAACATTGGAAATGGGGCTCTGTAGCCGGAGGACGAGAAGACCCTCCCCGAGCAGAGCCTCGTCGACTGAGCAGTCTTTGCCGGGGTCTAACCATGTTTGCAGGTGAACCAGCGGCTTGAAGCAGAATTGCAATTGAAGACTTTCCCAACTGAATACGGCCCCCAACTGAGTTGGCGCTACTCTCAGCAGACCTGGGACAGCACTCAAAAGAGCAAAAGCGGCTACCAACAGAGTTTCCACCTTGAAAACTGGCCTTGACAGCAAGAGCTGTGGCCTGTAAAACAATACAACACGCAGGAGCCTGAACCTTGTTACCACAACACTGAGCTTGACCATGCTCCATACCTTCCACCACCTTAATAACCTCAACATTCCCTCGATACTTGTTCGCCATAACTGCAGATTGCAGTAGCACCAATGAACCAGGACGCTGCATTGAATTCCCATCACCCTCACCTGAGCGTTTAAACATCGGCGGCGAGAGACGCATTAGCATTTAAGCGTGAGGTTAAGGCTCCACATGGTTGGCATGTGGCTCCTCCCTGCCACCTGTACTATCACCCGCATCCGGGATTCACCATAAATACATTAAGTTCAACCCATATCACCATTACACTATTAATATCTACACCATTATACATCATCATATGCAATTACATAGAAAGAAACAACATCACTATCATCATCAATGCGACGGAATATAAAAGGAATAGTAGAATAAAGCATGCACACACATCAAGACACCGGAATTGGTTCGAGTCTAGGGAAAAACCCACTATGGGGGAAACACTTGCAAATCTTCTTCTTCTTAGATCATCATCAAATGATGCAGCAAAAGAGAGTACAATGATGTGTGACTTTATCTATCCAGCAAAACAATAATGATATATATGAGATAGTTTTAATCATGTTAGGAATCACAATCCTCATACTGATGGTTGTAATGTGTTGTCAAAAACTAATGTCAACTGATGTATACTCATTGTGCCAAACGCTCTTGAATACTCTTGTCATTGTCAATGAGCCCAATACATATGTTTGCACTGGAAAGTAACAAATGAGATCTACACATCTAGGAAGCGAGATCTAGGAAGTCGACTAAAGCGAAGATTTTAAACCCTAGATCTGAACTTTGGTCGCTCTCATCCAAATTGGGTGTGTGCAACTTAAACTTCAGGGTCGCTCTCATGAATACACTATGCGAGTGAGTGTGACTGCAGAGTAGCTCTTGGGAGGTGTTTTTTATTTAACTAAATTGGGTGATCTTTAGGTCGCTTTTCATCCTCTCGAAAAGAAAAAGGTAATGCCATCGTTATCGTAGTCATTTGAGCTATCCAAAGTGAAATTTTATGGCAATTGGAAAAAATAACAAATTATTACTATAAAAAGCTTGTAACCATCTTCATGAGAAAGAATTATTGAGGAAGTTCTGACAACCTCAATTAATATTAGCCCATAGAAACTATTAAGCAAAGTAATAGTCTTCTTCAAATGGGAAGTCTATGAAGACACCATTGCGTTAATGGTCAATGGTCGGTAATACACGCGTTAATTGTCATGTGTCTGGCAAGAATGCAGACTATTATGAACGGTCTCAGAATTCGGGTATTGCCATGTTAAGGAGTAAATCGACTATGAACGCCGTCAAAGTGTGAATTATAATCGCTATATGAATTGATTTTTATTTATATAAGTATTTTCATTTTTATATGAATTATAATCGCTATATGAAAAACTGACAAACTGACCGTCTCTTCTCCCGTAGGCTATAGAATGAGTTTCTAAACTCAACAAAATACTAATGTGAACTGAAAAAAAATTAATGTACCAAAATTCTTACGAAAATTCAATTAAAAATATCTCTATCCGTACTAAAATCAAAAGTCAATCAGTCAATGTTTCAAAAAGTGTCCATACCAGATACAATATTATAACGAGTACTAATGAAGAAAACTAATTATTGAAATCAAGTACATGATTTAAGGAAAGATTCGTGTGGAGAAACGTGAAACGTTTACGAAAGCAGTCAATGCTGTTATCCTGGAAGATCAGAGATATTTGAATCTTGTTTGGAATTTCCTTCATCCAATCGCTGAAGGAGATTTTGGGTATGAAACTGAGCATGTGCTCGACTTTTTGCGTTTTGGTATTCTTTTATCTGAACATGAAACAAGATGTTTTAATACAACAATTAGCATAAAGTATAATATTAATTGTTTAAATAAACAATTAGCATTTCCTCAACAATTATACTTAGAATATACCTGGGCACGAAGGAATTGATTCTCAACGATTAGCAGTTCCTCCTGTATATCATAAAATGTCAGAGCTTTAACGAAACCTCTCTTCATCTAAAAAAACGTTCGTTGCGTCATGAAGATTAATAAGGTATTCCAACTCCATTGCTTATTAAAAGGCTATTGAGAAAATTAAAATAGTTCACTCAAAGCACAGGAATATTAGGTTGAAGATGTATAGTACCTTTTTTTTTAAAGCTTCAATTTCTTCAAGAAACATTCTATTCTGCGTATTGAAAATTGAATATTTTAAACAAATGATGGATCCAAATTTGTAAAATCATTCGATACTATTTGAATAATTACCGTAAAAACATTTAAATTATAAAAATAAAACGGTAACGAAATTTTCCTCTCACCTTCTGTAATCCAATGCAATCTATTCCCCTTTCGAGACGCACTTCAAGTTCATTAAGTTTGTTCATACATAAATTTGAGATACTATCTCCCATCAATTTTCTATTTTGATATACGCAATCTTTTATAATTAGTATTGCGGTAGCATTTAAAATTTGTTGTCCCATGAAATAATGAATCAAGACACTTGAATAATTTTTTGTCGCTTAAAATAATCAATCAAGACACTTCAATAACTGTAGTTGAATACGAACCTATTTGCATCGGTTAAACCATCAATTTCCTTCTTTAACTTTGTTATGTCATTTCCCCAACGCTGTATACATTAAACGTTATGAGAAACCAGCATTCCTCATTTAATCATTTTTAAATATTAAAATAGAAAAATATTTCAAAATTACATATTTATGGAAATCATCAAAATACATTCATGCATATCAAATTTGATAACTTGAATAAAAATATTGGGAAAATAATATAATATAAAATAATAATAAAAAAATAAATAATATAATAATAATAATAATAATAATAATTAATATTATCAAAATATATGAAATTTATTATAAAACAAAAAAACAATTTCAAATGATACCTCTAAGCTTGGTTCCGTTAACTGCTTCCATTGCGTATCTTTCATACACGTCTTTTCTTGGTACCTCTCCATAGTTCTACAAACACTTTTTCACAAATCATCAAATTATCATCTATTCGTAATACAAAAACATTAGAATAGAATGGGAAAAAATGTTTATTTTCAGAGAAATACCAATATTAATATAAATAGAAATTTTATATTTAAAAATTTTTTTAAACAAAAATATAATTTTTTTAAAATAAAAATAAAAATAACTAATTTTTATTGAATATATATATATATATATATATATATAGGGTTAAACATTTTTTATTGTGAAATTGAATGTTATAAAAAATTTGATTTTTTTATATTTATTAAGTTTTAGTCTATTTGTTGATGTTTATCTATTTGTTTTTGTTTTCCTCTATAGCCAAATTGATTACCAAGGTTATTTTCATTCATCTTTTTAATTTTCTAAGATTAAAGCTATCTCAAAATGTGTTTGGATAGAACTTTATTAATAATTTATTTGTAGAAAAAACCTGAAAAGAAATATACAAATATGTAATAAGATCAGATCAATGATTAATATAGAGAAGGATCTCTTAAGATATTAAGAAGAAATATATGTGGATGGAGCCTCCAACCAAGCTTATATAATAAGAAATTTCCTTGCATTTTGGCAAAAATGCCCCTAAATTTCAAGACTAGAACCCCACCATAAGAAGTAGTACACTAAAGAATCTAAGTTAAGATGTTTAATATGGTTCCTACTAGATGTATAAATTCTCAACATAAGGAGTCTATCAATCAAGGCCATCTCAAGAGGGGCCATGCAAACCATGAGATAAAAAGAAATGAGGCCCTTGAAAATCTAGTTTATTTTCAAAAGGAAAATCCATGAATAGTAAATCTAGAATAAGTTATACTAAAGACAATGTATAACCTTCAAAGTCGCATGTACATCTAAATATTGCACCAATAAGTACAAAAGATGTGGAAGTAAAAGTGGAAGAGTGGAAAGCAGTGGAGAAATAAATAATTTTATAAGTCTTTACAAGAAAATCATCAACATGGTATAATCCATAGTAATAACATCATTATGCACACATTACATAAATATCTACCATGCAAAATTATAATTTTGGAACTGAATATAAGTAAATGGTGCACCTCTCTCTATCTTAATATACTAACTCAACAATTAACAACACAAATATTTGATCTTTCTACAACGCCCACAACTCTAACCAAATGATAAACCATAATCCCTTAACCATGATAATATTAGAGTGGATTGAATCCACTACCAAAAATAATAAAGGAAGAAGAAAAAAAAGTTTCATTGGGGGTCGTTAGACCTCATTTCCCCATAGCTAATGGAGCCCTGTCATTTGGGAGCTAACCCTTAAAACCTGAACTAGATGAGACTAAGTCTGTTTGTAAAGGATGTAATGCATATCTAACCTTCTTTCACTTTTTAAACACATTTAAAAAAAATTGAGAGTGGGTAGGTATACATATTGTTGGTTAGCCTAGACAACAATTCATGTGCATTCACTACACCAACCCAACCCTTGTTAATAAATATCCAACTTTATTTGAGGTACTTGTTATCGCTCCAGGAAAATCTCCTAGGTTGTAGCTTGGAGATGCCTGGTAACATATAATCTTCAATGTTGTTCTCTCAACTATTGGAATAAATGATGGTTTGGATAAAGTTAGATAACCATTTCAGCTCTATTTTCACTGAAGGCATGCATGAACGCTCTCACCAATACAAGGCTTAGGACCACTAATGCTCAATAAGTTATAAATTCAATGGATAGATGTAGAATATTGACTATACCAGTAGATTTCTTACATAAACATAAATTAATGGTAGCAAAGGAGAATACTGACTGTACTCGCAGATGCATATATGACCACATGTGGATGGATAGCTATAGGAAACAAAGAAGCTTGCAAATCTAATTTGTCAAAGCAGAGATAAGATGATAGTTATCTGGCCTTAGACACAAAGAAAACATGAACAAAATGTTCAAGTGCAAGCATAGAACAACAAAGAGAATGGACATTGAACATATAATGGCAAAAGAAACATATATTGTTAGAATGAAGATGAGAAGCTTGAAGGAAGAGAGGAGGAATAATCTCCAGAAGTTGAACCCCTAATTACATATTACTTTCAGCTATTTATAACATGTTTACAATGCTTCTGAGCTGTAAGAGGTTCAGAGCCTTAATATGCCTGATATGCATTGTTAACTAATTTGATGCCCTCTAGGCAAGGATGAGATCAGAGTTTTCTACTTCTGACAGTATTGTAACTGCATTTAGATATTTTTGGTGGCCTGTTGCACTGTCTGGGAGTTCTCCTGTGCCAGAGATGCTCCACAATGGTTATTGGTGTGGTTGTTGCACTGTATGAGGTCCCTGATCTTTCTGTTTTGGGTTGTAGTGTGTTGTGGCCCTTCTCTTTCCCTTTCCAGGCTCTGTTTCCCGACAAACTATCTCCTCGATGTTGTTATATGGTGAAATGGATCTTGGGGCCTTTGTGTTTCCATTTAAACTGTGACCAGTGATTGTTTTGGTTATAAAAAGTGAAAACGGTGCAACACTAATAAATCTCGCCCATCACTGTGCATTTTCGACTTCAAAAGTCCTAAAATGTGGTTTAATTATCCATCAGGTCTACCGTCGTCACCATCGCAAGTCGCATTTGGCTTGGTCTGTGTATTTCCCTTATATAATGAAATATGCGAAAACACTGAAAAATGCATGAAAGAATGCTTTGGCGGACTTCAACTATCATACATTCCACTTCCTGGACCCTTCCGGGTCCAGGCTTCATCTCAATCGGCATTGGCCAAAGGTTCCAGCATATTTCGTTTAAACAATGAAAACACACAAAAACATTAAAAAATGAGCTTTTGCGGACCTAAAAGCATATATATTTTGCTTCACGAAACCCATCATGTCCAGGTTCCATTGCTATCGCATTTCCCCTGTTTCCCTTTGTATTTCATTGAAACAATGAAAATACACAAAAACGTTGAAAATTGCTTGGGCGCGGATCTCAAAATTTATGAATTGTCACATATAATTCCATCGGGTCCGGTCCAGCGGGACGTCCATATGTATGTTCACAGGTCTCGCCTCTTGGTGTAGCGCCGATGCAATATCAGCGATGCGATAAATCGCAATCCCTAATCGCTCAATGCTTGGGTCCTTTATATAACATAAACTATACTCCCCACCGATGCAACCCACCGATCATGTCATCGGCGATCATTGATCGGTCGTGTCACATGCCTGCCTTTAAACTATCCCATCTGCTTGGTCAATTGCGATTAGCCACCTAGATCTGGGCCGTTGATCGGCTAGATCTAATGACGGCTATTCATTCCTCTGTTTAAGCCTGCATTTGTGGTTTTTTCATGGTTTTTAAAGCATTTTAGCCTCCCGATAGTGCATTTCTACACTTCCAAGGGCTTTCCTCTTGCGCTGATTTTGATCATTAGATGATCTTTGAAAAAAAATTAAAGGTTTCAAGGGAATTGATGGATCCATTGGCATGTTTCTAATTGAATTTGGAGACTTCAAGAGCCTATATGGATCCATTTGTGGGCCTTTCTCCAGCAAGGCTAACACTGGCTCCTTCTAGGGATGAAATCCTCCCTGTGAGGTTTTGAGGATCACAGACCAATGCCTTTCCTAAAAAAACAAATTCAAATCTTCCATCTAGTGTTCCATTGGGCATGGAGTCTATTTCTCAAATGAAATAAAAATTGGAAAAACATATTTACAATGACAAGGCTTTAAAGCCTTAAACGAAATAAAGTTTCAAGAACTACCCATTTATTGGGCTACCAAAAGTATCTCCTCCTTTTTAGACTATGCAAAATGAATGTATTGTTCTCCTAAACTTGAGTGATGACAAACAGGCTTGTCCATAAGGAGTCAATCTTGCCATGATTACCTTTATTTTCCTTAAAGGCATCCCATTTAAGCACCCAATTTCCAACTTGGAAATTGTGCACTTTTGCCTTCCTGCCAAAGGTTTCTTTGATTTTCTTCTAATGAGATTTTGACTTCTCAACCTGCTGCTCCCTGATCTGCTGTAGTTCAACCAGGTTATTCATTCTTCTTATCATATCATTCTCTTCATCTTGTTATTCTTGCAAGAACTGAGCCACAGGGAGAGTGAGTTGGATGGAGAAAAGAACATCAGTGCCACAGACCAGTTTGAATGGAGAATTCCCTATGGAATTTTTGATGGTAACTCTGTCAGCCCATAGTGCAAACTTCAACTTGGAATCCTAGCTCTTTTTGTTTTTTTCTAACAGTTTTTTTATTACGCTTACCAAACTCTTGTTACATGATTCTGCCACGCCATTGCCTTGAGGATAATATGAGGTAGAATGCACCACTTGAATGCCCATGGATTTAGTCATGTCCACCACTTCTTTTGCCTTGAAAGCTGCTACATTATCAGTGACTAGTTTGGTTGGGCAACCAAATCTAGTGAAAATATTCTCATTCAAGAACTTTATGATAAATTTATGATTGGCATTCTTAGTGGGTATAGCCTCAATCCACTTGGTGAAATAATCAGTGGCTACGAAGATCCATTTATGTTTTCCACTAGAATGTGGGTTGATCTCACTTATAAAGTCCAAGCCCCACTACTGGAAGGGACCATTGACATGTATTGGCTTCAAGGGAAGATATTTTAGTTGATGTCTTCCTGCAAACCTCTGGCACTTGTCACAAGATTTTACAAAAGATAACACATCAAAGAACAAAGAACGCAAATAATATCCAGCCCTCAAGATTTTGTGAGCTATGGTCGTCCAATAATGATGCCCTCCACAGATGATAGAATGGAACTGGTGCATGACTTCCATAAATTGTTCTTTATCTAGACACCTCAAGAGGATTCCTGATGGGTCTTTCCAATAAAGCAGATTTTTATTAATGTAGAATTTGGTTGATCTGAGTTTAATGGCATGAGCTTGACTTGAGCTAAGCCTTGTATGGACTTCTAGCTTTTACAAAAAATGAAATATGATATAATATCATTCGCATGTGACTAGATTTTCAGCCAAAGACTAATTCGGATTTTGCTCTTCTGCTGCTCCCTGTGCCTGCTCATAATCTGAATTTAGACGCATGGAATTTATATCTAACAAGCTGCAATTTTCTTCAACCATAAGTTTAGCCAAGCCCTGGCCTTTGACAAGCTTAGTGGGCTTCACCTCTATGTTAAGCTCTATGAATTTTGCATTCCATTTAGCTTTCTTCCCATCAATATTTGGCTGAGTTAAGAAATCCTTTACTGAGGCTGAAGGTACATATGCAACTACTTTGGAATACAAAATATAAATTCTAAATGCCTTTAAATACTTTGTGAGAGCATAAGCTTGTTTTTCAATAAGGTCACACCTTAGTTCAGCATCCCTTAAAGTTTTGCTGAAAAAGGCCACGGGGTGCTCTATGCCTTCATCATTTTTCTGCAGCAGAACTGCTACAAGTGTATCATATGAGGCAAAAGAGAAGATACATAAATCCTTAGTGTATTCTAGGTTGATTAGAGTGGGAGCTTCCATGAAAGCTTGCTTGATGGCTTCGAAAGAGCTTCTTGAATCAATTGTCCATTTTATTTCTACTCCTTTCCTTAGCATGGAAGTGATGTGATTTACAAGCTCTTCAAAGTTTGGAATGAACCTCCTTACGAAGTTAATCTTACACAAGAAGGATTGAATGTCCCTTTTTGATCTTGGGATGGATAATGTCTGAATGACTTAAACCCTTGCTGAATCAATCTTCACACCTTCAACAGAAACAATATGTCCCAAAAGTTTGCCTTCTTCTAGAGCAAATTGTGACTTCTTTGGGTTCACTGAAATGCCAAACCGTCTGCACTTTAGGAGGACCTTCTTCAAATTTTGTAAATGGTCTTTGTGGCTACTGGAGAAGATTGTTATGTCATCAAGCTCATAAGGACAAATGTGTCCTTCTCTCCCATGAAGGCTATGTCCATGGTCCTCTGAAAAGTAGCCGCAACATTCATCAGTCCGAAAGGCATCTTGGAGTACATGAAGGTGCCCCAAGGAGTAGTGAAGGTGGTCTTTTCCTGATCTTCAAGATGTACAACAATCTGATTGTAACCTGAAAATCCAACAAAGAAAGACATGAATCTAGCCCTTGAAACTCTTTGAAGCAAGTGTTCCATCTTAGGGAGGGGATAGTTATCTTTTTTAGAGCACTTGTTCAGATTGATGAAGTCGACACAAAGTCTGATTTATCCATTTTTCTTTCTTACTACCACAATGTTAGCTATCCGCTTCGAATACCTTAGGGAAACTACGAATTTGGCATCTAATAGCTTCTCGATTTCTTTTTCGATTAAAGGCAGTAAGAGAGGGTTGATAGGTCTTAATTTCTACTTAAAAGGGGTGTTGTTCTTTTCTAGTGGGATCTTATGCTAAATGATGTTTGTATCATAGGTTTTGAGATCATTGTATTCCCAGGCAAAAATAATAGCGAATTGCTTCATGAGCGTGCAATACTCGGAATTCTGGGCAGAGGACAATTGAGTGGACAGATTTATGTATTTCGGATGAGCTGGGCTCCCTATATTGTGCTTATGAACAAAAGACTCATTTTCTGTTTCGACAGGCTTATATCGCACATCGTTTTTGTCAAACAACTTCTCTAGAGGCACTAATCCTTTTGGTATATGGTTACTAGGCAGTTGGATGATGCTTCCTCGGTCGATCTCATTTTTTAACTTGGGCTGGCCGCATTCTCCCATGCCTTCATTTTCCTGATTGATGTGTGTTTCAGAAGATTACTCAACGACTTTCAAAAACCTGTTAATTTCCTCATCATATTCAAAAACTCTCCAATATTTTACATTGTCAAGTAGAGATGGTCTGTATTTTACCTGAACTTCATATGTCAATTTAGGAGGCAAGTGAAGAATAAACGTGCTAGCAGACACAACAAGGAAGTCGGCAAGCTGATTCTTCATTCTTGGAATATAAGAAATGTTGAAATCATTAAAATAATCTTTGAGCCTCCATACCTCATCTCTGTATGCTTTTAGCCTTGGATGCTTAGCTTGGAAAGTGTTATTCACCTGCTGAATAATGAGGTATGCATCTCCAAGCACTTTTAGACCTTTGATACCGATTTCTTTAGCAGTGTTTAAGCCTAGAATCAAGGCTTCATACTCTACTATGTTGTTTGTGACCTAAAAGGTTAATTTGAAAGATAAATGAATATACTACTGTGCTGGGGACACAAGGACTACAGTTACCCCTATAGCTTCTTTAGAGTAAGCTCCATCGAAGAACATGTCCCAAATCTGTGGACATTCTTCTTCAGCGATTTGGCAAACTAGTTTTTTAAGTTGCATGGGGGCCAACTGGGATTCTTCAATATGGAGAATACATGCTCCTAAATCAGTGTCAACAACATAGATGGGACAACTAGTAGGGTTCTTCTCATCATTGATGATATAAGCCAACTACGCCTCTCTGTATAATGTCTTGCTCTCACCTCCGAAATCTCGGATAGTAGCATAGGATAAATCATTTTGTAATGATCCACCTAATTTCTTGATCTGACCTCTGGAAAGTAACATGTCAAACTTGGGGGGTACATTAGCTAGCACAATATCCATGATCATGCTCTCCATAGGTAGCTGAGACAAAGTGATGGCTAGGTACTTGATTAATCCTAGACATTTCACTTTTCTAGAGTCAAAAGAAAGTAGGTCATGATAAGGCTAAGTGATGTCAAGACCCAACTCATCCATGACAGCCTTGGGCATTAGATTATGGCTAGCTCCAGTGTCCAAAAGGCAATTGTGAATGATTTTTTCATGAATAGTCAGAGAGACATAGAATGATGGGGAGTTGTCTTCACAATTTTCAATCATTGGGCTAAGAATAACAGCTGGCTTGTCATCTTACAGATTTACATAGTCATTGGAGGCTTGGATGGCTTTAGGCTCAAGGGCCTCGAGGATGGATCTTTTGAAGGACTCGTTCTTCACTAGTTCAATCAGAGGCATAGGTATTCTTAGCTTTTGAAATTCTGATTGAAAACTGAAAGGAGAAGGAGACTTGTCAAGGCCTCTTACCTCATGAGCTAGAGCTTTGAGGATGATGGGATCAACTGCCAGTTGTTTTTTCTTATTAGCTTGTTGTACTGTAGGGACAACAACTCTTTGAACATGAGTTTCCTTGGCATTAGTTATCTTTGACATCAAATTATATCTTTGTTGATCTACAATTTGTAGAATAACTTCATCATCCCATTCTTGGTTGATCTGGTCATTGCATAATGACTTTTCATAGGTAGCTGAGGTAAAAAAGGAAGCATTTCCTTTGTCTTCCAAACAATGGATCTCATCATATTCTTCAAACTACTCTTCTTCCATGACTGCATTCTGAAAAGGAGCCTTCACCCTTTGGTCTTCATTTGCATCTTTGCTTCTTTCTAAAATCTGCAACTTCTCATTTGTTCTTGTATATTGATTCAGATTTGGATTTCTAGGAGCAAAGCTATTAGGCACTCTTCCTTTCCCTGGGTGCTGCTCAACCTTTAATATAAAGATTTTAGAGGTTAATGACTCGATCATTTTGGTCATTTTATCTATATTAGGATCAGATGATGATGAAGACTCGGCACTTTGTCTTCTTATATCAACATTTCCCTTGAGCTTCTCTGTAGCCATGATGTTTGGTTCCACTTCCATGGCTACATCCTGCATGTCAGCCAAAGTAGCACATCGCCTCTCTCAACAGTAGGCAGAAGTCAGAATCAAAAGCACTGGCATAGGTGAGTTTAGCAGAGGTAGTAGTAGGTTTTACTTCAGCTGGTATCTTGTTGTACATATGGTTAAACCTCTTATTAAAATTGGATCTAGAAACTCACGATTTTCCCTCTTTAAGTTCCCAAACTCAATGTGGTAGTAGAGGAGATCCTTCTTATCCCCCCAATTCTTTAGGAATGCATCATCTAAAGCTTCAATATCTGCTATACATGTGGGGGTTAGTTCTCTGAACCATTTTCTAGCCTCCCCATCTAGGCTTTGGACAAAGACTCTCATCCACACATCATCTTCACTAATTTCCAGATTATTAGCATAGCTATAGAATGGCTCAAGATGTTATTTAGTAGTAACACCTTCAGTCCCAATGAACTTAGGCCTATATTTATGATATTCTCTAGTAGGCATGGCATTCAAAGGAGTGGTCAATACTAGAGCTCCATACCTAGCAGCTATGATTCCTTCTATTTTGGTAGGTGCTTGTGGGCTTGCCATAGCCGTGGTGGCTAAAAAGGTACTGGCAGTCTAAATGGTAGATGGCTAAGGAGTGACTGATAGGACTAAAGGAGTATGATGGGTAGGAAGTGAGGTTTCCTTTGGGCTTAAAGAAAAAGGAGAACCTAAAGAATAAGGAGCCTTATGAATCTCTTAGAGTTTTTCTTTGCTGCTAGTATTGGATGCTATACTCTCAACATGTATTTGTTCTATTACAAGCCTTTATTAAGATATATAGGAGATTTTTTAGGTTTACATAAACCTGATGCTCCTTTCTGCAATACCTTTCTCTTTTTGATGATTTTTCCAGGGTCAGGTATTGGGACAACTTGTAGCTTTTGAGGATTTCTCCAAGTATGCCTCACAAACTGAGCCGTAACTATGAAGTGGAGTCGCCAAGAGGTTTGGCCTCTAGTAGAGTCACCGGATAGACGATTACAACCAGAAATGTGCCCAGACTTTGTCTATCATCAATGCTGGATCTATGTCGTTTCCCAGGGAAGCTGAGCTTTAGTTTCCTCCCCCTGGCAACGGCGCCAATTTATGTTATTTCTCTAAGAATCTCTCTTAGGTTGTAGCTCAGAGATGCCTGGTAACATACAGTCTTCAATATTGTTCTTTGAACTACTTGAATAAATGATGGTTTGGATCAAGCTAGATAATCATTTCAACTCTGTTTTCACTCAAGGCATGCATGAACGCTCTCCCAAATACAAGGCTTAGGACCATTAATGCTCAATAAGTTATAAATTCAATGGATAGATGGAGAATACTAACTATAACAACAGATTGCATACATAAACATAAATCAATGGCTAGCTAAACGTAGCAAAAGAGAATACTGAGTGTACTGGTAGATGCATATATGACCACATATGGATGGCTAGCTATACGAAGCAAAGAAGCTTCCAAATCTAATTTATCAAAGCAGAGATAAGATGACAGTTATCTGGCCTTAGACACAAAGAAAACATGAACATAATGTTCAAGCGCAAGCATAGAACAACAAAGAGAATGGACATTGAACATATAATTTCAAAATAAGCTTATATTGCTAGAATGAGGATGAGAAGCTTGAAGGAACAGAGGAGGAATAATCTCCAAAAGTTGAACCCCTATTACATCTTGCTTTCAGCTATTTATAACCTTCTTATAATGCTCTTGAGCTCTAAGAGGTTTGGAGTCTTAATTTGCCTGATATGCATTGTTAACTGATTTGATACCCGCTAGTCAAGCATGGGATCAGATTTTTCTACTTCTAACAGCAGAGGAACCACTTTCACATATTTTTGGTGGCTTGTTGCACTGTCTGGGAGTTCTCCTATGCCAGTGATGCTCCATAACGTTTGTTGGTGTGGCTATTGCACTATATGAGCTCCCTAATATTTCTATTTCGGGCTGTAGCATGTTATGGCCCTTCTCTCTACCTTTCCGGGCCATGTTTCTCGGCAAATTGTATCTTGGGCATTGTTATATGGTGAAATGGATCTTGGGGCCTTTTTGTTTCACTTTAAACTGTGACCAGTGATTGTTTTGGTTATAAACAATGAAAATGCTGCAACACTGGTAACTCCACCCATCATTGTGTATTTTGGACTTCAAAAGTCCTAAAATGTGGTTTAATTATCCATCAGGTCCACCCTTGTCGCCATCACAAGTCACATTTGGCCTAGCCTATGTATTTCCCTTATATAATGAAATATGTGAAAACACTGAAAAATGCATGAAAGAATGCTTTGGCGGACTTCAAATATCATAAATTCCGCTTCCCAAACCCTTTCAGGTCTGGGCTTCATCACAATAGACACTGGCCAAAGGTTCCATCGTATTTTGTTTAAACAATGAAAACACACAAAAACATTAAAAAATGGGCTTTTGCGGACCTGAAAACATATATATTTTGCTTCATGAAACCCATCGGGTCTGGGTTCCATTTTTATCACACTGCCCCTTTTTCCCTTTGTATTTCATTGAAACAATAAAAATACACAAAACGTTGAAAATTGCTTGGGCACGGATCTCAAAATGTATGAATTGTCGAATATAATTTTGCCGGGTCTAGCCCATTAGGTTGCCCATATGTTTTTTCATAGGTCTCGCCCCTTTGTATCGCACCAATGCGATAAATCAGAATCTCTAATCGTTCGATGCTTGGGTCCTTTATATAACATAAATTATACTCCACGTCGATGCGATGCGCCAATCCGATCATCGGCGATCGCTGATAAGTTGTGTCATCCACCCACATTTAGATTGTCCCCTCTGCTTGGCCAATTGCGATTAGCCACCTAGATATGGGCCGTTGATTGGCCAGATCTAACGGCCACTGTTCATTCCTTTGTTTAATCCTGAATTTGTGGGTTTTTCATGGTTTTTTAAGCATTTTAACCTCCTGATAGTGAATTTTTTCCCTTCCAAGGGCTTTCCTCTTGCGCTGATTTTGATCATTAGATGACCTTTGATTATTTAATAACATTTGATTCTAGTGCCTCCTTAACAATTCTAGCATCATCACTTGTAATTGACAAGAAAGAATATAATAAATATCTAGTGTGGCATACTTTCTAGCTGTATTCTTTCTGTAAGTAATATTCCTCACACTTCAATTCAAATATGTTGTTTATAATTTTTTTACATTGTTAGAACATCCTACTTAGAAACTCTTAGAAACAACATCTCAACATTAAATAGATTTCTGAATTACTAGGTTCCAAAGTTTATAATCTTTTATACCATTATAACCAAGGCATATTTACTTCTTAGATTTATTATCCAACTTTCTCCTACATTCCTTTTTAACATTATAATATTTGTTTCTACCAAAACTCTAAGACGCTTAACGAAGAATATGTTTTGTCAATTAGAATTGATATAGGTAATCAATTTACCAAGTAGCATGTAGTATCGAATGCCTATGCTTAGCATTCTCGTGATAACCTTACACCACTAAAATACTTGAGTACTTTCCCATCTTCATATTATTAATTCCTTTTTCATCTCCATTCTATTAAGGGTTGAATTTTTTAGTCTTTTAAATCGCTATCTTACACTTCTTACAAAGTTCCTCAAATTCATTTTTATAGAATTATCCACCGTAATCGATTTAGATACCCTTATTTTATTGATTATATGGTTCTATACTAGAGTCTTAAACTCTTTAAATTTCTTCATTGAATGATAATATAGGAATCACCCACGACAAATCACTGTGTGAACTTAAGTATTCCCCTTTCTCTTATAGCACTAGATGTGAATATTACATAGTTCTATTTATCATATATCCAATGTTCACATAAATCAAAGCCTTATAAATAATGGGACATACCTTAAGATATATATTTATGATGTTATGATCAAATTCACCTATCTCCAATATGTCCCCATGTTTGATACTATAACATTACAAATATAGAAAGTTTAATGTATTCCTCACTTCTACCATTGTGAACAACACAACTATTATACTATCACTAAAAATGTTTCCAAACCACTTGAAAATTTTTATAATCTAAAATCCCCTCAACTAAACTGTTGGGCATTGAGTCCCCCCCAAGGCATGTTTTGGGGCTGAAAGCCCATGTTTCAACTAAATGACGTTGTAAATCCACACGAATTGTGGGCATGGAAGTATGTTAGAGTCATAGGGTTGTCCACCCTAGTTTGTAATGTAATGTCAGCCTACCCATGGTCTGCGGACCACGGGATTGTATAAATAGAGCGAGGCTCTAAGTGTAAAGAGATAACAAGTCTAAGGGACTGAGTTGTAAGTGCATAACTATTTCTTGGGGTCGTAGAGTAAGAGAAGGCTATACAACTGAGTGTGCAGAGGCCTAGTTGTCCGCAGTTGAGTACGTGGACCCCTGCAGTTGAGTGCGCAGGGAAAAGTTGAGTCTGTAACTGAAGAAAAGAATAATAAAGACAAGTTTTTTCCAAATTCTGTGTATCTATTCTTGAGTTATTACATGTTTGATATCAATTGTAAATATACTGTTTATTTACTTTGCACACTTGTATGAGTGATTTATATTGCTAAGTATACTTTACACATGCAAGTAAGCTAAGTTAATCAACTAATGGCTACTAAGGACTTGGGTAATAACATCGTTCAGCCCCCAAGTAGGGCTGCGCGAAGGCAACCTCTCAGGCTGCGAGGTACGAGTAGGTGCACGTAGCAACGTGCATGGAGGGTCAAACCACAGACCACTTGAACTCATCAGACATCTCCAGGGTGCAGAAACCTGGTTCTAGCACCCTCCCATACTACTTTGGGTGAGACCTCAGTCCATACTTCATGGACTGTTGCCGAAAGGGCTAGTAGTACTAGGATTTGTTTAGCTAAATCACCTTTGAACCTAGGTCAGGCCCCAGCATGCCAAAAAATGGTTTTGTTACTAGGACTGAGATTTGCATAAGGGATGTTTGATGTTGTGTCACTAGAATCCGACAAAGAAAGAAATTGAAGGGTGGTTGGAGAGAAACATTCACGAGTTCATGGGGCAGAAAAGCAAGAATCCACGAGTATCGAAGGAACAGTGGTTAGAGCGCTACTTATATATGGAAATTCACAAAATTTTCTTTGTATCCTTCCCCTTAGAGTTGTACGAGTGGATCGCGAAGCTAGTAGATAATCAAGGAAGGTGTAGGCTTGAAAAACCAATTGTGTGGACTCTAAAGTTCGTGCGTAGACTAGAATCCTCAGAAGATAAGATCGCACAAGTTGTGGACCATTGACTTGATCAAATTATAGGAGGGTTTATCACCGAATTCATGGTAGACACATCAGTCAGCTGCAGTGCAGCGGAACGACATTTCCTCAGAGGACTGTGAGGTCTGTATATTAAATCTTTGAACACTTGGATTCAAATTCTACTGCGTGAAAAACCAGGTTATGTGAATAAATTGATGTTTGGGGCTACACGAAGTGGGAGGATCTATAAAAATGAAGGTAGTGTAGAGATAGAGAATAGCCCCTTGATTTTTCCTCAGCAAGAAAGTGGGGAAGAGCTTGTGAAAGTTTCACCAAGAAGTGTGATCACTTTGATAAGGCAGCAAATTCCACACACACCACCTCCACTACCACCACAGTTCAAAATGGCAAGTGCAATAATGTTTTCGGTGTTCAAAGGAGTAGGGAACGAAGATCTGGACCAATTTTGGTTCGTGGTATAGGCTGTATGGGAAGCACAAGGAGTCATAGATGACAACATAAAGAAGGAAACGTTGGTAAACACGTTACAGGATCACGCACTGACATGGTACATTAAGAATTCTAGTGACAATCCAAACGCAGGGATTGCGAATATATAAGCCGTGCTAAATAGTGAATTTAACAGGCCAAAATCAGAGACATGGTCGATTATCGAGTGTAAGGAAGTCGTGATGCTTCTCGGTGAGACCCCATAAGAAATGGATCAGAGACTAAAGGGTATGATTAACGAAGCTAACATGACCTTCATGGATAGGAAACACTGCACATGGTTTGTAGCGTCACTAACACCGCATCTAAGGATGGCACTATCGCAACATAAGCTATCCACCCATGCCAAAGCTTTGGAGATTGTAATGAGACTGCATCAGACCTCGATATAAGATCCTAGCCTGGGAGTCCAACAAATCCTTGCGCAATTGAAAAAATTATTTCTGGAAATGCAGAGTTTGAAACATGACAGAACAACTCGCCAAGAGGCACGCGAGGAGGTATGGTGCATAAAATGCGAAGGTCTGGGACATGACAAGGACCATTGTCCAGTCTTCGTGAACTACATGGTGGGAGGAGGGCCGATGCAAGTGAGACCAGAGGCACAAGCATGACCAAGTGCGACACCTGCATTATGGTGCGTGATTTTTCGGATAGGAGGGAAGAGCACTACAGAAAATTGTCATATATTACAGAAATATGCGCAAATGTCCCACCGGTTATTTTGTAATTTATGCAACTCAGTAGGCCATGATGAGTGTACCTGTAGAAGTTATGAACTGATGATGGATCAGACTCCCACCTACAAAGTTTAGACCAAAATTCGAACCCTTGATCAAAATGCAGGGATGGCGTGCACTGGATTTCAAGGGTGCGGACAAGGTTGAGGTGGAATGGGACTAGGAAGGGGTCACGAACAACTGATTTGTTACAATTGTAGAGGGCTAGGGCATTATGCCCATGATTGTACAAATCCGACGAGAGCATCATGTTTATATTATACCTAGTTTGATCATGAGATGGAGGACTGCCCTACACTGATAGCGAGGTTTTGCGATAAAGGAATACTCTAGCCTTCCCCAACTCAAAACCTACAAATGATGAGGGATGAGCCGCTCGAAGAGGACATGAATGTAAACATTATGCTTTGAAGCAGTATCACGACAGAGATGACAAGGGAAAGCAACCCAAAGAGAGTGCTTGGGTTCACAAGGCTCCAACAAAGGAACCAAAGTTCAATTTGGAGCGCGTGAAGAAGACATTCATGGAAGCTAGGAAGAGCTTCACGGAGGCCTGAAGTAAAGACAAACTAGAACCGGAGATGGACCCATCAATGCTTACTACCTTTCTGGAGACATGCATGAAGTTGTTGTGCGACAGAAAGGCTATAAAGGGACAGCAGGAAATCATCACTAGGTGCATTGGGTCAGCAGAACCGTGCATAGTCTAGAAGCTCAGGAAGCACATAACGCAAATAGGAAGGAAGATGACATTAACTACGCAAATCGAGGAATATGAAATGTATCAAGTGATTCTGGATCTAGGATCAAACACGAACGTACTTCCAAACCAAACGTGGTAGCGCATGAGTATGCCCACTTTGCAATGGTCTCCTATTCAATTGCAAATGGGCAAGCAGCAAAACATCCTACCGATGGGAAGATTGCAGGGAATAACGGTAGATATCGAAGTTGTGAGCGCGCTTGCATATTTCGAAGCGATAGATATTGTCAATGCATCAATCCTTATCCTATGCTACTGGGAATAGATTGGGCCACTGATATGAACTGAGTGATAAATTTAAAGAAGCGCAAAATGATTTTTTTAAAAAAGTCACTGCGCGTAGTGGTACCTTTAGAACCTGCGGAAGGATCGTGCATAGAGCCAATGCATGACGATGAGAGCAGTGAAAATCTAGATTGTCTCTACAAGATAATTTCTCAAGAGTAGGATTAGGTGAATCCAATAGTAGATGGCAGGATTTCGTGGGAGTGGGAAAGCTCCTGCACCTCAGATTTGGATGAGGAAATAGAATGATGGCAAAACTGGTTACACGAGGTAACCATGCTCAGCTGTAAAATGATGGTAAGATCACTACATTGCATGACAATAAAGCTTAGGGATCTGCATATGTATGACGGGTTTAGCGAAGTGGTTGAATTCCTGAACAAATTTGAAAGTGAGGTGCCAGAACAATAGCGATTCGATGCTCTGAAATGGTCATTGCGTGCTACGCCTGCAAGGTGTTGGGGTATGTGCCAACAACATTTTGAGGACTGGCGTGAATGTAGAAGAGTGATGCTTATATAGTTTGGGAAGCCTCAGCTGCAGATGGAATTCAGGTATGATGGACGAAACAGCTTGCGTGCCCACCTCTCCAGATTGGTACAAGCGTATGGTACGCAACCTGCACAAACACACACCATCCTCACAATACTAAACAAAAACAACAAGCAAGAATTGGGAAGACGAGGGCACGAATGACGAAGTATGCCAAGCGCGCCAAATATTATCTATGAGGAAGCCTTTGACAAGGTGTGCAAAGTGTTGAACACGATCCACCATGTGAGAAACACTGACTGGGACCAGCTCTTATTATTTCAAGAATATGACTTTGAGGTCGTGGTAAACCTAGACGCCTGAACGTAAGACCGGATCACTTGTCACGTATTGAGACAAGGGAGGAACCTACTAGTTTGGAGGAAGGATTACTTGATGCGTAGCTCTTTGCGGTGCATGTCGCAGACATGCACTTCGAAGATATAATCCACTCTATGACAATAGGGACTGCACCAAAGGAATACTTCGTCCAACAGAAGAAGGAATTGGTGGTGCGCGGGGTAGATTTTTCTATCATCGCGGGGCATCTATACAAAATGGGAAATGATGAAATATTGCAAAGATATGTCCCTGAATTTGAACGAAGTCAGATCCTCATGGAAGCACATGGGGGCACTGCAGGAGGACACTATACAAGATGCGCGATCGCACAAATGATTCTTCGCACAGGGTTATGGTGGCCAACCCTTTCCTAGGATTCAAAAGCATACTGTAAGGCCTACAATATCTGTCAAAGGATTGGAAAGCCATCACGAAGGGACGAGATGTCATTGAATCCATAAATGACACTCCAACCGTTCGAGAAATTGGCATTGAATTTGTGGGACCTATCAAACCTCATGGAAAGACAGGCACGTGCTACATCATCATCATGATAGAGTACTTGACATGATGGGCGAAAGCGCAGCCTGTCAAAGACTGCACAGCCAGTATTATTGCGAAGTTTCTATTTGAAAACGTGTTGAACCAATTTGTCTGTCCAAAAATCTTACTGAGTTATCATGGAACACACTTCCTGAACGAAACCGTCAGTACGCTCACAGAAGAGTTCCAGGTGTATCATCAGAAAAGTACACTGTATCACCCATAAGCCAATAGGAGTGTAGAAGCATTCAACAAAATATTGGAGACTATGCTGACCAAAGTGTGCAACACACAGAGAAGTGATTGGGAGCTACATGTACTTGAAGTTCTAGGGGCTTAAAAGACAACGTGCAAGAAACTGATGGGACAAACACCTTTCAGATTAGTTTATGGTGTGGAAACTATCAGGTTGATGGAATATATTGTGTCTATTCTGCACATAGCAGCATTCACAGGGATGACGGACTACGAAGCTTTGGAGGAACGGCTTGCGCAATTGGAAGAACTTGAGGAGGAATGGTTCTTGGCTAGTTTTCATTAGCAGGCACAAAAGTAGCATGAAAAGGCCTGACACGGTCGCCATATTAAGTTTCACACCTTCAAGGCAAATGAGTTAGTGTTGTTGTATGACAGTAAATTTGAAAAATTTCCAGGCAAATTCGGAACGCATTGGCTAGGACCATACGTGGTTAAGGAGATCACAGATCGAGGCACGGTCTAGCTAGTCAAACTAAATGGAGAACCCTTCCCAGGAAAAGTAAATGGCAGCTGCTTGAATCCCTACACAGGTTGGCCGTCTATGTGACTAGCTGGCCGAAGCACAGTCTTCACGCTCCGAAGAGCTAGACAAAGGCGTGGGACTATAATCATACACAATAGATACTGGTATAGATACAGGGAAACAATTCAGATACAACAGTCTCATAATGGTGGATGCAGGAGATTCAACAAGTAGCAACTCAGTGCACTACTGACATCAGCACAATTCAAGGACAGTTGCAGGAACTCCATGCCAGGATTGTCGCACCAACAGAGTGAGTCGAGAGCGAGTCACGATGTTTGTGTTGGGGGCCTGTTGGGCATGGAATCCCCCCCGAGGCATGTTTTGGGGCTCAAAGCCCATGTTTTGACCGAATGATGTTGTAAAGCCTCGTGAATTGCAGGCACGGAGGTATGTTAGAGTCATATGGTTGTCCACCATAGTTTGTAATGTAATGTCGGCCTACCCATGGTCCGCGGACCATGGGATTGTATAAATAGAGTGAGGCTCTAAGTGTAAAGAGATAACAAGTCTAAGGGATTGAGTTGTAAGTGTCTAAGTGTGTCTTTGGGTCATAGAGTAGGAGAAGGCTCTGTAGTTGAGTGCACAGAGGCCTAGTTGTCTGCAGCTGAGGGCGCGGACCGCTGCAGCTAAGTGAACAATGTGGAGTCCAGTATGTAACCAAAGAAGAGAATAATAAAGAGAGGTTTTATCCAAATTTTGTGTATCTATTCTTGAGTTATTACATGTTTTAAATTAATTGCAAATATACTGTTTATTTACCGCGCACACTTGTATGAATGATTTATATTGCTAAGAATACTTTACAAATGAAAGTAAGCTATGTTAATCAACTAATGGTGGAATACTAGTAAGGACTTGGGTAATAACAGCGTTCAACCCCCGAGTAGGGCTGCATGAAGGCAACGTCTCAGGCTATGAGGTACGGGTAAGTGCGCGTAGAGACGTGTGCAGAGGGTCGAACCGCGGACCACTTGAACTCATCAAAGATCTCCAGGGTGCGGAAACCTGGTTCTAGCACCCTCCCATACTACTTCGGGTGAGACCTTAGTCCACGCTCCGTGGGCTATTGCCGAAAGGGCCGGTAGTACCTGGATTTGTTTGGCTAAATCGCCTCTGAACCTTGGTCAGGCTCCAACAAGCCAACATAAACCATTCATTTTGAAACCCTCTTACATGTTTCATTTCAAAAGTTGTATGCATGGAAATATCAACTATCTTACTTATACATGTCATGGTTTTAGAGAAATTTAGAATTTCTAGAACCCTAGGGATAGTTACCTTTTTTTTCATTTTTTCATCATTAATTGACCATTCAACATGGTATAATATGGGATTTAAAGTAATCTCATAGAATAACATCACCTCCATTGTACCCTTCACATTTACAACATAACCCCTCATTTTGAGCCATATGAAACGAAATACTCCACTTTGTAAAGGTTACACCATGATCAAAATGTTTAATTATGGATGCCACATAAAATTTACCTCCTTCAATTATGTATCAATTTATTTTTGTTGATCTATTATTCTATGAATTATCTTTCATTTCCATCAAATGACTTATTATAGGTAAAACAACCTTCTTCACATATTCAGTGGATTTTCTCCTCATTTTTGTTGATAATGAAGGTACAACTACATCCACAATGTTAATGTGTATTGAGTAGTGCTTCAAACTAATACAACCAAATGATGTGAAGAGTCTAGCAAAGAAAATGATAATGTAATACAAATTTCTTGTTCCTCCAACATAATATCAAGAGAATCAAGTTGAATTATGATATGATGATAGTTAGGGCTATTAAAGGTAAAAAAAGCAAAATTTGAGGGAAAAATATTCTCCTCACATATATATAAAGGTGGTACTCCTCTTTAAATAAAGGAAATGATGACAAAAATGCAAATAGATAACACCCCAAAGAGGACTAGGATTAATATGAAAAGATTTTTAACAATCCTATGGTATAACATCTAGACAAGCATAACTAAAAGTTGTGTATTCATTAAAATATTATTACGTATTCATTGAAGTATCTGAATATACTTATCCAGTGTGGTTAGAGGTGCTCTTCTAAGATTGTTTCAGAGTTTCTTTAATAGTTGTGGCATAATGTTTGGATTGTCTATAAAATTGATTTAAATTCTATCGGAATCCTCATGAATTGCTTAGGCGGTGTCAATTAAAACATAATTATGATCTCCACCTTCTACTTTCCATGGTGGAAGAAACAAACAATATAATATAAAAGTACTACGAGCGATAAAAATGGCCACAAGGTCAAAACCATGGATAACTTCTAACTGTTCTAGTGTTAGCACATCAAAATAAATACATAGAATAGTCATCTATATTAGAGATTATTTTAATAGTTAAGTGGAAACTTTTGATATGAAGAGGGGTAATTTTCTTTTTTCTCCTCTAGTAGAAGAAAATAAAGTAATGTTTGTATCTCCAACTTATTTATGCCTTGAAAAACTTATGAGCTAGATATAGAGGGACTTCCTTCAAATCCAAATAGTCAAATGAATGAAAATTCTTCTTAAAAATTGAAAAGTCTCATTTCTTTTAAAAGGGTAAAAGTTTCAAAATAACACTTATTACCAAAAGACAAAATAATTTTTTTCTATATTTTCCAAGTAAAAAATTATATGTGTGATAAAATTAAAACTAGATCTTGTATATCGACAAGCATAGGTACCAAAAATGTATCAGATCTATGTCAGAATTAGTATACCATGACCTAGGTAATCCCTTGAAGGCATTATACAAGATAATTACATAAGTGAGATATGAAATGATGAAGAATTTTATTGCCCAAATAAAATCCCCAAGTTGGTAGGAATGTTCGACTGAAATTGCATAATCCAATAAGTTAAGGGTCCGTCTTGAATAGAATAATGCACTATATAGAGGAAATATCTAAGAAAAAAGTTTGTATATTATTGTCTAGTAATTCTACTAAAAAAACCATGAAAATTCCATATCATACAAGTACACACTAGAGCCTAGGTTTCTTCAGAAAATTTCATAACAAGACTAGTTCGTCCATCATAGGTATTTAGCGAAGCATCCATCACAAAAATATTAAAAACTCTATTTTATTCTAGAAGTTTAAGAATCAACATGGAGGATGAGTACTTAGAACATGGTTTCAAGACTCAAGAATTCATTGGTAGAGGCAGAGGTAGGGGACGTAGAGGAAGATATGAAAGAGGTAGAGGTAGATGTAGAGGTAATTACAAAATAAAAGGAAGAAATGTAATAGAGGGAGATAGGCAAAAGATAGATTTATAGGTACGACTTACATTATTACTACTCACAAGATTACCATTTTTATGAAAATGAACACAAAATGAAATAATCATGCTTTAAATAGGATAGATAAAATGTATCCAACATTAAAGATGCCACATTCAATGTTAATTTCATGTTAAATAACTAAAAGGATCAAAAGAAGGATCTTTCATTGCTAGATAATGGCTAGAGTAATCACATGATAATCAACAAGAATCGTTTTTCTAAAATTTATAAATTTATTCAATTTGAAACTACTTTAGTAGATGATTATCATTTCAAGGTTGTATGTCATGGTGTTATGCATGTCCTAACTAACAAAAAAGAGAAGAAGTATATTTATAATGTCTTTTATGTACCAAATATTAGACATAATTTTTTAATTATTAGATAATTGTGTCGACATTGTTCTGATGTTGTATTCAAAGGCTACACATGCACAAACTTACATAATTCACAAGGTAGAATAGTTTGTACAAAAGTTGAAATGACCAAGAACAAATTGTTTTCATTTAATCTAAGGAATGTAAAACTATCATGGTCATATGCACAAAATTATTCAAGAATAGATTAAGTTGGTTGTGGCATCTTAGGTATGGTCACCTATATTTTAGGAACCTCGGTCTTTTGTGGAAACAACCATTGGGTTAGGGCTTATCATATTGAAGTAGGAAACAAACACTTGTGAAATATTAATTCTTGAAAAGCATCAAAGATATGATTTTCTAAAAGAATCATATAAAAACAAGGACAATCTAAGATTTGCACACATATATGTATGTGGATCGATGCAATATTTTTCAATTGGTAGAATTTTTCATTTTCTAACATTCATTCATGAGATAAACAAGAAAGTTTTGGTGTAATCCCTCAAAAGAAAAAAAATGGACACATTCACAATGTTCAAAGTATTTAAGGCAATGGTAGAAATTATCCTAAAGTTCTTAGATTAGGAAAATAAATTAATCTTTTTTTCCTTTGGTAGCGAATTAAGTAATTTCACCATGAGACGCACTCCACAACATAATCAAGCGGCTAAGTGGAATAATTAGAGCATTATGAACATGGAAAGAGATATGCTTAAAGCTACAATTTTTTCAAATGAGTTTTAGGCCATCAATATTACTTATTTAGTGTAAATAATGAAAAGAACTCCAACAAATAGTGTTAAAGATAAAATTTCTCAATGAGAATGGACCAAAATATCTCTCATCTTTAAGGTTTTGGTTGTATTTCCTATGAACATGTACCAAAATATCTGAGGAAAGTTCACAACAGTAATGACAAAAAGCATTTTTGTTGGGTTCAATGAAAAATTTGAAGTGTATAGACTATATAATCTACTGACTGAGAAAATTGTGATGATCAAGGATGTAAAATTATTGGAATAATTAAGAGAAAGAAGCAATGGATAATAGGAATATAAGCCATCTCATTAGAGTTTGACCACTTGGTTATGCAATTCCAAAGTATAAGTCTTGAAAACTACAAAGTTTAACTAACTTGGTACCAAATAAGTTCTCCATTAGGTCTTCAAAGTTTCTCCTTAATCTACTAGATAAAAAAATGTCCTCCTCTAGCCAAATACGATAAGGATTTGAATCGTTACATAGAAAAATAACTTGGTTAGATGTGGTTATAACATTAAAGTGTCCCAACATAAATATATTTCCTTGATTCTTTAGAATATCAATATCATACTATAACGTATTATAACATAAATAAATTTTTATGTAGATTATTTTTCTTATAAAAGGTAAAGTTGATAGGTGTGAAATAGCAAATAGTAATGTAAATCCTTCTACCATTGATGTCATATATTTCAAGACAAATATAGTAGTTGAGGGGGTATACCTTATCAAGTCGAGTGTGAGGAGAGGAACTCATTTTTGTATAATAGGTTATTCCTCCAATTTGTTTGTGAAAGGAATTGTTGTTGGAAATTGACCATAAAATGATTTCATCTCTATGAGCGAGCTTACATTGATCATGTTCCTAAGTTTCAACTAAAAATATAAAATCCATTTCCCTTGGGATCCAACTTGACATAGAACTTTTACACCATAAAAAACTATTACATTTCCAAAATAACATCTAGAAAATTCCATACTTCTATATATTACTCTGGTTTTGGTCTCGAACCTTAATAATAACTCTCATATTTCTAATAATTTGACATGTTCCTTCCCTTTTGACCTACTTTATCATTTCAATCTCATTTCTTAGTTCAATTTTATTTGATAAAGTACTCACATTATTTATAAACATTTTTATATTTTTATATTTTACATAAATATTTTATAAGATGAAAATTAAAATATAATAATAATTAAATTAAAATTTGAAAATAGAATATCGATATTATTTTTTTATTTTATTTTTATGAATATTTTAATTTTAGATTATATTAAATTATTATATTAATATGTAAAGTGGTATAAGAAACTGTCACTATCTTTTAGTTAAACATATTTAATAGGAAATGTGTTTCTACTATTTAACCTATATCATATGTTAATATTTCTCTTTTATGATCTAAATAAAATGTAACATCACAATTATAATAATAATAATGAAAGAATTTATATTTTATAGTTTGTAAGAGCAATATTGCGGTAATTGTTAAGCTTAGATTTTTCCCAAATTATTAAAATTTATTAATAATTATTTTTATAATTTAAATATATATATATATATATAACACTATTAATTGATATATATATTTACAGTAACGTATGAGTACACTTTATAGTATGTAAATAAGTTTTATTCCATATAAAATATCTAAATAACTTTGTTCATTAACGCTACATCGTTAAGTATGTGCTACGAGGTTGTGTTTTTTTAAATCTATGTTTAATGGATAATATTAATAATGTGGATTTACATTTTTATGAACTTGGATGGTATGGTTTTAATAATAAATAAAATTAATTATTTATGTTAATAGGTATGATGGTTTTATAATTTAAATATGTTGATAAGTATTTTTATTTATTTTTTGTAAATTGAAGAATTTTTTTACTAATTAAGAAAATTGAGATATATAGATAGATTTTTGTACAAAGAGGGAGTTTAGAAGACTTGGACCTCTATCACTTATACAAATTGATAAAAATTACATGCATGAAAAAAATCTTATTTCTATACTTATTTGGGCCTAGAAACTCTTTAAACAAGGAAGTATTACACCTCAAATTGAGGTCACGCCAAAAACATTGTGATGGACACCAATTTCAGTGCTTCATGCTCATCCATGAGTGCCCACCCAAACAATGCAAGCTAAAGTCCCAAAGTGCATCACTATTGTCATTACACCGCTAAAGCTAGAATACCATTATCTACCCACTAAATAATTCCCACCAATGCTAGACCTCTTCGCTATGAGAACATAGGAAAAATAAACCCCACAATACACAAGATGTATCGACGTCTGGAAAAAATATCATCTCCAAACCAAAAGAACTTGGTCATGACTTTGATATGTTCTCGTAATCTCATGGAAGAAGGCCATCATAAGGCCAACTGGAAAAGAAAAAGGGTGCTTGAGAAGAGGGCCAAAACTCATCACCACCCAATATCACTGCTCATTATGTGAAGACGACATGTTTCCTCGAACACTTGCGCTTGAGCTACGTTTGTCTATAGTATCTTGTCTATCATTCTCACAAGGAACATGAATCTCCACATGCATGAGGTGAACATCCATTCTGTCCACAGAAAACCACAAGTTCCTCAACACCCTTTTCACGTCCTCCACAGAAGTGAACACATTCTAATTTTTTATCTATTTATCTCCTAGTACCAAACCAAACAACATTTTCATTTTCCAAGGAAGTACAACTAAGTTCAAGTACCATTTATTTCTACCCTTGGTGTGATCGGGGTTTGGCACCCATATTGTGAGGTCTTCTAGTAATTCTAAGTTGGACATAGAATGCCTCTCCTAACTTGATTTTGTTTTTAAATCCCTTATCTCTTGGAGCATTTCCAATAGAATCGTGTTAAAATATGTCGCCATAGAGTCATGACTGAAGAGTCGTGCTCCCCTTTATCTCAGGTGAGATCTACCGCTACCACCCCTTATTCTTCTTTCCCTTTGTCTTGGAGACATATCCGATTCAAGAAGAAATAGTACTTGATCGTTGCGGGAGTTTTCTCTATCTTTAAAAGGACACACAAACCAACCTAAATCCCTCTTAACCAAATCCACACACCAACACACAAGCTCATCATAATAACACCAGAAAAAGGAAGTGAATTCAACAATAATCCACCAAATTAGGCAGAGGAAGACACAAATTCAACAACTCTCCTAATTATCTCCACCATTGGCAAAAACGAACATCACCCAGACCATGACCCAATAAACAAATACCTAGGATCAAACCACTCTCATAAAACATGACTCGATAATCAAATAGAACTGCACATGACAGACTCTGCCACAAAAACAAACAAACTCTACCCACGGTGTTGCCAAGATGACACATACCCTAAGACTGAAAAACCTTAGAGAATTCAACATAAATACACCACTTCGAGATGCAAATGACGAGCCGAGACTTAGATGTACACCACATTGGAGCCAAATTACCACATAAACCCTACATGGTATCTACCTAGACTAGACAAAAGACTAAAACAAACTAAATAGATGTATAGGACAAACACTCTAGTTGAAATTGAGATGGTTCAAACTATGCCACTAAAAAAGAACCAGATGTATATGCCACAACTACCTCCACACACTCGAGGGAAAATAACAATGAAATCATGGAAAAGTTTAAGAACCACCGCAATTTTATATGTATAATAAATGGGTTAATCCCCATGATACATAGGAAAAATGGGAGGTGATTTTATCAATAATATAATATGTATATATAATTTTTTTGGCGAATCTTTCACCAGATTATATTATCTTGTACAGTCATGGAGAATCTTTCACTTAATTATAAAATCTTGTAAGATATTGGCAAATCTTTTATTGAATAATAAAACATTGTGAAGTCTTGGTGAATGTTTTGTTAAAGTATGAAACCATATATGATAATAAGAAAACATATTCATTAAACTGTAATATACTAACATACATGTTTGGAAAAAAGAAACATAATTTTCTCTTCTTACAAACAATGTTCCAAGTTTCAGTGGCCATGTTTGTCAAGGTTCTTACAATACACTCCTTCATATCCTTCTATTAGTTTTGATAATATTCCACAACAAAGTTCTTGTAGGTGTTGATATTGACAAAGAGTTTTGTCAAGGTAGGAGAGATTAATATTTTCTCTACAACTTTTGTCAAGCTACCACTTTTTTCAAGTTATCAAATTTCTTTCTTATTCCATAGACTCCAAGTATGAGATAAAAAAAAAACACATCAAGTTTGTTTACCTTAACATGCCAACAAGTAGCAAGCCCCAACTATATTATATAAGAAAGTATTATGTATCCCAAAGGCTTGAAGGGGATCTAATTGAAAGAAGTGACCATTGTGAGAATCCTTCCAATCAATATATGAATAAATAAATGTAGATTTATTAGTGTTTTAATTGGAAATCTTCAATTAAATAATAAATTTAACTATGTCTCTCCTAATCTAAATTGCTTATTAGCATAATTCACTACCCTCATAGGTCTCGCATTTTTTAACAGCATTGTAACCTGTAGATATCTAGATTAATTTCCTTTTTGGTGAACAATCTCCACCTTTTAGGAAAATATGGTGCAGTGGATCCAACCCATACAGACCATTAGGACAAACTAAGAATAGCACATAAGATGAAAGGTTGTACAAACCCGCTTATTTTTCAAATAACTAATCCAACATCAATACCTAAACTTTTTCATGAAGATATCATATTGAGAATGTTTGAAAAATGGTGAGAAATATTCTGCGAGGGTGATGTGGAAAGAGTGATAAGGTTTCATTGTTTTGAATTTTTTTTGTTAAAACAAAAAAAGTTGGTGGACTGGAGGAAAATCTAGAAGGTACTTCATTTATGTTAAAAAGCAAGGTGGAATTCATTCTGTGGTTGGAGTTCGTAGTGATGAATTTTGGGAGTAGGACACTTTGCAAAGAGAGCAACAAGAATCATGGGTCCTTGCCTGGAAACTAGATTAGTAGGTGTTTTTTATTGGAATCTTGTTTTGCAGTAGTGTGGAATGTGTTTGGTTCGCAGACATATACCTGGGACCTTGGAAAGTTCTGGAGAGGGGAATTGGATATTGGTTTAGCATCTCTGTGGCAGCTTTGTCACCCTTACCCAACTCAGTGTTTTGGATCGATGATGGTCTTCTCCTAATTTGACATGAAGTTAAATTTGGCTTTATGTTTCCCCTAGTCTAGGTGGTTTGTTTTTTGTTCCTCTTACAATTTCTGGGAATCCTGTGAAGGGGACGCTCTTGAATTCTAGAGTTTGAATCTAAAAGAATGGAATGACCACTATTGCATCTCTATTTTTAGTTACAGATCTAAGTTTCATAAATCTGGATGTTGTTTGTGACTTAGTTTTCGAACACCTCTAGTTGTAACCTATGTCTACATCTCATCTAGGAGGTTGTTTGCTCTTTCCTTAAGTTTTTTTAGTTGGTTGACCTATTTTTGTTCCCGGATTGAAGGGTTTGTTCTTAGCACACTTGTGCAGTAGGAGCTTGGCTTGGTGGGTTTGTGCATTGTCGAGATAAGTTATCTCTGGGAATTCCATTGACTCAAGGGTAGTCCTTATGTTCCTATTTGTGCACCTACCCTGGAGTGTTTTTTGGTATTCTCAGGACCAACAAGTATTATTTCTTTCTCGTTGTTTGTTTTTTAGTTATCTTTTGGAAGGAGTTTTGAGGTGTGCTCTACAACCCCGTTGCTTATTTCTTCAACTTTGAATGGTATGTCTCACCAAAGAGGGTGGCCTCATCATGGGAGTGGCAATCAATTGGATGCAGGCCGTCTACCTCATTAACATAGCTCATGTTCATGAAACTCTATCAGTTTGGAATGAGAGGGCAAAGTGGCTCTCACTCCTGACCTCTCTTCACGCCGCATAGGAGCTCCAACTTCCATGGTTTCTAAAGTACCTAAACTAAGGAATATACAAGTTGTTAAAAAGTTTAACTAGGTTTGGTCTTCATAATTACATATGTCCTTGTGATTTTATGTAATTGATGAAAATAATAAAATAAAATTATTTTGTAAGTACTTGAATCATGGGTTTCATGATCAAGGAATTTGGTTTTAGCTAAGGTTCGCATTGTAAACCTTTAGGTTTTGTCATCTAGTCATAAAAGGAAATTTGGGTCAATGTCATGTATGAAGGACCCTTCTTAGGCATGTTATTATTTTTTCATGTCATTAAATGTATAGGAAGAACCCCTAATACCAAGCAATTACACCTCTTTAAATTCGGTTTCAAAATAATAATGGAATCTCTCAAGAGGACACGTCGGCTCACCCTCAGTTCATGTCAGCTCATTATGGAGGCTCCAACAACTATAAATAGGAAGCTCAACCTCATCTCAAAATACAAAATTCGGTGAAGCAAGTATGAATTAAAAAGGTGCGAAGATTGCCTAGGAAGGATACAAATCATCAGCGAAGAAATAGGAAATAAGTTCAAAGTCTTTGGTGGTAATTTTGGGGCTGGTTTGCGCTAGGTATGCTACACTGTTAATTTTAGGCATGTTATATGCTTAGAGCAATTTATTTCAATTTTCACAGTTAGCTCCATATCTTTTCCAGAATAGCAATCACATCAGCATTAAAGTAAACTGCAGATAGAACATACACATAGATCGCAGAAGACAAGCCAAGACAAGAGGACACAAGATGTGGTGCTAGCCAGGCACAAACCCCAATGTGGGGAAACCCTTGATCAATTCTTCTTATATGTTCTTCAATAGTTCAACACAGAGAGTGAAAGAGAGAGTATGCTAACAACAGAAGTCAACACTTTTACTTATCTAGATAAGAGCATAGATCATCTCTAGGAATATGATACATGAGATCAGTTGAAGAAATCTTGCTTCAACTACTTCTCCAAGGTGACTCCTTCACCTATCGTTGTGCTACATTTCTTCATCATGATACACCTCACTGTGCTACACCATGCTACACCCATCATCACTATGCTGCATCTCATCACGCTTCATTAATCATGATTGTAACCATCACTATACTGCATTATGTGTCATTGTTGCATCATGTTGCCATCGTGACCTATGTGTTGGTTGCACCTCGCATGCTTGTTGTCACTTTCTTACTTGTTGTCCTTAGCATGCTTGTTCTCCCTAGCATGCTTGTTGTCCTTAGCATGCTTGCTGTTGCATGCTAGTTGTCCCTTGCATGCTAGCTGTAACATTGAATGTTTAGTGTATTTGATGCTAAGTACCATACAACTATCCCAATGTTAGTTAGTTGTCCCTTACATGTTGCTCTCCTTTGGAGATAGATGCTCTGGTTGTTTCGGCAGTTCCCGGTAGCTCTGGCAGTTCTAGCTCTTCCCGGTAGTTCCAGCAGTTTTGGCTGTTCTCGGTAGTTCCAGCAGTTCTGGCTTTTTCGGCAGTTCCAATTTTTCTGGCTTTTTCGGTAGTTTCGGATTTTCTAGCTTTTCTGGCAGTTTCGGATTTTCCAGCTTTTCTGGAAGTTCTGGCTTTTTTGACATTTCCAGCTTTTCTGCCATTTCCCTCTTTTCCGACATTTCTGGTAGTTCCAACTTTTTCATCTTTTCCAGCTTTTCCAGCTTTTCTGGTAGTTCCATCTTTTCCAGCAGTTCCAGTAGTTCCCTATTTTCCGACAGTTTCAGCTTTTCAGTCTTTTTAGGCTTTTTGAGCAACGTAGAGCTTATTCTCCCATGACTGCATTTAGATCTAGGGCAGCATATACCCTAGGCCACTCCCTCTAGCTCTCATCTTCATCAAACCCAAAATAGGATGAGGTGAGATCACAAGAGTGAGTGTGTGTGTGACAAATGACTTCAAGTCCTCTTCTATTTATACTAAAATGTAGAGGTTGAATAGACATGACTATTGGGCTTCTGAGCCTACATAAGTTGTCGGTCGACTTGACAATTTGTCCATAATCAGAATAAATTCATATCTTCATAAATACTTATCAGAATCAAATGATATTTAGATCAATCCTACACCTCAATGAGAGGGATCCAAGAAAAATATCATCTACCATAAATAAGATGACTCACATGGAGTTTGGCCCTTGTTGCTAATTTTAACACTCCCTCTCAACTAGGGAGAACTCCATCCACTGATCCATATGTCCGACTGTACTGTCTCTGCCATCATTGCCCTGCATTGCTCTGCTCTGCTTTGATCTACTGAGTCCTACTCTGTTGAGTTATGCTCTGCTCTCCTCTACTTTTCTCTGCTTTTCTATGCCCTAATTTGCTTTACTTTTCTATGCTCTACTTTGCTCTACTTTGCTGAACCATGAAGAAGAAGAATTGATCGAGAATGTCTCATACCATTCTCTACTGACACGAAGTTAGTTTCATCTTAAGAGAGTGTGTCACATCACTCTTATTGACCTGAAGTTAGTTTTATTGATCCCAATTCAATATCACAAGAGAGTGTCTCAAACCACTGATACTGATCCCAGATCAGTTTCATTGATCCCAGATCAATGGAGGTCATCCTAGCATAGGGATTATGGTAGATACAATGATGCGTCCATCGATAGAACTACTATGGTCCCTATACTCATTTCCTTGCTCAGTGATCAGATGAGAGGTACTTCCCATGAGTCCCAGACTGCATGGGTAGCATGCCTTGAAAGGAGAACAAATCATCCTGTCCACAAGAGAATGAATCATCCTGTTAGTGGATGCCACAGAGAAAGAATCATCTTGACCCATAGGAGAATGAATCATCCTGGCCCATAGGAGAATGAATCATACTATTCCACAGTAGTCAGGGAGAATGAATCATCCTGTCCCATAAGAGAATGAATCATCTTGTTCCACAGTCGCCACAGAGAATGAAACATCCTGGTCATAGCGCACCACCAAGGGAGGGTGAGTCACCCTGTGGTCGTATGTTACTCTAGTAAGTACCCCGAGCTCGCCGGAGCTCCCACAACTCAATGCATGCAACATGGAGGACCCTTATAAGAAGGTATCTCAATGACTCCAAGTCATTTGGAAAAGTCACAGATTTGACCTTTCCCTAGGGGTTTGACAAAATATCTGCGACTTGTACATAAGTCTCAATGAAATGGAGCCTCCTTGCTCATCGACTTATCGTATCACAGATAAGGTAGTATCTGATGTCTATTTGTTGGAGCAATCATCGAATAGGAGATTCCTCAATAATCGAATCCCCCCTCTGGTTGTCACAGAGAATCATAGTGGTATTCATCATGTGTACAAACAACTCACTTAAGAGCTTCTTCAACCATGCAGCTTCACATGAGATCATACTCATAGCATGTATTCGGGCTCGGCGGTGCTTATAGTGACCGAATTTTGCTTCCTGCTCATCCATGATATCGAAGCATAATCCAAAGAGAACCAACATTGAGAAGTGCTCTAGCGATCCTCCATGCTGCCTACCCAGCCAACATTCGAATAATCATGCAGTTTCATATTTTCGATAGTGTATCTCAATCCATGAGAGATTGTGCCACGAAGATATCTTAAAATATTCTTAGCACCAATCCAGTGAGGCTCAACCAAATATGAGCTCACCATGCTAACTAAAAAACATATGTCCAGATGGAAGTTCACCAAGAACATCAACGCGAATGAGTTTATGAGACTGAGAGGCATTTCCCAAATCTAGTCCCACATCACTACCATATAACTTCTGAAAGTTAAGATCCTCGAGGTAGTCATAGGCTTGAAGTTTATCATTCCACATCAGGAATCCAACTCCCTCTTACTTCTGCAAATGAGAGGGTCTGCACCTGTTAGAAATAGGTCGTCCTCATAAGGTGTCAATATGAGAGGTCTATCATCCACAACCTTTGGGTAAGGGTTTTGATCGGTTTCATTCCTAGTGAATCTCAGCTTCATCTCACAGCTATCAATCCTCTCATACTATGCCCGATGAGTTTTGTTTCAAGCCATAGAGGGCTTTCTTCCACCTATATATATGAGATTCCCTATCATGAATATCAAACTCTTCAGGTTGTTCCAAACCTGTGGACCTGCTACATGAGGGGAATGGTCCCCTTGTAAGATTTTCCTTCGGTACATCTTAGACATGTACCTTCATGCTCTACCTGAATTCAGGCATCCCTATCACCATTTGAATCACATTGGGTAGGGTCCCATAGGTATACCTCTGGTGTTATAGATGTGATATGTCAATTGACATGATCCCCAATGGACCATCCTGCAACTTGAAACAAATTGCCAACCCTGAACCCATGAGAAAAATCATCTTTGAAAATTATATTTTTTAACATGTACCTTTCCATCGATGAATGCCACCCTGAAACCTTTGACTTCCATTTTCGAGATGGACACCAGGTTCTTCTTATGATCAGGTACATAAAAGAGATTCTGTAAATGAATCGAGCTACCCTTATTCAATTGAGAGTTAACATTCCCTACACCCTTTCTGGGATAGGTGGCATCGGCTCCAAGTATAATCCCACGATTGTTTCCATCTCTACCAAATTAGGGAGTGCACCCATCTATCCGATGAAGTTCCTTGAGGCAGTACAATCTATAAGGCAGATTCCCAAAGAATCTGAAGGAGAGGGTCAATACAAGATAACGCTTATTTACCTTATCAGATACAACATTTGATTCTTCATATCTAGGGTACCTTACTTTCTATGAAGAGTCGGCCATTTCCTTGATGACTTGCATTACATGTCATTCCTTTGATCATTGAAGATGTCCCTCGAATTATTGTTATCATCATCAAGTGATGTGTTCCTGCCATTCGGACACTCCTTCGCATAATGGCCGAACTAGTTATCTGCCTTTCCTTCCACCATGAGATCTGGTCTTCTAATGAAGTGATCTTTAGGTAGGCCATACTCCAGTGCACCATTATGATAATATTCTCTACTTCGACATCACCCTTGGAGAATTTGAAGAGGGATGAGGAATCCATTGATCCTTTTGTCCTTTCCCAATTGTCTTCGACGATTTCTCTTTCACTCTTTCTTGGGCATTGTCTTCACCTCAGCTCCGATACCATGTCAATTTTAGGTATGTCCTATGCTTAAAGAAATTTATTTCAATTCTCATAGTTAGCTCCATATCTTTTCTAGATTAGCAATCACATCAGCATTAAAGTAAATTGCAGATAGAACATAAACATAAATCATAGAAGACAAGCCAAGGCAAGAGGACACAAGATGTGGCACTAGCGAGGGACAAAACCCAATGTGGGGAAATCCTTGATCAATTATTCTTATATGTTCTTCAATAGTTCAGCAGAGAGAGAGAGACAGAGAGAGAGAGAGAGAGAGTACATTTACAACAAAAGTCAACACTTTGACTTATCTATAAAAGAGCATAGATCATCTCTAAGAAGATGATACATGAGATCAGTTGAAGACATGTTGCTTCAAATAATTCTCCAAGGTGACTCCATCACCTATCATTGTGCAGCATTTCATCATCGTGCCACACCTCATCGTGCTGCACCATGTTGCACCCGTCATCACTATGTTTCATCTCATCACGCTTCATTAATCATGACTGTACCCATCACTGTACTGCATTCCGTGTCACTATTGCACCATGTTTCCATCCTGACCTATGTGTTGGCAGCACCTTGCTTGCTTGTTGTCCCTTTCTTGCTAGTTTTCCTTAGCATGCTTGTTGTCCCTAGTATGCTTGTTGTCCTTAGCATGCTTGTTGTTGCATGCTAGTTATCCCTTGCATGATAGCTGTAAAATTGCATGCTTGGTGTATTTATTGCTAAGTGCCATACAATTGTCCCAATGTTAGTTAGTTGTCCCTTGTATGCTTCTCTCCTTCGGAGATAGATGCTCTGGCTATTCCAGCATTTCGCAGCAGTTCTAACAGTTCTAGCTCTTCCCGACAGTTCCTATAGTTCTGGCTATTCCCAGCAGTTCCAACAGTTCTCACTTTTTCGACAGTTTTGGCTTTTCCAGCTTTTTTGGCAGTTTCATCTTTTCCAGCTTTTTCGGTAGTTTCAACTTCTCCAACAGTTCCAACTTTCCCGGATTTTTCATCTGTTCTAGCTTTTCCAGGTTTTTTGGTAGTTATGGTTTTTCCAACATTTCCGGCTTTTCCGGTAGTTCCGTCTTTTCTGGCAGTTCCATCGTTTCTGGAAGTTCTGGTAGTTCCAGATTTTTCGATAGTCCCGACTTTTCTAGCTTTTCTAGCTTTTCTAGCTTTTTGAGCAACGTAGAGATTATTCTCCCATGACTGCATTTAGATCTAGGGCATGTTATCTAGTAGCATATACCCTGGGGCACTCCCTCTAGCTCTCATCTTCATCGAACCCAAAACAGGATGAAGTGAGATCACAAGAGTGAGTGTGTCTGTGACAAATGACTTAAAGTCCTCTTATAATTATACTGAAAGATTGAGGTTGAATATACATGATTGTTGGGCTTCTAAGCCTACAGAAGTTGTTGGTCAACTTGACAATTTGTCCATAATCAAAATAAATTCATATCTTCATAAATACTTATCGGAATCGGATGATCTTTAGATCAATCCTACGCCTCTCAATGAGAGGGATCCAAGAAAAATAGCAGCTGCCATAAATAAGATGACCCACATGGAGTTTGGCCCTAGTTGCCAATTTTAACATCCACACATGCAAGAATTTCTTGTTGTCCCTAGGAAGAGCAAGACAATTTTTGGGTGAGGAACAAAAAAGGTCTCTATATTAAGTGTCAAGAATAACTATCCTACTAGAGCAAGGATAATCAAGAGCCAAAGTTGATCATTCTCATGTGCTAAGCGATCGAGAAATTGTAGGTCGGAAATAGAGAAGAGGAAGCCAAGATAGACGAAAAGGAGGAAGGAAAAAGGAGTTTGACTTTTGTTGACTCAAGAAGGAAGAGGAATCTTTGGGTCTTATCCTTGGAGTGGCAAATAGTTCAAGGGTCTTGGTCTTGGTACTCATCATTTTAATTCTCTATAAGAAAAAGAATTTGTTCAGGTTTTCCTCTCAATCGGGAGAGATTTATCCCTAGCTAATAGCCTATATTTAGTGTCTCTTGTATATTTATGGTTTATGCACTAGTAATTGTTTGATGAATAAGAGCACTATAATAATAAAATAATGTCCTAATCTAAAAAGTAAAAATCATTCATCGGAAGCTATCAAAAGAAGATAAATTATCTAGTATCTATGGCCTAGATTTCTCAACATGGTATCAGAGTTAAGGTGACTAAGTCAAGAAAGGGCACCTTATCAAGGGAAACTCAAGGATCAAATGTCAAGCAAGAAATCAAAGTGAATATCATCTTGAAGTCAAGATCTACAAAGTAAGCATCATAACCCTAGATAAAAGAAGAAGTATACAAGGAAGTTTTGGAAACCTCAAGCCATCTCAAGAGACCTCAAAGACCCTAATCAAGTTAAAAGACTTTTACACCAAGCAAGACCAAGAACCTTGTCATCAAGATTCGAAGGTGCTCTCTCTCTCATTGAGGTAAGATCCTTACCATTAAATACATTATTAATATGTCATCACTGGTCTTCATCAACAAAGACTCCACCACAAATGGATTAAAAGGGATCTCCCTCTCTCTCGGATCACGGATCATTATTGAAGAAAACTATCTTCATTAAGGAGAAATTTTCTATTCTCTATATTAGCATCAACATTAAGGAAGAAAAAAGGAGAAGGAACATCCTATTAAGTATATCTATTTCCACATATCAATCTACCAGAATGTATTTTTGCAAGGAAATTAACAAATTGGTTGGAGCTTCAAATGATCTTGTCTGGAAGAAAAGGACAGATCTAAATCTCATTCAAAATGAGGCTATGGGACATGTCAAAGGATCAATCACCAAATTCCGAAAGGAAGATGATAAAGTTGTTGCATATTATATGAAAGGAGAAGTTAGGGCTCAAATTATTCTCATAGAATCCATCAAGGATCCCCGTATCCCATGTGTTTCTAAGCTTGAAACTTCAAAGGAAATTTATCACAAACTAGTAGAGTTGTATTTTGTAAGCACTAATGGAGGTGTCATCTCATTAATGAAAGAACTATAAAAGTTAAATATGTCAAGGTAATATCGAATAACCTCATACTTTATGAGGATATATGAAATCAGGGATCAAATTCAAGATCTTGGAGAAGTCATGTCTGATAGAGAAATGACTACGGTTGTACTAACTGCACTACTTGACGAAGGGTGTAACTTTAATTCAAGTGTTTATTGGAAGAAAGAAGCTACTACATTCCATGATATATGGTCACTATGCGATATTAAAGAATCTACACTAAAGGCACAATATGATGTGGGAGGAGGTGAGTAAAATCAAGCTTATGCTACAATGACAAGAAGAAAGGGAAAAATTGGAAAGTGGTTTTCAGAAAAAGAAAAGGGACATGGCCAAAGTTCAATGTTATGGGTGTCAAGAATATGCGCACTACAAAATAAATTGTCCTAATATCAACAAGGACAATAAAAAAAGAGGAAGAGACGAAGCCCATATCACTGAAGAAGTTGAGGAAACTGAAAATAAGAAGTCCAAGAATGAGGAAGTAATAGATATGTAATGATTGAGATATACTTCCTCACCTAAGTTAATTTCAAATACCTAAGTATTTTTTTTTAAGATATGGCTATCATGTTTCACTAAGAAAAATGATAGGATGTATCACGACATCATAGAAGTGTTGAAAGCAAGAGCTCGTAACATCATCATAGGGAAGCATGAAAGATGGTTGAAACTGGAATCCATGGTAGTGAACTATGGAAGGATATAACTCTTGTGAACCTCATTGAAAACATAAGCAAAACTTATGGAAAGGAAAGGGGTCATACAAGTCAAACCTCATCATACACCAGTAAAAGAGAAACATATGCTAGGTGGGGATACTCTATATCCTCAAGACTCTCTGATGGAATATTCATCGAAAGGTTTACCAATTAGGAAGCGAAGCAACTGCTTGATCAAGAATTCAAAACTTGTGGAATTCATGGGATGATGGTATGATGAGACAAAAGGTGAAATTAATGAAGGGATTGAAGCTCTTTCAATCAAGGAAGTTGTTGTGGTAAGTTTGAATGACCCAAAGTAAAATGAGATATGTTTGCTTATATTCAATATTAATGAGTCATGTCATATGGTTGTAGGTAATATAAATCAATTATTTTCTCAAGCATGATCAAAGAAAGTATCACCTCTTTCGAAGGTATGCAAAAATGCATAGGTCGCACATTCACTAGATGAAATCAACATAATATGTCCCCATATGTAATATGTCCTCATATGTAATATAAGGTGGTTGAAATTAATTGGATGAACTCTGATTGGATGTTCCTGGGAATGAAATGTGTTAAAAAGAAAAGAAAAGGAAGAGATCATGGAATTTGAAACCATAGTAAAGACAATCACCATCCAAAGAACAAGATATATGACTCAGATATCTCCAAGAAAGATATGTAGACTTAGATGCAATCTGGAAAATAAATAGACCCTTGATAGCATATATCTTTGGGAGATGTGTTGATGTGCATGCAGTATGTTGATGTGAACTAGAAGATGTCATGATGAAAGACCATCACAAAGGTAATTTTTATTTAATGTTCATTCCTTTATTTTTTAAAAATATCTAGATGGGCTTATGCAGCGTTGCTAAGGAAATATCTATTGATATCTTCCACCATCGATGCCCATGTAGTAGGATGAAATATGCTTAAGGAAACATAGCATGAAGAATACAACACTGCATGAAGGAAGGTGAGATATGGATTGATGGATCACTTTTCGATGATGACATGACTAACTCATGGTTGAAAGTGATGGATTGTTTGTGCCCTACGAAGAAGTCCCAAAACATGAAGACTCCTCAATAACGAAAATAGTTTCATGAAATCATGAGGAGGATTTCTTTAGGAAGTTGATTGTCCCATCATATCCACTTGAGGGGTTGTTGTAGGTCCCTAATTAAGAGGGAGCCTTGAAACAATTTTCTTACCTGGAAGAAAATTTGAATTAACATTTCTAAGCCAAGAGGGAGCTTAGGTACATTCCTTCCATAGGAATAAGTATATTCCTTTATTGGAATAGATATGTCCTCCCTATTTAAGAGCGAGAGATACACACATCATTCTTTTCTTCACATCGGGAGAAAAAAAGCAGGATTGGGTAAACATATGGCATCTGATTCTCTTTGAGGATGAGTTAGGGAATCCAACAGAAGAGTAGTCGTAGAGGATAAATATTCTTTGAGGAGTTGGAATCCGAGATAAGAATAATTCTGGTTGAATACACCTTGAGAACCTGGGGGGGTATGTTTTGAGACATACAATGATGAGGGTGTTTATATATCATTGCTCTCAAAAAAATTGATCTTAGATCTCGTGGAGAGATAGAGTTTTTAATCAAGGCCTTACTATGTTACAATGATGGTCGATATGATGTTATACATATGGGTTACAAATTTGACTCTTGCGAATTCTTTATATTGAGAATGACCAAGTACCATTATGAATACCTCCCTAGTTAAGAGGGAGTGTTGAAACGTGTAACTAGGTTCGGTCGTCATAATGACATATGTAATTGTGATTTTATGTAATTGATGAAAAGAAGAAAATAAAATTATATTGTAAGTACTTGAATCATGGTTTTCATTATCAAGGAATTTTATTTTATCTAAGGTTCTGATTGTAAACCTTTAGGTTTTTTCATCTAGTCATAAAAATCAATTTGAGTCAATGTCATGTATAAGTCATTAAATGTAGAGGAAGGCCCTCCAATACCAAGCAAAGCCACCTCCTTCAAATCAGCTTCAAAAGAATAATGACATCTCTCAAAAAGACACGTCGTCTTACCCTCACTTCATGTCAGTTGATTATGGAGGCTCTAATGACTATAAATAGGCAACTTGGACTTATCTCAGAATACACAATTTGGTGAAGCAACCCTGATATCAAAAGGTACGAAGATCACTTTCGAAGGAGACTAATCACTAACGTAGAAATAGGAAATAAGATCAAAGTCTTTGGTGCTAATTTAGGTTCTATTTTGCGCTAGGTATATTCCACACATGAGAGAATTTGTTGTTTTCTCATGCAAGAACAACGAGTTACCATATCACATTGTGAAGATAGTTTTTTGGTGAGGAACAAAGAAGGTCTCTAGCCAAAGTGTCAAGAAGAAGTCTCCTTCTAGAGAAAGGATAATCAAGAGCCAAAGTTGATCATTCTCATGTGCTAACAGCTGAGAAATCGTAGGCCTGAAATAGAGAAGAGGAAGCCAAAGTAGCCGAAAATGAATAAGGAATAAAGAGTTTCACTTTCGTTGACTCAAGAAGGAAGAGGAAGTTTTGTGTCTTAGTCTTGGAGTGGAAAATAGGTCACGGGCTTTGGTCTGGGTATTCATCAATTGAAGTCTCTATAGAACAAGAATATGTTCGTGCTTTCCTCTCAAGTGGGAAAGCCTTTGTCCCTAGGTGATCGGGTATATCTTTTGTCTCTTGTATCTTTATAGTTTATGAATTGGTACTTATTTCATGAATAAGAACACTATAATAATCTAACTAAAAGAAGATCCTAATCCAAGATGTAAAAATCATTCATAAACACTTATCGAAAGAAGAGAAGTCATCTAAAAGCTATGTCCTAGATTTCTCAACAAAAGTCAATATGGGCATCCACCGTGATCGGAGGTACGAGGACCCCAATTAATTGCTTACATATATTAATTATATACAATTCAGTCAAATCGAAATATTGGAACAATTGGGCAGCCTCCGACGAAGCCATGAGAGAACAAATGACCATCTATGCATGTGGAAGCTCGAGTGGAACATATTGCTTTCCATATGCATGAACTTGTTGGCTATGTTGCCCCTCGTGTGATGTTTTTCTCCCTTTGAACAATGTATTGCTTCTAAGCCCATCGAAAAAAACGTCTCATCAATCTTATCTATGGTATTTTCTAGACCCCAATTCCAAAAAATATGCTTTGAATGAGGAAAAATGAGGCTTTCACACATCTTTTGTATTCCTTGTTTCTATAATAATCTAGTGAAAGCAATTTGACCCCACACACATATATTCTTTCCCATGACAATATTATAAAAATAAATTTACCCTAATTATTTTTTATTAATATAATATTTAAAATTTTATTTTTAAAACAAAAATATATATTGATTTTTTAATATAAAATATTTTTTAAAATAATATTATAATAATTTCAAATTTTGTTAAAAAAGAATAATTATACCCTATAATATTATTTTATTTTTAAAAAATTGTAGTGAACGAATAAATTCATATTCTAGCTTTTCAAAATATAATGGCAAATAACCTTATACTCTTAATTGAAAGTTGTCTGCCATCTATCTAACTGCCTCAGTCATAACCCGTTAATCCACCATGGATGTCTCCAAACTGGAGCGGGAGTCAGGCGCGAGCATCCGCAACGACATGCACGTAGCTTTACTTCACATGGCAGTCGGGCAATACGAAGTCCTAACCCTCCACCTGCACTTCCATTCGCCGGCGGTGGGCTGGTTCTCTGTTCCTGTCATAAAATATTTTACATAAAAGCAACACCTTTATGGCATTATGCAGTGAAACATACATTATGATGCAACTCTAATTTCGCCTAAAAGATGTTAACTTATATATTACAATAGATTAAATTAAATCATGCCTATGGGGTCACTGGGCGACATGCGTGTATCTCGTATTTGACAGGTTGCGAAGGTCAGAAGTTATTATACCGAAGTTGGCATCCGCTCGTCAGGTTTCGATGTCGAATCTCAAAAAAAATCAAATGCTCGTTCTCTTGACCTCAATGGAGCGGTCCAAACCTGACTTGAGTTGAGTTCTGTGTATTTAGATCTATATAACTTTATTAATTGACCATTATCTTTGAATAAGCTTTATTAATGATTATTATTATGTTTAGTATTTGTATGTTTAATTAATTTTGTTAAACACACATGGACAGCATAAGAGATATGAAAGATAAATCATGCAGTACATTTTTTATTAACAATGGATATACATTTATAGTACAAATATGTGACTCTTGGGTTTCAGATCCCAAGGTCTCTTGGACTCCTTTTGTCCATTCGACTTCCACAGTAACCCACTTAGGATTAGGTGTCCAACATTCCCCCCTTAATCCGAAGGGTTATGTATGAGTCCAAGAAGAGAGCTGTAATACAAAATGTGCAAAAAATGCATGGCAACACTAGGCTGAATGTGCTCTATGAAATGTTGGTATAAAGGGCGGTGGTTTAAGGATGACCACCAACACTGGAACGCTTAGTGCAGTTCCCGGAACTCTTCCAAAACTGGCAAGAAACTGAAGTTTTCTGCTAGAGGAAGTGATCCTATTGTTTTAAAGAGGGAAACCTTCAACCATAAAAGGGAGGTCTCACCCCACATAAAAGGTAAAACTTCAACCTGAAAAGGGAAGTCTCAACCTATGATGGTTTAAGGATAACCAACAACTCTGGAATGCTTAATGCAATTCCTAGAACTCTTCCAAAACTGGCAAGAAGCTGGTGTCTTCTGCTAGAGGAAGTGTCCTTAATCTGTGATGGTTTAAGGATGACCAACAACTCTGCGATTCCTGGAACTCTTCCAAAACTGGCAAGAAGCTGGAGTCTTCTGCTAGAGGAAGTGTCCCAGATTGCCAACTGAAGGCATGTTCAGGGGCATCTTTGTCTCTGGCTACAACTCTGAAACTGGTGTGGCAGGTTGTGGCTCAAGCTCGCTTGATGTGACTTTGAAGCTTGTAGATGACCATCATTTCCCCCCCTGTCAGATACAAGGTGAGATGATGGACAAAACTCAACTGCAAGACTGTTCAATATTCTGGAACGAGTTCTGGCATGTGTTTGGAATATCTTCTTGGCTGTTGATGCCCATTGCCAAGAAGCGATCCATCCAAGATGAATCTTTGTTCTTGCAGGACATTTGTTTCTGAAGCATCTGTGTGAAGAATGGCTGGTTTTATGACAGTGCTTACATGGATGAAGATCAAAACAGTGATCTTTCAAATGGCCAACTCGGTCACAGTGTTGGCATTTCACGATCTGTTGTTTTTGTTGTTGTTGTTGCTGTGGAAGAGGGGCAGAATCTGGAACAGCTGAAGCTGAACCGTCATGAGGAGCAGCTGAACTGTCATGAATGAATCCAGCACTCTGAAACTTAATGGGCTTGGCATAGTCTGGAATATGAAAGGACAAGTCCTTGTCATATCCAAGACCAGTTCTGTGCTTGTTGTGGACAAGCTGTTCCCAAGGTCTGATGATGGGCTTGGGAAGTGCAGACTGAGTTTCTGCATCTGCATGTACAACTGCTGCTTTATTTGAATGAACTGTAACATTATTAACATGCTGCTGATGGGTGGTTGTCTCAATGTTCTGAACAAAAACAGGTTCAGAATGGTGTCTATTTTGATGTAGCTCTTCTTGCTGTAGCTGTGATTCAAGCTGCAAAAAATCGATCTTTTCTTGTACATTTTGCAAACAACTATGAATATCGATGAGAAAATCCTTGCTGATTTTGACTGTATTATCCATAGTAGAGAGTATTAGATTGTCCACTAACTCTAATATTGCACCGATTGGAGCCATTTCTAACCTCAAAAAATAGTAAAACAATGAGGAAAAGATGGACACCAAATAAACTTATGGCAACAACTTCAAATCAATCAGCTTGCAATAGATTCAACATACAAAGAATGGTGATATCCAGAAAACAGACTCCTCATTCAAAAAATGAATTTTCTTCAATTCACCTGAGAGTTTAACTTCCAACAAAGCATGCTCCACTCTTCAGCAGGATCCAACTATATTCACAAAGCGCATCATCACTAGTTCCTGCCTCTCAAGTATTTTGTTATAAGGTACAGCTGCTCAAGGACATGCAGTCTAGCTGAATGTTTTAATTATATAATTACAAGATTCCCAACTGTACAATTACCACCATAAATTTGAACTGAATGCTGTTCTTACTTTCAAGTTCTGACAAGAATCACTCTCAAGAAATATCTATCCCTACACTACTCCCAGTGCTCACAACGAAATCCTGTGTACAAGAATACTCTCCAGCAAGTGTATGAAAGCTCCGATACTTTAAAAACTCACTACTTTAAAACGGGTCACATCAACTTTGTCTTCAAACATACATGGAACGCTCCAACCTTGATAAATGAAAGGACAAGCAGTATCATGTAGAGATTCAGTGGCTGTTGGGACAATGCTATCACGTGGATTTCCTTCAGATGGTTGGATGAATGCACATTAAGGACATGCCATAAGGCCCCTTCCAGTCACTTATGAAGCACTTAGTTGTTAAGGTGGTGCAGTAAATTAATACCATACACTATATGACTGGTGATCCATTTAAAAGGTCTTCAGATAATATGTAGACTACTGACAGAAGGAGATGCCACAGACTAGGGGTGTAATTACAAAAGCTTTATCTTGTACAAAAGTTGTCTTTTACAGCAATAAATATCTGGCATTTCTTCTGAGGGAGACAACAGCTTTCACGTGATCCCTAAGCAACAGCACTGGACCAGCAATACAACGGTGGTGACTGTGATCATAGAAGAGGAAATTACTCTATCAGAGCATTCTGTTGCAGGAAACCACTTTTTTTTGGGCAAAAGAACTGTGCTGCAATTTGATTGTAGCGTTGTGGGCATCTGATGCCTTCAATGGACAATTTCTCTGAGATTTTGTATCACTGGCTTATAAAGATCAATTTTGTCATATGACTATTTATGGAAGTCAATCTTCTCAGTTGATTGGAAAAGTAAATAAATATCATCATATGCATCCAATCAGTCCAAGATAATAACACATCGAGATCCCATTAAAATCTAAATTGCTACAAGGCTGCGCTACTCTACAATTAAAAAATCAACAGTTTTGGTTTCTCTATTGTTCTCCACTTCTGAAGTAACTCTTAGAAAGCTCAGCAAGGCCTGGAAAAACTTCAGCAAAACTAAGTTCTACAGCAGACACGTCATTTCTTCTTTGCTCCCCTTGCAGCCTGTTGTGCAGGTGCTATCGGTGCCTCAGTCCGTCCCTGGGCCAATCTTTCTTCCCTCCTAGCAATCTTCGGAAACAGAGATATTAGCTCGGCTGCCTGTGGAGTTCGTGTACCGTTATCGCATCATCTCCAAGCATTGGAATGACTTTCTTTCTTTCAACTACTTCCTAAGAAAATGGGCTGAGACGCCTCTCAACAAGACGCAGCCACGGCTGGTTCTGTGTAGTAAAGATCCCAAAATGGCATCTATGGCGTTCTGTTTTTCCACACGGACTTGGATTTAGTCTTGCTTCACCCTTTCTTTCTTAGAGAACTGGAACGACATCTTATACGTACAGTCTAGGGCAGGACTAATGTTGGTCGTTGGACTGGATCCCCTGAACAAAATCTCTAGCAGAGTCGGCAATCCTTATAAACGAGAGTTCGTTGATATTCCCGCGCCACGCGCCTGCGTCTACGTTGAATGCATCGTTGTGGATGAGAATTTTTATCAGAAATCTGACGCTACATACAAAGTTGTCGCGGTTGGGGACCAAACCTTCCCAAAAGAGATGGAACATCGTCGGATACTTCCCTTTGTCTTGGGAACAACACAGTGAGCTTGTTTTCTGCCACGGATCATTCTACTTTCACTGTATGGCGGCGGACAGAAGGAAAGGCATCGCGTGTTTCACCATCCCATTAGAGGGAAACAGTTCAGCTGTAGCGCCCAAGCCCATTCCCACGCTTTTTGCACCATTCCCTGCAATAGTGCTGAATGGGAACCAACTCGACGAACTCTCTGTTCGGACAATCACCTGGGGGTCGCGTCTACTGTTAATCGCAGCCTTCATCCCGATTGAACAAGCTGGTGGGGATTTGTTGCCGGTGATTATTATGTGGGAGTTTAAGAATGAGGAGAGCCATCAGTCAAATTCACCGTCCTGGAAATGGGACAGAAAAATATCAAATAGCGCAGGCGTTCAAACCAGCCAGTGCGCAGTCTCAGGACAGAGGCGCTCAGGACAGAGGGCGCAGAGAATCAACATCATTGAGACGCAGGACAGAGGCGTTTATGTCAGAAACGTTTATGAATGAGTGAGAGAGCTGAACAGTCAGAGACGTTTTATGAATCAGTGAGAGAGCATGAAATGCTTATGGACAGAGAGCGCAGGTAAAAATATGGCAGGCAGACAAATATGTCAGAAGAACCGCTTGGACAGTGCTGGACAGCGCCAGGAGCAGCTAACATTTAGCTGAAGAAATATTCGTGAGAAAATATTCCTGAGATGCAGAATTGATGGCAGAAATCACTGCACAGAAAGGCCATAAGACAAATGGCTCACATTAATTATGCAGGGCAGGAATACGCCTGCTCTGATACCATGTTAAACACACATGGACAGCACAAGGGATATGAAAGATAAATCATGCAGTACATCTTTTATTAACAATGGATATACATTTATAATACAAATATGTGACTCTTGGGTTTCAGATCCCAAGGTCTCTTGGACTCCTTTTGTCCATTCGACTTCCACACTAACCCACTTAGGATTAGGTGTCCAACAAATTTCTTTTAATTTTCAGATTATTTTTAATAAGTAAAATAAATTACATTAAAGTTACTTGTTAGGATTTTTTTTTTTTCCTCTCTTTTTATCTTTTTGTTCACTATTTATCCTTTTTTTGTTTTTCTGTGTAGATTTGTGTTGACTATGAATTTTGTTGTAGACTTAAAACATCTACCTAAAGATGACTATTGTGATTAATATTCAGAATTCTTTTTCTCAAGATTGTCACCACATTTTCACTACAGATCACTCATTAGATCTATATATTTAGCATAAAACTGAAAATAAAATTATAAAATTTAAATAAATTATAATTTTGGTTCAAATTATTTTTATGATTATTAATTATAAAAAAACAATATCTAAATTAAATTAAGCATGTAATAGAGTCTTTAATAATAGAGATTTGTTAGATAAATTATCGACATTTAGATACGTTATGGAGATTTTCAATTTATGGAGATGTTCAAATTATGATTAAAAAAATTGTACAGAATAAGTTTCAGGTTTGTTGGGACGTAAATAATCTTCGCTGAATGAAGAAACAATGTCATCTCGAAGAAGTGGCATATAAAAACAAAAATTGTGAGAGGAAAACAGGAAATGAATTTTCTTCGTCCTAATGGAATCAAGAGAGGTTGATCTAACTGAAGCATGTATGGAATTTTCTTTTCACTGCAATTAACAATGATGGACAGTATAGTTTACCAATAGTTGCATGGATTTCTAAAATAAATATCTCAAAAAATGATGAAGGGTTTTTATGACTGATATAATGGATTCCGTACAAAGAAGAATATATTAAAACCTCCAAGGAATATGGATATCTGAGTTGGAAGACAAAGATGTTGAAGGTTATATAAGCAACCTTCCCTGAAATGAAATTTGTTTGATCGCAGTAAGCTACTATAAATATGAGAAGGTTGGTCCATTGTAAGGATGGAAGGCGTACTGGTGTTTATAATGATCATAGGCAGGCACCAAAATCTCAAGGATATCTAACGCACATGAAGGTAGTCAACTAAGGAGGTCGATAATATGATCCTTTATCATGTTTAATAACCAAATGGAATTGTTTGATGTAGGCTACCCACTTGATGTGCCATAAATCCTGGATATTGGGTTATGATTGGATAAATTCCATGATGGTCCTCGTCCATGTGAAGTACATTTTCGTTACAAAGCATATAGTTCTATGAATGTTTTAAATATTGTACTAGGGCACGAGATTTCTTGACATATATATCGTATTTTAGTAGGGAATCAATAAGATTTTCGGTCATAGAAAACCACATGGCATCGCTATTTAATTATGGCTCCAATAAGCATGTGATTCAATCCGAAAGGACCACTAAAGATATAGAAGTAAATTGGTGTGGAACATAGTATGTTCGTTAATGAATTAAATGTATTTTGTATATGCAGAATCCACTCGAAGTAGCGTGGACTAGAGGGCTTATGCAAGGGATGGACCAATTTATAGCGTTCGGAGGTAGAAGTTCAGGGTGGCTATGATGTTTTTGAATTCCACTTCAAACTGGGATTGAGGTAAAGGACACATCAGGAAGGAATCCAAATTATTAGAAGTGGCCTTAATGGAATCAACAGAAAATAAAAAAAAAATGAAATACTAACCACAACTGCGCTGGAAACGAATTTCTTGAGTTTTACATACAGTTTATTAGCAGGGAAGAATGTCTAGAAACTACGAGATATGTTCTTGGGAAACGGTCATCTCATTGTCTTAATGAATATCACGTTCTGATCAACAAATGATGATAAACTGCCCTAGATATGATCTAAGCCTATCATTTATCATGCTCGATGTATATTATCCTAATGCTATGGGGCATGACCAAGACGAGAGGGCTGAATTTAGGCTTGATTATTGTTTCTCTATATGTTTATGACGATTTAAGAAGTTGTTGGGATTATGCAATCTGTAACAAATAATTGTTTTTAATCTAAATTTTGATGTTTTAATTATTTAATTGAAACATCATAAAAAATGCTATGATTATTATAAAAAAATATATCTATAAATCTACAAATGCATAAATTGAGAAAATAGGAGATTGAATACATATGGAGGTGATGATTATTGGTGGGCTTATTATAAGAGCTCACTAAAATATTAGCTAAGTTGACATGTTGTTAGTCCCTGCCATGTGGAAGATAGCATGGACTATAGTAATCAGAATTCACCGATATAACATTAATTCTTGTTAGTCTTTACTTTGTTTTTACTTCGATCCGCACTATGTGATTTGAAAACTATATTCTTGTTTTTTTGTGGTCTTATTTGGCCTCATCCCGAGGCAAGAGGCTATAAGCATATAGTACCTTTGCCTGATGTCATTAATATTTCAGAACTATTAGGAATTGGTTTAAACTAGTGTTAGCATTAGGCTAGCAGTATGAAATGCCAGCAGAGTTTCCAAGCATCAAAAAACTGAACTAATTTATAAGTGACTGAAGTTGCCACCTGTTGCCACCTTGCATGTTGCTTTGCATGTTTCTTAGGTGTCTGTCGTTTTGAGTCCCTTTGTCCTGTGCTATCAAATTGTGAGGTTGCTTTGCACTATGCTGTCAAACTATGCGGTTGCGCATCATATGCTAGTCCTTCATAGATAAGGAAGAAGTAGGTCCTTAAAGACTTCAAACACGCCATTAGATGACTAACTATCAATGCACCTGGCAGTAGAAGCTTTGGAAGTGAACAACCAACCTTTGAATGAGACCATGGTCCTCCATCGATGAAGCTCAAGCTGCAAAATTTAATGGAGAATTGTATTTGATCGGTTAAGGAAGCTCAAAGCACGATCCACAACTCCCTTGATCATAGGCGGAGGCAAGGAACTTGAGGACTAAGAAAGTTGATAATTCATCACAGGTCTGCGGCCTTAAAGGCTTAGCTCAAGTAGTTTTTTTTTTATAAGAAATGTCATTGCGAGAGAGAAGACGAGGTCATTCTAATCTACTACTATGTTTGGGGTTTGATACAAAGAAAGAAGAACACTTTTTTTATTCATATCAGTGAGCGACATCGACCTTACCTATTTTTTTGGTCCCGAAAGGCCTCAAAGAGAGCGTTGCAGGATTTGGCTAATGCTGAACTCCACGGGTTGCCTACTCAAAGGAATACGTGAAGCATATCTGGTCCAACTACTCAAAGAGATGTTGCTCCATCGGTTTCGATCTAATAGCATAGTCAAAGCCACTACCTCCTAACCCATCCCTGCGTGCTGGAAATCTGAATGAGTAGAGCCACTACCTCCCAACGCATCCCTACATGCTTGAAATCTGAATGAGCAGTTTCAAGATCTAAATGAGCAGAGCCACTACCTCCCAACCCATCCCTGCATGCTTGAAATATGAATGAGCAGTTTCAACCACTACCTCCCAACCCATCCCTGCGTGCTTGAAATTTGAATGAGCAATTTCAAGAAGTATTGAATGATCCGTTTGAAAAGCTGAATCAAGAGTCTGAGGAAGACTAGAATGATTATTAATTAGATGGTGGAGGGCATTGGTTCGCGTAGTCCGCTTCTCAGGGTACTTCGAGTGCTGTTGATCCTAAACTTCTAGAATTCGACTGTTATTGATCTAGAAAGTATTTTGTGTGCTTTCGTCTGATCCACGTACGTCTTGCGGTCTTCGCCTGCTTGAGGGAGGGGGGAACCAATGTAAGAATATATCAGTAGTCAGTTTTATCGAATCCCCTTACCTTTTGATTTATAAGGCAGGGGTCAGGCAACACCTCGAGAGTAGGTTGTTCAAGCGAGAACAGTCGGATCTGCAGGATAGGCAGGCAGACATATAGGATTAATAACATGAGAAATTACTATAAACCTCCCTTCTGGTCTAGCCTCTCGTTACCCAGAAAGGCCACCTGGTTTTGTTCTCTTTAACTAGGTAGCAACAACATAACATGAACCTTCCACACCAGTTTCCAGTTTCTTAGTCATACTACCATGTGGGTTGCATGCAAGCATGTCGTGCTTAACCACATTTATTTTGTTGTTAGTTGCTTTTATTAATTTATGTAGTTTTTAATTATATAATTTGTTATTTGTTTTTATTAATTTATATTTATGAATCCTAATTTATATGTGGTGATTGCTAAAAACAGGGGTCATTTTCCACCGCTCATTAAAGTTGATCCTTGATCCACCATATTTTCAAGATCACTTTTTCTCTGGAGTCAGTTTGCCATTGGCATTCTGTGAGAGATTGCTTGGTACGTCTCCTTTCTGTGGGCATCAAGGGGAAATTCTCAGTTGTAGCATTCTTTTCTAAAACCGACAGAGGGAAGAATCCAACATATATTATTCCGGATTTCCGATAAGAGCAAACATAAGGGACATTCGGGTTAATGAGCCGAGATGTAGCAAACCAACAGATGGGAAGCAAAAGGATAGATGAGACCGCAGCAATTATTCCAACAAATAGGATCATTCTAGCAAAGAGGGATGATCTCATTCCAGGTAAAGCTACTTCATCAGCCTTGAAATTAGAATGTATTTTTGGTTTTTAATTCACGTAGTTACAAAATTTGGCCAAATTGGTGAAATGAATTCAAAAATTTATCAATCTGTCCCATTCGGCCGAATTCCTGAAGGAGCAATTCAAAGAGCTTCCTGAAAAGGAGTCACCAGATCCAGCCTTTTCACATGTTGCAGCTTCGAGTGAGTTCATTGTGGCTTTATCCTCATGTTTTTGTGAACTTTATCGTCATATAAAATATGTGATGCCTTACGCTGACAAAGCTTGAGTGCACTTTCTATGGGGCACCTTTCATGTTCTGAAAATTATTTTTTTTTCCCTTTGCAGCATCTGGTCAAAGTCCTGTTCATTGGATCATCATGTCACTGGATTTAACTGAAACTATTTATATTTTTTAGTTTGAGGAAGGACCTTAAAGGATGATAAGTTAGAATTATTACTATTTTTTCCCACCATGTGATTCTGTTTTCTCAAGTTCTCATTTATCTTTATTAGAATAAAATTACTAGCATGATTCCAGCTGTTGAGCAATCCCTCTTCAAAATGGGCACATTCTATGGTACAACTTTGATCTGAGTGAAGACTATAAGCTGTATAGAAAGAGCTACTAGATATTGTATGTAATCACAATTTCATGCATTTACTCGTAATTTATGCACTTTTAGGTTGGAAATATTTGTCATTACTTTTCTCCTAGTGTGAAGACCGTCTTTATGGATGATCTCAACTGCTTAGATTCAAGCTTATACTCAATAGTGCCAATAAATTTTTCTTAAAGCAACCCACAAACTAAAAGCACAATTATTTACAATATTCTCACACCCCAGAACAACTCACAGAATAGGTTGGCACTTTGCAAATGTAACCAGAGTGCAATTTTTGAAATCTGCAGCAAACATGCAAGGCTTTTGGTGTCTTTGTCCTACTCCCATATCTTATTTTTAAACTACCCTATCTCACCTTAGGAAGGTCGGCCCTAGCTAAATTTGTTCCAGTGCTCAAAGGACTATAAATACCCTTCATCGAGGCACACTTTGATCACAATATGGGTGTGCTCTAAAATGTCACTATGCTCTGTAATTCGGCCTGCAAGAGTATTATGCTTCAGGTTTGTTGGTGTGGTCACACCTCAGGTCTGTCCCATATGATGCCTCTACAATTAGGCAGTTTTGTGATTTCTTTAGAAAGTCTGAGGGTTGCCACAATTGTTGGTTACCAGGCAAAGGTCAGACTTTTAATTCAAAATGATCCTAAATCAGTCAAGGTTGGATATGGTATGGGGTTTTGTAATGTAAAGGCATATCCATCTGTATATAAGTGCTACTTGTTTACATAAAATATATGTAAACAAATGTGTTTTCTGGTCAAAGCTGCAAAGGTGGCAGACCACTGATCACATATATTTCTAATAATATGGTATCTGTCATGATCTTGTAGAAAGCAAATCTAAGGTGGCTTTTTTGTCTTGGATCCAAAAATAGGTATTTTTTTTTCATTGTGTGTAGTAGAAGCGTTTGTTCTATGATGCATGTTGTTACAGAAGAAAACTTTTTTCCTTGGTTGTTTTGTTGTAGGTGTTCTTACTTTCATAGTTTCTTTCTTTGTTAATGAGGGAGAATAAAAAAAAAGATTGGTTCCCTTGGCAGCATGCCCAATAGTAAGAGTAACTAGTGATGCTTATACTCTTATAGTTACAGAGACCATTCCAACTTAAGCTAATAAGTAATCAATAGGTACAACTCTGATTAGTGTAAGTATTACTGTGATTCCCTTCTTATTTTTAAACTACCCTATCTCACCTTAGGAAGGTCGGCCCTAGCTAAATTTGTTCCAGTGCTCAAAGGACTATAAATACCCTTCATCGAGGCACACTTAGATCACAATATGGGTGTGCTCTAAAATGTCACTATGCTCTATAATTTGGCCTACAAGAGTATTATGCTTCAGGTTTATTGGTGTTGCCACACCTCATATCTATCCCATATGATGCCTCTACAATTAGGCAGTTTTGTGATTTCTTTATAAAGTTTGATGGTTGAATTGGATTTCACTTCCTTGTTATTTTCAGAGTTTGGAAGTGAAAGGCTAGCTCTTTAGCTGTAGTGGCCACATTCTTCTTCATTGCGCAAGGGCTAGTTGGCTCTCCAATTAGGTATGTGGCTTTGTGCGTGTATCCAAATTGAATCCCTCCCCTTGAGTGTTTGTTTATTAGAAGATAACTAAGAAAATTTATGCTATAAAAGTTTGTACAGAGTTAGACAATAGGGAATACATAAAGACTGCTTGCATGATTTTCAAAGTAAGCTGGTCAGTCCAAATATGCCAAAACAAAGTTTTATATATGCCCACAGTTATAGTATTTCAAAATTCCTTGCAGGTATAGAGTCTTAGGAAAACACCTAGAATTCATATTAATTTACAAAACATAAAGGTTAATGAGATACATGATTGTTGGCTTCTTCTTGCCCATTGTTGGGAGGATAAGAGTCTTGGTTTTTCTAGGTTGATATATTTAATTAATTGGTAGACAATACCTTCCTCTTTGAAGTATTTTTGCAGTGAATTCACTCACATCCTATTGTTGGAAGCAACAGAGTGAGATCCTTTGTTGAGATTGCTAACCATATTTCTTAACCTCAATTATTTTTCCTAAAACATCAATTTGTTGCTTATGCCAGACTAGAGTGTTCATAATCATTGCATTCTAAGAAGTGCGGTAGTGCTCATTTTCATGGACTAGTCACTGAGAATAGTAAGGTTTTGTTGCTTACGGTGGATTCTTCACGTGTTTCACAAATCCTACAAAATTCTTCAGCTTCATGATAATCCATGGATAATTCACATATAGAGTGATACACTGTAAATCTTAATCAAATGCTTGAGATTGCTTGATTGACTAAGATTGCCACTCTTGACCTGCTGAGCCTTTCTCGTGAAGTAGTCAAACTTTCAGTTTTGTTGATGGATGCTTTGTATACCTTGATAGAAAGCCTTCTGCACATTGTTAAGCTAATCATGGATTTCTATGGCTTGCTCAATAAAGTCCTGGACTGAGTCAACCAGACTTTACTGGAGGTCCCCCTTGTCCTTAGAATCAATAACAGGATAATGAGTCGAAAAAATTATCTCCTAATAGCCATCATATTTCCAGATCATATTGATTTAACATTTTTCTTTGCAAGCTCTTCTCTTGAGGATAACATAACAAAGGATTCGATAGATGGCTACACATACATTGAGCTCAGGATACCATGAGAAGCATTTGGTTGCCAGGCTTGAGTACTCGTTTATCAGAAGAGAACTAATTAAAATTATGCTATAAAAGTTGTATAGAGCTAGACAACAAGGAATACATAAACACTGCTAGCATGATTTTCAAAGTAAGTTGGTCAGTCTAAATATGCCAAAACAAAGTTTTGTAGATGCCCACAGTTATAATATATCAAAATTCCTTGCAGGTATAAAGTCTTAGGTTTCCCATGAATCTGGTACTTCAAAAGACGTGGTAAGTTCAAATTGGTTGAAACTCATATTCCATTTGAGGTAGGAATGAACAAAGACACCATTCTGTATTCATAATTCTGCTAGTTAATGAATTATTGTTGTTTTTAGTTTCTTGAGCTACGGGTATGCCATTGAGATCTCAAAGAATATGATCTATGTCCTAGCAGTTCAGCTCAAATCACCTTTATGCTAGGAAACTAATTTCGTATCCTCAAATTTTGTTACATTTCCAATTTTTTTCTCATGAGCATTTGGGGTACAAAGGAGATGGATTTCTAGGCTACCAACGTTGGCTGCAAAAAGTGAATGCTTCAAGCATTGCTGGTCATTTTCACAAGCATTGAAATCTAGCATGCTCCTTTATGCATATGGAACTGTAAATAATGATGAACTGACCATATTTTGCACTGCATGTGCAAGTGAAATGAATAATGGCTTGTGAATGGTATCCCCCTAATTCTGAACCATTTTATCATTCAAAGTCCTTGCCCTTTTATCCTCATCTCCAAAGGGACTAGCAATGCAATATGTCACATGAAGGCTATGAATAAATGCCTCATCATCAATTTTAAGAGACAGCTCAAGGTCCTTCTTTAAACCTAATTCTTCTTCTTTAATGAAGATAGGATCAAAATTGTCCTCTTCCCCAAACATGATGATATCTCATGTACTATAAACATCTTGTATGGCACTGCCATCATTGGTGAACCATGTTATATCTTCCAACCTTGAAGGTTGTTCTTTTCCATAGTATTGTTCCAATTTAATAGAAAAATTAGCAATGCTAACACTGCTGGTCATCATATTCATGACGGATTTTTTCCCCTTTGCATATTGAGTGCAATTCCCTTTCATCCATGTTGTAGAATAATTACTAGGTTGCTCCTTGGTAAAAATAGGTTCACAGACTAAAGTTGTGATACCATCATCATATTTTACAAAGAAACATAATCCTTCCCTTTGGTCCAAAATGACATTGTCTTTAATGAGCTCAGATGGGCCCTTTGCTATATTATATTTATGGTTGTCCTGGTCAAACTTGCAGAAGAAACCCTTATCAAAAAACTTACGGGGTTGTTGAGGGTACTCATCAACCCCTGCTTCTCATGGCAATTACTGCAACCTAGGGTGCTTTGAATAAAAATTCTCTTGTCATGAACTTCTCCTTTGGCAGAGGTAAGTTCTTCTCAATTGTTTTCATCTTCATCATCTATAAATATTTAGAGAAGGCCCTTCCACTCATTGGGCTATCATACCTGATTTGTTGTGTCAAGGAGTGGTTGCTCCTCTTTTTCATTAACAAGCTCATCGTCAAGAGTAAATTATGTGGTATTATCTTCTTCTTTGCAACCATTCGGGACTTCACACTCATAACCAATATCCCAATATACAACCCATAAATCCTCCATAGCTTCATCATTTTCTTGGAAATATATAACCCATGATTCCCATTAGTAAATCCACATTAGCAAGAAGGGAACTAATAGAAATATTCATTGAGATCTTGAGGATAACATAACAAAGGATTCAATAGATGGTTACACATACATTGAGATCAAGATACCACGAGAAGCATTTGGTTTCCAGGCATGAGTATTCATTTATCATAAGAGAACTAAGAAAATTTATGCTATAAAAGTTTGTAGAGATCTAGATAGCAAGGAATACATAAAGATTTCTTGCATGCTTTTCAAAGTAAGCTGGTGAGTCCAAATATGCCAAAACAAAATTTTATAGATGCCCACAATTATAGTATTTCAAAATTCCTTACAGGTATAAAGTTTTAGTTTGCCCATGAATCTGGTACTTCAAAGGATGTGGTAAGTTCAAATTGGTTGAAACTCATATGACATTTGAGGTAGGAATGAAGAAAGCCACCATTTTGTATTCATAATTTTGCTAGTTAATGAATTATTGTTGTTTTAGTTTCTTGAGCTGCTAGTATGCCATTGAGCTCTCAAAGAAGATGATCTATGTACTAGCAGTTCAGCTCAAATCACCTGTATGCTAGGAAACTAATTTCATATCCTCAAATTTTGTTACATTTCCAAATTTTTTCTCATGAGCATTTGGGGTACAAAGGAGTTAGATTTCTAGGCTCTCAACATTGGCTGCACAGACTGAATGCTTGAAGAATTCCTGGTCATTTCCACAAGCATTGAAATCCAGCATGCTCCTTTATGCATATGGAACTAGAAATATTGATGAGCTATCCATATTTTGCACTGCATGTGCAAGTGAAATGAATTATGGCCTATGAATGGTATCCCCCTAAATCTGAACCATTTTCTCATTCAAATTCCTTGCCCTTTAATCCTCATCTCCCAAGGGAGTAGTGATGCAATATGTCACATGAAGGCTATCAATAAATGCCTCATCAACAAATTTTAGAGACAGCTCAAAGTCCTTCTTTAAACCTAGTGCTTCTTCTTTAATGAGGATAGGATCGAAACTGTCCTCTGCCCCAAACATGATGATATCTCTTGTACTATAAACACCTTGTATGGCACTATCATCATTGGTGAACCATGTTATATCATCCAATCCTGAAGGTTGTTCTTTTCCACAGTATTGCTCCAATTTAATAGAAAAATTAGCATTCTAACACTACTGGTCATCAGATTCATGGCAGATGTTTTCCCTTCTGCATATTGAGTCCAATTCCCTTTCACCCATGCTGCAGAATCATTACCAGATTGCTCCTTGGTAAAAATAGGTTCATAGACTGAAGCTGTGATGCCATCATCATATTTTACAAAGAAACATAATCCTTCCCTTTGGTCCAAAATGCCATTGTTTTTAATGGGCTCAGATGGGCCCTTTTCTATATCATATTTATGGCTGTCCTGGTTAAACTTGCAGAGGAAACCCTTATCTAAAAACTTATAGGGCTGCTGAGGGTACTCATCATCTTTCCCTTGCTTCTCATGGCAATTACTACAGCTTAAGGTGGTTTGAATAACAATGCTCTTCTCATCAGCGTCCCCTTTGGGAGAAGTAAGTTTGTCTTTATTGCTTTCATCGTCATCATCTATAAATATTTAGAGAAGGCCCTTCCACTCATTGGGCTAGCATACATGATTTGTTGTCTCAAGGAGTGGTTTCTCCTCTTCTTCATTAGCAGGTACATTGCCTCCATTAGGGACTTCACACTCATAGCCAATATCCCAATCTACAACCCATAAATCCTCCATAGCTTCACCATTTGCTTGGAAATCTACAACCCATGAGTCCCATTAGTAAATTCACATTAGCAAGAAGGGAACTAATAGAAATTTTCATTGAGAAGAGCATCATACCTTGTATCAAGGTTAATATCAATAAACTGAGGAAAAAAATGTAAAATATATACATATAGCATCTGAAGAAACTAAATCATCTTTGAAATATATAAACACCTTAGTCATAGACAACTAAGGCCTCACACTTTGGGTTTGGGGTTGTAGAGTGAACATTTCCATGGGGCTTGGGTTGACCTATAGAACTGAAAGTGAGTGTAGTTCCTTAGATGGCTAAGTTGATCCTTTGGAATCTGAAGCAAAATTTTGTTTTTGCGTTGGGGATGTAGCCTTTGGATTTGGCCTTTGGATCTCTTACAAATACACTTGCTTCAATAGAGAATACAAACTGATCTCTCAGCCTTAGACGAGGCATGAAATAATCTACAAGAATATTGATCTTCTTCCCTCAAACTAGCCCACACTCAAGCCCGAAATCCTTGCACAATTCTTTAGGAAATAGGCCCCTATTTCCTAGCACATTCAGCATCCTAAAGAATAGGAATCTAGTAACTGCAAGAGTACATTTTACCGGATATTGATTAGTCTCGTTTTTGTTTACATAAAAACTTTTTTTAGATTAGAAATATTTGTACAAGTTGTGCCCTACTTTCCACATTGGGAAGCCAATTGTTTAACAAGCATGCAATCTTAATTTGTGTGAAGCTAGACCACATTTGATCCAGATTTAGATGGGAACGCAATAGATTACAGAGATAACCATAAATACAGAGATGCGATAACCATAAATACAGAGATGCAGCGGAAATAATACTTCATTTCATTAATGGAAAATACCGAAATATGCTTACAACCAGAAATGGAAATAAACCAGCTAGGGCGATGGTAGCTTATCTCTGAGAAGAGATGTAGTGGCTACATGCCTCTGAACTGTTCCGAACTGTATTACAATGAGGCTCGAAGGCCTATTTATTGTTGAGAAACAATGGAAAACCCTTCACATTCCAAAACCTAGCCCTAGAAGATGAAACGCCAAATTGTGGGCCCCGTTTGGGTAAATTGGTACATCAATTTCCCGGGGTCGTAACTTTGGCATACGATCTCCGTTTGACGCGCACGATAGCTCGTTAGAAAGATCTATCCGAGTACTACCACTTTGGGAGGCAACATCAATCCATGGACCCATGTTGCCCCAGAATCCCAAAAAACGTCGTTTAGGGCCTCAAAACGGCTCCGGAAGTTCAGGACCCGAAAAACTGCTAAAAATAGTAAACTGTGCTACAATTTAGGAAACTAAAAAGACTGAAAGAGACAGTTGTGGGGGTCCAAATGGGATAGGTGGGTGGCCACCAACATCCACCTGGATCATTCCTCCCCCCTTAGGAAGCAATGGTCCCCATTGCGTTGAGTTCCTCCATCTGCTGAACTTGTCCTGCAATCTCTGATGTGTCCAGTGATGGTGGGAAACATGGTCGACGATGGTCCACATTGAACATTTGGTGCAGGCGAAGGAATGGAGGAATGTTGTGCTTCAAAGCATTGTTGCCCATAGCCTTGGTACTGCTGTAAGGACCATGTCGGAGTAGTCTGAGCTTCTGATGGGTTCTGGTAAGGCGTTCTTTCTGTCGATGCAACCAGACTTTGTTGCCCACCTGAAACTTGTGTGGTACCCATGTGGGTGAGGAGAAGTTGTTCCTGTGTTTTTTCATGACCGTATCCCTTTGTTGCTGCTGCTGTGTGGAGGAACCCTTTGCAGGGGTCATGGATGTAGCAACGATCTTCCCCTTATTTTGGGAGTGAACCAGACAGATGAATTTCCTGGTTTGTGATATGAGCTTGCTGCCCTTTTTGGTAGTGATCAAAGATGTGGCGGTAGGTGGGGCTACCTCCGGTATCCTGTATAATGAATCATTCAAAGAAATAATGACAGCACGAGGCCTTGACTCATACACAGCATGTCGCCTCCACAAGTATGGCTGGCCTAATAATACATCGCAAACATCCAGAGGTGTAACATCACACAATACCTCGTCTGTGAAGGGTTTGATGCTGTAGGAAAGGCGGCACTGCTGGCGAACTTTGAGATCTCGTCCTTCATGAAGCCACCCGATACTGTACGGCTGTGGGTGTGGTGTAGTCGGTAGGCCCAACCGCTTCACGACCTCTGCTGAAATGAGGTTCTTTTGGCTACCACTGTCGACAATGAATCGCAGTGGTGAATCCTTCACCCACATCTGTGAGTGGAAAAGACGCTCCCCCTCCTCTGGATCTTCGGGCTCATTTTTCTTGATCTTGGCGGTGGCAACAGTGGCGCTGGGATCCGCATCAATGATCTGCTTCCCTTTGCCATTCCCCTTGTCGGGTTCTGGCTCAGGATCAGAACATGCATCTGATTCGGAAGCCTTCAACTCAGCCACCAGCGACTGCTTGGTTCGACACTCACTTGTGTTATGAGTGGGACTCTTGTGGAACTCACACCACTTTCCTGTGTCCTTCTTCGGCTTTGTGGTATTGTTCTTTTCTTGCAACTTCGGCGGGTTGTCTTGGGCTGCCCCGCCTTGGCTTTGTCCTTTGGGCTTCGGATTTGCAGATCCAAAGTCTCGCTTCTTCTGTTTGAACTTTTGCTCGATTTTGACAGCGTATCGGTATGCTGTGCCGAGTGAGGAGATGTTCAAGAACACCATCTCTTCCTGGATGTATTTGTGCAGGCAGCCACGGTATTTGAGTACCAGATGCAACTCAGAATCTTTGATACCCAACTGTGTGCGAAGGGTATGAAAAATGTTTGTGAACTCCGGCACATCTTGGTCTCGTCCCTGCCGCAGTGTGGTCCATTTGATGTATTTGTCCTCATAGCTTCCGACAGGGTAATACTGCTCCTTGATGGCATCCCGGAAGTCATTCCAAGTGGGTGCGGCTGAAAATAGTGAGCCTGTACTTTCATCCTTCTGCTCGCAGTAGGTTTCCCACCAGTCCTTGACGTGGGGGGCTGCTTTGAGAAGAGCGAAAACAATCTTTTCCTGACTTGAAAATTCATGAACAGAAAAATACCCATCTAGCAGATTTAACCATTTATCTACGGCATCTGCGTCTATTTGACCCTCGAATATGGGGATTTCAAAATTAACTTGTACCTTAAACGGTGTGGCATTTCCAGAGTCGCTGTTGGAAGCCGATGCGTCGCCTCTGGGTAGCCGCTGAAGGATCTGCGCAAAGCTATCCATCATCGCGTTCCTTTGCCGCTCGAGGGCTTCTTCGAGCAAGATTTTGATAGGATCTCCTGCCCCCTCGTCTTTCTTCTCATCCGCCATGGGAGGCCGTCGGGATTTGCGAGGCTGGTCTTGCAAAGGTTCGACCAGTTCAAGCCCTAACTCCTTATATCCCGACCTCGTTGGGGACATGCAAAGAAAAACAGAGAAAAAGCAGACCGCTCTGATACCACTGATCCGGATTTAGATGGGAACGCAATAGATTACAGAGATAACCATAAATACAGAGATGCGATAACCATAAATACAGAGATGCAGCGGAAATAATACTTCATTTCATTAATGGAAAATACCGAAATATGCTTACAACCAAAAATGGAAATAAACCAGCTAGGGCGATGTTAGCTTATCTCTGAGAAGAGATGTAGCGGCTACATGCCTCTGAACTGTTCCGAACTGTATTACAATGAGGCTCGAAGGCCTATTTATTGTTGAGAAACAATGGAAAACCCTTCACATTCCAAAACCTAGCCCTAGAAGATGAAACGCCAAATTGTGGGCCCCGTTTGGGTAAATTGGTACATCAATTTCCCGGGGTCGTAACTTTGGCATACGATCTCCGTTTGACGCGCACGATAGCTCGTTAGAAAGATCTATCCGAGTACTACCACTTTGGACCATGGACCCATGTTGCCCCAGAATCCCAAAAAAACGTCGTTTAGGGCCTCAAAACGGCTCCGGAAGTTCAGGACCCGAAAAACTGCTAAAAATAGTAAACTGTGCTACAATTTAGGAAACTAAAAAGACTGAAAGAGACAGTTGTGGGGGTCCAAATGGGATAGGTGGGTGGCCACCAACATCCACCTGGATCAACATTATTGCAATATTGATTATTAACTAAAGTACACTTCAGAATATGGTGTTTTGTGTATAATATTTGTACAACAATCATACAAAATTCTAAAATCCCCTCTTCCAGTCCTTCCCTATATATGGGCATCACTATTTTTACTAAAATTCAGATTATTTTGTGATTGCTTTGCTTCTTTTTTCATTAACTTCTTGTTTAGTTTTTAACTAATTAATAATGTTGCAAGGAAATTAGCAATCCTATAAGAATTTTAGCTTTTTGAGAGATTGTCAATCATCTTAAAAATGATAATTAACCTTATAAGAAAATTGTGAATTTCTCAAAGAGGAAATTTTTTTTGATAACATTTTCAAACATTGTGTCGTGTTTACATTAACATCCTGGTAGCTTAGCGACTGGATTAGTATATTTCAATTACTTTAACAATGAATAATGCAGAGTTAAAGAAGAGCAGTAACTATTAAGATCATTAACAGGTGAACTTCTTTCTTTTGACATGAAATATATGTAGATGTTGGCACAAATATATAAATGCTTGACAGTAGTCGGATACCACATGAACTCTTCAACTTGATCTTATGGTTGATGATGATTGATGACTTCTTGATGATGTCTTGATTCTTCTTGATGATCTTCTTCAAGGATAAGGAGATCCTTGCTTCAACGACAGGGAGATGGGTTGTGGGCATTAGAATTATAGGCCTCTAGATGTCTGGCTCAAAGACCTCTAGACGTTTGGATGTTCTAGGCTCCAACACTCTTACAACCTAAATTTCATACTCTCTTCTCTTCATTCGTTTCTTTTTTTACAGCATAGTTGGACAAATGCAGCCTTTAGTATGTTGTCTTGTGATCATATATTTCTTGTCATCGGTGTCCACTTTGTGGTCCTTTACAGGTCACAATCATGACCCTCTAATTGTAGAAAATATCGTGTGAGCCACGATCATATAGGTTGGGCTTCGTGGCTTAAAATTTTTCAAACAATTTACTTATTATACTGATCAAATCATAAATCAAAGTGCTAGTTATTACAACCCAGTGAAGAACTTATCCTCATTTCTACACAGGTAACCAGTGAAGCTGAAAAATACTCATTGTGCACTCTGGAATTTGATCACTTATCCTCCTTTCTACACAGGTAACCTGTTTCGAAATCAGGGGTTGGTGCTGTTAACAAAAATTCTCTCTCTCGGAAAGATTCTCATTTATCCCAGCAAAACTTATTTATGGTCTTAACTTCAGTCAATGGGTCTTCAACAGCAACAACAACAAATATGGTATCAATCTTGGGCTCAAGTCCATCAACAACAGTTCTACAAGGATAGCTAAATCAAAATTATTACAATATACAACAACATCAGCTATTCAAGCATCTTTTGGGATCACTGTAACTAGGAATCTCTCACATAATCTAGGGATAGTCAACGCAGGACATGCTTCGTTTAGTGTAGTTTCTAGCAGAGTGACAACTCCAGCAAAGTCAACTGGAGAAATCAATACACCTTACCCTGATTCCAAATAGACGACTACCCACCTCTTACATTTTTAGAAGGGAACATGATAGTCCAACTTCTGCACTACTTTTTAATGTTGATGGTCATTGTTGTGAAGTAAAAATATTTTCTTCATATCGTGTTCTTATATGTTTTTCCTTGATAATGAAGTGAAGTTCCTAAATGTGTTCCCTTGAGAATGAATTTCCTAAATTACTACTAGGCAAGGACTGGCCTACAACACTCCTTGTTTAATAAAGAATTATGTTCTATGCACTTTTTTTATTATAATTTAATTTTTTTTAGTTAAGCTATTCGCTCGCTAAAATATTAGCTAAGTTGACATGTTATTTAACAAATAATTATATTCTACGCATTTTTTTATTATAATTATAATTTTTTTTAGTTAAGTAGTTAAGCTACGTGGATAGTAGTTTTATTTCCATGGTGTCAATTGTACGGGAATTTGAAGAAATATCAAAACTAATTCGAGAGCGGGTTCTGTGAAATTATTGAGACCAAAACAATAGTGGCCCGATAGATAGTCCAGTTTCTGGTTGAGTAATAAAAATTTCATTTTGTGACATCTTTTTACTATTCTTTTGATAAACTTTTTCTTAGAATTTTTTTTTTTTTTTCTACAACTTTGTTTTATTCTATTTTTGTGTTTATATAGGGTGACGTTCTACATTTTCTAATACATCTATTTTAATATCATAAGTGAGATTATGATTGAATATTAGAAGAATGACATGCTTATAAATATAATTGAAAGTTCGGTGAGTTTTGTGATTAAGGTTTTTTTGGATTTTTTAGCAATGAAAATGACTATTAACTTCAAAATTTTTTGATAAGAATTTAGGAGGATTGTTTGAGTGTTTTGGATGATGAAAAATTATGGTATATTTGTTAGCAAATATATTTAGATATTTTTAGGCATATTATTTGTTAATTGTTAGCAAATAGACATGACCACATGAGAGATATATGGATTTGGTTTTATTATTGGTTATCTAATCCCGTGTATGATTAAGGGTGAACACTTCAGTTCAATGATTGGGATTTTAGAGAATATATTAAATTCATGGTAGAATAGAATAATTTTTTTATTATTTCCTTTCTTATAGATGGTCATTACCTAGTTTTATACTAGTATGTTTTTATTTCACATTACATTACGATAAAATTAATGTTGATGCAAATAAATATTTTTAGAATGGTAGACGATAAGACAAATAATAAATTCTACACATAAAATGTTTGCATTTTACATGTTTGGCAACTAGGAATTGATAATAAATGTCATACAATTTACACGAATGAACTTTCTAAGAATTTGGCATTGTCCCCAGTGAAATACTTCAAGAATTAGAAAATTTGTAATATTTTTGGAGGTGCGTTACTGTCACAAACAACCAATATAGAGACTCCATACTTTGGAATATGCATTAGTTCTATGTGTAAATAACATATCCATATAAATATTTTTTTCTTTTCTCAAATTTTATTATATATCAATTTTTTATTATTTAGGTTTAAAATTCTATTGGATTGTATTAATTTTTGTTTGAATTTGTTGTTTTTGTCTAATACTGAATTATTAATTACTTTTTGTTATGTTTATGAGAGATTTTTCGGGTTAGATCACATGATATTTCATTTGTCGACACGTCTCGAACCAACCAGTGTGGTTCATCGTCAGGACAAGTTGAAGAATCAAATCTAAGTTGCATGTTAAATAGGCAGACTAGAACATCCAACGACTATAATTTTTGACCAGGCAACGACTATATTGACTAGCTAACGGCTATATTTGACTAGGAAACAGCTAGTTAGACCGAACTCAGGGAAAAGAGAGCATAACTATATTTAATTAAAAATTAAAAATTAAAATAAGTTAAAGTTATGGATTTAAATCATTATTAAATTAATAGTTAGTTATACTATTATTAAATTAAAAATTAATGGGACTTACGAATTTACATAAAAGTATTAACTATTCAATATTATTTTAATTTTAATTTTAATTATATATATATATAATAAAATATTAAAATAAATTAATTTAAGTATTATATAGTAAGAATAATTATTTATTTAATTGTTAAATTGTTAAATTATTTTAATTATAAATTAATAGAAACATATTATCATAGATGGATTTCAACATCAAAGTAATTATTTTTCTTTATTAATTAAGTTAAAATTTAGTATATAACAAATAGCTTATTAATTAAGTTAAAATTTAGTATATAACAAATAGCTTAAACTAAATGCTATTAAAGTATCAGGATCGAGGGGAGTCTATTCATCATATCTGTAGGGAGATACCGAGATTAGTAACCGAGGACCAAAATAAGGCATTAATGCGGATAGTAACTATGGAAGAATTAGAAGAAGTGGTGATGAATATGAGTAAGAACAAGGCCCCAGGTCCGGATGGTTATACGGTGGAATTTTTCCAGGCTAGCTGGCATTTTATAGGAAAAGAGGTATTGGAGGCGGTGGAAGAATCACGAATGAGACAGTGTATATGGCCAGGTATTAACTCAACCTTTTTGACCCTAGTCCCTAAAAGTAATACCTCGGATGAACCTCAGGGATTTAGGCCCATCGCGCTGTGCAACGTCATCTATAAGATTATCTCTACAGTGATTGTGAAAAGGCTGAAACATATTTTACCCAACTTAATATCGCCTGAGCAGACTGGTTTTGTGGAAGGACGCCAAATATTAGATGGTATAGTGGTATCTCAGGAAGTGATACACTCTTTAAAGGTGCGGAAAAAGCAGGGAATGCTTATGAAGCTGGATCTATCTAAGGCTTATGATCGATTAAACTGGCAGTATCTTCGAGAAGTATTGGGAGATTTTGGATTCGATAACAGATGGATAATATGGATTACTAGCATGATTTCTACTCCCAATTTCTCAATCATGGTCAATGGTATCCCAACGGATTCCTTTAATGCCACCAGGGGCATTCGGCAGGGTGATCCAATCGCTCCGTTTTTATTCATCTTAGCTATGGAAGGATTAAGCCGAAAGCTCAAGAGGGAGGTAAGTGAACGAAGAATCAAAGGTATACGATTGTGGGGGCCTAATCTAGTTATCACACACCAACAGTTCGTTGATGATTTGATGCTATTCGGAGAAGCGTCGCTTAGAGAGGTCAGAAACTTCAAGTCTGTTCTAGCAGTTTTTATGAAGGCTTCAGGTATGGCGATAAATAATGATAAGTCTTGTACTTTTATTTTTAATACTCCTGCAATTGTCAAAGCACATTTAACTCGAGTATTAGGCTTTAGACAGGGTGAATTACCAACTAAATATCTGGGTGTCCAACTGGATATAAATTCCCATCGCTTAAAGAATTGGCAGAGTTTGTTGGAAAGGGTTAGAAAACGCTTGGCTAATTGGTCGTTCCGGTTGTTGAATTTGGCTAGTCGCATTGTCCTCTTAAAATCTGTTTTACTGTCTATTCCCATATATTCATTGTCTATTATGGCAGCGCCCAAGGGCGTTCTTTCTAAACTGAGGGAAATATTTGGAAAATTCCTGTGGGGAGGTCCGCAACAACAGAGAAAATGGGTCCTAGTTTCATGGAAGAAGGTTATCCAACGAAAAGAGGATGGCGGTTTAGGAGTTCGAGATCCGGAAATTATCAATCAGGTGTTGGGAGCGAAATTGTGGTGGAGATGGGTACAGGGGGGTACTGATCTATGGAAAAGAATCTGGAACCAAAAATATAACATGCCAGGCACAATCGAAGATCGCTTACGTCTAGCAGAAACTCCCCGAGGGTCACAAATATGGAACTTTGCAAGCAGCAATAAAGATATAGTGGGGGATCTAGCTTTTTGGGAAATCCGTGAGGGTGGTACAGCAAGTTTTTGGGAAGAAGGGTGGCAGCAACGGCATAAGTTAAATGGCATCCAATCTCTTCATGACGTACAATTGTTAGGGCAAAGAGCAGGAATGATATACGTAAGAGATTATTGGCATAGAGGAGCTGTAAACGATACCTGGCGAGTGTGGAAGCAGCCTAGGGAATGGGCAGATCGCATCAGCTTGGAGACAGAACACCGGTATACCCAAGAAATGGAATCAAGGAAAATTAAGATCAGAGATGGTAAAGACATCCTAAGATGGGGTAAAACGATGAAAGGAATGTTTACCGTCAAAGAAGCATATTACTGGAAATCGAGGGAGGAAAGGGTTGAGGATCAAATGGAATGGAAAAAGATCTGGGAGGGCAAATGTTGGCCTAAAATAACATATTTTGTGTGGTTGGTTTGCAAAGGATGGATCTTAACATGGGAGAATATTCAGAAACGTGGTATGCATGGACCCTCACGATGTTATTTGTGTTGTAAAGAGGCAGAAAATCAGGAGCATTTATTAAATCGATGCCTCTACGTTCATAGTATATGGGAAGAAATCAGAGTACTCTTTGGTCAAACGAATAGGGACCCAACTAGTCTCAGGGATACCTTATTTCATTGGGGTAAGGGGAATTTTCAGAGTAAAGTTGTTAGGAGATTATGGAATTTGGTGATTGGTTTTGCAATATGGGAAGTCTGGAAGGAGCGCAATCGAAGGATCTTTAGAGACAAATCTTCTCAAGAATCAAGAGTTTGGGAAGTAATATGTAAATCGCTAAAGGAGACGGTTTTATCTGAAGTATGGGATGAGAATGATTGGAAAATGCCCCAGGAGGAGCAACGAATAATTTCAAAGCTGAATATAGATTATACAATGATTTTCCCTAACCTTGAAAGGGGTAATAGATATCAGGTACACAGTCCAAACCATTTCAGATTTCCAGGGGATAGGCGAATCAAACTGAATTTTGATGGGGCGTCAAAGGGTAATCCTGGTTGTGCAGGTTGGGGTGGCCTTTTTAGAGATAATACAGGGAGTACACGGTGGGTGTATGCGGAATGGGGCGGCGATATGACTAATAATGAAGCGGAACTATGAGGCCTCTATAATGGACTCCGAATTGCAGTTAGAAATGGATACCGGAATCTTGAGGTTGAAGGCGATTCCAAAATTACAACTGATATGCTCAGCAAATTGCGGAATGGTAAACGGTGGGACCAAGTGGCGACAAGCTGGCGAACAACTGCGATCATGCAAGATATCGAAGGGCTGCTTAATCGGATTGAGTATACGATGGTCAATCACGTCCTTAGGAATGGCAACCAAGCTGCGGATTTCTTAGCCAATTGGGGTAGCGAAGTGTCGAGCAGAGTAATGGATGGGAGCTGGGCTGCATACCAGGAGGACCCACGCTGGAATGCACTACAAAATATACTTCGAAAGGATTATGATGAGGCCATGGCATTACACGAAAATCATTAACTGCTTCCTTATTATGAATGGGAGGAGAACTGACATGATAGTTAATGATGGACAGGGGATTATGAAGCGCGTGGATGGGAGTAACCGTAGGGGCGGCGACGGTAATTACCAAACGAGCGGGATGTTCATCCCAAGGACGGATTTGGGTACGCCTTCGAGGACGCGAGGGAGATGTGTTAAAAACATTGGGTACATTTCACATCATCATTCAACAGATGGGGCAAGTGTTAATGAAGGTGACAGACGGGCACTATGCATTAAGTTGAAAGGGTGGCGGATGAGGGGTTTCTTATGCTCTGTATGCAAGCGCGAGGAGCGTAGAGTGAAATTCATAGTTAATTCCTGTATACAGAGGAAGCGAGACTGCAGTATGCAGCCATCGACAGTGTCAAGTATGGATGGGAGTCTGGCGCAGGGAGAAGGCCGCTGGACACGGAGTAAGGGCAAGTCTGTAGAGCAGAAAGGAAAGGGTTTGCCCGAGGAGGAAGTAAAAGGCAAAGGTGTTTCAGAGGACTTCTTACCGCGGATTTATTTGGATATTACGGATGAATCAGATAAGGAATTTGATCTCAAGGATTATCTGGTTGATGAGGAACCGCGAAGGGCGACAGGAGGGAAGGTCGGTAAATGGAGGCGTCGGAGTGTTGAACCAGAGGATTCGGAAGATCAGAGGGAGGAGCAGGAAGACACTGATGAGGACGCGGGTGGAAGGCGTGGGAGAGGACGGCCAGCGAAGGGACGGGGGACTCAGTGGGGTCGGGGAAGGAACAGTGGAGGAGGCGGTAGAGGGAGTAGGCAGCCCAGAACGGATGTGGAAGATGGAGTAGGGCGGGAGCGCAGAGGTAGAGGAAGAGGGAAGCGGGACATGAGGAGGAAATTGAATGAAGCAGAGGATGCTTATATACAGGAGACTAACCCACATATCAGGAAAATTATTGATCATTTAGAAGAGGAGGCTCTGCAGGCAGCTTCGGACCCGGAAATGGAGGACTGGGAGAGTTTCATCCCCGATCCAGGACATACTAGAGGAAGGTTGTCACTATACAAACAGTCTCTGCATGCTTACTGGGGCATGAAACGACTCCTCGCTAAAGCCATGGAGCAGGTAGCAGTTGAAATGGTGGAATTAGCTCAGGGTTTCCCTACCTTTAAAAGGGAACTAAGGAACATCCAGATGACTCTGATTATGCAGGACCGAAAGATGGATAAAATTCTACAGTTGTTCAAGGAAAATGGCTTTGAGATCAAGACCGAAAGCGGACCAAAGCTGGACACCCCGAATAAATAAGAGATGGACAATGCTGTCAAGAGGTTTTTTATCGTTTTCAGTTTTGAATTTTTGTAATCCTGAATGGTAATGTCTCAAACACGAAACAGTTTGCTTGTGGAACATATAGCTGGATATTTTGTATGGTTAGATAGCTTGGACATGTATTTTTTGTGGATGGCGGTTAAAAACTATCGGTGGTTCCCGGTTTCCCTTAAGGGCAGGCAATGACCTGCCCCTGTTTGTATTTTTACCATATGTTGAAGTAATAGAATTTCGCCTCAGTTTACAAAAAAAAAGTATCTTATACTATATAAACAACCCACCAAAGAGGATCAAAGAACAAAGGTAAAAGAGAGAGGGTTAAAAGATAACAAGGAGAAACTAACTTATAAGAAAACTAGAACAAGCTATAAAAAGAGGGAGGAGAGGAAGTGAAGAACACGACTAGGATCAAAGTAATTATTTTTCTTTATTAATTAAGTTAAAATTTAGTATATAACAAATAGCTTAAACTAAATGCTATTAAAGTATCTTATACTATATAAACAACCCACCAAAGAGGATCAAAGAACGAAGGTAAAAGAGAAACGGTTAAAGAATAACAAGGGGAAACTAACTTATAAGAAAAAGCTATAAAAAGAGAGAGAAAGAATTGAAGAATCACGACTAGGAAGTGAGGACTGAGATCCAGCAACAATTCTACATATAGGAAATATAATATAACTTAAAATTACTATATTTTTTTTTTTGTTTCAGCGAAATAGCCTTTATTCGATGAAGGTGTATTAAACATCCTTTCAAATGTCAACTCTCATATGTCAACTCTCATAGTGAACTTAGAGCTATTTATCTATTGAGGCAATCAAGCCTTGCAACCTGATTTTGTAACTGTAGAAGTTGTGATAGCATCAATTTTATTTTTTAGTACGTACGCTCTCAGTTATAGTTTTCTATTGCAATGAAATTGATGACGTCGAGGAGGATAAATGATAATATCAAGGTTAAGAACTTGGGGATTCCCGTTAGTGAGTTTAGCGAAGCCTTCGTCACATTGATAAAGTAAAACAAAAGGAAAATACAGTAAAACTATTGATGGTTAGGGAAACAGTTTTACGCATGAATAAAGTCTGAGATCGCAAAATTTGTAACAGAATAATAACCGCTCTTTCTCTTAACCCATTGGCAAATAGATTTCTAGACGAAGGGATAGATTTGAAATAGGAAGTATGAGTTTCATAATGTGAAATTGCGTTTCGCTCAGTGCGTGTAATAGATGTTTGTTACAATTCTGATATATAGATGAGGTATATATTGTATATGTTGTTTTTTCAGAGGATGTCTTTTCCCTCTAAAAATAATTTTATGAAGATAAGTTTTAATAATTTTATTTGAAAATTGTAATTTTTATTTGTTTTATTCATCATTTGTTTTTATTTTTTTAATTTTATTATATTTAAATATGGCTGAAATAACTTATTTTAAAATAACACTAAATATCTTGAAACAATACTAAATATATTTATATGTAATATAATTTAAAATAATGTGAAAATACAACGGTTAAAAATTTAAGTTGGTATAAAAGCCCCCATGGGCCTGGACCTTGGCCCCTCGTAGACCAAGGAAAATAAAAAAGTGCATTTATATTGCTTTAAATTTTTTTGTTTGTCCATCATAATTTAAACCCAGCGGTGACAGCAGATCTGTGTCAACGAGCTTGGTGGTGACCTCGACAAGGCTTACTATTTCGTTGCCCGATCTCAACCCGACCATTCGCCCAGCGGTCACAGCAGATCTCTGTCAACGAGCTTTGTGGGGACCTCGACAAGGCTTACTATTTCGTTGCCCGATCTCAACCCGACCATTCGCGGTTTCTTCTAGGGCGCCGCCGACCGGGGCAGACCGGCTAGATTTCGATGTAGTGATTAGCTTTCAACTTGGTATTCAGCCACGGCGAAGGTTGAAATATCGCCAAGCCAGGGGTTAAGAGGAGTTTTTGGCTCAGGAGGTGCCACTGTAACTTGTGATTAGCGAGAGCGCAATGGTCGTGGAGATCATGCATTTGAGCCAGCGGTGTGTGTGCTCGGTCATTAGTCTTCTGCGACTGCGAAGACCACTGGGAAAGATCGCAACACTGTAAATATTTTGTTGGGTTAATTTGTTCCCTCCGAGGAACGAGGAAATAACCAGCATTTCCGATGTGTGAAAGAGCATGCAGGGTGCAGCGAGGGCCGATTTATGATGGCCGAGTGGTGACGGCAGTCAGCGGGAAGGAACCAAGCGACATCGGTGGAGTTCCTTCTTCTGTTTGTTGTGCCTGCGTACATCTCCACGCAAACTAGTTGCAAGAACCGAGTTCGGAGTGACCCTATCAGTTTGCACGCTGGTTCGTTTTCGTTGTGTGCCAATACTTAACCCGCTGCTTTGTAATGAAGGTACTATCTATGCTCAATAAAGAGTTGAAGCAGACGTGTGTGGAGGCGATGTTGCGTTCCGGAGAGGCCTTGTTGAAACCTCTATGTCGCTGGATTTCAAGTTGGATATAAAAGACACATTTTACAAGGTATTATGATCTTTCTAATGAGAGTGCGAATGCTTTTGTTTGTTTTTTTAAGAGTGGTCACCAATTATGCATGCAAGACACTCTTACGGTAACCCTTTTATGGCTACGGTAAAGAATAAGTTCATATTTTATGAAGTTATTGGGTCACGAATTTATGTTAGTGTTTAGGATTATTGAACATAGTTTTATTGAGTTTATCTAACTTAATGCGTAGCTATTTTGTTAGAATTGGCTATTCTTGAAAACCACGTTTATGTGAATATGGAAATCTAAACTTATGTGAATATGGAATTCGGAGACAAATATTGGAAAATGACACCGAAAATGCCTTGAACATGATATGATCAATTCAAAAAAGGAGGCAAAGGAGTTACATAAAAAAATTAAAGGATGATGAACAACTAAATTAAAGGATGATGAACAACTAAGTTAAAGTTTGTTTGTGTTTATTGAATACACTTTATTATGTTGTATTGTGAATCACATATGTATTAGTAAGAAAGTCTATGTAATGTTTTATAGTGGTATTTGTAAAGTATGTACCTTGGTAATTCCAAGAGTTGGAGTGTGATCCCCACAAAGTTCGTGGTAATCTTAAAACCACTTTGTAATTGCACATTTGTGGTAAGACGGAAACCATTGTGCAGTGTTGGTTTGTGGTAAGCAAGAAACCATGTGCAAGAATGAAGTGGACATGGATTCATGTAGGCATGGTTTAGGGTCAACCGACAAAACCCTTGGCATGGTTGAGGGTGAGCACATAAAATAGTGGGCCTAGTTATGTTGGGTCTCTCGTTAGCCTTTGTTGTTGAATTGAGTGCTTTCGTGGTAGCTTTGAGACTTAGTGGTCGTGTTCAGCCTTCATGGCTCAATTGAGTGCCTTGGTGGCAGAGTTGAACCTTGGTTGTTGCGCTGAGCCTTTGTGGTTGGGTTGCGCCTAGGTGGCTCAGAGCCCTTGTTGGCATGATTGAGGGTAATCAGATAAAATTGAATGATGGTGATGGAGGGGGACTCACATTTACAAATACATGTATGAAGTTATAATGGTTGACAAAACCATGTATGCAAAGGGCATCGTAGTAAACTAATGGTTGGGCTAGTTCGTAGCCATGCATTTTGGTAGATGGTTTCTCCTTTATATGGACTTTGACATACTATTTTGTTATGTTTGACCACAACTAGACTTTGCACATTGAGATAGAGACAAGTAGTCATTAAGGGGGTGACTTGGAAATTGTAGTTCCTATTTGTCTCACTTGTGATTCTTTCTATCTACATGAATCTATTATTATTGCTTAGGGTTTTTATATCTAGATGTTCCTTGATTGGTGACTACGTGATTTTGTGTCCAACATGACAACACTAAATGTATTTATATGTAATCTTATTTGATGTAAAAATACAATAAATTGTGAATGCTCAAAATTTAAGTATCTTCTTAGTTATGAGTAAATAATTTTAGATTCAATTTTTCACAATTAATTGTTGATATACACATTTTCTAGCAATTTATTCAATAATTTTAGGTTTTCTAAAAGTTATGTCTTCAGACCAAAAAAATAGGTATTCAAGAATTTTGGTAGAGGAATTTATTGTGTTAAGATAAAAACATTTACCAAATTTTTTGATACATTTATCTCGAGAAAGTGGTCACTTGTATCTATATTTTTAGCATATTAACTTGGAAAAACACTGAAAATAGAGTTGGGACAATGAATATTTTATTAATGAAAAGAAGGAATTTTTAAAAGACCGTGTTAGGGAATATATACCTTGGAATTTGAGTTTTAACCCAATTTGAATCATATCAATTCAACATTTTATGAAAAATGTATTCCCAAAATATAATTTTTGATCATAAAAAATACATTGTGGCAAATCTCAATCTTTATTTTTCATTGGCATATTTCACATATCAAATAATTACATATTAAAAACTTATTTATCTATGAAATAAATATTTAGGTATGCTTTAAAATACAACATAAATCACTTAATTTGGATAACACATGAAATTTTTTCTCATAAATTAGAGTTCTTGTACGTTAGAAAAACATAATGAAATATATGCTTGTACCAATATTAATTGACAACATTGTCCTATTAAATAAAGGTATTTTTATGAAATCTTTCGTTCAAAGATATTCATATGAATACAAATTACTCTCCCACTAGAATCATGTTTATGATCATTCATATGAAAAACTATCCTAAAATGTGTCCTATAGGTCTAAACTACAAGTTACAACCAATGTAAATTTGTAAACTTTTATTGATCAAATTTGATATATAATTTCAATTCCAAATGAAACTTAGTTCAATTAAAGGTTACCAAATGAAACTAGTTTAATCTCCAAGTGGAGTCTAGGTCAAAAGTACTAACTATTTACCTATACATATTGTTTAGACAACCTCACTAGTTATCATTGGTTATGATACTCTTGAGTATGTTTCACATATCAATTCAAATGATTTTGTAAATCTATTTATACAACAAATATTCCAATCTATTTTCTTCAATATGGATGATGAAACACTTGGATGATGAAACACTTGAATCGTACAACAAATGAAGTTTTAATAAATGAGATACCACTGAGAGGTCTAGCCTAGATACTAATAAAAAGGAGATATTGTATTTATCCTTCTTTATTTATCATTGGACTTTTTCCATGCATTATTGGTCATTATTATTGTTATTTACTTCATAAAATAAGATGATGATATTTTTTTCATCTAACCTCTCACATTTTATTTCAAGTGACTCATGAGTTTTTGTAAGTCTTGAAAGACTATGAAGGTGAGAATATGAACAATTGATTTTCAAGATCAAATTTTGAAGATTTATGAATGATGGTGAAATGTGCGAATATCAAAGTAAAAAATGTGTGACATCATGAGATGTTGAAAAATATATTTTTGAAGATCTAGTTCTATAAGGCTTTAAATGAAGTGTTTTAATTAGTTATCAAAAATACGAACAACCCCAAAATTTTATAGAATGGATAGAAAATCAATGGGAATGTTGTATGATATGAAGCCCAAGTGAAAACTAGTATCAAGGATAAGTCAATATCCCTTTTAACATTGCCGATATAATTGCCACAAATGAGGTATTCCCAAGAGATCCGTTGTTCATATTACTCATTCACCATTATCTATATATATATATATATATATATATATATATATATATATAATACATGTATGTTAAAGTCGAAACTCTTATTTGTTTATTTAGTAAAAAATTTAATCCTTTGTGATATTAGTACAACTAGTTTATGAATTTAACATAATGGTCTACCATGTATTTTCTATACCATTTATGCCTTCTATTCCATAAAATAACATAACAAAATTTCATTGTGAAAAGTCAACTTAGGCATAATCAAATATTTGGCTTTTGAAAATTAGCTCACTACCAAACATTCTTTAGTGTTGGAGTGTAGAAAATTTTTGCAAAAAAATTATAAGTGTAGGATGGAACATTAGGGGTAAGGAGAGTAGAAGGTTCAGGTGGAGCACATCATAGGGTTCACGCAGTAGGTAGCACATGGCACATATGAACACTGTGCTAGAACATGAAAGTAGCACTCGAGGATGGAAGGCACATGTAAAGCAATATTAACAGTTACTATTTTGCAAAGGGTTGAGTTGACCAAGGAGATCATGGAGAGTAAGAATATGGAGATATTTTTCACAAGGAGGAGACGGGGCAGAGTGGATTTGAACGATGGGAAGGATATTTTGAAGGAATGAGGATACACATAAGACAATTTATGAGAATGAGAAAATACCTTAATGGTTTTCAGGAAAATTGGAGTGAATTGGCGAGAGGCTGAGAGGGTTTGAGAGGTTCCATATGAGGATAAAAGGGACCCATAAGGGAAAAGTGAGAGTTGGTTGTTGACTGTTGGTCATCACACATTGGATGCTAGCTACAGATAGCAGATGTTGGTTGCACACAAAAAGAACAAGATATAGAGTCATCACATGTGTGCCTGATATCTGTGTCTATTTTCCTCAAGTCTGGAGTATACCTTTGAGTCTGTCATTGTGTGGTAGCTTTAATATAATGAATATGTTTGTTTCCATATGGCTGTAATATGAGTTTTTCCTTATGGATTTACTTAATGTTCTCGTCTTTGTTAATGCATAGTGTTGATATCAAGGGATGAACAACATGTTTGTTAGATGAATGTAACTTTGGGCATAGTGCCTCTTTGATTAATGATAATATAAACCAGTGGGTAGATAAATTTTTTTAGTTGCTTGCATGCACTTATCTCAATGTGTGTGCTATTTTGATGCATAGGTTGCTCCTATGGGTTAAGATATTATAAATGATTGCCATGCACTCATTGTTAACCTCGTTATTTTATTATTATTTCATGGAAAATAATACTATTTGCTGTTGTGAATATTTGTGAATGAGTGTATTGGGTCAAATGGTCGTCGAAGGATTGGGGTAGGAATTAATGTTGATTGTTCATCATAGATTAGTTGGAGTATGATATCATTTTTTTATAAAATGACTGATGTTGTCGGTTTTTAGGGGATTAGTATGGGTCTATTGGTGATTTAACCCCTAATGACTGAAGTTGTCACCTATTGTCATATGTCACTTGTCAGATCCTTGTAGTGTCTGATAGACCAAAGTTATTGACCCCATCCTTCATGCGCAATAATAGGTCAATATTGAAGTATGTGTCAATTGGAGGTAGTGCATCATGAGTCATAAGACAGTCCTCTGAGACTATGGAAACCTAATTTTGATAGTCACCCATTAGAATTTCGGGTGAGACTTCACTCACTTCGTGGGAATTTTCGAAAGGCACGATGTTAAGTGGGTCTTTGTTGGCCACTTTGTCACAAATCTTAGGCTTGTCAGAATATCGTGCGTCAAAAGATGATTTTGTTGCTAGGGTTGGGATGGTTGTGTGAGAGGATTGTCTTGTAGGAATGTGGAAACTATGGAACCCAATGAGGGAGGGAATAAAAAGTGGTTCAAGAAAAGTTCTATGAATTTCTATGAAGGAGATAGGAGATAAGAACCAACTCCTAGAGAAGTGGCTATCGAAGTAAATGTTTATTGAATTACATGAAGCTTTCTTTCCATAATTTCTTAATATTTTGATGGAGTGGTTTGAATGGTTGAAGGATAAAAGCCCAATGTATACACATGATGGACCAAGGATTTGGATGCCAGAGGAAGTACGTGAAATTAAAGCAATAATAAATAAGACCTCCCATGCTATTGAATTTTTGTTTAAGAGTGTTCTCAAAGGATATATTATAGAGTCTACAGTGGAAGTGATGATGCCATACACTACGATGAGCACGAATTTCTCGAAGGACCAAGAGGTATATTTTTAAGGTTGATACCGTTGTTGATAAAGATCATGTTATAGGACAATGGTGTTTTTCCTTTGGATTTTGACACCACACGTAACTAACTGCCTACGTAGAAAAGGAAGTGGGGTACAAGGAGTAGGAAAGAAAAAGTGGAAGAAGTTCTTAGGTGGAGCCTGACAGTGGTCACTGAACTACACATAAAAAGGAAAAGGGAAATGATGGAGAAAGCGAGATATGGGGATAACACCTAGGAGTGGGAGAAGGTACCAATGGGATGATGGAGGAGGAGACATCTTACCATTGGTGCCTACCAGTAGAAAGAGCCCAAAGGGATGAGCTGGGAGAGGTCATCATAGGACATGGAGTAGTACTAGTGATCAGAGCTATGAACAAATGCAATTTGGCATGCCATGGATTGAGGAAGGAGAGATCAAACAACTAATTCCATGTATTATAGAATATTTAGAAGTAGAAAAATAGAATCAGGCAATATCTATGATCAAAACGACCACTCCACGTGCATCTACAGATGAGGAGATGAAAACATAGTCACGTATACAACTAGTGTGGAAGCTAACTTTAGTCTAGGAGCAGGAAATAGTAGTATTAGTGGAGTTAGTCCAATTGTAGTAGGGATGACAAAAGGTAACCAAACATAGAGTGGTGCACACTTAGGTGTGCAATGTTTTGCCAGTAAAACAAGTGCAAGTAGAATACTTCATTAGGGAGAATCGTGCATACTACCATGGAGGTTGTACATTTGTGGATGCTCATGTTTCACGATGTTAGCACCGAGTACCCAAAATAAAATTTGTTTGTATGTGAGGTCATTTGGATAATTGAGCAGGTCCAAGATGAGGCAAGGAAGATCGGATAGTTGGAAGCCATGTTCAGGGACCATGCACTAATGTGGTACATAAAGTTCAAAAGTTAGACTCCAATGGGAAGAACGAGATCCTCGTGCAGATTAATCAAACATTGATTAGGGAGTTTTAGAAGCTCATGTTAGATTCCCAATGCATTATGGAACTAGAGGAAATAAAGCAATCTCTAGGAGCGTCATTATGGAACTTGGACCAATGGTTTGAATTGCCAAAGAATAGGTTGATTTTCATAATTTGATAATTTAAAACACACAACATAAAGAGTAGTTTATTGTGGGACTATTATGGCACATTAGGATACCCCTGACACAACATCAGATAGGCACATAGCATCAATCTCTAAGGCTTGCGTGGATGTTAGAAGATTCACTGGTATTGTGGAGTAGGTAAAATTTTAACTGCGGACACAAACAATTCCTCTAGCCTGAGAGTGGGTCTAGCCACAAACAAGACATTCTATGGAAGATTTCCTTAGGTTAGAACCAATTAGGAGGGCCTACCTCTTAGTACACTGTCTGTTTGATGACGACCTTGCTTCCTTGCTCCAACTATCTTCTGTTTCTTCTTGCAAACACTTGAAACAAGTAGACAACAACAGACAAGAACCGTGATAATATACAAATTGTATTCAACATACTTAACAAGTCATGAAACATTAAGCCATAAACATGTGAAATGCCATCTTATGTAGGAAATCAATTGATAGTTGTATTTTTATTAAATCAAGAAGATATTACAACCGACATCTTGACGTTGATGTTCTACTTTGAGAAATCTAGGTTCCCACACACTTCTGCTAGCATTCCATGGATGGCATCAACAATGGAAGTATCAAGGCTCTTCCCTTTAGGCTTCACACCAAACCAACTGACAATTCTCCCTTAAACACAAACTAGAGAGCTAAAAGATATGGATAACTATTTTATTACTCCAAACAAATATTAATTAGCCCTAACACACACACAATAACACTAGCACACACATGCTAACACTAGCTTGTGCTTGGGAAAAGTGGAGGTTTATATAGCTTGAGTGGATGGGAGATGGTTCTTCTTCTCATGGGAGAAGGTCTTATCTCTTGAGGCAATTCCATCCTAATAGGGGAAAGGAGTCCAATCTGACCTCCTCGGCTACATCCGACCTACCCATTTACCAGACTTCTGTTACGAAGCTTCTAGAGCTGGAAGCTTCGGCTCCATATTTAAAAAAACTTTCCAAAAGAGGATTGGTGCGACTGGGAAAGGGCTCAGTCAATCCGATCAGTGCTAGGGATAGTTGTAAACCATACGTATCAGTGCGAGGAGGACACGGGTCATTACTGTTGATCTTGTAAACTGGAAAAAACAGAAGGTTTTGGGAAAATGATGCAAAGGGGAATTGTTCTGCTCATGAAGAGGGACACAATGGGATTTTCTTCATGATGGGAAAGCATGAAGGGTTCACTGTAAAGGTCCTACATGATCAAGGAATGGGGAGTATAGGGACAATGATGAAATGTTGTGTAATAGGTGCGAGGAGGGGAAATAATGGTATGCTGCAGGCATATTCCTAGCTAGCCGCGTCAGCTTCCCAACTTCAACACTTAATGAATGGGAAGGAAAGGTGGGAGGAATTATGGTTCACCATCTCTCGAATAGAGGGTCACCATAGGAATGAATGTAAACTATTAAGAACTATATGATGATTGGTGCAATGAACCCACTTCATATGGAAGAGGAATTTGGTTTGCAATATGAGAGGTATCAAGCCATATGCTGTCTAGTTTCCTAATGATGCAAAAGTGTGAGGCCATGGCCCATACTCTACTCTGTAACTCTTGTAAGTAAATGGGTCACAAGATCCACCACTACCACACACTCGCATTGATGCATGAGAACATGTTTTACTTGTTCTAAGTCTAGGGGCCCGAAGGGATGAAGTCCGCATCGAATGGGTTTAGTGAAACTTGGTATAACAAAGGTGGAGAACACAACGAACATGAACGAGGACAATATATGGTGGCTAGAGGTCCTGAAGGACAACGTAGAGGAATAAGAAAATTTTATCGAGGATAAAGAAATGTAGCCTATTACAATTGTGGGCAGGAGAGACACTTAATTGAGATTGTGCAAGTGAAAGATTGCAACACAGAGACTACTGCACAGTTTCTGTTTTGACAATGTCATAACTAGGTTTAGATGTCCCAAAATTCTAATGAGAGATTAGGGGAGACATTTTTTTAAACATGACTATAACAAAATTAATGGATTAACTTGAGATTTATTAGCATAATAGCACCCGATATCATCCCCAAGCTAATAGGGTAGTGGTCACTTTCTATAAGATCTTTGAAACTACACTTACCAAGGTATGTAACATGTAAGAACTTTACTGGACAGAAATATTACGATTAGTATATGGGATGGAAGTTGTCATACCGATGGAGTTATTGGTACCTAGCATATGCATTGTGCTAGCTACCCAAATGATAGAATATGATGTGATGGAAAGGCAATTATAGGTTTTACTACAGCTAGAAGAAAATTGGGCACTATAAAGCTTCCACCATAAGGTCCAAAACATTGGATACAAGGCATGGATTGACTCAATGATCAAGTAGAACAAATTTTGGGAGGTGGGCTTGGTAATTCTTTATGATAGTATGTTTCTATGGCATCCAAGTGAATTTCGAATACACAGGATGTGACCTTCTGTTATCCAGCTTCTCACTAATATCGACGTAGTGTAGTTAGGGAATTTGGATCTTACACTATGTGAGGGATTTGTAGATTGGAGTAGGCTTAATCTCCATAGGGACAACTAGGCTCCTGCTCACATTAGATAGAGAAATGAGAAATCTAGTGTGCTAGTTATATATAGCAAAGGTACCTTGATATTAGTAATAAAAACATTATAAGAAAATATATTAGGATAAGTTGTATTTGTTTTTTCTAGAATAAATCACCATGCATTGAGAGAAATATTTTGTCAATATAGATAGTGCCCAATGTTAGGGGCACCTTTATCCAAATTTAACCACTGGTGTAGATGACATGGATAGATAAATGGCATAAGGGTTGTGTAGAAAAACATTGATTAGAAACTTAACAGGTGAGAAGAATGATGGACAGTTAATGAACATGCTTTGGGTGAATAAGTGGTAATTATGAGGAAAATCAGTTATGTACAGGGAAACTGTAGTAACACATATCATGATCAAAGTTGGGAAAGGTGATTGTCTTGTTTACCTATAGTGGGAGGATAACCGTTATAATGATAGTTTGTGTTAGGTAATGGTTTTGGAAGGAAATAATGACACAAGCATTCATTGTTTGATGGGTGGAAGAAAACTCTCAAGGGAGGTATGAAGTAGCTAATAAGAGGGTCATAAACAAAGAGTTGGAGGAAAAATCCAAGTTGCAAAGGAAAAATAATTGAGAAAAAAGGAAATTCGAGTGAAGAAGCGAGAATCGAGAAAGAGAGTAACACATTGACTAGTGTGGAAGGAGAAGGCCTAGTGGTGGGAGAGAAAAAGATGCACACAAAATGTTGTTTATCCCCACCAAAGGGAAATGGAAAGTGGAAAGTAAATAGAAAAGCCTTTCCAAGAAAGAAAATCCCAAAACCAACATAGGAGGATACAACCTTAGACCCAAGTATACAAAGGGTAGACTTAACTGGAGTTATGGGTTGTAGAGTTGATCCAAAATATACTTCACCATTTTCGGGACCCCAGGAAGCAATGACTACACTTAGCAGATACAAGTATATAGTTGAAATTCTACATCTTTCATTAGGAGGGCTTCGCCAGGGCAGAATGAGAAGTTTTATGGAGTGGATTAAGTAATTATATCATGATTAATGTGACTCATCTTCACATCATGACCTTACGGATTATATGCAAGTGATGTTGAGCCTGATCAATGTACTTGAGATGAAACCAAAGGTGTCTTCTGAAGGTTAAGAATTTGTTAGCATTTTTAATTTGTTTCATATTGCACATTTCAGAGGGGGGATAAGGTGAATTTTTTTTACCAAGAGTCTATTAGACTACATGCATGATAATTTCTTGTGGTTTCACTGACTTGTACCTATCACCACATAATTAATTCGCAGATTTAATGGTCTCCCCTAGAGGGAGATGACCCAGGGTTACTAATTAATGACAAGCCTCTCACTGCAACTATGAGTAACATGAATAATACTAAGACAGGTAACCACTGGTTCATAATTTCGATGATAAATGACCAGGATACTAGCTATCACTCATAAACTATTACAGAACTTTAGGTTGAATGATGTTCTTGGAGGGGTCATGATTGTGGAAAATCGATGTGCCAAGGGAGGATGGTTTGCATGGGTTCTTGATCTATTGCAAGAATTCAAGTAAGATTTTTATGACATTGAGGAATTATATGCAAAATTTTAGTATGCATGGCTACTGATTTTGATAGTTTGGTTGAACATGAGAGACCGAAAATTTTTCATCCACTGGTTAGACCAGCAAAGGCAATTGTAACATCTAAATCTTAGAAGCTATGGAAATTTCATGAACTAGAGCACAAGAATATCAACATACTTATATTTTGTATTTATGTGGATATGATACGGAATATTATCGAGGAAACAACACACTTATCTTATAAGAGTGTGAGGAAGTACAAGGGCATATTTCATTTCAGGGTTGCCCCTCACCATGTCTTGGTTCTTCCATGAAGAGACCCAGATAAGTGCTAGCAAAATGAATTATACAGTCTAGTTGGGGACAGAATGAAGGGCTTAATTGATCCATGGGAGCCTACATTGGATCTTGTATGGAAGGTCACAAAGGAGGACTCCTTTGATGTTGAAATCATTGTGTGTGGGGAAGAAATGACTGAAACCATATCAAGCTAGGGTTAGTAGGGAGACCAATCTCTAGTTGTCCCAAAGAAAGAGTTGCAAGAAGAACTTATAACCTTGAGTAAGGTGGGGGGGGGGGGGGGGGGGGGGGGGCGTTCAGCCATGGCGAAATACAAAAATGTTTACTGAGAAGAAGTGCGGGGAGTGCGTTAACGACAAAGTTTAGGAAGAAGCGAAAGGATACCCACGCATCACAACTTTAGACCTTGTTGATAGAGTATGATTTTGAGCACATAAGAGATCAAATGGAAGATGTAATAGTGACCAAATATGGTAAATTTCACAAACTCATAAAGGAGGTAACATTTAGAAAGAGCATAATTAGGAGGTATGCCTTTTGTTGCATCTAGATCTCAACACTAGGCTCGATCATAGATCACCACCGCCTCATCAAACTGGCAGTGTAGGAGGGTCTGTAGGGTACTATGTGTTGCTATAGAAGTGTGGGAATTTCTAATGCAACAAATTGTGATTATCTCTATGGAGGTAAACATAGTATTATAAAATTTGTGTTTGGAGGAATTATCACAACTGGAACAAAAATAAATTTTTTTGCTATAGTACAGGCTCACAACCACATAGGAGGATTAGAGTAGAAGCGAACATCAAGATAGCAAATATGCCAAGGAAAATAGAGGTTGATGGATGCCAACTTGGAATTTCACAATGTCCTTACTTATGTTTACAAGGAATGCATCGCATGATCAGTGGATGTAATGACCCCTCCTTTAGAGATAACAAAGAATATTAAAGAATCAATATAGGGGTTAAAGGACCTAGTAATGGAGGTGGAAGCCAAGAATAAACCATAGGTGCCATTCGGGAACCAATAAAGAAGGTAATTAGCTCAGGAGGAGAAAGAGTAGTTTGTTTGATATGAAAGAGAATGTCAGGATATGGTATAACAGGGCTTCCAATTATCGAGTGCTTTGCTTGAGCTTCTAGTTGTCAAACAGGTTACTAAGAAGATACAGGAATTAGGTGAACAAATCCATCATATTTTTCTTACCATGGGAAGGATTAACCCCACCAATAGAATAAAAGTGATGCATGACAAGTCACACATCAAGGAATAGATATATCATCTTTGTGAGGAAAAAAAGCCCTAAACAGATCTCCAAGATAAGGTTTTCATGATTGTTGATGAATCTCACAAATTGCTGAAAACCATGCACACTATAAACAATGAGGATTCCAACACTATCGTTGGGGAACTGACTACCAAAATAGAGCACTTGAAATCCAAGGTAAAAGTACAGGTAGAAGGGTGGAAACTTTTTTCATAAGTTTGTAGAAGAAAATATTGATTTTACATAGGAATGAATGGCTTGAGCACGAGCCACATTTTTATGTTGGGGGTCTATTAGAGTTGATAATATTTTTGCAATATTTTTAGAAGAAAATAACCACATAGGAAGGATAAGGAGGATGGATAGGTGGAGCATAGCATAGGGCTGGAACAGTAGGTAGGGAGTAGAGTAGATGGATGTACCACATGAGGATGATAGTAGCACCTATGCACGGAAGGCACATATAGAGGAATATTGGCTATTAGGATTTTTCAAAGGGTGGAGTCGACCAACGAGATCATGGAAAGTAGGAGATGAAGATATTTTATAGGAGGAGAAGGGGAAGAGTGGAGCTAACTAGAGAGAAGGAAATTTTGAAGGAATTACGATACACATGGGATAGCTCATGGGGAAGGAAAAAATATATTAATGCCTTTTAGGATAGTTGAAGTGAATAGGTGAGAGGATTAGAGGGTTCAAGAGGTTTCCATATCAGTATAAGAACGGACCCCAAGGAGAGAGTGAGGGTTAGTTGTTTAGTGTTGGTTATTGGACATTAGGTGCTATTTGCAAGTGAAGATGTTAGTGAGGGAAAAAAAGACCGATCTATAGAGTCATCACTTGTGTGCTTGATATCCATATATATTTTCCATGATTCTAGATTATATTTCTGAGTCCATCGCTATGAAGCAACCTCACTATAATTAATAGGTTTAATGTTATATGGTTCTAATATGAGTTTGTCCTTATGGATTGGTTTCATGGTTGAGTCTTTATTGACGCATAATGCTATTCTGGAGAGATGATGAACCTATTTGTCAAATGCATGTAACAATGGGCATAGTGCCTGTTTTACTAATTATAGTATAAACTAGTTACTCAATAAGTTGTTCCAATTTCTAGTGTGTAGTTTTTTTAACTTATGTGCTATTTTGATGCATTGTTTTCTTCTACGGGTCAGGATATTCTGAATTATTATGATGCAATTTTTATTAAACTGGATGTTTTATGATTATGTCATGGCATGGAAATAGTATCTCATGTTCTAAATATTTATGAATTAGTGTGATGAGTCGAATGGTCATCAGACGATTGAAGTAGGACTAATGTTGCTTGCTTGTAGTAGATTAGTTGAAGTCTAGTATCGATTTTGTCTTTAATTACTAATGGTGTATGTTTGTAAGTAGCTTAATCTGGATTCGGTTATGAGTTAACCCAATATAATTGAAGGTTTCAATTTTTGTCATCTGCTAAACTCACTTACCTCAGACCCTTGTGTTGGATGATGGCTCGAAAGGATTAATTTCTTGTGTGGTGCGTCGTAATAGGTCGATACTGAAGTATGTGATAGCTAGAGGTAGTGCATCATGAGCGATAATAAAATCCTATTAGACTATAGAAACTTGGTTCTGATAGTCACCCATTATCATCTTGGGTGAGACTTCACTCACTTCATGGGTGTTTCCTAAAGGGTTGATGCTAAGAAGCTCCTTGTTGGCCACTGCATTACAAATCCAAGGTTTGCCAGAATCCAATGCGCCAACACTTAGACATAACAAATTTTTCTTTTTGAAAAATCTTTTCGGTGCAATAAGAAAAATCTTTTATGAAAAATAAATAAATGGAAAACATGATTTTCAGATAGTGAAAGGGAAACTAAAATCTCATCTGAGTTCCACTGCTCATTATGTCACAAATTTTGAAACTTGCTAGTCCATCGAAATATATGTATCTCTCTTTATGATACAACTTTAGATATCCATATCTTAGTTGATAAACCTATTCATGTACCATATAATTGAAATTCTATATCAATTTTTTTTTTCAATTCATTTTAACTCAAGTAGACCAAATCGATAATTATTCATCCCAGGTGTTGAAGAATGTAACTAGTGTTGGTCTTCAAATTGTACTTATCAAGAGAAAAAATATTATTAAAGAAAAAATGACTTATTAAAGCAAGTGTTTCATGCTTCAGCCAATGTTTTATAGGTCAAAACCTTCATTGTAGGCTTCTAAGTTTTATCTTAAGTCATTAGAATAATCGTCATGTTTATTATACCCTTCTTTGGATTTTGTATCATGTAAAAATAATTATTTTTTAGCCAAATATGTTATTTGTCACCTCGAAAAAAAATCGAACTTGCCCCCGTTAAGTCGACCCACATTAAAAAAATTAGACCCAACAAAGAGGTTATATATAGAGAGAGTAAGTTTGACCTCTTTCGAGCACTCAGTAAAAAAATTTGATCTTCAAGGAAGAGAGGCACAAAAGAGAGTGAAGTAATTGGATAAGGAAAAAATTGTTGGGAAGGTCTAATTAAAGTTTCTATTCTATCTATCTATCATATGTGTGAAGCTTATGGAAAGTTGTTAGGGTTGAAATTATGTTTCTAATGAAGGTTCAAAATTTTGTTGCTGGGGGATGAAGTTCTGCTGTTGGGGGTCAAAATTTTGGATTGAAGTGGTCGTTCGGGAGCTATCACTTGGATACTTTGACATGGATCATATATTGAAGGGAATTTCGTACATGGTGGTTGGAGAAGGTCATTGTCTAGGTCCAAGAGGCCTCGAATATTTTGATCTTGATTTGAATCTAGGAGTGGAAGAGTTGGACTAGGTTTTCCCCTTCAAGGAATTTTTCCCTGGTTGAGCGCCTACATATGGTGTATATTGTTCTTGTGGTATTCATATACATATAATTTGGTAATTTCTTCATGAAATATAAATATAAACTAATAAAGAAGTGAAATAATCCAACATAACTCACAAGTAATTATCAAGAATGAGGAATCAAACCCTAATTCCTATAAACATTGATTTCTCCACACCAAGGTCTCATTTCATAGAGTTATATGGTAGGTGAAGGTCACTAAATATTATTATTTTTAATTAAAAATAACTTAATGATAGTTCAAGTGTAATTGTGTAATTTCTTATGCCTCTATTTGGTTCTCTTATATCCCCTTCCTTATTTATCAATTTTTTTAGGACAAAAATAAACCTTTAGCTACAACTAAAATATTCATGACACATTGCAAGACATTTCCTTTGTTATCATGATGAATTTTTGAATCCTAGAGAAATTCCATTGTGAAAATTGGTGACATGAATGGTCGTTTCACCTATGGGAGTTAAACTTACAGGAAAATCTTGAATTTTTTTATATTTAATTTTGCATAATAGCACCCCTATAAATTTTAATATAAAACTTGGAGGCTTTGCATGATATTGATGGAGTGGAGTGGTTACTATCATATATTCCTAAAATATTCAATAACCATTAGTCAGTGCATATTAAACTTAGTTGATCTAGCATTATCAAATTTTCTCTCAGGGCACCTTTTGAAAACCATTTACATGTACCTAAGGCCAACTCAAGGAAAACTGAGACATGGATTATAACACTCTCTCCCATCCCCTCGGACTAACTTATTATTTAGGAGGTGCTAATAATATAACCTCACCTACAATGTCCATTATGAGTACAGGGTTACAAAAAACCTTTTTTTCCAAGTTCTTCGAAACCCAAAACAATTACTATGATCACATTCATCTCATCAAGAGATTTCTAGTGATATGTAATTTATCTCAATCTAAGCTCTGAATTTAAAATTATTCCCATTTGATGTTTAACCATTTATATCGTCCCATGTTAGTAAGGGAATTCCTTAGGGCACCCATGTATGACACATGTGGCTCTCCCATGTCATAAAAATAGTTCCACATCGCCCACATACCCTACATGGTGTCCATGTGGAAATTACCAAATTCCCATAGTGAATGCCATGTAAACCTAGGAAAGAAGATCCAATAAGGCTTGACTTATTCCTGTTATGTGATAATTTCACATTAAACTTGGTTCTAGAGTAATTTAGGGTGTCACATACTTTTCCATTTTTGAAATTCCTGGGATCCCTAGACTTTCATATTTAATTATGTTCATTGTGGTATATTCAACTTAGTGGACATCTAAAGCTCCATAAGATTGAGCATCACTTGCCACCCCTAGATATTATGTTTGTTTTATAAAAATTTAGGACTATTCTTATGTAATAGCTCTCATGTGTGCATAAAATCACCCATATCTAATTTCTAGGATCCTAGATGCTAGAAATAGATTCCTAGCCTTATCTGGGTCCCCTATCATGTGTGCAACTTGCCCAAATTTAGACTCTCTAAATCCTAAATGGAATTTCAAATTCATGACAAAGAATTTGGCCTTTTCCCATGTGAAACACTAACACCCAAAATCACCTCGGATCTCTACTTGTAAATTTCACTTAGCCACAAAATATGATCTTCACTAAATCCAGACCACTTTGAATGAGTAAATTCCTTGTTCATTTAGATTTCTAGACTTTTCAATGCATCCATCAATGAAATTTAGTGTCCATCCCATCAAGTATCTAGATATGAATAATGATTAGAAGATGAAGAAGTATTTCGACTGGATAAAATTTTCATTAAAAATCCATCCTATTTCGAATTACTCCTAAATTACTACCACGCTTCTATAGTGGAGAAAAACTCCAATGACTTTATCGTAATTTCCTGAAGACCAAAACTTATTCCAAAATAGTATATCTATGAAATGAAGGCCAAATCCTAAGGAAAAAACTTTTAGAGATTCTTTTCCATGTTCACAAAATCTACAAGCTACAAATACAACTTAACTTACGTTATAGTCAATCTAAATGAAAGAAATGGATCCAAAATATATATTTCCCGAGAAAGATTCAGAACAAACTTTGATCAGTTAATTTCAATGTATTAAGACAATATACAAGTGTTCATGAACCATAAAATCATTACATAACTCCTATAAAAAATTACCATCAATACAAGTTTAATTCTTCATTAACATAAAACACATGTGTTACCTTTATAGCATACGATATAGGTTAAAATCGTATGTATGTAAATGCACTATTAAACTCATAAACTTCTAAGATAGTTAAAAACGCTTGTAATAACAAGTTAGAAGAAATACATCATACAACTAGACATATTCATCTATGTAATCCTACAATTTATGAATATAATAACCATCACTTAGTGGCAAAAGTCGACATAACCATAAATACATATAAGGAAACAGATTCACCATGAAGATGCAATGAATTCAACAACCTTCCATGTGTAGTGTTGAACCATAAATTTTCCAATAACATATTAGAAAAATGTGCCATCCATAGTTAATTTTTGCATAAGTCATTATACTTATCAAAACAATTGTAAATGGTTGGAAGTTGAAGGAGGGAATTCAACTTTCCACCCAACCATAGGCCAACTATGGGACAATTTTTATTTTAGTTGACGACCCATGATCTAGATTCACACTCTAATGGTGCGCTGGCTAAGGAAATTCACCCAAGCCTTAATGAGGTTATTTCTCTACGCGGTTATTTTCAAAGGAAGAACTACAATACCTTATAGCCCATTATCCAAGTTCTTTATCAACCTCACAAAAACCACCATAGTGGTTGATTTCACCTTTCCAAGTGATTTGTTAGCTTTATAGCAAGACCCTAAGTTTTTAATCAACCCATTGAAGAAGAAATAGGTGGTTTATGATTTTATTCAACAAGAACTTACTAGTTTATAAGCTTATTCATCAAGAACATATGGTTTAGTCATCCTCCAATCCTCCCGTTGGATAGTGAGGCTTGGAACACACATAGTTTAGTGACCTCAACACATAAATACAAGGGGAAAACACCAAAATTTTAAAGCATAGGACTTAGTTGCACTTCAAATATTGCTCTAGTGCCACACGTCCATTGCTATGTGCTTATTTCTCTGTTGTCCTCCCTTATCATGCCTGATTTTCCGTTATCTCTTATTGTTTTCTTCCTTGAGTCCCTTGATATCCTACAAAATTATCGAACTTCATTTCCATCATATCACTGAACAAAATGTATGCACTTTTTCATCCATATAATCATGCCTTCCTAAATTTTAAGTGGTTCTTTTATTTGTTATGCCAATAGATGCCACTCTCCATCAAACATGGACTTGTGTGTCCCTCTCTTCAAGCCAAGATTTCATATTTTAATTTTCTTTCAAGAATTTTTTTTAATAATTGAACTTTCTACAAAATTTGTCTCATGGTGGCAATGTTTGCCTTTACAGTGATGACCAAATATACCAAAAGATTGGGTATAAATGTATGACTTTTGTAAACACCAACCCCTTAGAGGAACATTTTCCTTAGTGTCTCCATGACTAGAAAGAAAAATAACAAAATTTAGCTATGTAATCGCAACTGTTATATACAACTAATAATTATCAAAAAAGGTATAATGACCTTATCTTTTCTTCAATCTACTATGTTGCAACATTGGGTCCAAATTGCTTCAACTGACCCTTGACATGTTCTATTTCTCAATTCATAATCATAATCCGCCTCCCATTTAGGATGCATAGTGGTTCTAGTGGGAACTCCCTCTCGATCTCCACCTATGTCATGTACTAGTGAACAATGTGAATAGTTTCATGCACATACATACTAAGAAAATATAATCTAGTTCCAATGGTGAAAAACATCAAATTCTTTCATTCTGGGCAGTAAGGCCAACCTATAGGCCACTGACACCACTATTTCAAAATTTTGAAATGGTCCAAAAAATTTGGTTCCAATGAAGAAAAAGACCACACTTTCAAGGAGATCTTCCTTGGTCTAATGTGGATATATACATCCTCTCCTACTTGGAATTTTCTATTATTTTTTTATTATATATAAAACTATTTTTCTTGTCTTTCGATTATTTCTATTTCTTCTCAATCTTGATTTCTTTTGATCCAAAATGGATCTTGGATAGACTTCTAAGTCTAAAGTGTTCCTCATAGAGGAAAATTAATGTCAAGGGCTTCTCTTGAAAATAGTCCCATTGCATAGATCTTTTCGTTTTGAATCTACTGTGACTTGAATGGGCTGAAACGGACTTCGGATGAAGAAGTTATCGTAAAAAGAAGTTTTCCTTTGTCCTTTGAAAAGGAGGCAAAATCTTATGAAAATGGGCTCAAGGCCCGTATGGGAAAATCACATCGGAAGGGTTAATATTAGCCTTATGCACTAAAAACCTTTGTTAAGCGTTAAACCTTTATAAAGCACATTTCCCATTGAAATTCAAATAAAGCACGTGGGTAGTAGCGGCCAGACAGACCCAAAACATTTAGGGAAAATAGACTAAACATTTTAAGTTCCAGAAGAAGGGCAGTAAGCAGTATTTCAGGCGGGCTTCAAGCAGTAAGTGGTATTGGATGGGCTCCGCTCGATTCCATACATTAACTGATGCGTGGCACGGCAGAGCAGAGAGGAAACCACTCTTTTGGGCGGTTAATCCCCGTGTAAGTTATGCGCTCGAAATGGACTGTCAGCGGTTGGATTAAAGGTCACGGATCAACAGTCAGGATCTGATCGGCGGATCGACGATCGGCATGACCAAAGGAAAGAACCCTCGGGCCGTTACCAATGCGATATGCCGATAGTGATATGTGATATCAACCGTCCGATCGAGGAGTCAGATCAAAAATCCAGATTTAATCGGCGATCGAGAGATCGGTGATCCCCGATACCAAAGGGTAGTTACTAGTGTGATATGTTGATAGCGATATGCGATATCGACCATCCGATCAAGGAGCAACATTAACGGTCCAGATTTGATCGGTGATCGGTGATCCCTAATACAAAGGCCAATGCACCATGTGATTTGTGATAGGATATGCCGATAGAAGGCCGACCCGATAAGAATTATGGACGCGATTTCATAAGTTTTGAAATCTTGATTTTAGGATTTTCTGTGTATTATCTGAGTATTGGGTTTTTTGGCCATTACGCCATGGGATACCGATTTGTGATAGAATGGCGAACCCAATGGGTTTATAGATGTGATTCAATAATATTTGAATTCTGGGAAAACGCTCAATCATGTGTTTTTGTCAATTTTTCCTATTTATTGTATTTTTCGTTATTTCCGCAGGAGGAAGGCCAAACGGTTGGGCTTTCCTATTCCCACCAATTCATTTCAATAGGAAACTGATTCTTTTGTGAAAACAGTTGGGTTCTTCAACGATGGAGGACTATAACAGATGCATGATAAGAAACACAGAGAGCACGATTGACCAAGGGAGCCGAAGGACTGAAAAAGGTCATTGGAAGGTTGCTGAGAGTCACTTGGAGGTAAAGCGAACTACAATGGCACATAGAGGTTGAGAGAAGTTCAGAGAGGGCCAGAACTAGAGCCAGAGAGCCAGAGCCAGAGCTAAGAGCAAAAGCCGAAGAGCCAGAGCCAGAGCCATAATTGAAGAGCCAGAGCCGAAGAGCCAGAACGAAGAACAACAAAGCGATCAAATGAACCAGCTATTGCTGGTTTCCAAAGGGTGCTGAAGACAGAAGAAGGCATTCCAGAGATAGTGAGATAATTCTGAGGGAGTTGGTGCAAGCTAGAGCAAGATCGATTAGAGTGCTGATTGAAGGAATCTAATCGAGAGAAGCCTAGATTTGTATGCAGAGTGAGGACAACCAGCGAGATAAGATGGTATTTCTAAACCCATAGGTTCAATGTAAACCAATGGAGTTGAGTGTGGAACTTGTAAAAGAAATATTACCATAATCCCAAAGAGCCTAGTCGAGGTGACTAGAGCTCATAGAGACGTAGCCCAAGATATCAGGGTGAACTCCTAATTGTATTGTTGCTTATGTGTTTGTTGATTTCCTGCTTTTATTTACTGTTATCTGAGTTTTATTTCAGCATAAGAAAAATAAATTTAAGGCACATGATCAGTTAAAAACAAACACAAGCATACACCTATTTCAAGCAATTTTTAATTTTGCAATTGGTTAATCATAAGGTCTTGGAAATATTTAAGCTTTGGGAGTGGGAGAGGTTCTTGTCAGCTGAGAAGAAGCCTTTAGTGCCCCATTTTTAGATCAACTTCTAACTCCATTTCTTTTAGACTGTAAAGTCCAGGAATCATTCTCTTCAATGGGTTATCCCATCTAATGGGATTGTTAAATTTTCATCCAGATAATTCCTCAAAAGGACTTACCATCAATGACTTCTGATACTCATTATTGTATGCAAATTGCACTACTTTTTGGAATTATTCCCACTTCTTTGGTCGATGTGTGAGATTCATTCTCAGCATTTCCTCTAGAATTATGTTCACTCTTTCTAATTGACCATATGTTTTAATATGATGTTTGATAATAAAATATAGTGGCATTCCAGAACTAGCAAATAATGCCTTCCAAAAATTGGAAGTGAAATTTCCATCGAGAGCTAAGATGAATTTCTGAGGTATGGAACATAATCTCAATATATCCTTCATTCGTATATGAGCTATATCAATTTATTTTTGGGTGGAATTGGTAGTTATGAATTGAGTTGACTTACTCATCTTGTCCACTACCACAATAATGGGATCAATTTGTTTGGTTGTTTTCTATAATCCTATAACAAATTCCATATATATGACTTCCCACTTCCACTCAAGAATTGGGATTGGTTGTTGCAATCCTACGAGTTTTTTTCATTCTATTTTGAGCTTCTGGAATTCCAAGCATTTGGAAGTGTATTAAGAAACTTCCTTTCGCAAATGGGCACACCATTACATTTTATTTATGGATGTTATCATTTCATGATAACCAGGATGAAATGAGTAACATCTCTTATGAAACTCAATAAAGATGAGATTTCTTAAATCAACTAGACAAGGCACATACCTTTTGTCTTTGAGTAACATCATACCGTAATCAATGAGTTTATAGTTATTTCTCATTGATAAGTCAGGATCTTGTAGCAAACATTCTTTGACATGCTAGTAATGCTCATCATGTGGCAATGCCCCTTTGATCCTTTCTTAAGCATCATTGTCACAAGTTCTCATGGCCACAAAGTGGGCCACTTGAAAACTTCTACTAAGTGCATATTTTACCTTTTTTTTCATGCTTTTTATTTTCCTTATCTAAAAATTCAACTTGTTAATAAATCCAACCATCTAACATGTCTCGCATTTAACTTTCACTAGCCAAACAAGTATTCTAGGCCTCCATGTTGTAACATTGGCAAACAAATTATCCCAAGTAAGTAGTTCCTTGAGATTTTCAATGCTTGTACTATTGTTCCAAGCTCCAAGTGATGAGTAGTGTAGTTCCACTCATGTTCATTTAATTTCCTCAACTCATAAAAAATCAAATGTCCTTATTGCACTAGGCCTCCACCTAGTCCTTCCTTATAAGTTGTTATGCTAATTGGAAACTCATTCTCTGGATATACTATTTTAAAACTAGGTGCACATATGTGTAATTTCTTAAGGTACTTAAAAATATCTACACATTGATGTCCACTGACATGTGAATCCATTACATTTTAAGAGTATGATTGGATGGCCGATATTTAAAAAATATTGAAATACGTTTTTCTAGTATCTCTTCAATCACATAAAATATCTAACCTCTATGACACTTTACGAATTGGGCCACTCCATTATGAAGAAAATATTTTCAAGATTATAGCCACTCCTTCTATTGCAATGAAATACCCCAAATATTAAATTTTTGTTTGGAAGAGATCATGTCTGTTGAATTTTTGCATGCAACATATGATCTTCATTCTATTCTATTACTTTTGAGTAAACTAGGATTTCATCCACAAAATTAGCACATTTTTCCCAAATATAAGCTAAGAATGTTGTTCATCAAGAACATAAATGTGTTTGGTGCATTTGTGACTGTAAATGGAACCAATATAAACTCTCAGTGTCCATATCTCATCCAAAACATTATCTTTCGGATTTATTGATCCTTAATTCAGACTTGATGATGACTAAATCTTAAATCTATTCTATAAAACACTACAGTCCCTCTAAGTTGATAAAAAAAGTCATCGATTATGGGAAGTGGATACCTTTTCTCCATTATAAGTCTTCAAGGAATCAATGCATAGGTGTATCATATAATCCTTCTCCTTTACAAACATTGTTGGGGCTCTCGAATGTGACATACTCAATCTAATATACCACTTATCTAATATTTCTTTTAGTTTAATCTTCAATTCAACCAATTTTGGCATACTCATATGAAATGAATCTTTTGAGGCTAGCAATACACAAGGATTAAACTCAATTAAAAAATTGATGACCTTCCCGGGTGGAAATCGAATTATTTGTTTGACAATTACATTATTGAACTTATTTAACAGTGGTTGATTTTCCATTTTTCCCTCACTACTTTCTAACTCACTGTTCACTTGGAAAACATATAGGGCACACCATTTTAAACTACATCCTTTCACATGTAGCACTAATATTTCCTTTATTGTGAAAAGCTTCCTTATCCCCTTATTGTTGCTGCTACAACACCCTCCAAAAATTTTTCCTACATCCAAATTTCACAGCCGAATTTGTCGTTGCATATTGGCATCACAAGCATTAAGAGCTATTTGTTGTGTTTTCTCTAAGTGTCCTTGTCTAATTTGCAAGAAAATAAAAGTGTCATCCTTTAGCATGTGGGTTGTTGTACCATGCATAAAAGCTAGCTTTGGTTGTTTCAAAGCGTAAACTTTTCGTAAATGAGTTTGTGTTACCATGTAAACATGTATCACACACATTTCCAAAGTTTCAAGCATTGTTGCACAAGTGTCATCACGGTCATCACAAAGTGTATCTTTTTTTCGTGCTTATTGTAGGTCATTGCAAAGTTATCAGATTGAGGAAAGGATATTGTTCATGTGCTTTGAGTATTCCATGTTGTGTCATCCAATTCTATAATTGTGTGATCATGTTCAGTGTCATGCTTTTTTCTATCTTCCTTTCATAGATCTGGCACTTCGTCAAATTAGGAAAAATCCTTGATCGGGTCACTCAACCTCTTTCAACAAGCTTGAAGTACAAATTATTCAATACACAATTTTTTCCAACCAGAATCCTATAGTACGCAATCACAGTGCTCAAGCCCAGCACCTAAGACACAAAACTGCACAATTTTCCCCTTAAGTCAGCCCTTAAATACACATTTCATAGTCCCAGTCCTCAAGCCTCATCGTTCATCTCCTAAATCATGAAATTTCACAATCACCAAGCCTCCTTTTCCTTCTAGCGCTACGTGGCAGGAAATTGGATGCTCAATCCCTCATCTCGGGTCCTTGAATACATCAACTGTGCAATCCTCAAGTTGAGTCTAGCTTGAACTACACATTTCATAGTCTCAAGGCTTAGACATAACCCTTTACTATGTGATTTATGAAGATCCACATTCCCTGAGTCTCTCCATCATCCTACCACTGAATTATAGCTCAGTAAGTGGATCATCATGCAACATATTAGACTAGGGTTTTATCAAACTAATGTCATCTTGTCATTACTGAATTACATATGCAAGAATTCTATCATGCTATGACAAGATGATGAAAAAGGAGATGGAGAAGGATAACATGCTAGAAGACAACTCCAAAGATACAAATACAAGTTGATCAATCAGGCGGAAGAAAAGGGACATCAACTTGCAACAACAACTCAAGATCTAATAACATTGAAGATCCCTCATCTTTATCCATATGGAAGTGGAAGAGGAGATCATGTTCTATCTTCAAGAAGACATAAAACAAGCAGCAAAAAAGAATGGTTTGACTTCACCATGTCATCATGCATTCCATGTCATTAGTTTCATGTCATGTCATGTCATGAGTCATCATGTGCCATATCATTTTGTGGACTACATGAATTATTATTTGAAATGTATTGTAAAGTGGAAGTCCAAAGGACATGTATAGAATGTAAATAGTGATGTAAGAGTTGAAAAGTCATAGGGAAGTCAAGCAATCATGCGGGAAGTCAAAGATTCATAAGGGAGGTGAATGGTCACCCCATTTGTTATATATACACCCAATTGTACAAGAAAAATACTTTTCACCTTGGCTTCTCCCATAAAGCATGAGAGAGAGAGAGAGTTAGTACTTTTGGGGATTAAGTAGTGGCTCCAATGCTTCACTATTGGAGAAAGTGATGTTCGTTGGATACATGTATCTTGGGATTTTTACTTAGTATTTGAAGCTTAATGACCAACATGTTTTCATGCGTGGATTATGAATATTTTTAATATTGTTATGTAGATTTTTATGATTCATGTTTTCTTTTCACCTATACTAAAGTAGTTGAACTATTTTAGTTATTTCAATGCTTATCATATTCAGGATGTGTTGTAATGGTTGTAATGCTCATCACATCTTTATGGACTATTCCACTACATTTTAGAAAAATCATTTATGTATGTGTGTGCTTCTACTCGGTTGGTATTATTACCACTTTTTTAGAGGCTCACTTCCGCTCCGCTCCACAATAGAAGAACCTTGACGTACTTACAACCGAACATTCACTAGGCACACTTGCAATTTGAAAGAACATATGTGATGCTCTCTATTGTTGATAGTTGAAGGAAAGGAAAATATTTAAGTACAAGACAACCAGGATGTATTCCAGATGGGGCTCTTACACCAAATGGTGTGAGGTTTAATTGGGACCTTATATTGGGGAGACCCCTTTGAATGTTGGAAGGTCCATTATTATCAACATTTTTGGTGCTAGAAGGAGGGGAGCCATATTTCTATGGATGACAACTCCACCTACCCACAACATAATTCCTCTAGATAAGGCACAAACATCCCCAACACCTCTTTGACTCATAATCATGAAACATGCAGATCTTCTGAACCTGTCCCTGAAAGAAGTTGTGAAGTTTCTTACGATCACATATAGGTAATTTGCCCCATAACATGTAAGTTTGCAAAGGTTGTTGGTTTGATTACTAGAGAACATAATATTCCTTATTTCCCGAAGAGGAAAGTAAAAACTCCTACGAGGATAGTGGTTTTTACAGTGGAAGATTTGGTTTTTGCTACCCTTGAAGAATTTGCTAAATCTGTAGACAACAAAGAAAAATCGTAACAACCTCCATCTTATAATGTGGGTGAGGGGGAAATCATTATTCTCTAAGGCAACACTCTCCATGGGTTAGGTACTCACGAAGAATATTCCTCATATTTTGAAGAAGAGGAGGAGTATAGAGATGAAGACATGGTAGACCAAGGTATGGATTAGATGACCGAGGGCCCACTTTCACTTGCATGTATTTTACTTAAGATGCCAAGAGACCTAAAAAAGTTGTTAATGGAATATGACCCTAATAAGGCGTTCAATGTGAAAGACCATTTGGATAACTTATACCTACACCTAGGGATGCTCTACGTATGTTACAACGATGTCACATGTAGACTCTTACCTTGTACCTTAAATGGTAGACCGACTTCTTAGTATCATAGTCTTCTCATAAATTCAATTCATGATTGGACAGTGTTTAAGAAGTTGTTCCTTGAAAATTTCACAGATGAAAAAACCCCAACCATTTTATCTGAGTTAGGGAACCTAAATATGGGTGGGAAATGAAAGTTCAAATATTTTAATGAGAGGTTCAATTGGGTATTGAACCAATTTCCTCTAGATATTACACATCATGCTTCCATCATGATCAATTACTACACTTCTTCATTACCAACAAGCCTTTTACAGTTTGAAAAGAGATTTGCGAAAGAAACTTTGGTACAAAATTTCGAAGAATCCATTCTAGTTGAAAAGAACTTGCATGTAATTGGATTCATTGTTTATGATGAATCATCTAAAGAATCGAAGAAGATAGGAAAAAGGTCTTAGGACTCTTTCCACAAGGCCAAGGATAAAGAATCTATTGATCTTGAAAGCTTGACCGAGACCATCAAGTCTGTGTCCAATGAGTTGGCAGAGTTAAAACAAAGGACAATATATACATTTTTCAATAGCAAGGCCCCAAAGTTTGAATTCATGAGAAGAACTAACAAGAACAATGACAACAATAGTTAGTTGACTAACTCTACACAAAACTTGAATTTTGTGTAAAATTATGAAAGCGTCGGCATTGACCAATATTACTCTTTTAATTAAGAATATCATTCAGAAAAGACCTTCCCACAATGAATTATAGCATGAATTCTCTAGTTGTGCACATCATTGAAACAATACTTTCAAATGAGTAAATTGAGTAGATGGAGCAAAAGGAATAAACCATTGTAGCTGAAGAGACTGCGAGTATCAGACATAGTGAATAGTTTTAGTTGTATGTTCACTGTTAAGAAGAAGGATGCCGAAGAACCACCATTAAGTAAGGACCCAACTTGAAAAAAAAATAGTCGATACAAGTTGAGGATTTAAATGCTTATTCCTGAACAAGAGATGATAATGCAAAAATTGAGGGAGCACTTGTTAAGAAAAATGACACCGCCTGTCAACTTGACTTAGAACACTCAGCACAAATCTGGAAATGTTGCCACCGCAAAGAACACTTCTGCCAATAGTAAAATAAAGTCTACAACTTCGGATGTTTCAAAACAAAGTGACTCCTCTAGACACTTTGATAATGCCTGTTGTTATCACCAAAAAATGATTACATAGCCATTTCCTACCAGGTGGATAGAAATACACCATGTAAGCTTAATTTTACCATAGTAAAATCCCTTTCACCATAGCAAATAATTTAGCAGACCATTTTTATTAAATTATTTTCTGATTAAAATAAAAAAACCCCATGAGAATAATTGAATAAATCATTATTTATTTAAATTCCTGTACAGATAATTATTAAATAATTATTTGATAATTATTGCTTGTAACATTTGACTAAATCTCCTAGGAATAATTGAATAAATCACTATTTATTTGTTATTCCTTATTTCCATTATTGGAATATTGTTAAATCACTATTTAATAATTATTTCAATTTCACACCATTCATAATCCCCACGAGATAATTAATAAATCATTTTATTTGTTAGTTATTTCTAAATAAAGATATTTGAAAATTTTACATATCTTTTCCGTCTCCAAAAAATATAATAAAGTATTCCTAATGGTTAGATCTTGACTTGGTCAATATTATTTTATTATTCTCCATTTTTGAGATTAACTCAATACTATGTTATAAATAGGAGGGTTTTTGATTCATTCTTCACCGTAATCATTATCATCGTCACCATTATCATCTCTTTTTTTCGGAGCTTCCACTTGATTTCTCCACTCTATTTTGAGTCTTTCACACCTTGAGAGAGAGAATTGATTAGTGAAGCATCAAAGGAAAAGAAAGAACCCAACCCATAGAGGGTCATTTGCAAACCCTTTTGTAGATCTCCTTCACCAGTTGGTATGAATAAAGATTTATACATTTTAAAGGTATTTCCATTTGGGTTATCACATTGGATATATATATATATATATATATATTTATATTGTTGTTTGTTGTTTAGGATTGTATATGTTGTTTCTGTTGTATGTTTTCCAAGTTTTTATCATAAATCTAAAGCGTAAGAAGCCACAAATTGTTGTTAGCGTCTTGTGTCACCTAGTGACTTAAGTGAAGTGTTTTTGGTACACCTTCCAAGAAATTTCACACTAAAAAATGTTGACTCCATTGGTGTAATAATTTAGTTCTTGGGTGACTGAAGTTTTAGTAAATATCAGGGTTTTATACTGCTATTTCTATCCTCTCAATTTCTATTTATAATATTACTTCCTTTTTGTCAAATTTTTAGATTTTGGTGGTTTTCTGGTTCTTTTTGCAGGTCATTGGTACTAGTCAAGTACAAAATGGAAAAATATATGGGAGATCTATTGACCGAGAGTCTCAGGATAAAAAAGATATTTTGAGCCCTAGATATACATTCCAAAGCGCACCTTTTGGCCTAAAAACTATGTTTTCCACTGTTCCAGCTTAGCACCTGCATTGTGAAATTATTTTGAGACTTTTTTAGAATTTTTCAGATTTTCCAAGAATGTTGTGTGTAGATCGGGACGGGTTTCATATCTATTTTTTAGTCTCCCCTAGGGCTAGATTCTCTTAGTTTTTCTCTTTGAGGAAGGAAAATCCCCCCTAAGGTTCAGAGTACACCTCCACATTGTTAGGAAGTGTTTGGTTCAGTGAGGAGTCTAAGGTTTCAACATTTTTAGCCATTGATTATTAGAGTTAGATCCAATAATATAAAACACTTTTGGATAGGTTTATTTCACCTTTTTTTCCTTTATATTTTTTGTTTTTCCTTTCCCACTTAGGATCCCATTGAAAATTCTAGGTTTTAAAGCTTCATACCTATCATTTGCAGCATTTTTCAATTTTGATTTTCGTTGTTTGTCTACACCATTTACAGTAGATTAGTGCCTCTAGATATAGTCTTTTAAGAATTTTATGTGTCTTTGAGTAACTTGTTTTTCCTCTCTTTATTAACTATCTGATAGCATTTTTGGGTGGGGTTTTTTGTTCTTGATTAACTATTTATTTTTTTGTCATTTATAAAATTATTTAATTTCAACACTTTATTTTCAATCGCACATGGAATCATAAAACATGCTCAATTAACTCATCCACTTGATACATTATTTTTCACACACTCATAGCCTAAGCAAACTTCATCTTGGTTTACACTTCGAAGCCAAGACTTGAAACACTACTCCTTAATAATTCAACCTACATAGATTAAGCCCACTAGGGCACCAGGGCCTAACAATCTTTATTGTTTAGGTGTAGGATGGTTGGGATAACGTTCCAATAATACCCATAGATTGCTTACATTGAGACATAGAAGTTGAAATATTACGAAGATTAAAATCCTTCACCATCCCACAGTCCAAATCTAGAGTGCATCAGAAACCTGATTTAGAGGGGATTACATTAGGTCATCGTGCGAGTGGTTCTCCTCGGGGCTACCCAACCCGTGACATGGAATCCCATGTGTTGGATGATCACCAAGAAGCTCAAGACTCTACCACCCCCATGGTATGAAGTTAAAAATAATGACCAATCTTTGGAAAATTCCCTATAGGACTTGCATTGGGAGGCAATTGGTTCTCTACCCTATGTTTCTCTAGACAACCTTGCTTGCGAGGATGAGATCATTTCAAGTAAAAATCCCTTCGGAAGGCCATATAAAATAATATTTTTAGGATTGTTTTGAGGATTTAGACCACCTAGAGGCTAGAGGTTGTTTTCTTTGATAGGACGTGTTTGGTTGTATTAGAGTAGAATCACTAATATAGTTAGTTTACACTTGGCACCACTGCACTAGGTGTTTTCTTTTTGTTTGTTGCTATTTTACTCCTATCATGACCCTTTAGTCCTTTGATTCGTCATTGTATTTACATCATTGTGCTCCCTAGTCATTTTTCCTAAAGAATTTTAGCCCTTCTCCCTAATTTACATTAGGATATATTAATCCTCCCTGTTGAGTTAGAATACATCCTCCCATTCCTCCATGGAGTCACTATTCTAATCTGGTTCCTGTAGTATACCTAGGGGGGATAGTATGGGGTACAGAGGGAGGTACCCAAGGGAATAATGTAATAATGGTATGGGCCATAGTAATAAATAAAGTGGTTAACCCATATCATGTAAGGGACCACAAGTTAGCAATAATGTAATATGCCCATTGTATTAGATAGATGGTATTGAGGGAACCATGGTAATGACCCATGGTATTGTATGTATGAAGCATATATAAAGGCTAGAGACTCCCCATTGAGAGATGTCAAGGATTATTGTATGAACAGGCATATGGCTTGTGGAGTGTTCTCCTTCCTTAACGAGTGAATGTATCGTGTTGCACTACCTTAAGGGTTTGATCAATAAAGTGAAATATTTTTATATTCAGATCTTGTTATTTCTTGGGTATATTTCTATTTTCATATATTTTTAGATCAGATCTATAACAAGTGGTATCAGAGCACTTTCTTGGGCAAAGCAGAATGTTTTTTTATTATTTTTGCAGACATTTTTCGGGGGTGGCGAGTTTGTAGATCAGATATGTATTTTCTGGTGCAAAATTTGCAGAATCTCATTACATATCTACCTTCTTTGCAAAAAAATACCCAATTTGAAGAAAAAAATCGGCCGAATCAGAGTTCGGATGAGGGAGATATCGATGATTTAAAAATTATCTCTGTTGCTGACATTTTTCGGGGCGGAGAATTTGAAGATCCAAATTGTACATTGTGGGTCAACATTTGCAGATCTGGCTTCCTTGAAAAAAAAATCCAATTTAAAAAAAAAAAAGTGGAATTGGAGTCCGGATGAGGGAGATATCGTTGATTTAAAATCAGCTCCTTTTTTAGAAATTTCTGTGACAGCGGAATAGTTGCAGTGCGAATTTGAAATTTCAGTGTTTGGATCAGGATTTCTATTACATGGGAAGATGTAGAATGGTTATTCAACTTCAGAAAACATGTCATAATTGGGATTCTAAGCAATATTGACTAAATTGTGGCTACTTTAAATTTTCGCCAAGTAAGTGATTTTTTTTCAAAACCCTCTTCATGGCTTCTAGCAAGCAATTTTTTACAGGGAAAGATAATGGTCCTACTATTGAAGAATTCATAAAAAATCTTAACAAAAACCATCAAAAATATTGGAGAAGTTTCCTATGGCATAATGTGAAAGACAAGGCTGCCATATGGTGGTACTCACTTGGCACCGAAAAGTTCAAATTTTCTTATGAAGAATTTGAAAAAATACTTTTGGACAAATGGTCTCATACTAGAAATAAGGAAACCACAAAACATAGCAAAGATTTTATTTTTACAGGAAAAAAGGAAACCAAGAAACATAAAGGGTTATTTTCTGTTGGTATCTCCTTATTACAGGTTCATGGATTGATTTAGAAGGAGATGATCATTGTGTCTATAAATCCTAGCTACAAGCATACTTTTATCAATGTTAATTTGGAAAAAAATTGAAAGTTCCAGCAAAACACACACAAGTTGATAATGAGGATGTTCAAGTTTATAAATATTTGGAGCTTTCTATGGATAAGTATGTGTTGCATTGTGATTTTTAAACTTCAGATATGGATAACGTGGATGTTGTTTTTGGATATCCTTGGGTGGAACCTATGGGTATTGTCAATATTAATGTGCAGAAGAAATTCATGAAGCCCTGGTATAAAAAGAAGAAAATTACGTTGCAAGATATTTCCATTAAGACACAAGCAAAGACTATGGAGGTAGAAGCACAAAGCTCTAATGACACTAACGCATCAGATGCCGATCCTTTGATGGTTGACAATCAAACATAAACATCAAACTAGGTACCAGGAAAATAGGGAGTATACAAGGAGTCTGAAGCAAAAAATGTTACAAGTACTTATACATCAGATGAGGACTCAGTGGTTGAAGTAATATTGGAAGATAAGAAACAAGAACAGGCACCACAACATGTACCAGATACCAATTAGGTTCCATTAGGTGGAGAATTAAAGAAAGATACACCATTGGTTAAAACTTCCGCATATCACCACCCACATCAATCCGCAAGAAAACAACCAACACGATAGCAACGAATCAACAATAAGGAAAACAATCCCTGCATGACAGATAGAGAGGGGTGACGATCCACCCACAACAAAACAAGAAAAAAGAGCCACTAGGGTCAACTTCCATCTCAAGCAAGCGAGGCACCAGCTAGATCAAGGGTTCACCTTTCTCTTGGATGGCTAGATGCACGTGCATGGTACCAATGGACTACTTTTTTGAGTAGATCTTATTATTTGTGTTCTTCTTATGTTTCAGGGATGAAACATGTTTAAGGTGGTTGGAATGTAGTATACCTAGGGGGATAGTATTGGGTACAGAGGGAGGTACCCTAGGGAATAATGTAATAATGGGATTAGCCATAGTAATAAATAAATTGGTTAACGCGTATCATGTAAGGGACCACAAGTAGTTAGCAATAATATAATAAGACCATTGTATTAGATATATGGTATTGTGAGAACCATGGTAATGACCCATGGTATTGTATTTATGAGGCCTATTTAGAGGCTAGAGACTGCCCATTGAGAGATGTCAAGGATTGTTGTATGAACAGGCATATGGCTTGTGGAGTGTTCACCATCCCTATGGAGTGAATGTATGTTGTTTCCCTACCTTAAGGCTTTGATTAATAAAGTGAAACATTTCTATATTGAGATATTGTTATTTCTTGGGTATATTTTTATTTTCATATATTTTCAGATCAGATCTATAATAGTTCTACTGATTATTCCAATTCTTCATTTGATTCTGTCTTTTTAACCCCATACCATCACCATGCTAGGAAAAAATGTGGGTGAGGAAAACAAAGGTGGCAACCTAGGTAATAACTAGGGTAACCCCACAAACATAAAATCTACTAGTATGGTCACTCCTACTCCATTTATTCATTTTATGATTGGTTTGAGTCTCCTTGATTTCATCTAGTGCATCAACGGTTCTCTTCTCCATGATCCCAATTGGCTAACTATTCCTACTATACTTTGAAAATCCCAATGTTTGAATGTAATCCCATAGAAGATCCCACAAATCATGCTCGCTCATTCCATATGTGGTGTTCATCTAATTCCATCACTAAAGACTCGATCTGCCTTCATTTTTTCCAATGCACTCTTACTAGATATGCTGCTACGTGGTACGTCAATGAATGCAGAGCCACTCATTCCACCTTTGTGACTCTTGTCAAAGCTTTTATTATTTGTTTCCAGTTACCCGTCCGTTATGACATTGGTACGAAAGTATTGACTTTCTTGTGTCAAACATCTGCCACTCATCTATCTGACCATGTTCAAGAATGGCATAGAAGGAGGAGTGTACATAGAGATCCTGTATCTGAGGACCTCATCTATATGTATTTGTTCCTTATATCACTTTTTGACCCCATTTCTAAATATGTCACTTCACAGTTCCCCTAGTTTGAGGAATATGTGCTCCAAGTACCCTTAGAATTTGATGTCATCTATGTCTAGCCAGATTCTATTTATACTTTCATCCCATATCTCCCTACGCATGGTGTTACTAATGCATCAGGGGCATCTCATGACACTAATGTAATCGTTGGAACGATTTCACACCATCCAATTCAACCATATGCTCCACCTTTGATGAGTTATGGTCAACCCCCGGAAGGGACCAGTTCATCTTACACCTATTCTTTCCCGAATCATTCACATGGAAACTCATATCTAGGTCCTAGCATGTCATATTCATATCCCCATCCAAATCAAAATATCATAGGGCCAATTGTTGTTCAACCTATGTAGCTGAATGTTGTCTCATCTCCCAACTATTTGTATGCACTGCTCCACCAATGCCACAATAGCAACCTCCCCCCATAAGGTTAAGTGTATGCTTAGCAGAGCACAACCAATCCCCCTAACCCAAAGAAAAGGAAAAATGGGAAAGGTAATAGGAACCAAAAATCTCAAGTTAATGAAGGTAGCTAGGGTCCACCACCCAATGCACCTTAGGGAAATTATCATAATCCCACAACCTAGCAACAGGGCGAAGATCCTAAGAAAAAAAAGGGTATTGTACGAACATACATTGTCCCTGTTGTGGCATATATGGCCATTATACTTGTGATTATCACCTTTTACCTCATATTCGTGAACTATGGGAAGCTCAAGAAACTTCTTCTAGAGGATCACAACCCATAGCTCTTCCTTCTGCTTCTGCTTCATCTCAACCAGTTGTACTTACCAATCCTTTTCCTCACCAAGGATATCTTGTTGCTCAACATACACAAGGTCGAGAAGCTCGTCTTGCTCCACCATCTAGTCACCATGATTATCATATTCTTATGATGAATTCTAATGAGGTAAATACCACACAACTCAACCTCTAAACTCGATCGCATCAACATGACAAGCCACCCGCTAAGTCAAGGACTGAGTCCCAACCCAAAGTTTCCGCTAAGCCTATTTCTTCATCCAATGGTACCTTATAGATCCATCTTCCTAAGGTTAAGGTTATTCCTAATATCCCCAAAGCTCCATTATGTCGAAACACTACTTTTAATATAGTCGACCATACCTATATCATACTAGATTACATGGCACAATCTCCTGCTTCCATGTCAATGCTTGAAGTCCTCTAGAAATTATCATCCCAATGAAAAGCCCTACTCTCTACTTTGGCTACTGTGGATACTCATGACAATCTTATGATTTTCTTTGATATGGATAACTCAAAACATCCTCCCTTACCTTCTCCTGTTGCATTCCAAACCCCAGTCTCCATAAGAAACACCACTATCCAATGGTGTGTCATAGACAAAGGTTCCTCCATCTATGCGATGGCTACTAGTGTTTGGAGGAAAATTGGTTAACCTGACATATCTCCTTCTTGAGTCACTCTTCGTGCTTGGGACAAGCATTCGTCACCTCTCGTTGGCTTATATCGCAATTGTCCTATCACTTTTACCGGCAAGATTGTCTCTATTTATAATGAAGTCATTGATGCCGCATTATATTACAACATCCTTTTGGGTTATAGTTATACCTATGCTATGTCACTTTTCACATCTACTGTTCACCATAATATGTTCTTCCCCCATAATGGAAAGATCGCCACTCTCGATCAATTGGCATACTATGATCCCAAATCTCAAACTTCACCTTAGTCAAATATCTCATCAATGACTGGCAATAAGACAATATCATCCCTCACCAATGTTTATCCTAGAGTCTACAAATATTCCACCTTGATTGGTGCTTATTATAGTCCATCACCTACTCCTTCTAAGCCTAGTTCATCTAGTGTTTTCATGCTCCAAGCATCAAGGGCCACCCACAAATGGTTTGGTATGCCTTCACAATAGCCAACACCTCTGCAACTTGTTATACCTAACTCAACCCACCCTTTTGGTACTACTTCTGAAGGACCATGTTCTTCTACTGGTATCTCTGCTAATCCATTTCATCCTGGAATTATTCCCTAAGGTATTAACCATATCGAAGAAGTTCCTGTAGTCCATTACTCTTCTGGTTAGATACCATTCTTATTTCCACCCCATGGAGTTTATTCTACACCTTTCATAGCTACGTTGATTTTTCCTATCATTACCTTGGGGATCCTAGTATTGTACATTGATCCTTCGATAAACAAACCCCCAAATATACTAAAATCTTACACTGCTTTGAACTCGGTCCAACCTGTTATTTGTATGCCTTCCTTTGCTTCAGTTCCACACAACCTGAATAGGAAATTACTCCTGTTACGAAAGCATTTGGTGAAGGGTTAAAAGCACAGAAAAATGGAACCAAAGACAAGGTACCCCCAGCAACTACAACTTCTCCTAAGCTGCCAAAGCCTATTCCTCCATGTGATTCCTTAGACATCATTGGTCATGCCACTAATAATTTTCATGAACTCCCTCATATCAATAATGTTGTCCCTTATACCTTCCCTAATTCTAACATTCCTGAGGTCCATGTCACCTTATCTCAGTTAGTTAATAAGAATAGATCATTACATACGAATCGACCCTACACTTTGTGTGATAGTTATGGGCATTATTCTCATTGATATCCCTCTCTTAAAGGTTTTCTTACTACACTTCAAGTGCTTCGAGAATTATAAGCCACTCGTAGTGATTCAATCTCTCCTCTACCTATGGATTTTGGTCCCACCCCTATGATATAACATGAGGTCTCTCAACTACCCATGGTGATCCCTCCCCCTACTTTTGAGATGACAGACAGTACCACTCCTATTATCTACCTATCTTCATCCATGAGAATCATGTATTGGGACTTCCTTAATGTATCCTATTTTTATTTCGTTGAAACTTCATCAACAAACATTGTGGTCTCATCATTGGTAAATCTCCCATCTACTAGTCATTTGCCTCCCAGCCTTGATGGTGTGCATGTGAACCTTGTCTCTCATGAAGATGCCTTATGTATCTCTTCTTCATCATGTGGTTTCTCTTCCTCTAGTACCCCATATTCCATTCTGATGAAGACATCATGGAAGCCATGATCACCCCTGATTATCCTTGGGATGATATTCACCATCGTGAATACATCCTTTCGCAACAAACCCATGACGAATATGTTTAAAAATCAATCAATTTGAAAACCTCATTCCTACATAAAATTCTTTTGAGGAAGGAAATATGGCTAACATATCCCCTACCATCAAGATCAACATTTCAAATAAACCAGGGATCGAAGAAAATATCATATTAGGGACACAATTCACCCAGGAACAAACTGAAATGTCAGGACATAATTGCGCCATTTTCGAACATCACATCGACACCTGGCCCTATGCCATCCCTATCCACCAAGAGTAAAGGCTCGTCCATCCTTCCAAAAAATAAGCTATCAAAATTAAAATCGATACGCTCAAGCAATATGGTTTCATCTATCCCATTGAATACACCACATGGGTGTCCAATCTTATTCCCGTTCTTAAGAAACAAGGCACCATTCGTATCTGCATGGAATTTCATGATTTAACCAAAACTTGTCCCAAAGAAAACTTTCCAACACAATTAATACACCAAGTCATTGATGAGTGTGTGGGACATCAGGTTATTTTCTTTATGGATGGATTCTCTAGATATAACCAGGTACATATCCATGATGCCAATCAGCTTAAAACCGCCTTCACTAGTCCTTGGGGAACGTTTACTTATAAGGTCATGCCTTTTGGCTTAGATAACGTTGGGGCCACTTTTCAGTGTGCCATGTCCTACATTTTTCATGACCTGACACATATTATCCTTGCATATGTAGATGATCTCACCGCTCATTCCAAAATTTGATTGCAACATCTTCATGATTTGCATAATATTTTTCTTTCAACTCGCAAGTATAAAATTTTCCTCAACCCCCTTAAGTGTGTTTTCTGCATTCCGTCCATCCAAAATTTTGGCTTCATTGTGCCCAAAGACATAATCACTCTTGACCCTCTCAAAGCTAAAGCCATTCTCGAACTTCCTCCTCCCCGTATTTTTCACCAGTTATAAAGCCTCCAAGGCAAAGCTAACTTTATTCAAAGTTTTGTGTCTGATTATGAAACCACGACACATGGGTTTCTTAGAATCCTTTAATATAACATTCCATTTGTTTGTGATGACCAAGATCAAAAATATTTTGATGCCCTCAAACGTGCTCTCACTTCTACTCCCTTGATTATTCCACCTAACATTAAGAGGGATTTCATCTTTTATATATGTATGTCCGCTTATTCTGTCATCGGTGTCCTAATACAAGAATATTATGTCAGAAATGAGAATTTCATCTATTATGATAGTATGAGCCTTAACAGTCCCCCTGTGTCCTATTCACATGAAGAAAAGTTGGCACTGCATGTTGTGTTCTATGTTCAAAAGCTTCGTCATTATATCCTTACGCGTACCACCAAATTTGTGACCTATTCCAACCCCATGGTTTTTTTGTTCAGCTGATGGGTCTTTGAAGTGAGGTACACCCATTTGATCATTACTCTTTAAGAATTTGATCTCAAATTTGTCACAACCAAGAAAAAGAAATGTTTAGCCCTTGCTGAAATAATTTATGAATTTCCCACTTGTCTGCCTGATCCACTGGTAAATGATGATGTTCTTGATGAACACTTGTTCACCATTACCTCATATGGTCCTTGGTATGGCAAAATCCCTACCTACTTTTGAATCGAGAAATTTCCCCACCACCTCACTTGTGATGATCGATGACGTATTCGGCATCATGCCCCTCGCTACCTCTTCATCAATGCTGATATATATCATCACGGTTTTGACATTGTCCTCCATCGTTGTCTCACCCACGGTGAATCTGAGAAAGTGCTCAATACCTGCCATGGTGGAACTTGTGGTGGTCATCCCTCCAGAATGGCCACTGCCCAAAAAATCATGTGCATCAATTACTTTTGACCTTCTCTCTTTAGCGACTATATTGAGGCAATCAAACATTGTCCCAATTGTGAGTTATATGCCCCTAAGGTGCGAACTCCACCTACTCCCCTCCATCCCGTCATCACAAGTGGTCCTTCTGTAAATGGTCTATTTAATTTATGGAGTGTCAATGCCCATCTACTAATAACCACAAGTATATTATCAATGGCATTGACTCTTAACCAAATGGGTTGAATCCAAGCCAACATTCCATAACACTATGACTATTACAACCCTCTTTTTCTTTAACCATGTTATCACTTGATTTTGGGTTCTGAAACAATTGGTCGCTGACCATGGCCAACTATCGCATTAGTTATCCTCTCTGTTGGGAATCAAAAAATAATATTCATCGTCTTATTACCCCTAAGGCAATGACAAAGTTGATGTTGCCAAAAAAATACTTAAGACTATGCTTCAACGAACGATTGATAAAAACAATACTAACTGGAATCTAATGATCTCCCCTACTTTGTGGGCCTATAGAGATTTTTTCAATACTGCCACCGGGTTCACTCCTTTCCACCTCATTTTTGGGGATGAGGTAGTCTTACCAATCATGTGTGAAATTCCCTCCCTCCACCTTGTTGTGGAACTCTTGCCAGACACCCAACCTCCAAAAAAATAATTTATCATGCTTTAGCGCGCCAATGAAGACCATCATGTTGCATTGCAAACCATTGAAGTGGCAAAAAATCACACCAAAGCTTAATATGACCAAAAATTCCACCCTTGTACCTTCCATGAAGGTGACCTTCTTCTTGTTTATGACCAAGCTCATGATGTCTTTGGGCATTGAATGTTTGAACCATTATGGCTAGGACCTCACATCATCTGTAATTGTTTGGATAAAAGGGTTTACCTTTTAGAGGCTCTACAAGGAGAAATCATTCCCAACCCTTGCAATGCACTCTAACTAAAAAAAAATTACCAATAGTATTTCCCACTGAAATGCATGTATCTTTTTATTTTTCTTGCATTTAGGTAGCTTGCATCCCATATCATCTTATTGATTCTGTTCTCGCGTATTTTATATGGATACATTTTCCACACCTTATATAGGTTATGTCAATGGCTTGAGTCACTTAACCAGGAATATAGCCTTAGTAGCTTGGGCCATTTTTACCCCATTGCATTCGTTAGTCTAGTCCAACGATAGTTACATTGGATTTGCCACCAATAAGAAGGCCGAATATGATATTGTGATAGGTTTGTTAGTTGATGTCCTTGATATTCACATCCTTCACCTTCATGTTTGTCTTGATTCATTTCTACTTTTCATACAATTAAACGATGTTTATCATGTGCATAATCTTGTCCTATTTAGAAAATATCTATGAGTTAAGATTTTGGCATGTGAATTTGAATCCATTACATTCAGTCATGTTCCTAGAGCCAAAAATCACTATGTAGATACCATTGCAAGTAACATTTTAGATTCATATTTATCACATGCATATACAAGAAGGCATCCATAACATACACAAATGGTGAACCAAAATCATCAGAAAAGATGCATAACCATAATTATATGTCATAATACAATGTTTTGAGTCCACTACTCTAAATATATCTGACATTCTCATTCGTATGTTATCATAAAAAAAATGGTAACCCACATGTCCCTATGCCTAATCACTATCATCTAGAGGCTCCTAAGCTAATGGCTCCATCCCACCAGCTCGTAGGTCTCGTACTTCCTGACCAACCATAGCATGCATTGCATGATTTCTCACCACTTTTAGAGAAGACTAGTGAACTCATTTGTATATCGATCTTCTAACTAATTCCACCCATGCTCTATCACCCCAATCATAAGAATGTCGAATCTATGTTAGAGATCCTCCAGTAAAGCATCACTACCTTATCTCTATTATGATGTGGACCCACCCTCATCTGTAGCTTCAGGAGATACGGGTCATCCCGTGTATCCTTTTGACCTCACCGTTACTATATATACATACCACAATGTCTAGAAACTAGTACCACATTCAAATATTTCTTAAAATATAATGCATCCAATATATAAAAACTTTCACTTACCATCTGGACCCCATTCTTGTCCTGGAAGAAGTGGTAAGTCAGAATCCCCTTGAGAGTTCATTCCACTCTACAGAAATCATCTATGTATAGTGGCACTTGGTCTGAATGAGAAAAAACCTCAAGTCAGAACACTCATTTGACTCCCCCTCTGCCACCTCATTTTAGTAGCTTCCCCTACTGGCGCATCCTGGGCTCCTGTGGGCTACCATCATAGAGCTATAGATAAGGACAAATAGTCAAGATCTTCTCAAGGAATAATGGGCATGAAACTATCCCAAAATAAAAATTATCATTGTACCTTTTCCTGCATAGTGTCAACTGTCGTTTCAACAATGACAAAATCATTTGGGCCCACCAAAGCTAGGTCCCTTCGAACACACTCTCCACCTATAGAATCTTCTCTACAAGTCAGCTAGCTCACTAATATCATGTAGAAATTTCTCCTGCAGATCAAACTGATATATGTAATGTACTAAAGCAAAATACTAGATCTACATCTACCATAAACTTTGCAGAAGCTTAATCAACCATGAGCAACATCAAGCGTGAACATATCAATCACACATAACACATAATATATCACTGGGGAAAGCACCAACATAAAACCTCAACATTATATTATCAATCAAGTGGAAATCCTCAACAACATACAAAAAGAATTAACTCAAAAGATATCCCACTCTCTCTGTACTCTGATGATGAAGCTCATGGACTACCTAGCCCTGTATATAAATATCCAAGCTCCTATTTCCTTCCCCATGCAAGGAATACTTACTAGAAATATCCTAGCATCTGATAGTACATTGTCCCACATCTAATCTCAACTTGGTCTCTAACAGAACTGACATGCATCAATTATCCATGAGTGAATACACAGTTATCTGAAAATAACAATTGTCACATGCATGCAAGCATCAACAAATTGTATCTCATTAGTCTAACAACTTGTTAAATTAATATAGCTAAACTTGACTAAGTTAAACTAAGTCAACTAATCCTCTCAATATAGAACTCATCCTTAATTCTTCAATCAGTGGAGCAAATCAAGGACACATTCCCCAATTAGTGGAGAAATAATTGCATTTTCTCACAAAGACTTCAACTTTGATTTTCCTTAACTAATTAACTCATGGACAATTAATTAATTAGTATTCCAAATTGGCGCTAAGACAAAATTTGAATCTACTTCCTATAGATAGACCAGGGACTGCTATAAATAGGAAGGGACCCAGAAATGCTATTTTTAGAAGATTCTATTTTTAGCAGTTTCACCTCTCACCCAAGGTGGCCAAAATGCTCATTGGCCAAACTGATATTTTTAGCAGTCCTATTTTTAGCACTTCCTAAATTTAGCATTTCTTGTTGCATGCTTTTCAACACTCCCTCTACAATAAAGAATTCCTTTCAAACCCGATCCTATAACTCAGGAATGTTCTGCATGCAACACATCTACCAAGTGCAGTTGCTCCAGCAACACTCAGAACAAATAAACTCCCAACTGACCTCTCCATTGGGCTAGAAACATACTCTGATGTTGAAGCTCTACTTGTTGCTGACAAGTGCTCCCTCTGTGACCTATGCTACTACAACATCTCCATGCATCTCGCACCGTTGCACCCTTCTCTGTGCTACCCTGCACTGTGCAACACACTTGTGCCTCTCGCTTTTCTGCAGCCCACATGCTCTGTGATCTCTTGGGATTCCTTGCACTGTAGCTCTCTCTACCGCTGCATCCGCATCTGTCTCTACCCAATAAGTCAGTTCCTACTACTCCACATCAGGGCTCCCATAGCAAGGTCTCATCTAAGAGGTTGGGTACCTCAAGGATCTTGCCCCTCCTCCTTGGGAGGACCACTCTAGATCGCCCCACCTCCTACCTAGAGGTATGGCTGCATGTGATCCATTTGCCCACCTGGCTCGAAATTTCCCTCTACTAGATGTCTCTGCATGAGTAGATGTCTCTACTCAATCTCCACTCAGCTTCTGTTGCTGTGGCTGCTCCACAACCTCCTGAAGCTGGTGCACCAATCATGGCTCCTCCGCAATTATCTGAGACTTCTTCTGGCACTGCATGTTGAGAGGTAACATACCCTCCCTCTCAACTACCAAGTCTCCATCAGTTGCCTTGCTGCTCAAGGCTTTGCATGCATCTTGAACCTCAAGAGCATACAGGTTCTTGACCTGTGAACCAATCTGCTTCACCTGTCTAGTGATGATGTGTCTAAGGAAAACCTTTCCCTTACTGAATACTACATCATAGCCTCTGTCTTCCAGCATCGTGATCGATACCAAGTTTCTCTTCGGTCCTGGTACATACTTGACATCGGTCAAGGTAAGGCGAGGTCCATGCTCCCTCTGAAAAATAACTGTGCCTACACCTGAGACACTATACTTTTCATCATTACCCATCGCTATGAGTATATGGAGATCTTTCTCCTCCAAAGTACTGAACAAACTCTTGTCGCCGGTCATGTGGAAAGAAGCTCCACTATCAAGAAACCAACCTCTTCCCACCATGGATGAAACCATGCATGTGAAGAGTGTGAAATCCAACTCAAAATATGAAGCAAGTGCCTCACCTTCAAATCCTTCCCCGGATCCCTTCTTGGATTTCCTCTGTGGACAATTTGCAGCATAATGGCCCACCTCATGACAACGAAAGCATCACACTTTCAATTTTTCAACCTTCTTCCCACCATTAGAAGAACTGGATTCGAAAAGAGAAACCTTCTCCTTCCCCTTCTTTGCCTTACTCGCTAAGGCATAGTTCTTCTCATCCTCCATGGATGAAGAATCGTCTCTGGTGCTCTGTTTGATCTCCTCCTACATCAAATCTGACCATAGTCATTCCCAATCTAGCAGTTTCTTCCTTCCATTAGCTGAGTCTTGGTAGCCATGCCAGCTCTTAGGAAGACCAAGGAGTGCTAGACTCACCATGTCATCATCAGCTGTCACGACCCCTACACTTGCAATCTCATCCTTGCATGTGATGAGCTTAGTAAGATACGTAGAGATCGTCTCATCCTTTTCACACTGGATCTTTCGAAGTTTGTCCTTCAGTGCCAACTTCCTCTGATCACTACTATCTGATATAAATCTTTCAATGTTTTCCACATTGCAAACTGAGTCTCCTTCCCGTGGAGGCTCAAGACAATGTGATCTCGCACTCCCTCCAGGAGAATTCTCCTAGCTCTAGCCACACACTTCTTCCATTCCACCAGTTGAATAGCATCAGTAGGCTTAGGGGCTTCTTGATCAATGAAGTCCTTAAGACCATTGTCTTCCAATACTGCCTCCATGCGATCATTCCTAGATATATAGTTTGAGCTGCCATTAAGGGCATACTGAAGCCTCAAACCATAGAACTCCATCGGTGAAATAGATGTGATAAGAACTTGAGATCTATATCCCGTATAATAAACTTTGAAATCCTTCTTGTATATTGTTCTTCCTTGATCACCTGTGCTCTCATACCATGTAGAATTTTCTCTAAAAATCAGCTAGCTCACTGATATCATGTAGAAATTTCACCTACAGATCAAATTGATATATGAAATATACTAAAGAATAATACTAGATCTACATCTACCATATACTTTGCAGAAGCTTAATCAACCACGAGCAACATCAAGCATGAACATATCAATCACACATAACACAGAATATATCACTGGGGAAAGCACCAGCGTAAAACCCCAACATTGTATTATCAATCAAGTGGAAATCCTCAACAACATACAAAAGGAATTAGCTCAAAAGCTATCATGCTCTCTCCATACTCTGATGATGAAGCTCATGGACTACCTAGCCCTGTATATAAAGGTTACACCTCAGGTCCAAGCTCCTATTTCCTTTCCCATGCAAGGAATATTTACTAGAAATATCCTAGCATCTGATAGTACACTGTCCCACATTTGATCTTAGATCGGGCTCTGACAGAACTGACATGCATCAGTTATCCATGAGTGAATACACAATTATCTGAAAATAACAGTTGTCACATGCATGCAAGCATCAAAAAACTGTATCACATTAATTTAACAACTTCTTAAATTAATATAACTGGACTTGCCTAAGTTGAGCTAAGTCAACTGATCCTCTCAATATAGGACTCATCCTTAATTCCTCAATCATTGGAGCAAATCAAGGACACATCCCCCAATTAGTGGAGAAATAATTGCATGTTCTCACAAAGACTTCAAGTTTTCTTTTCCTTAACTAATTAAGTCATGGAGAATTAATTAATTAATATTCCAAACTGCTGGTAAGACCAAATTTGAATTTACTTCCTATAGATAGACCAGGGACTGCTATAAATAGGAAGGGACCCAGAAATGCTATTTTTAGAAGATGCTATTTTTAGCAGTTTCATCTCTCGCCCAAGGTGGCCAAAATGCTCACTGGCCAAACTACTATTTTTAGAAGTGCTATTTTTAGCAGTTCTATTTTTAGCACTTCCTAAATTTAACATTTCTTGTTGCACACTTTTCAACACCACTAGCATCATTTCCCCCTAGTGATATGGTGGAAGGCATGACTATGCAAGTTCTACAACATGTCTGCGGTTGTAGCCCATGTCTCAAACCTCTCTTGGTCACTGATTTGAATAGTCATTCCCTTTGCATGAATTCCTGATACATAGTGACAATCAACAAACTCATGTATATGGTTCCCATGAGGCACCAATAGGTGTATCTCTCCTACCACCGCCCAGGGGGGGGATTCTTGTCAGAATATATTTATCCTGGATCATGATTTCGATCTTGTTCCCTTATACTACAAAGGCCTCCTGATTTGGGTCCCAGTAACTCACAATCCTCAACAACAAGGGCTCACCAACCCTCATCAAAGGGTTCCCCAAGAACTTTAGCACACCATACTATGCCAGGATCTGGTCACTGCTTGATTCCCCCGAATATCGGAATAAAGGGTCTCCAAATCACGTTCTAGCCATATAACCTTTAGCTCTATCATACCTACAAAATACCATTATGTTTTTTTAGTTCAGATTCAAAGGCATGCATGTCTAGTTCTTAGCTTCATCTCACCAGAGACCACCAATCCTCCTCTTTCTCTCAGCCTAAAACACATTTTTTTCGCTCAAAACTTTGATGGAAACACTTACCAGACCAGTTTCTGTGATACGAAAATGGCCACTAGAAGTTCGTTGTAACTGTGGGGATAAGCAGGGGTACCCCATAGTGAACTTAGGCCCCAATCTGAAAGTTTGATCCACGAAAAATTATGAGTAAGGTTAGGGAACCTACCTCTAACTTGTAGATCCTGATTCCGATGATTAGTTTGTTAGCTATCATCTCCACAATATTGAGGGCCTTCTCCTCCTCTCCAAATTCTTCAACATGTCACTGTGAAAATGAACTGGATTTGGGGACAAGAAGACTTTTATAGAAAAAACCCTAGTTTTTCCATCACCCATTACAACTACACCGCAACTCCATTTGTCGAACCATTAGCAGCATTGGCAAGATCTCACCAAGTTCTATAATGGGTCTCCCTTTTCTTTTGGTAATTTGACACTTCACTAGGTAGCCATCTTTTCCATGAGATCTCACTTTTCCAACTCTTAAAATTGAATTTCTTCATTTGAGCCACCTGTAATCTCGTACAACTTTAGCTTTGGACTCATTGACTCACGTGTCAATTTTCGACGTGAGTAACCATCATTTACTAATGTTTTTATGCTCCCCTCTAGGAATCCCCCACATGGAAGCATCATTGAGTCACCCTTGTTCATAGCATCCGAGATGAGTCACCCTTGTGTCTATGGAGTTTATTCTGAGTCCCATCGAGTCTAGTTAAAGTATTCCATAAATGTTTGTGTTGCATCCATCCCATTGTATTCATCTTTGGCCTCCAACTATATTGCTCCACCTTTGAAAAAACCTTGTTTGAGTCATTGACTATTCCCTCCCGAATTGAGTTAGTCACTTCCAGGTCAACCATGCATATCATGGTTTGATAAGGGAAATCATTAGTTTTCCACTCATCTTGGTTCGCTCCATCATCATCCCTGGTGTCTGTTCATCAATCGCTCTACTATGATACCTCATGCTTTTTTTAAGGATTCCTTATTGCCTTAACTTTGGCATGCCCTCTTTTGTCAACTTCAACACATTTATTCCAGAAGAGTGGCCTAGAGGGTGGTGGACCTTGGTTCCATATTCATCTTTGTTCGGTGCCTCAGATTAAGAAAAGGGAATCATCACTTCCCTTTGATTTTTTTTCTTCTCACATGGTTAATGCCAACTCCTTATTGCATAATTGAGAATGATACACATGATGGTTCAGTGATTGAGATGATTATTCTAGTGATTCCATGGTGTGTGTTAGATGTTCCAGACCTCATGACGAGGTGTCCTTTCCGATAGCCACCCACATGCCCGGATGTCCGCCAATGTTGATGCGACATTAAATGAAATTCCACATATATTATGGGTTCGGTTTCCATTGCTTGCAGTGCCCACAAAATGCATGCCTACTTTAGATGACCATTCAAATATTTAGAGCCCTTTCCTGTGTAGCAGAGCTTATTTGGTTTCAATTCCCCCTCTTCATTTCATCTTGAGGGGCATTATGTCTCATGTACTCAGATGTTGTTGTATTCAATCCTAGCCTATGTCTTCCTAGGCACATTATGTTCATGGGATCCATTGTATTATTTTCTAGCCCGTTGATGCCAGCATATGATGTATCATGTACTTTTTAGCACAGTCCCACATTGATAAGCTCACCATTATTCTTTGTATTCAGTTATCTTGACAGGTATGGGTATGCCTCCCCGCATCATTTGAAATCATGTACACCCAAATAAAAGTAGACTTCTACTAGTTTAGTAGGTCTTTCCCCCTCCATTTTTTGTCCTTCCTTTCATGGCTTCAACTGTCTCTCTCTCTTCCTCTCTCTGAATCCCATTTGGTGTCTTGTGGAAGTGTAACCCACAATGTATTTAAGTCATGCCATTTTCTCCCAACAATCATACAATGGGGGACAATCTGTTAACACTAAAAAATGATCACCTAGTAATTTCTAACTAGGTGGATCAAAATAATTTAGTAAACCTTTTTTATTAAATTATTTTCCGATTAAAATAAAAATACCCTTGAGAATAATTGAATAAATCATTATTTATTTAGTTTTTTCTAGGAATAATTATTAAATCATTATTTGATAATTATTCCTTGTCACATTTGACTAAATCTCCTAGGAATAATTAAATAAATCACTATTTATTTATTATTCCTTATTTCCATTATTAGAATAATTGTTAAATCACTATTTAATAATTATTTCAATTTCACATCATTCTTAATCCTCATGAAACAATTCATAAAGCATTTTATTTATTAATTTTAAATAAAGATATTTGACAATTTTAAATATCTTTTCCCTCAACAAATAATATAATAAAGTATTCGTAATGGTTATATCTTGATTTGGTCAATATTATTATATTATTCTCCATTTTGGAGATTAACTAAATACTTTGTTATAAATAGGAGGCTTTTCCATTCATTCTTCACCATGATCATTATCACCATCACCATCACCATTATCATATATTTTTATCTGAACTCCTGTAAGAGTTTTCCACATTGTTTTGGATTTTTCACACATTGAGAGACATAATTGATTATTGAAGCATCAAGGACATCAGAGGACCCACCGCACGAAGGGGGATTTGCAAACCCTTTTGTAGATCTCCTTCATGGGTGTTATTAGTAAAGGTTTATTCATTTTAAAAGTCTTTCTATTTGGGTTATTACATTGGATATATACGTTGTTATCTACTATTTTGGATCATATATGTTGTTTTTGTTGTAGGTTTTCAAAATTTTTATAACAGATTTGAAGCGTAAGAAGCCACAAATTTTTGTTAGGGTCACGTGTCACCTAGTGATTGAACTGAAGTGTTTCTGGTACACCTTCCAAGAAATTTCACACTAACACCTGTTGCATTGGATTATAATATGGTGCAAAACATGAGAAAGCTTATGAAAATATTTTGATGTTTGAGATTACAAGGATAGCCAGCCAGTGGGAATGCTTGTGCGAGACCTTAACCAATCTTCATCAGGTAATATTGCTTCTTATTTGTCGAATGGATCTAGTAAGTATTCCAGTCACCTGGAATCAATTATTAACGCGTTGACATTAGAAGATATGACTCTCTACCCACCATTTTTATTGATTTTTGAAATTTTCAGTTAGAATGTCAACAACTTTTTAGTTGATCTTGATGCATCCGTAAACGTAATTCCATTGTCTATTGCCTAGAAAATAAATTCCAAATGGGATAAAACTGATGCATAGATCATTCATTTAGATAAGACTCTTGTATAACCTATTAGTGAACTCAGAAAAATTGTTATCCATCTACCCTATGATCATCGAGGTTACCAGTGGATAAACATTGTAACTGTGGACACTCGAGAAGCCTACATTGTACTACTAAGTAGAGACTGGTCTAACAAACTACAGGGGTATTTTTCTACCGATTGGTTACATTTATGGCTCATGTATAAGGGCATGTAATAACCAAATATGGGTGGATTCAGAACCTTACATGAAACTCATTGTTACATCCTTCAAAGAGAAAAATGAACCTATTGCTTTTGTAGGTTTAATTTTCAGAAATTTATTTTTGGAGATTGAACTTGGGTGCTACCATGCTCAGCCTTTCCCAATCACACCAAACACATATTTGGACTCCTTCGTGGTCCATCTAGTGGAAATGAACTATGTATAGTAGATAGTAGTAGTACTAGTTTACGATATTAATATTGTATTTGTGATGTTTAGATTTTGTATTTTGATAGTTCCAAGGCATAGGAGGGCTCTAGAGATGGTTGTGTTTTAGTAGACCTGCAATGGAGGAAACACCTAATCTTTTCTGCTTAGAATTTGAGTGCACTAATAAGATCAAAAAATATAAAGCACTCATCGTGGGCTTACAGAAAGCATTGACCTCGAAGTTGGGGATCTTAAAGAAATATGCTACTCTGAGATCATCATATGATAAGTACGAAATATTGTACATTGTCTGTCACCTAATTTGAAAAGTTATCAACAAGAGGTATGGCATTTGATTTATCAATTCCAATATTTAAATATTGTATATGTTCCTAGAATATGTAACATAGATGTGGATGCATTAGAAAATGTTTCTACTAGGTTGTCATAGATTAGCGAAAGTTTTTCTATTGAAATTATTTATAAGCCATCCATCCCTGAAAATGTCAGTAATCGGCACGATTTCAATGATGACCAACAGATAGTACATTTCATGGTGAACACTGGTGTGTTCAAATATGAAGCCATTGACGAAGATGAGCATGAAAAATCATTGAAAGATGTGGCTAGATCAAGCAAAGAGAACCCCATGCTGAAGGGTGTGGTATCATTAGAGAAGTTGTATGACTCCAAGAATCTCTTTAGAGGATCAACCAATGTAAAAAATCACAGTTCAACATTATCACATGAGTAGATAAATATGGGAACAAACGAAGATCCAAATTTTGTTAATCTCAGTACTTGTTGTACACCTCAAGAGTGACAAGCCTTTATCTTCCTTTTCAATTAGTACTGAGTTGTATTTGTGTGGACAGATGATGAGCTCAAAAATTATGACACGCGAATAATTTGTTCCAATAAAATAAGGGGTCAAGCCTTTTCAACAAAAGATACAGATGGTACATCCCATTATTGAGCTGCTGATTTAGAAGGAGATAAGGAAGTTTCTAGATGCTCAGTGTTGGCATTATGATTCAAGTGTTGTCCTTGATGGCAACTCACTCAGAGGTTGGTACAAGTAATCAGAGGACAGATCTTAGTACAGCATGCCAAGAAAGTTCATATACGCAGGTTCTCTATATATCAAGTTGCGTGTACACGCTGGTTGGCTTCAGTAAAAGCGCGTGTATGTGGAAATCTTCTCTTTGGTCCATGGCGGTTATTCCTTGGAAGTTGTGCCTATGATTTTGGACCTTGATGTCTCGACGAACGTGTTGATCCCTAGTTTTGAAGATGATGGTATTGGATTTCTATGGTTTTGGCTCTTGGTATTGAACAAGGCCTAAGGCTATATAAGGAGAAGGAAATCATTAGGCAAGTGTATCTGGAAAAGTCTTGAATATCTGATGAAGTATTAGATCCAGTATGCAGGTTATTGGTTGATGAGGTATTGCTTGATCTGAGCTAAGGAGAGATCTCACTGATTGATGGAGAACTAGATCTAAGGAGAGATCGGGATCAAATGGTTTGAAATGAACTATCTTTATATGGTTGGTTATGCGTATTTCTAGATCTGCATACTGACGCAATGTTATGTTCTGGGTATAACTGAAATCTGGTACAGCTTCAAGTTATGAAATATTATTTTTAGATCTGTACGCAGGTTCTCTTTGGTAAAACCGCGTGTATACGCGGGTTGCCTTCATTGTAGTAGCGTATATCTTTTGGAGCTTGATTTTTGGGTTGCAGCTGGATCTGACTGTTATTGCAGAGTTCTGTAGTCTGCTCTGTGTTCTGGTGACTGGGTTTGAGAGGGTTTTAGTGGTTCAGTAATTCAAAGATTGATGATGCTAGTATTGGTTGTTTCATGATTTGTGAATGAATCATGGTCTTCAGATTGTAATGTTGTGCTTCAGGAGTATCCAGTCTGAAAATTGATGAAAAGTGGTACCTGAAGGAAAGAAGATTGTAGGCCAGCACCTACGTACTAGTATCTTAGCTAGTACAAGAGCAAAGGGGGTTGGAGCTCCCTTCCAAGGAAGATTGGAGAACGAGAGAAGGTTGAAGCCTTCTGCAGGTTGTAGCCTGCGTACTGGTATAAGGCTACACCAGTACAAAATATTGTAAACTGAAGTTCTTATTAAAGAAAGATAGAGACGACTTGCAGCAGGTGGTTTTCACCCACATTGGGTTTCCACCTTATATCATGGTGTTCATGTGTGTGGTTTTTGTGTGATGATCTGTTCTGCTATACTGCATCTGTTTCCTCTTAATATGATGAATAATGTCCTGATGCATTTAACTGGAGATAAACTAACTGAATTATAAGATTTATGGTTATACGCTGGTTTCTTTAGACACAGTAGCGTGTACATGCTGGTTCACTTAACTGAAGTAGCGTATATATTTCTGAGCATTGAAAAAGTTTTATTGATCTGATAATACTGATTCACCCCCCCCTCTGAGTATTATTTCCAACAATTGGTATCAGAGCAGGTCCTTCAGAGAAGCTTGATCGCTTGAAGGTAGATCGTTCATCATGAGCAACTACGAGAAAGAAGCATCAGTCAGGCCACCGGTTTTTGATGGGACAAACTTCAATTATTGGAAGGTAAGAGTTACTGCCTATCTTCAATCTCTTGGTACAGAAGTCTGGGACATCGTAGAGACAGGCTACACTTTTCCTTCAGCTACTCCTACAGATGCAGCCGAGAAAAAGAAATATGAAACAAATGCGAAAGCAGTCAATACTCTATTGGGATGTATATCTCAATCAGAATTCATGAAGGTAATGCACTATAAATCTGCAAAAAAAATATGGGACAAAATTGTCACGAGCTATGAAGGAGACGAACAGGTAAAGCGTGCTAAACTTCAAACTCTCAGGATTAAGTATGAGACTCTCAGAATGTATAATGATGAAAGTGTGGCTAACTATTTCCTTAGGGTTGATGAGATTGTTAATTGCATGAAAAACTTGGGTGAAGAAATAAAAGAGGCTATTGTGGTTGAAAAGGTTCTAAGATCTTTGTCCCCCAAGTTTGAATCTAAAGTGTCTGCCATAGAAGAAAAGGAAAATCTGCGAATTCTTACTATGTCTCAGCTTCACGGGATTCTAACCGCTTATGAAATGAGAAAGGGAGGTCCATCAGACAGAAGAGAAGCTGCCTTCAAGGCTTCAGGCAAAGGAGAGCATTATGAAGCAAGTCACGTGCCAGAAGATGAAGAAGAGGAATCAAATTTTGTCAGAAATATTCAAAGGGGTTCTGGAAGGTTCAGAGGTAAGTTACCTTTTAAATGCTTTACTTGTGGAAGAGTAGGTCATTATGCTGCCAGATGTCCTCACAAAAACAAGAATGACAAGGGAAAGGAACCTGTTAAATGGAACAAGAAACAAAATGAAAAGAAGAAAAGCTATTACACTCATGAAGATAGTGATGGTCTTTCAAATAGTGATGAAGATGAACAAGGTAATAGATATAAATTGTTAATGGATTTTGAAGATGATGACTATATGGATGCTATAGATGTAGAAGGCTTTTATGAAGAGATGAAAGATCTCAAAGTTTGCTTAGAAGAGAAGAGTGCTATTATTGATTCTCTACAATGTCAACTAGCTGAAAAGGAAAAACATCTTGAAAAATTGGAATGTGAGATTGTCTGTCTTAGAAAGGAGATTGAGAAAACAAAAGCGATTAATCTTAAATTTGTTAAAGGATCTGAAACCTTGGATGAGATTATCAATGTGCAGCGATCTCCTCTGATCAAGACAGGTCTTGGATATAATGGAGAAACATCTCAAGCCTCTACCTCTAAAAGCTATCTTGATGCAGCAAGGAGAAGCGAGCAAAGGCCAAATAACAGTCATCAGGTGAATCAGGGACAGTTTACCTCAAGAACAAATAAAGACCATCAAGAAATTCGGGGACAAACTGCCTTAAGGACAAACAAAAGCTACAATCAGCCCCAGGTAAAATCTTCCCAATTTGCTCCAAGAATGAATGTGAATAGAAGCTACAATCGGTTGGATGATAGATCTGATTATCGCAGAAGTTTCTTTAATGGCCAATGCTTTTCTTGCCATAACTTCGGTCACAAAGCAGCTCAATGTGTTGCCTACAAGACAATTATGACTAGAGAAGCTCAAAAGCAAGGCAGAATGACTGGAACCATGAAAAGGACTTATAACAACTTTTTGGTTCTTGAAAATGAAGTTGAATGCTCTATTTGTAATAACTTTGGTCATGAAGACTCTGAATGCAGGAGCAGGTTCCGGAAGACAACTCAGAAGGAACAAACCTCAAATGTCAGAACATGGAGAATAAAGGAACCGCAACCAGAAAGATGTGGGATAGCCTTTTATGCAGAAGGTCAAGAAAGTCTATGGTACATTGACAACGGATGTTCGAAGCATATGATAGGGGACAAAGAAAAGCTTGAGTCATATACCGCATTAGAAAAAGGGAAGAAAGTTTCTTTTGGAAACGATATCTCTGCAGCTATAAAAGGAAAAGGTGTTGCTCCATTGAAAGATAAGGTCAAAGCTGGAAATGTTTTGTATGTTGATGGATTGAAGCATAATCTTCTGAGTGTTAGTCAGATGTGCGATCAAGGAACAGAAGTAATATTTAGATCAAACGGATGTTGTGTTCGTGATCTTGATACAGGTAAAACAATGATCAAAGGAAGAAGGACTCCAAATAATCTATACATATTTGAAGAAGGACCACAACAATGTTATTTGAGCAAGGATGATGAACACTGGCTATGGCATCGAAGGTTGGGGCATCTAAGCTTTTCACAAATAAGGAAAGCATGCAAATATCAGGCTATTCGTGGTCTTCCAGATATCAAAATTCCAGACAACACTATATGCAAATCTTGTCAGTTTGGAAAGCAAACCAGAACTAACTTTCCAGAGAAGGAAGGATCAGCCAGCATACCTCTTGAGCTAGTCCATACAGATGTATGTGGTCCATTTAGGAAAAGGACACCTCGAGGAGAAGAATATTTGATATTATTCATTGACGATTTCTCCAGGTTTGTCTGGTTAGGGCTTATGAAGCACAAGGATGAAGCATTCGAAAAATTCAAATCCTTCAAAGCCTTGGTTGAAAATGAATCAGGACACAAAATTAAGTGCCTCAGATCTGACAGAGGTGGGGAGTTTACCTCAAACGAATTTTTCGATTTCTGTGAAGAACATGGGATAAGAAGAGAATTCTCTACAGCTAGAACTCCTCAGCAAAATGGGGTTGTGGAAAGAATGAACAGAACAATACAACAAATGGCTCGTGCTATGCTTGATGAATCAGGTACTCCCTCAACCTTCTGGGGTGAGGCTGCACATGCTGCAGTTATTATTCTTAACAAAACAAATGTCCGAGTAAACAGCACTCAAACACTTCATGAGCTCTGGAGTGGTGAGAATCCTTCAGTGAAGCATTTCAAAATCTTTGGGAGCAAGTGTTATATTAAGAATACTGATGAGCAACTTGGAAAACTTGAACCAAGAGCAGATGAAGGCATTCTTCTTGGTTATTCTCCACATAGAAAAGCATACAAGTGGTACAACAAAAGACTTGGCAGAATTGTTGACAGCATTGATGTAGTGGTTGATGAGAAGGGATATATTCCTAGGCAAGTTCATCATGAAGACATTGAAGAAGATGAAGGCTACCCTCAAAGGCAGAATGATGAAGAAGAAGAATCTCAAGAAGAATCTCAAGAAGAAGAAGAACCTCAAGAAGAACCAGAGGAGCAGACAAGAATAGAAGAGAAGACTCCATCCAGATATGTTCAAAAGAATCATCCAGAATCTCAGATTGTGGGGCAGAAAGAAGCAGGAATACAAACAAGAAGAAGAATTGCAGAAGCTTCAAGCTATTTGGCATTACTCTCTTCTACTGAACCACAAAATGTGAAAGAGGCATGCAAAGATGAATGTTGGGTCAAAGCAATGGATGAAGAACTTGAGCAGATCGAAAAGAACAATACTTGGGAATTGGTTCCTAGACCAAAAGATAAAAATGTCATAGGGACTAAATGGGTCTTCAAAAATAAATTGAATGAAAATGGAGAAGTAATTAGAAACAAGGCCAGACTTGTTTGTAAAGGGTATGCACAACAAGAAGGAATAGATTTTGAAGAGACCTTTGCTCCTGTTGCAAGACTTGAGGCCATCCGAATGTTCCTTGCTCTCTCAAGCTTTCAAAACTTCAAGGTATTTCAAATCGATGTGAAATCAGCCTTTCTGAATGGAGACTTAGAAGAAGAAGTATATATTGAACAGCCAGATGGTTTCATTCTTGGGAATGATCCAAACCTGGTATGCAGATTGAAAAAGGCTCTCTATGGTCTCAAACAAGCTCCAAGGGCTTGGTACTATCGGTTGGACAAATATCTTCACCAACAAGGCTTTTCAAAAGGATCAGCAGATAGCAACCTCTATATAAAAATTGAAAATAACAAACTGCTAATACTTGTTGTTTATGTAGATGATATTATCTTTGGCAGCAATGAAGAGACTATGAGTCAAAACTTTGCCTTGGTGATGCAGAAAGAATTCGAAATGTCATTACTTGGAGAATTGACATACTTCCTTGGATTGCAAATCCAACAAAATGAAGGAGGCATCTTCTTGTCTCAAACCAAGTACCTCAAGCAGATCTTGAAGAAGTATGGGATGGAAGAGTCAAAGCCAGTATGTACACCCATGGTTACAGGATGCAGCCTCAGTGCAAATGATGAATCAACAACAGTTCATGAACCAACTTATAGATCCATGATTGGGAGTTTGCTTTATTTGACAGGTACCCGACCAGATATTATGCATGCAGTAGGAATTGTTGGAAGATTTCAAGCCAACCCAAAGGAAACTCATCTTCAGGCAGTCAAAAGAATCTTCAAGTATCTTCAAGGGACCCAAAACTATGGCTTATGGTATCCTAGAGATACAGATCTCACTCTTCATGCTTACACAGATGTAGATTGGGCCTGAAGTGTGGATGATAGGAAAAGCACAAGTGGTGGTGCTTTCTTCATGGGTTCCAGATTAGTATCTTGGTTCAGCAAGAAACAGAGTTCGATTGCCTTATCTACAGCTGAAGCAGAATATGTGGCTGCAGCATCTTGTTGCAAACAACTTCTTTGGATGATGCAGACCTTGCAGGATTTTTAAATCACTTGCACTCCACCAGTCTCTATCCTATGTGATAATACAAGTGTAATCAGCATTTTAAAGAATCTAGTCATGCACTCAAAGACCAAGCACATACCAATCAAATACCATTTTCTTCAGGAACAAGTGCTTGAGCAGAAGATCAAACTGGAGTATGTTCCTTCTAAGGAACAAGTTGCTGATATTCTCACAAAACCACTGCCCAGGGAAACTTTTGAATATCTCAGACAAAAGCTGGGAGTATTTGATGCTTCAACCTGCTGTTGAAGCTTATCTGTTCTACAGAAAAGTTGGTATACGCAAGTTACGTAAGGGATATACGCGTATATACGCCGAATTATGCTGGGAAAGTCGGCGTATATGGTGTACGCGTGTTGCAGAAAGCATATCCGTGTGCATACGCCGTTTTCTGCAGAGGAAGTCGCGTATATGGAGTTCTAAACAGCAAGGGCAGACTCCGGTCGGAGAAGGTCTGAGATGGGTATGCCAGAATTCTTCAGGCATAGGTTCAGGGGGAGCAACAGGCACAGGTTCAGGGGGAGCAGATTAAAGTCTCATAAAGCATTGTTGGCATTTAGATGCTTTTGGTTCTAGTACACAACTGTTGTTGGTTTCAGGAAAAGGAGCTCAGAAGAAAATCTTGGTTGCTGATCTAAAAGATGTGTATCAGATGCTGCTTGTGACTTTCATAAGTCTTGGTCTAGATTTGTTGTCTCTATGTCATGTATCTCTTCTGTAATATCTCTTTTATGGTGTCAAGGTCATGTAACGGCCTATGTTGGTTTCCCCACTATGCCTGGGATGAATGATGTAATATAATTGGTTGTTTCTGATGTATCCCCTCTTGGTTGGGAGTATGGATGTATGTATTGAGTCTTTTGGTAATAGGAAGGTCCCTTATGGTGTATAAGTCTTGGTTCCTTTGAAGAACATCTTTTGAAGATCTTGCCTACAGTCAGAGGAAGCATGTTTCAGCAAAGCCAAGCAAAGATATCAGCATGAACTCAGGGGGAGCACAGCCCTTTGCCCTTGATGTCAAAGGGGGAGAGTGACTGGGTGTGGTGGTTGCCATCAAGTCCAAAGGGGGAGATTGTTGGCATTATGATTCAAGTGTTGTCCTTGATGGAAACTCACTCAGAGGTTGGTACAGAGGTTGGTACAAGTAATCAGAGGACAAATCTTAGTACAACATGCCAAGAAAGTTCATATACGCAGGTTCTCTATATATCAAGTCGCGTGTACACGCTGGTTGGCTTCAGTAAAAGCGCGTGTATGTGGAAATCTTCTCTTTGGTCCACGGCGGTTATTCCTTGGAAGTTGTGCCTATGATTTTGGACCTTGATGTCTCGACGAATGTGTTGATCCCTAGTTTTGAAGATGATGGTATTGGATTTCTATGGTTTTGGATCTTGGTATTGAACAAGGCCTAAGGCTATATAAGGAGAAGGAAATCATTAGGCAAGTGTATCTGGAAAAGTCTTGAATATCTGATGAAGTATTAGATCCAGTATGCAGGTTATTGGTTGATGAGGTATTGCTTGATCTGAGCTAAGGAGAGATCTCACCGGTTGATGGAGAACTAGATCTAAGGAGAGATCGGGATCAAATGGTTTGAAATGAACTATCTTTATATGGTTGGTTATGCGTATTTCTAGATCTGCATACTGACGCAATGTTATGTTCTGGGTATAACTGAAATCTGGTACAGCTGCAAGTTATGAAATATTATTTTTAGATCTGTACGCTGGTTGTCTTTGGTAAAACCGCGTGTATACGCGGGTTGCCTTCATTATAGTAGTGTATATCTTTTGGAGCTTGATTTTTGGGTTGCAGCTGGATCTGACTGTTATTGCAGAGTTCTGTAGTCTGCTCTGTGTTCTGGTGACTGGGTTTGACAGGGTTTCAGTAGTTCAGTAATTCAAAGATTGATGATGCTAGTATTGGTTGTTTCATGATTTGTGAATGAATCATGGTCTTCATATTGTAATGTTGTGCTTCAGGAGTATCCAGTCTGAAAATTGATCAAAAGTGGTACCTGAAGGAAAGAAGATTGTAGGCCACCACCTATGTACTAGTATCTTAGCTAGTATAAGAGCAAAGGGGGTTGGAGCTCCCTTCCAAGGAAGTTTGGAGAACGAGAGAAGGTTGAAGCCTTCTGCAGGTTGTAGCCTGCGTACTGGTATAAGGCTACACCAGTACAAAATATTATAAACTGAAGTTCTTATTAAAGAAAGATAGAGACGACTTGCAGCAGGTGGTTTTCACCCACATTGGGTTTCCACCTTATATCATGGTGTTCATGTGTGTGGTTTTTGTGTGATGATCTGTTCTGCTATACTGCATCTGTTTCCTCTTAATATGATGAATAATGTCCTGATGCATTTAACTGGAGATAAACTAACTGAATTATAAGATTTATGGTTATACGCTGGTTTCTTTAGACACAGTAGCGTGTACACGCTGGTTCACTTAACTGAAGTAGCGTATATATTTCTGAGCATTGAAAAAGTTTTATTGATCTGATAATACTGATTCACCCCCCCCCCCCCCCCCCTCTCAGTATTATTTCCAACACTCAGATCATTTAGAAAGTGTGAAATTCGATGTGGGATTTAAATTTGGTCTCGTTAAGGAATAAGTCTGAGGAAATACGCTTGTGCATAGATTTCTGAAGTCTCAATTGAACATCAGACAAAAACTATTATCCAGTACCAATAATGGGTAGATATTATAGACAATATCATGGTCATAAATGTTTTATGTGCTTGATGGATTTTCTGGTGACAACAAAGTCCTATTCTCAGAACCAGGAATATTGAAATCCACATTTCGAATGAAGTGGGTTACGTTCACTTTTAGAATAACGCCTTTTTGGTCAGTTAACGCCAGTGTAACCTTCCAGCATGTCATGGACATCGATTTTCATGGTCTGATAGGTTATAGCATCGTGGTGTATATTGATTATGTTATGTTTTTTTCAAGGAGGACATATGACCACTTGCACGACCTGCATTTTTTTTTTTAGCAATGTTGAGAATACAAGATATCTCTTAATCTGAAGAAGAGCATTTTTGTAGTGTCTGAGGAAAATATCTTGGGCCACATCATAGGAAAAAATGGGATTAAAGTGGAGCCTGAAAGGGTGAAGGTTTTCGCACATGTTCCCTTCCCATTGAATAATAAATCCATGCAATCCTTCTTGGGGAAGATAAACTATATCCGCAATTTCATCTCCAATTATGCTCAAATAGTGAAACCTATGTAGGGTATGGTGAATAAGGATGAATTATACAAGTGGGACAAAAGGGAAACGAATGCATTTTCCAATTTTAAATAAGGACTCTTGGAAGCACCAACCTTCTATAGCTCAAATTTCAACAAGGATATCATTCTCTACACCTTTTGTTCCAATACTTCTCTTGTCATCATGGTTGTGGGGAAAGATGATCAGAATAATGAGTGGCCTATGCCTTTTATAAGTGTTAGATTACAAGGGTTGAAACTGAACTATCCCATCATTTATAAATAATCTTATGTTGTCTACAAGATGGTGAAGCACTTTTTTCCCTATAGTTAGATGAACCATTGTATTATCTTTGAGTTGTACCCAGCATTCAAATTGTTGTTTCTCCAACAAGAGGTGGGTGAGAGAAGAGAGTATTAGATGACTGGTTTATAAGAGTATGATCTATAATTCAAACCAGCTCACACTTTTAAGGGCCATGGTCTATCCTAAATAGTAATAAAAGGAGTGGGTACACTAGAATATGATTCATCTGGATGGGAGAAGGAGATCTATATGTATAATGTTGAGCGAGCTAACCGTACTATCGTTTCAAACTTTTGGTATGGAAATGTGCATTAGTATCTTCTGCATGGTAGTTTTCTCTCTCATTTATTTTCATGAAAATAAAGGGCAGTAAAATTAAAGTCTTTACCTTACCAGCTGGTACATGGGGTTCTTTTTAGAAGGTTTAGAAAGGGACCAGTCGGAGGGCACTTCACAGGTGACACTACAAAGCACAAAGTCATGCAAGTCAGTTTTTATTGGACCACATTGTTCAAACATGCTCATTCGTATACCCACAAGTTTATAGTCTGTCATAAGTGAGCCGACCCACTGTAGCCTATCGCTATGGAAGATCCATTTCAACAATGTGTTTTGGATGTTATCTGTGAGAATTTTCTGCACTCATTAAAGTGACACCACTATATTATTACTACCACATATTACTTTACGTAGTGGACAGAAGTGCTTCCACTCAAGCAAGTGAATGATGGGAAAGTCATTCTCTTCCTTAAACTGAATATCATCTCTAGGTTTGGCATTTCGACTTCACTTGTGTTTGAAAATGCAACGTTTTTTTTGTCATTGATATTATATGATTTTGTATTAGAGAATGGTATTATATTGAAAAATTCTGATAATTACTATTCATAGGGATATGGTCTGGTTGAGTGCATTAATAAGAAACTTATCCACATCATCAAGAACATTTTTTTATTTAAACAAAGGAACATGCACTCTGCTCTGGTGAAGACTGTATGGGTTGACTGAGTCAAGCCTAAGACTTATTTGAATATGTCTCCTTACTTTATGGTGTATGGAAAACAGGCCATCCTACCCCCGAAAATCTACTCGTCTACCCTTCAAATTTCATAAGAGTCTCAACGTAACACATGCCTATTGGTTCGAAGTGGGATAGACACCCTTCACAAATTATAGGAAGAAAGACAAAAATATAAAGGAATTTTTTCCCTCCATCAGAGTCATATCAAGAGATGGTTTGAGAAGAAGATTGTTGGAAAAAATTAATTTAGTTTGGGTGACCTAGTCTTAAAGTGGGACAAAGCCCATGAAGGTAAAGGAAAACACACAAAGTTGTAGTCACTGTGGATTGGACTGTTTACCATGCACAAAAAGCTTGGCCAAGACACAAATCGTCTCCAATATTTTGATGGGAAGATTGACTCTCTTCTTGTTGATGGCCATGGTTTAAAACAAAAATTTCAATGATGGTCTAGGGTTGTGCCCTACCCTATGTACATAGTTTGTTAATTGGGTTCTTTATTTTGTTTAGTCCTGTGTTTTTGGTTTTAGTATGTAAATAAGCATCATGTGTAAACATGTTTTTTGTCTTCATTATGTGTGGATGAATTGAAAAGATTCTTGTGTCACTACACCATTTGGTTAACCTTCAATCCTTCTTCTTTATGCTGGTTACATATTTTGGTTAATGATGTTCTCATAGAAAATATGATCCCTCCATAAGGAGAGTTTTGTGTTCAGCCATGAGACGCATGCATATTCTAGAAACCTTACGTCTGTACTATGTTATTTATTTTTCAGTGTTTCCATGCTTATCCAATCAAGTAGAGAAGGAAAAGGGGAAAATGTGAACATGCAAACCTAAATCAAATTTCTTTATATGGTTGTTTGAAGGAACTACCTCTTCTGCTCTAATTAAGTCGGGATCCCTCTTACGTCCATGAAATGAATAAGATCTTATGAACAATCCTATATAAAAATATTTAAATAAAGGATGGAAGAAGAGAGATGCTTCCTTCAGAGGGAAATAAAGCAAGTAACTCTGTCAGGGTACTGTCTAGGCATGATAATAGCGAAGGAATTTTTGTGTTCCTATATAAACAGTATCAAGGTACTATTCAGGCCTGCTGGAAATTGAGCAACACTAGTGATGAAAATCTATACTCTGAAAATATAAAGCCTCCGAACTATAATACCCTTTCTTGGTTTGAAACATTGAGATATTATTGGTATTATGTTTTTATTCAATTGAGAAGGGTCATAGGGGACTATTTTTATTCACTGGTTAAGTGGGCAAACAAAGTCATATGCATGATGAATCAATACTCCATGAAATAAGTAGACCCGGTATGAAAGAATTAATTGAGGAAGAGAAGTTGGAATTCTGCCATTTTGTCACTAAGTGTTGTCACTGCAACAACACCTTCCAAAATTTTGGCTCACATCCAAATTTTTGAGCCTACATTGTATTTTCATGTTTTAATTGTAATCATTAAGAGTTATTGCATATGTCTTCATGATCCAGGTGGATGTTGGTGGCCACCCACCAACCCATTTGGACCCCCACAACTGTCTCTTTCAGTCTTTTCAGTTTCCTAAATTGTAGCACAGTTTACTATTTTTAGCAGTTTTTCGGGTCCTGAACTTCCGGAGCCGTTTTGAGGCCCTAAACGACGTTTTTTTGGGAATCTGGGGCAACATGAGTCCATGGACTGATGTTGCCTCCCAAAGTGGTAGTACTCGGATAGATCTTTCTAACGAGCTATCGTGCGCGTCAAACGGAGATCGTATGCCAAAGTTACGACCCCGGGAAATTGATGTACCAATTTACCCAAACGGGGCCCACAATTTCGCGTTTCATCTTCTAGGGTAAGGTTTTGGGATGTGAAGGGTTTTCCATTGTTTCTCAACAATAAATAGGCCTTCGAGCCTCATTGTAATACAGTTCAGAACAGTTCAGAGGCATGTAGCCGCACATCTCTTCTCAGAGATAAGCTACCATCGCCCTAGCTGGGTTATTTCTGTTTGTAAGCATATTTCAGTATTTTCCATTAATGAAATGAAGCATTATTTCCGCTGCATCTATGTGTTTATGGTTATTGCATCTCTGTATTTATGGTTATCTCTGTAATCTATTGCGTTCCTGTCTAAATCCGGATCAGTGGTATCAGAGCGGTCTGCTTTTTCTCTGTTTTTCTTTGCATGTCCCCAACGAGGTCGGGATATAAGGAGTTAGGGCTTGAACTGGTCGAACCTTTGCAAGACCAGCCTCGCAAATCCCGACGGCCTCCCATGGCGGATGAGAAGAAAGACGAGGGGGCAGGAGATCCTATCAAAATCTTGCTCGAAGAAGCGCTCGAGCGGCAAAGGAACGCGATGATGGATAGCTTTGCACAGATCCTTCAGCGACTACCCAGAGGCGACGCATCGGCTTCCAACAGCGACTCTGGAAATGCCACACCCTTCAAGGTACAAGTTAATTTTGAAATCCCCATCTTCGAGGGTAAAATAGACGCAGATGCCGTAGATAAATGGTTAAATCTGCTAGATGGGTATTTTTCTGTTCATGAATTTTCAAGTCGGGAAAAGATTGTTTTTGCTCTTCTCAAAGCAGCCCCGCATGTCAAGGACTGGTGGGAAACCTACTGCGAGCAGAAGGATGAAAGTACAGGCTCACTATTTTCAGCCGCACCCACTTGGAATGACTTCCGGGATGCCATCAAGGAGCAATACTACCCTGTCGGAAGCTATGAGGACAAATACATCAAATGGACCACACTGCGGCAGGGACGAGACCAAGATGTGCCAGAGTTCACAAACATTTTTCATACCCTTCGCACACAATTGGGTATCAAAGATTCTGAGCTGCATCTGGTACTCAAATACCGTGGCTGCCTGCACAGATACATCCAGGAAGAGATGGTGTTCTTGAACATCTCCTCACTCGGCACAGCATACCGATACGCTGTCAAAATCGAGCAAAAGTTCAAACAGAAGAAGCGAGACTTTGGATCTGCAAATCCGAAGCCCAAAGTACAAAGCCAAGGCGGGGTGACCCAAGACAACCCGTCGAAGCCGCAAGAAAAGAACAACACCACGAAGCCGAAGAAGGACACAGGAAAGTGGTGTGAGTTCCACAAGAGTCCCACTCATAACACAAGTGAGTGTCGGACCAAACAATCGTTGGTAGCCGAGTTGAAGGCTTCTGAATCAGATGCATGTTCCGACCCTGAGCCAGAACCCGACAAGGGGAATGGCAAAGGGAAGCAGATCATTGATGCGGATCCCAGCGCCACTGTGGCCACTGCCAAGATCAAGAAAAATGAGCCCGAAGATCCAGAGGAGGGGGAGCGTCTTTTCCACTCACAGATGTGGGTGAAGGGTTCACCGCTGCGATTCATTGTCGACAGTGGTAGCCAAAAGAACCTCATTTCAGCAGAGGTCGTGAAGCGGTTGGGCCTACCGACTACACCACATCCACAGCCGTACAGTATCGGGTGGCTTCACGAAGGACGAGATCTGAAAGTTCGCCAGCAGTGCCGCCTTCCCTACAGCATCAAACCCTTCACAGACGAGGTATTGTGTGATGTTACACCTCTGGATGTTTGCGATGTATTATTAGGCCAACCATACTTGTGGAGGCGACATGCTGTGTATGAGTCAAGGCCTCGTGCTGTCATTATTTCTTTGAATGATTCATTATACAGGATACCGGAGGTAGCCCCACCTACCGCCACATCTTTGATCACTACCAAAAAAGGCAGCAAGCTCATATCACAGACCAGGAAATTCATTTGTCTGGTTCACTCCCAAAGTAAGGGGAAGATCGTTGCTACAACCATGACCCCTGAAAAGGATTCCTCCATACAGCAGCAGCAGCAAAGGAATACGGTCATGACAAAACACAGGAACAACTTCTCCTCATCCACATGGGTACCACATAAGTTTCAGGTGGGCAACAAAGTTTGGTTACATCTGCAGAAAGAACACCTTACAAGAGCCCATCAGAAGCTCCGACCACTCCGACATGGTCCTCACAGCAGTACCAAGGCTATGGGCAACAATGCTTTGAAGCACAGCATTCCTCCATTCCTTCGCTTGCACCGAGTATTCAATGTGGACCATCATCGACCATGCTTCCCACCATCACTGGACACATCAGAGATTGCAGGACAAGTTCAGCAGATGGAGGAACTCAACGCAATGGGGACCATTGCTTCCTAAGGGGGGAGGAATGATCCAGGTGGATGTTGGTGGCCACCCACCAACCCATTTGGACCCCCACAACTGTCTCTTTCAGTCTTTTCAGTTTCCTAAATTGTAGCACAGTTTACTATTTTTAGCAGTTTTTCGGGTCCTGAACTTCCGGAGCCGTTTTGAGGCCCTAAACGACGTTTTTTTGGGAATCTGGGGCAACATGAGTCCATGGACTATGTTGCCTCCCAAAGTGGTAGTACTCGGATAGATCTTTCTAACGAGCTATCGTGCGCGTCAAACGGAGATCGTATGCCAAAGTTACGACCCCGGGAAATTGATGTACCAATTTACCCAAACAGGGCCCACAATTTGGCGTTTCATCTTCTAGGGTAAGGTTTTGGGATGTGAAGGGTTTTCCATTGTTTCTCAACAATAAATAGGCCTTCGAGCCTCATTGTAATACAGTTCAGAACAGTTCAGAGGCATGTAGCCGCACATCTCTTCTCAGAGATAAGCTACCATCGCCCTAGCTGGGTTATTTCTGTTTGTAAGCATATTTCAGTATTTTCCATTAATGAAATGAAGCATTATTTCCGCTGCATCTATGTGTTTATGGTTATTGCATCTCTGTATTTATGGTTATCTCTGTAATCTATTGCGTTCCTGTCTAAATCCGGATCACTTCATCAAGTGTCCTTGTCCCATTTGCAAGAAAATAAAAGTGTTGTATTTTAGCATGCGGGGTGTTGCATAATGAACAAAAGATAGATTTGGTGGCTTCAAGGGGTAACCTTTGTGTCAATGAGTAGATCTTACCATGTAAACATGTATCACATTCATTACCAAAGTTTCAAGCATTGATGCATAAGAGTCGTCAGGACCGTCGCTTTGGTGTCGCACTTGGTGTAGGTCATCATAAAGTTGTCGCATTGAGGAAATGATGTTTTTCATGTATTCGAAGTGTTCAATGTTTTTTCGTCCAAAGATATAAGTGTGTGATCATGTTTAGAGTCATGAATTTTCCTACCTTCCTTTCACTAATCTGACACTTAGTCAAATTGGGAAAACTCCTCAACCAGGTGACTGATCCTCTTCCAGCTAGCTTGAACTACATATTGTGTAGTATTGACCCTTAAGAAACAACCTTGTCTCTTAGCACTACAAATTGTAGAGTTTCTACCTCACATAACTGCACAAAACACAATATCAATGCTCAAGCCCATCCCCTGAGTTCGAAAATAGTGCAATACTTCCCTCCAATTAGCCATGAACTACATATTACGTAGTCCTAGTCCTCAAGCCCCAGCCTTGAGTTTCGGGACTACATAATTTCACAATCACCTAATCTCCCTATCCTTCCAACATTGCACAGTGGGTAATATTATTCCTCAAGCCTTCAACCTAGCTCCTTGAATCCCTCAACTATGCAATCCTCAAGCCAAATTCAACTTGAGTTGCACATTGCACACTCTTACGACTCAAAACATCACCCTTGACTACTTGAGCTATGAAATTGTGTCATCCTTGAGTCGCTCACTCAACCTACCTCTCAGTTCCAGCTCGGTCAGTGGATCTTCATGAAACATCTTAGAATATGTTTTTATCAAAATGATGTCATCTTACCATGAAATAATTGCAAATGTAGGTACTCTATCATGTTATGAAAGGGTGATGAAGAAGGATATGGAGAAGGAGACCATGATAGAAGACACCTCTGAAGCTGTGAATACAAGTTGACCAATCAGGAGCAAGCAAAGCAACATCAACTTGTGACAGCAGATCAAGATCTAATAAAACTGAAGACTCCTCATCTTTAGCCATATGGAAGTGGAAAAAGAGATCGTGTTCTATCTTCAAGAAGACATAAACCAAGTAGAAACAAATAATGGCTTGACATTGCCATGTCATCATACAGTCCATTTCATTAGTGTCATGTCATGTCATGTCATGAGTCATCATGTGCCACATAATTTTGTGGATTATGTAAATTCTTTTTTAAAATGTATTGTAAAGTGTAAGTGAAAAGGACATGTACAGAATGTAAAGAGTCATGTAAGAGTTGAAAATTCATATGGATTTGAAGTAGTGATCAAGGTAGTCCAACATTCATAATGGAGGTTAAGGATGACCCCATTTATTATATATGCACCCTCATTGTACAATAAAAAGACTTTTCATATTGGCTTCTCCCATAAGGCATAAAAGAGAGAGAGTTAGTACTTTGGTCGAGAAAGTAGTGGGTCTAATTGTCCACTATTGGAGTGGCAAGTGATGTGCATTGTATGCATGCATCATTGGAATTTTAATTAACATTTGAATCTTGATGGTAAACACATTTTCATGCATGGATTATGAATATTTGTAAGCATGTTCTGTAAATGTTTATGATTCATGTTTTCTTTTCACCTATGCTAAATTAGTTCAATTATTTCGTTCCTTTTAGTGCTTATCATATTGAGGATGTGTTGTAATGGTTGTAATTCTCATTGTGCATTTGTGGACTATACTATTGGATGTTAGAGAAATATTCTATGTCTGTGTGTGTTTATGCTAGAGTGGTTCTATTACCTCGCTTTTAGAGGCCCACTTCCTCTCCCCTCCACAATAGAAGAAACTTGATGTACTTACAACTGAACATTCACTAGGCACAATTACTTTCTTTTCAAAGTGACATATTCGATGTTATCTGTTGCTGATAGCCAAATCCAAGGAAAATATTTACGTACACATCCACAAAGTTGTATTCCATATGGGGATCCTATGCCAAACAGTGTGAGGTCTAATTGGCACCTTATATCAGGGAGACTACTTATAATGTTGGTAGGCCTAGCAGTGACAACACCCTCGAAATGTCACTTCCTCATTATTGTGACTAAGGAAACCCAACGAATTATTGTAGTAAATAAATTTGGTTTTGCGGGTTGTTATCCAAGCAGCTAAAGTAGACATGCTTCTTATCATCATGAAGCATGATTATGAAATGTAGCCAATTGAACCAACCAATATTTATCTTCGGTTTCGATTTGAAAAACACATTTATCCATAACCTTCTAGTTGATATAACTAAAATTAGTACTTTATTCAGCTAAAATTGAAAAAGTTGGTTAATGGCCATTACGTACATCTCCATTACTGGAACTTATTGTTATACATGTCTAGTTCCCAATGCAACATAAATTCAAGGTATAGTTTGACCCACACCATTAATTGTTTTTTCCTTGTTCACACTACAAAACCTTGTGCCATATTGTTATTTCTTAGAAAAGTATCTTTTGATATGTTTCAAACCACACATCCAACACCATAAGGGCCCTTTCTTGAACTAGTCAACCTCTTCTCTTGTTGGTTTAGTGGGTCATTTCCTCTAGGCAATAGTGGATTTTTGTTGATACTCATTATTGGCAAGAGTGGTGAACTTTATATTCCTCTCTCCTTTCTTATATCATAAGGATTTCAACACTTTTGCCTCGAATCTCATCTTATCTCTGTTTTTCCAATATGTTTAGAACTTGATTTTTATTTGGCATTCTCATAGAAATATTTGGCATTTCAGATAGTTTCCTATAATGTTCTTTGCTCATAAAACTCAATCCTATATTGATAAGATTGTGACAACCCATATAGGTAGCATTGAATCTTCACATTCTCATCTTTGATATATGAAACATACCTTAAGAGTTCTAGGATTCTATTAGTGTACTCATCAACAGTAAATTTCCTTAGCTTATGCTCATGGAATTATTTAACTTTGATGTCGTAGTACCTCTAAAAGAAGCAGTTCTCTTAGAAATATGCCTCAAACATTCTCTATGATAGTTCCTTTTCCTTGATTTTATTAACATTTCTTAGTTTGTCCCATGATATATCGATGTTTGACTTCAAACTAAAAATAATTTCCCCATTCTTCATGTTTTTAGAGTAGTGATGCACTCTAAACTCTTTCTTCATTCCCGATAGCCAAGATTCTCCCCCTTTATCCCACTTTATTTCTCCATTGAAGATAGGGGGATTTTCTGTCTTCAAATCTTTTATCATTGAGCTCTTCTCACTTTTCCTTTCATGATGGTAATATCTAATGTTGGTACCCAATGACTATGCATGGTTGCTTAACTCTTCTTCTAGAGTGATAAATGTGATTTCTCCTCTATCTATATCTTCATTTTCTTCCCTATGTCTTTTCCTTGAATTGGTGTATTTTCCCCTGTTCATCTCCAATCTCTACTTAAATATATCTTTTGGGGTTTTCTTAGATTTTTGCATCCATAGATGACTAGCTCCAAGATCATGCTTCTTCTTTCTTTACAGGTATGATAAGCTCTAAAAAATCAGAACATTCACCTCTTCTTTCCTTTCTTGTGCTCTGAAAATATTTTCATTTTATTACTTACAACTTCTTAATTCATCTATCAATCTCTTAAGAATATCCATCTAATCAACACAATTTTCCTTTGACTTCTTCCCAATTGATCCCTCTTATTCATTATGATGGGATCCATCTGTGTTGTACTATACCATTCTGATTCTTATTCCTATATGTTTTTCTATAATTTTGCGTCTTCTTGTCTTTTACTCTCTCAATGTATCTATGTTGTTACACTCATATATATGTTACTTAAGTCAAGCACAAATATGTATATTCACTCATCACCTTTCTATATTTACAAAAAACATGCCCCTAAGAAATTGGTTGAAACATCAAATATTTGGTTAGTACGTAGAATAGACAATAAAATAACATATGAATTATTTGTGAAACCAAAAATCATATCAAGTGTAAATCTAAAATCAATGCACATGTATATAGTATTTAAACTATCATATTAAATGTTTATCTTATGTGTGTTAGAGCCCTTTGAGGTCTGATTTTGAGCCTTTTATATGATCTAACCAAAACTTGTCCAAAACTTGTGTTAATATATGAGAGAGACAAGTATTTAGTGGCTATGAGATTTATATCAGAGAGAAAGAGATTTAGAAATTATTTAGTTTTCATGGTTTGTAGGATGAATTCTTGTATAAGGATGAGTTGTGATTTCCATATTCGCACTAGTTAACATGAAGCTTAAACCTCTATGACACTCCTACTCAAGTACGAGGTCTTGGATCTTGGGATAATGCAATTTTTCAATTCCTCGAACAAGAAGATGAACTCCCAAGGCTTCGCCTAACACAAGGATTTGAGAACCCTAAGTGGTTCCAATGGGGGTTTCCATTGTGTTTAGAGGGAAAGGGTAGGGAGGCCCTATGATAAATTATGGACATCCATGTAATTTGGTAGTTATCTAGGTTGTATCCTTCATACCCCACTCCCCAAGAATTAATCCTCAAAATGCATAGAGACCCCACAAGTAGTTCATTTTGTGGACTCCATGAACATGTCATTTAATGTGATCACTTGTTAACAAGGGTTTCCGTAGCTATATATTAGGAAAACATTCTTAGTGGCAACGATAGCCACCTACTCATAAGTGTTTATTCATAGCGCCAAGTCATGGGGAGTGTAGCGCTTAACACTCACTAGAGGGAGTTTCCGAATTTTCCTATGTGGTTGCATTTGTATACTTGGAGGTAGATGGAAAAAAAGGTGAGGTACAAAATCTATCTTTCAAGACCCATCCAGTACAATTTATGAACCCAGGCTTTGATAGCACTTTGTAACACTCACTCCCACCACCTTGAGCTAACTCAGGCTATGGGATATGTTACTTGAGAATATAACCTGACCTCAAAGGTATATTATGAAGATGGATTTATAAAAATTCCATATTTATGACTTTTTTTAAACTAAAAAATATGATTTTGTTGATTCAACTCGTCAATACCTTTCTAGCAATATAAATATCGTTTCAATCCAACACTCAAATTAAAATTTATTCCCATTCAAAATTTAACCAAATATACCTCACCACTTAAGCAAGGTACTTCCATGTGACATCCACGTATGACCCACATGGCTCTACCATGTAATCACAAATCGTTCCACATCACTCATGGGCCATACATGTCATCCACGTGGTGATTACTAGCCCTGTATGGTGCATGCCACATCAAACTAGGCTTGTGGATCCTACTAGGGTTAGTCACTTCATCTTACTTCATAATTTCACATTATATCCAATTCTAGAGTAATCTAGGGTGTTTTGCAATTATCTATTATTTACATTACCCTAACTCATGGAATTTTATATTTACTTAGCTTCATCATTAGAGTTCAAGCACAATGGACATCTGATTCTCCATAAGGGTGAGAAACACTTGCCACTATCAAATATTGGATCCCTTAAATTTTATGGACATTTAATAGTAATGTGGGCCCAATATTATCTAGGATATCTCTTGTTTACATAAATTTATGCACATATATATTCCTTGGGACTTACATCCACTTAATACACATCTTGACACAACCTTATTGGGGACCCTAAACTTGTGTGCAACTTGCCACATCTACATTCCCCAGATCCTAGATGCACATTCAAATTCACAAGAAATAATCTAGCCTTTGGACATATGAATAACCAATCCTACTTCCTCGCCCCCCCACCCCTATCTCTAATTTTAAATTTCACCTACCCACAAATTCGTATTTAAACCAAATATGTACCTCTTTTCATGAGTACATGCCTAATACATTTGCGTGCATCCATGAATGAAATTGAGAGTATGCCCTATCATGCATATGGATATAAACAATAATTGGTAGATGAAGAAGTATTTGGATTTGATACTAAGTTCATTAAAAGGTCCATTCGATCTTAAATAAGTCCCAAATTACTGCCAGGTTCTACAAAGAGGGAAAATTGTAGGGAATTAGATAGAATATTTTGAAACTTAGGACTTTTGTTAAAACAACGAATCTCTAGAAAAATGGCCAAATCCTAAGGAAAAAACCCTTATTTGTACTATTCCATGTCCACGAGATCTAAAAGATATCAATAGACCTTAACTTACCTTAGGGTCTAGGTAAAAGAAAGAAATTGCTCCAAAATCTAGATTTCTCGAGGAAACTTTAGACCATGATTTGATCAATGGATTTCAAGGTATCACAATGATATACAAGTGTGCATAAACCATAGAATCAATGTATCACTCATAAGACAAATGGACATAGAAACATGTCCTCATTTAAAAAACAACATAAAAGTTACCTTCATAGCATATGAGATAGGCTACAATCGTATGTATGGATATGAACCATTATATTCATATACATGTCAAATTACTTGAGACACTTTTAATAACAAGTTAGAAAAATGACCTCATACAACTAGACATATTCATATCATTAACCGTGTAGTTCATGAACATAATAACCCTTACAAAGCGTCAAAATTTCACATATCCATAAAGACATATAAGGAAACTCATTCACCATGAACATGCAACAAATTTAGCAACTTTCGATGAGTAATACTGAATATTAAATTTTCCCGTAACATACTAAACAATTTCATCATCCATTTTTCATTTATGCATAATTTATTATGGTTATCCAAATAGCTTGAAATTTTTGGAAATCAAAGGAGGGAACTGAACTCTGCACCCAACAATATGCCAATGAAATTGCAATCATTCTTACAACTACCACCCTCGAGTTAGACCTAAAGTCTAAGGGGATTCTTGTTGAGGGAATTGACACATAGCACATCTGGGGAATTACTGTGTTCGAAGAGTTGGAATCCAATATCTAGGTTGTTTATTATGTGTATTTTCAAATAAGGTATTGTATGAGCTTGTAGTCTAGTATCCATGTGGCTTATAGCGTCATGGAAAGCATTATAGTGGCTCAGTTCACATTGTAAAACAATTTATTAGCTTATCTCAAGTGCTTGAGTGGTTTATTATCCCATTGAACAATAAATAAGTGGTACTACATCTTGTTGAAGAAGTAATTTGTGCTTTATGAGCTTACTCAATAGGAAATCATGGTCCAGTCCTCCTCTAAGCCTCCCACTAGCCAGTTAGGCTTGGATATAAACAATCCAATGACCTCAACACATAAATATAGGGGAAAACACCCTAATTTTAGAGTATAGGACTTGGTGGCACTTCAAGTATTTCTCCTATGCCCTACTTCCACCATCGCAAGCTTCTTATTCTATTTTCATCCTTTCTCCCTCATGTTTTTCCCTCATTGCCTCGTGTTTTTTCCCTTGAGTATCTTTGTATCTTGTGAGGCTATTAAACTTCATTTACAAACAAATTCTTCCATTCAATCACAAATTCCTAAACGTTAGTTGTTGGTCCTATCATTTATTCCACCAAATGCCATTGTCCCACTTCCCCCTCTATCGCAAACTTCAATTTGTGCTTCCCTCTCCTTAGGTCATCATTTCATATTTTCATTGTTTTCAAGAGAAAAATATAATACCTAGAGTGTTTGTAAGATTTTTCTCATACAGTCATGGTTTCTATTTTGGCCTTTAGGATTATGACCACATATACCAAAAACAAGTAGTATAAAGGAAGGACTATTACATAGATTTTGTGCCCAATGTAACCTTTTAGTTAACAATATTTTTATATTTTTTTATGAAATTGATAATGAAGGCTGTGCAAGTATGTTTTAAACGTATACTTAAAACTCTTTTCACTTAGTATAAATAAGAAAATTTCACGTATTTGTGCACAACAATGATTTTTCTGTACCAAAATGAAAATATACAATTTTATTAAGGTGGGTAATGAGAGAACACACTATTTCCCTTTGGAATAACCCAAAGTGGCCTTAAAATAAGCTTATGGTGTCAATTTTGTCCAAATTGTTGAAAAAATGGAAATGAGGTAGACATATCCTTTTTTCCTAACATTTAGACATTTGAAAATAAACCGGTTAGTTTTTCTTGAGCTATTTATTCAATGATATTCCCTTTTTCAAGAGGTATATTATTTTCATTTTTTCATTTAAATTCCAATTAGAAATCTATGTTTTTGAGCAATAAAAATTGTTTTGAGGTGTTCGTGCATACTACCAATAAGTTTTATAAGATGTATTTACATTCCTTCATCATCCATAGTTGATGAAATCTAGGTTCTAGGCTCGAAGGGACAATGCGTAAACTGTGATGCGAAGCAATTATCCTAGTTGATTTGACTCATCTAAAAATTGGTTACAACTACAACATGAATTGTGTATATAAAGAACACTATACATATCAATAACCAAACATAATTGGCATCAAGAGTAATTTCATACAATAAGTACATCTTATTGATATTTTGAGTCGTTAATCATTTGATACATACGCAAGGGTTTTGATTAGCATTAAGATAAAAATTGTGAATGGTTGAACTATCAATATTGAGAGTAGTGCTTAGCAGCTTCTCCGAGGTTTAGAGAATGATTTTAAACAACACTATAACCTACCTCAGGTATATATGTAAACAACATATAATCCTTGCATTATGGTTTAATTCCATGCCTATATAGAACAATAGACTATGTATAACAAGTCGTTTGGAAATTGCAATTCCAATGTATTTTTCTTTTTCTTTAAATGCATAAGTTGATTTCAAGATATATTTCAAATCATGAATTCGTTGGACTTGAATTTTTTTACAAAAATGCATGTAACCAATTCATATTTCTAAAAAAGTTAGTCACTATCACGTATACCCATCTTCCCTTTTACTTGAGATTCATGTATCGATTGGATGCAATTTTCTGTTAGCTAAAGAAGAAACGTATTAGAGAAGCTCCCTCCAACTTTCATGGATAGTAATTTTCAGTGTGAAATGAAATGTAAGTCTACTGCAAGAAATTTCACTAAAATACCATAATAATCTATCGTTTTGCATATTAGTGCAACCTTACAGAAAAATTCTCCAAATAGGGTTTTTGAGCAGAGTTTATGAGATGGTTAAAAATATATTTATTATTTATCCTATTTGAAATTCAATAAGGAGGATGATAGTTAAATCTCAAAATTAGGGTCAACTTGATGTTGGTAATGGGAATTTTCAAGTTTCAATAAGGAGGATGATAGTTAAATCTCAAAATTAGGGTCAACTAGATGTTGGTAATGGGAATTTTTAAACTTGAAAATTTTGGTGCAAGGATTGATATAATGCGTCAAATTATGAGTAAGAAAAAAAAATACCTCTCTGCTATTCAAACTAATACGTCGTAATTATAAATGCATGCATGTGATTGAATTTCCAGCCTAAGAAGTAGGTGTTACAACATAACCATTGGAACTTTCAAAAAAATTTTGTTGAAACATGAGAACCAATCACAAGGAACTAAATTGTTATTCAAATATGTTTTATACAACGAAACATCCATCACATGGTTAAGGAAAATTAAACACAAGGTTGCATAAGAACATGCAACATCATCAACGAGGGAGAATGTTGAGTCACGAAAATGACCCTATTTTACATTATTTTTTATCATATTTTGATAACATTTTCTTTTAATTTTATACTTTTCCAATCTTCATTATCGTACTTTTACTTCATTTTTACGCTTAGATGTGAAAGTAGGCTCAATAGTTTTCAATACGTATATTTTTGTATCGCTTATAATTAAATATTATAAAATTACTATGTTTTCACTTAATTTTGAAAGGTGGGTGTGTTTGTTAGTTGTTAGAGATATACTTGGAGATTCCAGGAATGCAATTTTTTACTATTAAGGTTGAAATTCAAATTTCATTTTCAAACATTAAGGATTTCGTAAGGATTTAGAAGGATCATTGAATTACTTTTTTATGTAGAAAAGCTATGGTAGATTTGTTAACAATTATGGTGGAGATATTCATAAGAATATATCTAGATATTTTTGGAGATATTAATTGTTAATTATTAGAAAATATTTAGAACCACATGAGAGATGTCTAGATTTCAGTTTATTGATGGTTATGTTTGTGTTATTATAGAAATAAGAGTGTCTACTCCATTCCAAATATATGATTTTTCAATCCTATGTAAAATTCACAACAAAATCGAATAAATTTACTAATATTTTCCTTCACATAGATTGTAATTCTATATTTTTAGATTTAGTATTCTTTGATCTGACATCAACACTGGAATAGAATTTATATATATGAAAATATATCGTTTTAAAACAGTAGATTCTGCTACAAATAATTTAATTCTGCATATAAAATGAATTAATTTTACAAGTTTAGAAATGCGACATTGATAATAAATGTCACAACATTTATATAAATAAATTTCCTAATAGTTTTAGTTTTTTGGAGCTCTATTGAAATAAAGATGTTTAAATGGTTCATCTAAAATGATCATATTCTTTTTCATGTATGTCCATCCCTTTTGTATTGAAATATTAGAGGAATTGACTTTTATGTGTCATTTTAATGGTAATTCGCAATTTGAAAAATTGAGTCCACAAACATCTACATCTATGCATTTTTGGGTTATCAAATTTTGTCTAAATATTGAATTAATTGAAGTTCATATGCTAAATTTACACCTCACAGAAGTTGAATAAACTAGTTGAACGATATTATATGGGTAGATACCACATCGTCCTTGTTACTTAGACATGCGGTCCTATCAACATGAGGAATTTTGAGAATATTCTATAAGGTTCAAAACCTTATTCAATTAAGTGTTTAGGAAGTCAAATCCATAATTCTACATTGTTACTTGGCTATGTTAAATTATACTATTAGGAGTTATGTTGCATTCAATTTTTTCTACAATCAAGTGAGGCATTTTAAATACCTGAGAACTAGAACTTATTTTGTAGTGTATTTTATCCATAGTTTAGTAAAACATCTTACATACTATGCCACTAGGAGTTCTTATACATTCTAATTTCTTCATGGATGAGTAAAACATCTTAGAGAATAATTTTCATATAGAATAATAAAGGAGGAGGATATTGTAATATATTTTCAACTCATAGGGCCAAGGGTAACTCCATAAGAGTGTACATTCCTTTGTATGTGCTTTTTTATAATTGAAGGAAACTAAGATCAAGATAATTATCACTATCTAGCTTGGTTTTCTCCCATATTGGGGTTTCTAATGTATATATTTTTTTTTCATTTCTACGTTAGTATTTTTATGTGATTATTCTCTCCATTTCTTATTTAAGTTATTTCTTAAATTTTAAAAAAGTTGGTAACTAATTAATATCAAATTTATGTAAATGAAATTTCATAATCTAATATTTTATAATATCATAAGATCTAAATATTCCAATAGAATAGGCATATTTGTTGGAATTATAATATCATTTGTCATGGACTATTTTAGTAAAATATCGAGGGAAGTTTATAGATCATATTGGTATTAGAGTTGCATCTTTTATGGTATATGTGGGAAATTATATGTTCCAAGAACCAAATTAAGATAAAATCATAGAACCATAGCCATGGTCTATGATTTTATTCACAACCCAAAATATATAGCATAAGTGATATTTACATGGTCTTCATATTGGTAGCTCTAGAGAGAATTTATCGAAGCCACATGCTCTAATTTAAATATTGAAATCGTAGAGGAATATATGAGAAAATAAACACCCAATAAAATGACTCAAGGGAACAACCCAAAAAATATGATCCATGTTCCTAATCAATCACCCCTTCATTGATCTTATTTAAAATGGAAACAAAAGTGGATATTATTCTAGACGAAGGTGATATTGGTCTAATAGAGTTGTAGTATTGGCTACAATAGTTGGAGGTATATTTGAATGTTCACCATATAAAAGAGGTAGGATTTTCAAAACCTAATTAAGTTTTTTTCTACCCTATTACATAAGTACATGTGCAATAGATCCATTTCTGCTTGTTTAGAAAAAGGTAGGGATAATGTCTGCAAGTGTATACCTTCAAATTTAGAAAAATGGTTATCAAGCTTGGTAACTACACAATAACCTAGATATACTCCTTAAGTATTTTGGGCTCTACACAATCATTTAAATAAGTAAGTGATGCTCTTCAAGCCCAGGGTAGTTTGTGATGACTATGTACAAGAATGATATCTATAAAATATGGGACATGATAAGGAAAGACAAATCATTCAAAATATAAAGAGCACAAATATTTTTCCATGGGGAGAAAGAATCATGGAATTGTTTATAAAACTAAATTTCACCAATGGATATAATTTCCCATGCTTTTCTTTAAAAAAAATTCATTAATTTCAATTTTCATAAACTTTATTCGCCAAAATTACACAGGATAAAATTATTTTACGTTGAAAATAACCAATTGGTTATATAAAAAATATAAAATTCTTATAAATTGAATTATTTTTATAAAACATTACCAATCATATTACAATTTGTATATTAAGTACTAGTAAGATTTAGAAAGGTTTCCACACTTTAAGAAAAATTCCATCCTTTACATTTTACATCAAAAACGGGATTGAAAAGGGAAATACATGAAGACGATAGTAACTGTACATCTATGCAAGGATACAGGTAACCATCATAGTCATCAAAATGTTTATAGTGACATTGGAGTGTTGGAAACTACACCCAATGTTGAACCTTAAGATTTATAAGAAGGATAGCAAGAAGGAAAACCTTCTTTCCATGAACTCAAGCAAAATTAGAAAGCATCTGATATGTGCATGATAGGATTTCCAAAACGTATGTGTAGGAGGATGTGTATCTTAGTATGCTTCATCACTAGGAAGAGAAAGGCATGTAAAAATTCTTCTGTATTCAAATCCTATTTAAGAAGACCAAAGTAGATGCCCTATTTGATTCCAATTCACATTTTAATCTCCTAACAACAATTCTATTTAGGAATATTTGGTTGGAGGTTCATGAACATATAAGCCCTTACACATTGGGCTAGGTAAATGAAGATATGGAAAAAAATGTCATGAAATAGTGCAAAGGATAGATATGTTGAAGGTGTAGAGCTTATTGATGAGGTTCAATTGGACATGGTATGACATGATGTGTGTGGTGTAGTATTTTACATCCCATACATGTATATGATGGATACAATACTCATTTCGATATCCAATCATACTAACTAATAATTTATCTAGATACTTACATCATTAACACATGTAATGGTAAATGGTAGTTCTCATTAATAAGTTCCAACCAAGCTAAAGATGTAATTAGTTCCAACAAGAAGTATTTGTTGATTTTCATTAGACAAAATAAACTAGGTGGTGAAATGGTAACACCAAAGGAATTGTTGTAGGGATATGCTGAAGTGAAAAAATAGTAGTTGAGGAGTTGTTATAGGAATATACAGGAGTGTGCCAAGAGTCTAAGGAAATATCACTTAAGAGGGATGTGTAGTGTTGAGTTAGTGTTGTACTCTTTTCCAAACTTAAAACATATATTGTACATTGCAATGGATGTAGTGGAGGCATCACGGGGAAGGAAAATCCCCCCTTGCTTAGGGTTTGGAAAGATTCTAGCTACCCCCTTCGCATTGGAGTTCAAAAGCAGCATCCCTTAAAAAAAATTGGGTGGATTTTTGTTTTTGGTTTTCGCATTTTTCAACACATGATTTTCACATTATCCATTTTTTGTTCATTTTTGTTTAGACCATGTTTTTGTAATTCTAATTAAGGGAATATGGTTTCCCTATACTATAGGCTAAATGAATTGGTTGTTTTTGGATGTTGTATATATATATATATATAGTATTTTCACGTTGTAAAAAGAAATATATTAAGAAATATTTCTAATTTTCCTGGTTTGGGTTTATGTAAATTAAGTGTCTTCGAATGCATATTTTTTGCTTCATTAATAATATGTTTACATCTGTTAATTATATAAGGTTAAAATGTAAATTTGGTATAAGAGAAATTTTAGTTTCAAGGGAACTCTTTTGTGGCTAAAAGATTTTTCTTGGGCTTCTGGCTTACCTTATTATAGTGGGAGATCAATAGAAATGATTATTGTTATGAAAGGAAATGACAACTAGTTTAAAGGAAGAGACTGAGAAATTCAACGGGAAAAGTTTTGAGTTATGGATGATCAAAATGTAATATATGCTAAGTGAAAATTACTACTGGATCATTGTGGATCTATGTATTGCATTGATTGGGATATCAACACATGTCTAAACAAAATTTGATCAAAAGGAAAGTAGTGCAATATGGTTTTGTCTCTGAATTTCAGTTTTACTAAATGTTTCCACAAAAGCTATGATGAAGACACTGTAGAACAAGTTAGGGTAATTTTTATTTGTTAAAGTTCTTCGTGAACCAATTTTTCATACAAAAATTATATAGCCCTAGGATGAAGGATGTAATCTTAGTGATAGAGCACCTAAATGGATTCAATACTACGGAAATTCAGCTATAATCTATTGGTATTAATATCTCATAATAAGGATAAGTGTATATATTTGTTGTGTTATTTATGAGACTTGTGATATGGTTTGGTTATTTCCATAAGCTTTAATGCACCTACCTTCAATTAAATGGTATAGTCTAATCTTTTTTATCGAAGGATATGAGATGGAGAGACATGGAAATTTATACCACATATGCCTTGTCTATATGATTATTTTCCCAGAGTAAAAAATAAAAGTATGTCCTCAAGAAGGATATATAAATGTACAGGAATATCTACATCTCTTGGAAAAATTTTAAATGTATCATGGAGTTGTGGAAAGAAAGGAAATTACAAGAAAAATTGTAGACCCCAAATTGTTGAGAAAGAGAATAGATTTGATGATTCTCATTCTATAGAGGAAAACATATCCTCAAATAAAGGTTGGGATGTGCATTTGGCTTCTTTAATTATATAAGTAAATCATGAAGCTTGGTTGGTCGAATTAAGGGAATCCTTTCATATGACTCCTTATATGGAGTGGTTGTTTTTACTATGAAAGATGATAATGGTGATATTTTCTTACCACATGAAAAAAAAGAAATTTATGATGAGGAAAAGGCAAGTGGAAACTCAGTGAGTGGAAGAATTAGATCACTCATTGGCATTATGCATCTAACAAGATCGGGTAGAAACTTGTTTTTGTAAGAAGGATGAGTGATGGAGGTGTAAAAGCAATATTTGAAATAGATACTTGTAGGATGGTTCGAGGATCAATGGTATTATTGAGAGGAGTTTAGATTGGAAATATGTATAAGTTGTTGGTAACCACTATCTAGGTTTTGTGTAACAATTTTGTTGTTTTTTAGAGTGAATCTAAAGAAAGAAAACAAATATAATCTCTAGAAAAGGGACAGTGGTGTGGCATCAAACGTTAGGATAGATTGGGGAGAAGGGAATACTCGTACAATGTGGAAATGGTGTGATAGAATGTATGCCTAATTACTTTATATTTTGATATTGATTAACATTTTTTATATGGGAAATATAATTTAGTAAGGTTTTTCTCTTGTGCTATAAGGGTAGGGGGAATATTACAATTGGTACAAAGTCATTTATTTGGACCTATGTCAATTCCATCACTAGGTAAATCTTTGTATAATGTATCATTTATATATTAAATCGCAAGGAAACATGAATTTATTTACTTGGAAATAAATATAAGGTATTTGAAAATTGGAAAAAGTTAAATTATTTTATCAAAAATAAGATAGAGAAAAAAATTAATCTGTTAAGGAAAAATATTGTTGACGAATTGTGTGAGAATGTATTTGAACAATCCCATAAGAAGTGTAGTATAATAAGTAAAAATAGTACTCCATAGACACCTTAGTAGAATGAACTTGTAGAAAGGTTGAAGTAGACACCAACAGAAAAGGCAAGGAACATGCTTAGTGGTTTAGGACAATAATTCTAGGTAGAGATAGTGGGTATTTTTTTTATATAGTATATCTATCATAACCCTCACTAGTGTTGGATGATAAGACTGCACATGATGAATAAACTAGTAAGAAACCATCTCTTAAAAATATTAGGGCATTTGGTCATGATTCTTATGTACATGTTTCAAAGGGGAATAATGGTAAGTTGAATAAGAAAGATAAAATTTATATCTTTATTCCATTCAAATATCTAAAAGGTTATAATTTTAGAAACCAAGAAAGATAGAAGGCCATGTATAGATGATATGTAGCATTTGGAGAAGCCAAATATGTTTTCAAATATGGTGTCCCACTAAGGGAGAATGAATGAAACAAAAATGATATTGAATTGAAGCATTATGAATGAGATTTCATAAAATAATAGAAATCAAGAGAAGAAGAACCATATAATCTAGCATTGAGCAGAGCATTTTAAAAAAGAAGGAAGTAAAAAAGGTATTCTCCTATTGATATCTATTCAATTTATTCTTTGTTTCTCACTAATTATGATCCTAGAAAGTTTAGGGAGGTGGTGGATTTAGAGGATAGAAAACTATAGAAAAGGTCCATGGTCAATGAAATTGAAGCCTTAGGAAAAATGAGGCTTGGGATATGGTGGAGTTTCCTATTAGAATAAAGAACATTGTAAACAAATAGGTGTTTAATAAGAAGTTGAATTTGTAAGGAAAGGTGGATAAATATGGAGCATGGATAGTAGAAAAAGGTTATTCCCAAATAGAAGGATTTGACTTTGTTGATATATTTTATCCTATTTCAAAGTTAACATCCATTCTATTTATTTAATATATTGTTGTTGATTTTTATTTTGAGGTCAAACAGATGGATATGGAGACAACATCCCTACTTGAGGATTTGAAAGAAGAAATGTACATGAAGGAACCAAAGTGATTTGCGATGAGGGAAAATATTTGTTGTGTAGGCTAAAAATGTTTGTATATGGATTAAAGTTATCACAAATATGTTATATAAAATATTTAATACTTATATACTAGGACTTGGATTCACATAGAGAAGAGTGGATCATTATGAGTATTTCAAATTAGTTGGTGATGAAGTTTTGTTCATTGCAAATGGTAGGGAAGTAATTGAGGAAGTGAAAACTTAGTTTTCTTATAAATTTGATAGAATGATCTTAGCGATCCAAATTTCCTTTTGGGTATGGAAATTAAAAGATGTTGTGAAAATAGGTAACTGTATTCAAGTAAGAGGAATAATGTTGAGAGAATATCGTAAAGGATTAACTTGTACGAATATAAGATGGTGAAGGTACATATTTTTGTATGTCTAAATTTACATATACATCAATATCGAAAGAAACATGAAGCATAAGAGGACACATCCTACGTACCCTATTCTAATGTGGTTGGAAGTTTGATGTATGCAATGTTTTTTACAAGACTAAACAGTGCACATGCAGTGGGAGTATTAAGAAAGTATATGCAAAAACTAGAAAATCATAATTATATAATCATATAAAGTTTTTTTTATGTATTTATGTGTTGTAACTAGTTTTGGATTCTAGTATCTAGGAAGTCTACGTGTTGGGCGAAGCCTAGCATGGCCAGATTTTGGGGAAGGAATCTGAATTTTGTGGGTAGAGTGTGCATTAGAAACAATGTGGTGGAGTGTGAAGTGGACGATGCAGAGGAGAAACGGAGAAAAACGAGGACCACATAGAAAAATCACTGTGCAGTATAAGGGCTTCATGGCAAAGACACTCTGTTTTCGTAGAAACATATAATATTGTAAAACTTGAATGCTATTGGAGCATAGTCGCTTGTATTTCAGAAATAATCATATTGGGTCCATGGTAATGTAGCGATGTAATCCCTCAATGTAGTAGTATATATAGCAATGAACAATAAATAATGAAGGCATGAATCAATTGGATTCAGGTCTATGTTTATGGTTGTCTTTTGTGATACGTACTTTGGAGAAAGGGGAAAGGCTCCGCAAATAAGTATGCAGAGGCCTAGATCGGCACCTTATTGTGCATGGCATCTGTAGCAGAGTGTCCAGACAACCTGTTATTATGTGCGTAGGTGAAGAACTATTTGTTTTATTAAATTCTGTATTATAAGAAAAAGTTCTTGTGGATGTAGTCCCACATTGGGATGAACCACGATAAAAATTGTGTCTTTATGTGTTGATTTTCTTATTATTTTCACTTTATTTCAATATTGTGAAGTTTATGGGTGTTTATGATATGTTTAAGTGATTTTAATTATGTAAATTAATACCACATTAATTAGTTCATGAATGTGAAATAATTTCTAAGTGTTATAGAATAAGAAAATACCACATTACCACATCATAGTATCCCTCAAGGATGCAGAAACCTAGTGCTGCAACCACCCATAATCACTTCGGGTGAGACTTCAACTTGCTTATAGGTCATTACCGAAAGGGCCAGTGATTGAGGCTTTTTTTGGTGATGAGTAAAATCTCTTCCTGGTTCATCCCAATTGAAGCTAACAAATGCTTCTATTACTGGGAACATGATCTATTTAAGGGATATGTTTATGTGGCATCTGTCAAAGAAAGAAATTCAAGATTGGGTAGAACAAAAGGATCAAGAATTTGCAGAACAAGAAAATAGAAGCCCTCATTTGTCTACTAAAATCTAGTTGGGGAAGTATGTTTTCGAATATCAATACAAAATCTTCTTCGGTTCATTCCATGTGGAGTTATATGAATGGATGTCAATGTTAACTGAGAGAAAAGATTTTTTTAAAGGAGACAAACCAAAGGAGTGGACTCTTGAACCGATGCAACAACTCAAGAACACTGAGAATAAGATCGTAAGAGCTGTTGATTTATGGATTGATAGCATCCTGGGAGGATTCATCACTGAGTTTGTGGTAGACTCGATTGTGTCCTATAGCGAAGCAGAATGTAAATTTTTCAAAGGACCGCGAGGTAAGTTCTTGAGATTTCTAAAAAATGGATTATGATGCTTTTGTGCAGAAAGGGAATTTTACAAAGGTAGTCAGATTATTAGTTACTTATATTTGGGAGAAGATCCGAAGAAGAAGTTGGAACAACCCAAAGTGGAAAAAGATATATAATCGATAGTAGGAAGAGATCTCATGGCCAAGATGTTTTTTTTTTTTATAGAAACTGACTATAGCCCTCTTTTAAGTGAGTCTAAAAGTGAAGAAAACGATCATGAGAACCCTGAAGTAACTGTATATTATTCAGCCTTCGAGCCTAAAAATTTTGCAAAGCCATATTCAAGTAGTAATCAATGTACTTTTTGGTTTCCCTTCCCCCCTAGTCCCCTCCCTAAACCCCTCTCCCTCCCCATCCAAGAAGAACTATGGCTAATGATATCAAGATACCTATCTTGAAAGGGACTGGATCATAAGATCTATAGTAGTTTTGGTTCTTATGTGAAGCAGTATGGACAACGAAGCATGTCCATGAAGAAAATATATAGAAAGCACAAATTTCCATGACATTACGAGATGGAGCGTTGACATGGTACATGAAGTATCCAAGACATCAGATCAGATCATTTACCGACATTAAAACAACATTGGTAGAAAAATTTAAGAAGTTGAAGTCTAAGTTACAATGTATCACAGAATTCAAAGAAATCAAACAAAAGCCTATGAAGTCTATTTGGGAATTTGATCAAAGTTTCAATATATTATTGGATATGGTGAGCCTTGAAATTTCTCCACAACAACATACAGAATGGTTTATAGTTTTGTTGCTTTCACACATAATATTTCCTTTGTCAGAACAGAAGATAGAAACCAAGATGAAGCTTTAGAACTTGCGATGAAATTAGAAGCTTCACCTATAGGGGATACTAATGCAAGTGTGTAGAAAATCCAGAATCAGCTGCAAAATTTGACTCTGCAGATACAAGATATGAATATATTTAAAGAAGTTATACAAGAGGTGTGGTGTACGAAGTGTAAAGTAGAAGGCCATTCTAAATAACAATGCCCTCTCTTCAGAAACTACATGGCTAGTCAAGCATTGATTCCTTTGAACCCCTGATATAGGTTATGGTGTGAGATATGTAAACCTAGAGGCAAACATCGAGCAAAATATTTTCATTTTTACGAAAATATGTGTAGACCCCCAGGAACCTGTACTCCAAGTTCTACAAATTAGTAGGTAATGATGAGAAAAATTGTTGAGCTTATGAATTGATGATGGAGCACAGTGATGATGCCTATAGAATTCAAGATGAAGAACTTGGACATGAGGAACATGGACAACACAGTGGTCGAGGTGGTTATGAAGGCTGAGGTCAAGGTGTTGGTCGAAGTGGTGGAGATGGTTCATGATGAGGACAAATTATCTGCTATACCTGCGGCCAGCTAAGACACTTTATGAGAGACTATCAGAATCCTACCACCACATGTAAGTATTAAAAATTCTTTGATCGTGTAATTAATAAGTGTTCGATACTTATGGAAAAAATGCAAGAAAAAAGAAACCATTTTCTGACATAAAACATCCAAATGATGACTGAGGATCCAAGGGCCATTGGACCTCGTATTAGTATTGTTACAAGTAGCGGAATTATCAGTAGAGGTGAGAAAGATGATGGAAAAAAGGAACATGAAGCTACCTAGGCTAGAAAGACTACTGAAAAATCTCATGTGTTTGATATTCAAAAGGAAAAAAAAAGTCTTTATGGAACTGAAGCAAAGCTTTATGGATGCAGGAGCTTCGACATCTAGCGCACAACAAAATCAGAAGAATAGCTTGAGTGTATCATCTTCGAAACAAAGCCAAGTTCTGACAATATAGGAACATAATGAATCATATAAGGTAGATACTTTAAAATCTTTTTTTCAAACTTGTATAAAATTGTTGTGAGATCAAAGGTATATAGAAGGAATTTAGGAATTGATAAATTCCTAAGCATCTAAAGAAGTATCGCAGAGTGAGATGCATGAAGTTAAAAATTTACATAGATATAACAGAATTGGAAAGGAAATGAGGTGTAGTGAACAAATAGGAGAATATGGCATGGACCAAGTTATTTTAGATTTGGGATTTGAAGATAATGTCCTCACAAAGAAAGCATGGGAGTTAATGGGTAAACTAAAGTTGCAATGGTCACCTATTTAGCTAAGAATGGTGAATCAACAAAATATTGTTCATATAGGAACATTATCAAGCATTACAGTGAACATTGAAGGGGTGCACACTTCTTCTGATTTTGAAGTAATAAAAATTGTGGATGACAGTAAACCATATCCTGCATTACTTCTACTAGATTGGGCATTTCCCAACATGGCTATAATAAAGTTAAAAAAGAGGTAAATGATATTTGAAAGCAACAATATGAGTGATCATTCCCTTGGACCCATTAGAAGGTGATAACATCTCAGTTGATATAGATAACATCTATCAGATGACAATAAGAGAAAAAGACTATATTAATGCTATTGAAGGCAAGTTGAGTTGGGAGCATTACAATTCGTGTGCTTCAGATTCAGAAGAAGAATTGGAAATTGGCAAAAAAGGTTACACGAAGTATCTATGAGGAAATGTGCAAGAGTTACTAAAGTAGTTCATTGTATGACATATGAGGTATGTGGCTTACATCTTTCTGATGGTTTGGGTGATATAAATACTTTTATTGAAGAATATGATGAGCAACTACTACAGTGTCAAATATTGTTAACTCTAGATATAGCCCTAAGAGATACTCCTACTAGATGGTGGGATACACATAAGAAGAGGATAGGAACTTGGAAAGAATGTTAAAGGCTGATATGTATAAGGTTTGGTGAGGTAGAAATAGAGTTGTTAGATGAATATGATTGTCAAACTGATCCTAGAGATCACATCCAGCTCTACATGACAACATGGGTTGGGTGCATCCCAACATGGCCAGATTATGGGTGAGGAATCCAAGTTTTGTGGGTAGAGTGTGCAGCAGAAAGGATGTCACAGAGTGTGAATAAAACTATGTAGTAGAGGAGCGAAGAAAAACAAGGATCACAAAGAATACTGACCGTGCAACATAGGGCTTCACGGCGAAGCCCCTCTCTTTTTTTAAAAACATATAATATTTTAAAAGTTGAATGGTTTTAGACCATATTCCCTTGTATTTTGGAAACCATGGTATTGGGTCCATGGTAATGTAGCGATGTAATCTCTCAATGTAATAGTATATATAGTGATCAATAACAAAGAAGGAAGGCATGCATCAATTTAATCCAGATCTATGTTTATGGTTATATTTTTGTGATATGTACTTCGAAGAAAGGGGCAAGGATCCAGAGTTGAGTGCACAAAGGCTGGGTCTCCAGTTTAGTGAGCAAACCATCTATGGCTTAGTGCGTAGACAACCTGCAATTGTGTGCACAAGTGAAGAACTATTTGTTGTACTAAATTATCTATTATAAGCAACAATTCTTGTGGATGTAGTCCGACATTGGGATGAAGCACAGTAAAATATGTGTCTTCATGTGTTGATTTGATTATTATCTGCACTTTATTTCGGTATTATAGAGATTATGGATGTTTATGATATGTTTAGGTGATGAGTGTAATTCCGTGAAGTAATATATAAATGCAAAGTAGTTCATGAATGTAAAGTAATTTATAAGTGTTAAATCATAAGAAAATACCACATTACCACATCGTAGTATCCCTCAAGGCTATAGAAACATGGTTTGCAACCACCCATAATCACTTCGAGTGAGACTGTGACTTTCTTGTAGGTGATTGCTGAAAGGGACAATGATTGAGGGATTTTTTGGTGCACAGTAAAGTCTGAACCTGGGTCAGCCCAACATAAGCCAACACTAAGTTTGTATATAGTTTTGTAAATACATGACTTTTTTGATGTACAATGGGTTAGAGATCTAGATCATACAACATCTAAAAATGGGTATGTTGTATAACCTATTAGGTGGATCAATCATTTGAATGAGAAAGAGATAGTCTATAATGGCACTCACAACTACAAAGAATGAATACATGGAATACCCCATGAAAATAAGGAAGAAATGTTGTTGCAAATGTTGTTTTAATGTATTAATCATATATAACAAGTTGTAAGGATAGGTTATGATATTTAAAGTCAAATATTTTCGAAAAGAACCCATATTATCATCATAGGACAAATCATACTGATGTTGAATATCACTTTATGTAGGTTATAAATGAAGAAGAGGGTGCAACTAGGAAACTTTCACAATTTGAATAATGATGTTGATTCATTAGAAAAATATATGAGTATTCAAAATTTCAGTTGGTGTAGAGAAAAAATGAGAATTATTGTTGTAGATTTTTGATCATGTAGTCCTACAAACCATTTTATGAAAAGAAAACAACAAGCATGAGAATGTTGGGTATGAGTTATATTATTTGCATGAATACCTGCACACAACATACAACATGCCAGATGTAGAATGGGAGTCGTATGCCCTCTGTGAGGCTTTATATGGGAGGAACCATTGAGAATTTGTGGGTGGTTTTTTGCATCAATTTTAAGTGGTTTGAAGAAAACAATTGTTTTCTTTTAGGACCATTGTGGTGCATGTTAGTTTTTCACTTGATTTCATAGTTTTGGTTTAGGAACTAGTGTTTTTTTCTAATCCAAGGGAAATGGATTGACAGTGAATGGATGTTGTGGGATATACGTATTGTGTTGTAATAATATAAAGAGAAATCTACTAAAAAATACTTTTGGTTTTCCCATTCTTGTTTTCCAAGATCCTGAACTATAAGAAGGGTGGTTGAATGAATATAATTATGATTTTTCTTACTTAAAGCGAGTCAAACATACTGAAACATCAATATCATAAATTGAAAAACTAACGCAAGATGTACATGGGAAAATTTACTAGAGAAACCCATAGAAATTATTTATTTGAAATATCTCATAGGAACCAACCCACTATTACATCAATTTGTAGACACCAACCTATAGGAGACACCAATGTGCTCTGATAATTTCTAGGCACCAATATACAAGAGACACCAAACCCCTCTACTTTGTAGAGATAAACATATAGGAGAAACCAATACATATGCTTCCTTGTATGAACCAACCTACAGGTGACACCAATTCCATATACTTCTTTGTAGGCGCCGACCTACCAGGGACACCAATCTCTATTATTGAAAATATTCATAGGGACAAATGTACTTCACTAAGTCTGCATGCTTCTTCACAATTCCTGTTACTTTCTTCTACTTTTAATGAGTTTTCTTGTTGCTTTTATATTGAATAGGTCTATTAGTTTCCTATACCCTCACTAGGTCTACATGCCTCTGCTTCCTTAATTATTTCTACTTCTTCCACATTTGTTTTCTTTTTGTTTCTTACCAAAAATGAAATCGCACAGCCTGCAATGTATTTGATTTTGCAAATTTGGTTTTGAAATTTTGACCACATATACATAGATATATGTTATTTGTCTTGTCTAAATTATACAATCGAAGATGTATCATAAATAAAGTTATAGCAAAAATGAAAAGCGAATCGATTTGGAGCATCTTTTAAGAGCATTCAAAAATAGTAACTTTCTCAAGTCATATCTCGAAAATTCGAGAAATACAACATCTAAAATTTCTAACAAATGTGACTTGAGATATCTCCTTTGTCTTCTTGAAATTTTAAATTTGGAATCATAATACAAAGTAAATATATAGTGATAATACCAATCAAAGTTATTTGAATCAAATTTCAGGGCCATTCAGGTAGTTGAACATCCCTAGAACATATCTCTAAAATTCTAGAAAATCAAGCTCTAAAATTTGAATCAGTCATTGGTACATGAATAACCCCTACATATATCCTCCAATTTTCACATATTGAAACTTCCTAAGGGAAATTATATACATAAAATTCCAAAATGATTCGTTCACCCCATAAATCAAATTTTTATTTCCATTCTTATACACCAAGAATCACCCCAAAAGTTATTCCTCAGTTCCTCTTGTGACCTTAAATCTCTTATCACTTGAATTAATATTCAAACCAACTCATATTCCTTTTGCTTATATTTTTTCTATGTTAAATTATGGTGCTCACTTGTAACACTAGTTGGGTCAACCTACATGTATTTTGGTTAGGTTGTCCTGATGAAATATTTCATGTATCCTCATTTCTATGGAATTAGAGGATGTGCCATATACAATTGAAAATGTCTCAAAATAATATTTCCAACAATATATCCATTTGAGATATTTAATCATAGTAATAATGCATTAAAATATAGGTCAATGAAATGGTGAATCAAAATTCCAAAAATAATATTTCTAGAAATCTTCATTATCTAATATTTATCTTGGATAGAAGTAGGCTCCCCCTATCTGTGACATCGATGAAAACAATTTTTCCAATAATTTCCACCTTTCTCATTGATGGAAAATATTAGTAAATTATGTAATAATACTCTAGAACTCCCCCTATCTACAATTCTCCTTGTGCCTACAAATTCTCCCCTTTTGAAATCAATGTTGAAGGGGTGCTCCCCCTAAACCTACATTTCTCCTTATCTATAACTCATTTTCTATCTATGATTTTTTTTAGTGTCTAAAACTCTTCATCTATTTTCAGCTTCCTTTACTAACTATAATTATTCCTTTATCTCTATCTTTTCTTAGTATCTGCAACTTCTCCTCACACTCTTCTCCCTATTCTCGAACTTCATTTTTCTTCTTTTTCGGACTACATCACTTGGGATTATGCTTTTTTTTACCAACAACTTAACTCTTTTGAAATAAAATGCTTACTCCCCCTGAATTCGTGCTTCTCATTATTTTCAACCCCACCATTCTTAGCTTTTATACAATTAAATTTTAAATTCACTTCACTTTCAATTGCTAATTCATATGAAACAAATTTTCCATTTAATCATCCTTCTCTTTGAGCTCACTATTGAAAGTTCCCATATTTTGAGTGCAACGTATGGTGGCATATTCTCACATACTTCCCAATTACTAATGAAATGGGGGATATATCACTCCCAACTTATATATTAGATATTCAAATGATTCTCTAGGAGGAGTTACTATAAAGATATTGACGACTTAATCCTTGATAGTTGTGTATTACATTTTAACACTTTGTCGAACTACATCCATATTCAAAGGTGATACTTAATGGCGATGTTTTCTTTATTTGGATGCATCACAATATTATTTGAAATTTCATTTACACTTGTATTATCACAAATGATTCATAGTTTCTAAACATTCTCTATCCTAATATTCTTTACAATATGCTTCACCTAGAGAACTTAAGCACAACATGCTGCTACTCAAATGCATTTAGCTTTGGTTGTGGATTCAAAGAGTGAGATTGTTTCCTTACTCAACCATGACACCTAGACAATTTCCTAGAGACAATGATCTTCCACTTGTAATATCCTATCATGTAAGTCCTTAACCAATTTACATGTGTATATGCTATTAAATTAAAGTATGTTCTTCTTGAATACCATAGGCCAAATTCTAAAGTGTTTTTTAGATATCTCAATATTTTCTTAACGTCTCCTTCATGTGTCTCCATTGGTGCATTTTGAAATATTACAACCAATCCTAATGGTTGCATAATATATGGTCTTTATGTTGGCAAATATAGCATGCTTTGAATCATTGGCCTGCATATAAGCTAATATAGATCAAGTGGTTCATCATCATTGCTCAACTTACATCTTGTAACCATAAGCGTGTTTATTGGTGCAGAATTTGGCTTAAAATTTCCATTAGAAACTTTTTTTTGGAAGAGAATATACCATTGTGTAATTCAATCCTGTGATTATATGACGAATGAAAATTATCCTAAAATGGACATTGCAAACTCCTTTTTTGTTTCCTATTCAAAATTTTGACACATTAAATCAATATCACTTCCACAATATACCATCTACATATACCAGAATAATTAATAAATTTTCATTATCTATTTTCATATAACCATTGCTTCATATTGTTCCTCCTCTGCATCCTTGCTAGTATAGATACATGTCAAGTTTTGAGTGCCAAGCCCCAATATATTTTGTTAAATAGAAAAAAAAAATCATATTTAAACATTACTTTTATTTCCAGACCACTAAATTCCTTTTGGTTATTCAACATATAATTCTTCCTATAAATCACAATTTAGGATGATTGAATTCACATCCATTTAATAGAATGTCAAATTTCTGAAACAAGAAAATACTAAAGACATCATGATGGTTTCAATTTGGTTACAAGATAAATGTTTCTTCAAAGTCAACAAATTTCACTTATTCATACACATTGGAGACTAATATCTCCTTATTCCTCTGCACATTCATCCTCATTTTTCTTCCTAAAGACCCATGCAGTGCTAATTATATTCATATCTTTTTCTCTAGGAATAACTTCCCATGTATGATTTTTATTAATTTGTCCTATCTCTTCATCCATAACGTTAGCATAATGCTTATATTCATAGGTTTTCAAAAATATGTTGTGTTTAATTTGGGACAACAGGGCACGACTGACATGTTATGATGTTCTTATAAATTTCGTTGTAGTTTAAACCCCTAAATACTTATCACCAAGGATTTTATTTTCTAGATGAACCTTATGAGTATATCTTGAGGGATTATTTTGAATGTGAAGGTTATTCATCTTCTTCATTGTCCTATTGTGATTCTTATCCTTCCTCTCCATGTTCTCGATTTATTCTATCTCTTAGCTTTTCATTTTCTTGTTGCTTTTCTTCACGAGGTAATTCTTCATGTATTCTCACACCAATGCTTTCGAATACCATGCATAATCCTTTATTGCAAAATTTGTATCCTTTTTTCCTAGATGATTACTCAATAAACATTAATTGATCTACTCTAGAAGAACATTTCTCATTATTTTCTTGAATTATCTTCACATAACATTTCCTAGAAAATACCTTGAAATGTTTGATTGAATTTTGCCTACCTTTAAATAATTCATAGGGGTTTTATTGGTATCTACACTAATGTGAAAATTATTTCATATATTAACTATTGTATGAACATATTCTTCTGAAAAATTGCTTGGAACATTAGCTTGATCAGAAATAGTTTTTTCGATTTCTTGCATAGTTCTATTTTCTCTTTCAACAAATACATTCTAATGAGGGTTCTTGCTAGTGACAACTTTATTTTCATACCATGTTCCTCAAAAAATATATTGAATTCATTAGATGTAAATTATCATCCTTTATTAGATATCAAGTGTTGTTTTTTAAATTATTTTAATTCTCAACTTGGGCTTTGAATATTTGGAGCTGGTCAAATTCTTCATATTTTTCTTTTGTAATCCAACACATGGAATTATAGTATAATCATCTATTATTAAACTGAACTATATTTCAAAACTTATAGTTTTTGTTCTTGTGAGCCCACACAAATATGCATGAACAATTTCAAATGACCTGATCGATGAGTGCTCTTTTCCCTTGAAGTGGAGGTTGTTGGAATTATGATGCAGGTGTTGTCGTTGATGGAAACTCATGAAGATGACAGTTAAGAGTGCAAGAATTTAACGACAAAGGATTACAGATCAGACTCTAGAGATTAATGAAAGAGAGTTATACACTGGTTCACTTTGTCAAAGTAGCGTATACATGCGGGCACACAAAACAAAAAGAGTGTATACATATACACGCAATCCCACATGAGGAAAAGAGCGTACACGTTGGAAAACCAAGGTTTTGGTCCGAGGTATTTGGTCTAAGGTATTTTGGGTCCAAGGTATTGGTGCAAGGTATTTGGTCCAAGGTGTTGGTCCTATGTGGTTTTGGTATAAGGTATTGACAAAGGGCCTAAGGCTATATAAGGAGGAGAAGATCATTAGGCCAACGTGTGCAAGCAATGAATATGCTATAAAGAGAGACCAAAAGCAAATATGTATGTTATGGGTTTCCGGTGCTTTGCTTGATATAAACTAAAGTTGAACCTTAGCGGTTAATGAGGGATGAGACCTAATGATGGATCAGGATCTAAAATGAATTATTATTATATCGTTTGATCATTGATATTCTAGATCTAAATGCTAATGTGTGATTTACACTGTAAATGTTTTGATCTGGGTATGACTGAAGTCTGGAATAGTTGTGATGTTTTAAGTTAGCATTTATAGATTTGTATGATGCTTTGCTTTGGTAAAAGCGTGTATACACGTTGGTTTGGCACATAAAATTAGCGTCTACATTATGAAATATGATATTTGAAGTTGCAGTTGGTTCTAGTTGTTGTTGCAAAGTTCTGGGTTCTGATCTATGTTCTGGTTACTGAGTTGTGGTGACAGTGTTTTAAATGTTCAGATTGATTTGTTGTGATTCACTTCAATGATGATCAGTTTTCAGTGATTGGTTGTATTGCAATGGTGATTGATTATCAGCTTCAATGTTGTATAACGGTCCAGTATGAAAATTTGATGAAACGAGGCCTTCATGTGTATTGTTGTGTACCAGGAGCATCTAGTCTGAAAATTTATCAAACGTGGTCCCTGGAGGAAGAGAGAAGGTCATAGCCTTTTGTAGGCCGTAAGCTATGTACTGGTAAACATATCAACCAATACAAGAGCCAAGGGGTTGGAGCACCCTTCCCGTAGTAGCTAGAAAACGATTGAAGGTTGGATCCTTCTATAGGTTGGTGCCTATGTACTAGTAAATAGATCAGCTAGTACAAGAGCTAGGGGTTTGTAGCTCCGTTCCAGTAAAATATGGAGAACAAGAGAAGGTTGTAGCCTTCTGCATGTGGGTGCCTGCATACTATTATGAGTCTGCACCAGTAAAATTTTGTAAGCATGTTTCTCTTATATTAAAAGAAGACAACAGCAGATGGTTTTTGTCCCGCATTGGGTTTCCACCTTAAATCTTGGTGTTCATGTGTGTTTCTTATGTGTGATGGTTTATTCTGTTCTTACTGCACATGGTTACTGTTTATATGGTTAATGAATTACTCATGCATTGATTAAAGATCAACATATGATGAAGTATTTGAATCATAAGTTTGACGGATATACGTTGGTTGCTTTAAAGACAGTTGCGTGTACACACAAGTTACCTTCATTGAAGTAGTGTATATAAGTTTGAGTATGCAAAAGAAAAAGTTATTTATTTGATAATACTGATTCACCCCCCCCTCTTAGTATTATTTCCAACAATTGGTATCAGAGCCAAGTTCTTTAGTAGAAGCTTGATTGCTTGAAGGAGATCCGTAGAAACAATGGGAAAGAAGCTAAAGAAGAAAGCGCCTCAGAAAAATAAGACATATCAAAGGAACAATGACAACATGAGAGACAATTGGCCGTTAGGTGGAAGCAAGTATTTAGATTTAGAATCACTTCAGATTGAAGACGAACAATCAAATGAAGTATCAGGTACAAATTTTTGGTCTTGTAGTGATACTTTTCTTTTTTCATGCAATATTGAAGATATTGGAAGTGATCGTGAACGAAACATTGAGGAAAAATTAAAAAATTCACAAATAAAATTAGAGATCAACAAGATCTATTTAACAAAACGGAGTATGCCTTCAAAAAAGGAGTTACTAGATTAAAAGCTTCGCTAGAGGAAGGAAACAATGTAAGGAAGCAGTATAAGGAAAAGGAAGATCAATCTCAAAAGCTGCTAGATGAAGTGACATCATTAAGAAATGAAGTAAATGAAAAGAGTACAACAATGAAGAGACATAAAGATAGATCCAGTTACTATGAAAGTCTTGAAGCTAAGATCCTCTCTCTAAAGGAAGATCTTGAAAATAAGCAGAATGAAGAACTACCTCAAGCAGATTAAGGACAAGAAAATGAGATTCTCAAATTAAGGCAACAAGTGGAAGAAGGAAGAAAGGTTGACAAAATCTTGAAGAAGAAATATCTAGAAAAGGAAGAGTAATATTAGGTTGAGGTAAACATCTTAATAGATAAATTAGAAGAAAAGGATAAACTGTTATGATTTCAAGACAGTACTAAGATTTTGAATAATATTCTTAGTAGTCAAAGGTCTCCTACCATCAAAATTGGTCTTGTTTTTCATGAATTTGTTGAAGGTGAATCTAGCTCACAAGATGAGGCAAGGAACTCTAGTGCAAAATATGAAATTCTCAACAAGGAGAAGAGAGGTCAACCCCCTCAACAACCAAGGAAAGAAATTCTTCAAATAAAATCTTTTACTCCTAACTGTGGAAGTGATAGTTCGTTATTTTCTTCGATGAATAATGTTGAATCTTTTATATGTCATAATTTTGGACATGTTGCAGCGATATGCACAAGTAGAATGGTTGAAGACCGTCACATAGAGAGATCATCCACTTCAAGGTACTTTAAGGGATATTGTTTTTCTTGCAATATGTTTGGTCACAAAGCCATTGACTTCTATAAAAGGAATATGAAACATGTGAGATGTTATGCATGTAAAAAATTTTGACATATAGCAAAGGAATGCATGAGTAAATTTTGGGCACCATACCAAAAGGAGAAAGCATCATCACACTAGAAGATATGGAAGAAGAAGGAAGTACAGTTGGAAAGATGTGGCATAGCACAGTGTATAGACATAACAAACTCAAGGGTAGTTGAAAGTGTGAAACTTCAGTGTTCTAAATCTCATACGCAAGTTTCATGAATACAAGTCATGTATATACATTAGTTCAAAGCAGCACAGTCACGTATATGTTGGCTTGAGGAAAAAGTAGTGCGACAGACTGAGGAAAAGGGGTATGATACGGTTTAATCAATTATCTGCTCTATTTGATGATGGATACAATCTACTGATGATATGTGGAAATGTGGTTGTCCTCATAAGTTGTTAAAAAATTGATGTATATCTAGTTGATGATGATGCCTTGATGATTATTATTGGTATTTTCAATGATCAGATCTGACAATGAACAATTGGCATAGGTTTAGGGGGAGCATATGATTCTAATAATGCATTGTTTGCACTATTTTAGAAGACCTTGGTACATGATCATAATTATATTGCTTGATCCACATAGTTGGTTTGATTCAGATGACTCTTTTGATGATGTACATATACAGGCTATTGATCTTGATGCTACTAACAGAGGCTGATGGTGTACATCATATATGGTGTATGATAGTTTCTGATGACTATCATGATCTTGTTTAGATTTTTGGTCCTTGTTATAAATTTCATGTATATCATTTGATGTAAAGGTCATGAAAAGACCTAATTTGTAAGGACACTATGCATGGGAAGGGTGATGTAATAATTGTTATTTCAGTCATGTATAAACATTTTGTATATCCCCAATTGGTTGGGTGGATGAGTCAAATTTGGTGTGTCCCCACTTGGTTGGGAGATTGATGTATGTATGAGTCATTGGTGATAGGAAGGTCATACTCACATAGTTGAGTTATAGAGTCATGTTATTCTTTTGAAAAATATTTTTTGCAGACTCTGCATGTGCTAAGGGGGAGCATGGACGGTTTAGTGCATCTCAGCAAGAAACAAAGGGGAGCTTAATCAGAGAATTCAACATGTACTCAGGAGGAGCATGGACATCATAATGTATATCAAAGGGGGAGAATATCTTGGTCCACCCTTTCCCTTGATGTCAAAGGGGGAGAGTGTCTTGGTGTTGTTGTTTCCATCAAGCCCAAAGGGGGAGATTGTTTGAATTATGATACAGGTCTTGTCCTTTATGGAAAATTGCACATATGATAGTTCATAGTGCAAGAGGTTAACAACAAATTATTACAGATCAAACTCTAGAGATTGAGGAAAAAGAGGTATACACTGGCTCACGTTTTCAAAGTAGCGTATACACGCGGGCACACAAAACAAAAAGAGCATATACGTATACACGCACTCCCATAGGAGGAAAAGAGCATACATGTTGGAAAAACAAGGTTTTGGTTCGAGGCTTTTGGTCCAAGGTATTTTGGGTCCAAGGTTTTGGTCCAAGGTATTTGATAAAAGGTATTTGGTCCGAGATATTTACCCTACGTATTTGGTCCAAGGTATTGGTCCTAAGTGGTTTTGGTCCAACGTATTGAAAAAGGGCCTAAAGCTATATAAGGAGGAGAAGATCATTAGGCCAAGGTGTCCAAGCAATGAATATATTATGAAGATTGAGATCAAAAGCAAATATTCATGTTATAGGTTTCTGGTGCTTTTCTTGATCTTAACTAAGGATGAACCTTAGCGGTTTATGAGGGATGAGATCTAATGATGGAACGAGATATGAAATGAATTATTATCATATGGTTTGATCATGGATAGTATAGATCTAAATGCTAACGCGTGATTTACACTGTAAATGTTATGATCTAGGCATGTTTTGGCTTGTTGGGGCCTGACCCAGGTTCAGAAAAGTTATTAGCCAAACAAATCCCGTAGCTACTGGCCCTTTCGGCAACAGCCCGTGGAGCACGGACTGAGGTCTCACCCGAGGTAGCAAGGGAGGGTGCTAGAACCAAGTTTCTGCACCCTTGGGATGTCTTGATGTGTTCTGGAGGGGTTGTGCGTTGTTCTGTGGCCTCGCGCTACTCTGCCTTCGCGTAGATCCTAAACAAGGCAATTTTTAATACTTATTATTAATGAGTTGTTATAGATCAGATCTACCTTTTATAGTCTTTAAGAAAAACATTTAATAAAGATAAGCAGTGCGTACACCCAAAAATGTTATAGATTTTCATAAACTTAGAACATAAGCATAAGCGCACATATCAAAATAGATATATCAATCGTAAATTGATCAGATCCACAATATTCCAAAATCAACACAATATTTCAGAACCAACTTATCTTTTTTCAATTCTTTCGCCAATACAACCAGATCAGCCCTACGCACATAGTTGCATGGGTCCGCACACACAGTTGTGGACTCTACCAGGCCTTTGCAAACATAGCTGCAGAGCCTCTATCTACTCACCCATTACCTTGACTCAGACATACAGATGCAAAAAATACTATCTTCACAAACCCAAAGCACTAATATTCATCAAAAACCCAAAAATCTACTTCTACCCTTAGAGCCTCGCTCTATTTATACATTCCCATGGTCTGCGGACCATGGGCAGGCCGACTTACTTCCTTTTATTCTATATTATTTCATGGGTGGACAACCCTTTGACTCAATCTATTACATTTTGTGTTACGATTTTTCAGAGATTTACAATATTATTATCCTAACTTATAGGCTTTAAGCCCCAAAACTGTTACGTGGGACCTCCGCTACCCAACAGGCCCCCAACACAATCATCGTGACTCGTCCCGAGTCACTCGTCGGTGTGGCGATACACGCTGCCTAGGCTCCGCGGTTCACCTCCTTGTGAGTGACGCACTTCATTCTGCTGCTCCCTCTTTGTCTCCTACAACGCTTCTTCCAGCTCCTGCTCCATTGTCTCTACCAATTCACGCAACAGATAATGCTCATTCTGCTCTACTCGGTTAACACAGAACACCCCCTCATAGGATTTTAGCTCTAGCTGGGGTGTCGCATACGGGAACTTCTCGTACCAACGCAGCCATTTTCCAATTTCATATCTTCTATATGCACTGTCTGCTGCAGCTTGTGTTGAAATTTTGCAAGACCATTGCTGCTATCTGCGAGATTGCAATATTCAAGGTGTACCGTAGAAAACTTGTTAATGCAATTCCACCATTTGTCTCCATATTTACAGCCTTTCCCTTATATTTTATGGTTCACGAACCACCCCCATGGGTGAGGCAGCGGCATTCGGACCAGTTCTGCTTCATGTCTAGAAATTTCTAGCACATCCCTTACTGTCGATGCTTAACTCTGTGCAGTGCCTGCAGCTGTCAAAACCGTACTCTTCAGAAAGCCCTGCATCTCCATTTGCCATATCACACCACCCTCGGGTTACTCCTTGAGCGTAGATAATGAATAATTCCATAGCAGCGGGAAGGCACAATAGATTGTTTTTCTTGGAAGTGCAACTCGTTTGGTCAATGCCCCCCTGTGATTTATAAGAGTTCTGAAGTTCAAATTTGTTGGCTCTCGCCTTCCCTGATGCCCTCATGTTAAGCCTACGGTAGATCGTTCCAGATTTGACTCATACGCCATCTCTTAATTGCATGTCGCCCACTCCCTTTTGCCATAACTCGGACATCTTATCATGAATAGTGACAACAATGGTCACCTCTCGGCTTGTCGATGTAGTAGCACAACCCTTTTCTGCGTAATCGCAACCCTTGTAACAGACCAAATCTACGCGCACCCCAGTCGTCACACAGCTTTCCCCTAGACCTCTTTAACGTCCCGCGCTCTCTTCAACTGGCTAGAGCAGTGAGGCTGTCCTTTGGTCGGTTAATTAGGCAACCCCACACATAGAGCTTCAGATGACTGCCATTTACTCTACCCGGGAAGGGGTCTCCATTGAGCTTGGAAAGCTAGACCGTGCCTCCATCTATAACTTCTTTAACTACATAGGGTCCTAACCAATGCATTCACAACTTGCCGGGAATTTATCAAACTTGCTATCATATAGTAATATACATCATTCTCTTTGAAAGTGTGCACCTTGATATGGCGATCATGCCATGCTTTCTCTCGCTGCTTCTGTACCTACTAATGGAATCCTGCCAGAAATCACTCCTCCTCAAGTTCCTCCAGTTGCGTGATCCTTTCTTCCAAAGCTCTGCGGTCTGCCATGCCTGTCGCTGCTACTATTCGTAAACTAGGTACAATGTATTCCATTGGCATGATGGCTTCGTTGTCATTGACTAAACTGGAAAGGTGCTTGGGCCCATCAACTTCTTGCACATAAACTTGTTTGGTACGCCCATAGCACAATAGATATGTGGCCAAATCCCAATCATTTTTGTTGCGCATTATAGACCCTTGGTCAATGTTGTCTCTAAAAAACTGTAAAACACTTCAATGGTCCCATTTGCTTGCAGATGGTACGATGTACTCTGTTGATGGTATATCTGAAATTCCTCAGTGAGCGCGCTGATAGTCTCATTTAGGAAATGCGTTCTGTGGTCACTCATTAGAATTTTTGGACATCCAAATCGCGTTAACACATTCTCGAACAAGAGTTTCGCGGATAAAACAACTGTGCAGTCTTTAACCGGCCTGCACATGCTGCCCATCGGGTCAAGTAAATCTATTGCCGTGATGATATATCGTGCCCCTGTCTATTCCTGGAGGTGTGATAGGTCCCACAAGATCGATCACGCATTTCGT